>CM021105.1:68064843-68701186 GCA_007115665.2 Sequoiadendron giganteum
ATACCTTTGACGAATTTAAGCACTCTTGCTTTCCCTAGGGATCATATCCTTAGAGGTTTCTAAGTGTTTGAATTCTATCGTCATTTGTTTTCACTAAGGATAAACCTAGGAAACTTTTTCCCTAATTTCTTTGATTTCCACATAATGGACATTGTGGGATGAAAATGAAAGTAGGACATTAGACATTTAGTTTGAAAACATAATCAAGCAAGTGATTTTGTTAAAAAGGATTCACTAAGACAAGATAAAAGACAAATTTGATTACACATGTGTTTTCTAACATGATCAAAATACCAAAACCGAAGTTCAAAAAGCTTAGTGTGAAAGCTAGTGAGGAGCGTCTTGAGATCCTAAATTGTTTGGAAGGTTTACTTTCCTCTCATAGGAAATATAGCTTGTTCTTCAACATCGAGGTCTTGTAAGAGGAAGTATCATCTAGGTCAAGTCTAGGGTCAAATTCAATCACTTTCATCCATCTCTTCACCCATTTCAAACATCAATCAAATTCCCATCTCACCAACAACTCTTGGAATGTTTGACATCTTTTATGCTAAACTTTTAGGCGAAATCAAAACCTCTTGTTTGACTTAACACACCTAGTCAAACCATGAATCCAATCATGAATCAATCAAATCAAGTCCTAAAAGTTTAGCATTTCCTTCAAAGTTTCTTTAAGAGTTCCATTCATCCATATCACTCATCTTTCGTTTATCTCATCCTCATCATCACTTTGATCCTTCAATTATCCTAGTTCTTCGCTTCTTTGAACCTAAGGTTTAGATCGATCTAAAGGATTAGAGGTTCATCTCTTACATTCTTGAAAATTGATCTTCATTTTTATGGTTCAAACTCGATCTCAACACAAGAGGGACATGGAATATAAATTTGATCCATCCATCATGAGCAATTCGATCCAACCAAACTATCCAAGCCTTGCAATACCATTTGATTATCAAAGCTTGTACAATGCATACATGGGAGCATTATCTCATACAAACATCAATGGTACAACAAATATGAGCATACCCAATCCAAAGTTTGGAACACCTTTCCCAATGATAGATTTAAATCCAAGTCCAAATCTGCAAATCTATCAACCAAACACTCAATGCATGAGTTTTCCAAACAACATTATTCCACAAAATCCATACATACCAAGTGCAACTTTACCAAACATGACCATTTCAAATCAACACTTGGTAAACTTTGGGGTCGACATATTTACAAATCCCCCTAATGTTGTTCAAAATCCTAGTAATATATTGGCAACTCCATATGTTGACTCAAGTCAAGGTAACACCATACAAAATCAAAGTTACCTAAATCAAAGAAATATGATTCCCAACCACAACAATGTTCAATTTCAATCTATCATGCCAAATCAAAACATCATACCAAATCATCCCATTTTTCCATCGATATCACAACAGCAGATGGCAACTATCCAAGCAACCCCAACAATCAACACCATTCCCATTCCACCACCACCGCCACCATCGCCAAAATACAACACGACCAATTCATTCTCCATCATGTTGCAAGCCGCTCAAGAAGCTTCCCGCAAAAAGGCACTCCAAGCCCAACAAGCTACACAGCTAGTTGCTCAGCAAGCACAAGCGGCTCAAGTAGCCCAACAAGCACAAGCGCAAGCAGAATTCTACGCACTATTGCAATCAATCCAAGAAGAAGTAGCACAACAAAGAGCCCAACAAAAAGCTTTGTTGGCACAAAAACAACATGACAAACAACAAGCGTTGTTGGCTCAGCAGCAAATGCAGGCCTTACCCGCTCAACAAAGCTTGCAACAGATTCCCACCACAATTGTTGAAAACAATGATCAAGATCTATCCATCAATGAACACATTGAAGATGTTCCCATCTCATTCAATGATCAAATCATCACACACCAAGAGTCACTTTTCAATCACGATCAAAACTCATTGACAATACCCAACAATGATCCAATCCAAGAAACATTAACATCATTTGATCCTATGTTTGAGAACATTGACAATCCCTCCACCAAAATTATTGAAAACAATGATCAAAATCAATCCATCAATGAGCACATTGAAGATATGTCTACCCCATCCATTGATCAAATCGTCGTTCATCAAGAGCCACTTTTTAGTGATCTATTTCAAGATGTGTTACAATTATTTGATCCCATTGACATAATCTATGATCCATCGACCAATGATCATATCAAAAATGTCTCTACATCACCTTGTGAGTTAGAGGACATATCTCAAGAACGTATTCCAAAGCATGATCAAAATCTTCCATCAAGGTCTAGCAATGGCCCTTCCAATGACATATTAACATCCTTTAACCTCATGGTTACAGATATTGAAGGAATCCCTAGCTCAACATTTGATCCAAATCCACTCAAAGCTCAAGAGAATATTAAGCCACTTCCCAACGACGATGTCCAAAAACCCCTTGTAGACAATCCATCCTTTGAAATTGACCCATGTCAAGAACTTGATCAAAATCATGGTGAAAGCAATTCTAGAATTAGTCAAAATCAAGAATTTGTATCTCCGAGATACTACAATGATCTAATGGGCACTCTTTTATCTATACAAGATGTTGCAAATAATGACCATATCCGCATAGCACATACTCTTCCATCTACCCATGAGATGCTTTCTTTGGATGGACCTGTAGATGATCTTCATTCAAAACAAGAGTCTCATACTCTTACTAAGGAACAAGAGTCTCCTACTCTTAAAATTTATACACATGATCAAGATGTAGACAAATGCAGAGACATATCAGAAATGGATCATGAAGAAGGCTTGTACATAAGTCATGAATCAGAATTATCCTATGAAGTGATTCATGAAGAAGACTTTTGTGTAGACAGCGAATCATCAAAACCTCTTGAAGAAGAACTACAATCTGATATCTCACAAGATCAAGCCAAAGAGATCAATCAGGAGTTTATCCCACATGTGGAGGATCCTATCACTTATAAAGTTGGATCACTCACCTTTCTTAGAGCAAGCTATCTCGTCAATAAAGAAGCTGACACTTTTGAAGATCCACGACAGAGCAGAGAAGGAGCAACACCTTGTTTCCAAGGTAAATCATATCCTATGGCAAATAAAATTTTTCAGCAGATGAATTATCAAGGCAGAGGATTAGGCCTACATGAACAGGGTATCCTGGAACCATTGCAGATTTTTGGCAATCCTAAGCATCAAGGCCTTGGTTACTCAACAATCAAGGGATCTCAACATATCAGTAATACTTTCACCATACTGGGGGCAACTTCATCTCGAGCAAACGTCAACATAGGGAGCACGAAGGATCCTTATGATGAAACCAATGCCAATACTACAACCCGCCATGTCATAAATATTCATCCACCCATCACCCCATCCATGAATTGGGACCAACATCAAAAGAAAGATTTGAATCGAAGCATGAAGAACGTTATCAAAGAAAAAGAAGCTAAGAAGCATATTGGACAAATCAAGTACATATGGATACCAAAAAATACAAAGAAAGATTATCCCTATCAAACTCCATCAGTCAAAGAAACTGGGGCAAGTATCCATCAAAGATTTCCACAAAGGAAAAAGTAGGCTTCTCAAGCAACGTACAAAGTGTATCAAGTAGTTGGTCCAAATTCCATGCACACTTCCATATCCACCCATTATTGCTCATCTTCCCAAGTTTGGAGAGTCAAAGGTTCCAAACCATCAACCAATCCATCTTTTACTCCTAAACACACTCCATCCACACCTCCACACATGATATCCAATTCTCACATTGACCATGTGTTGGCAACAACCCTTCATCATAAGGATTTAGAAGGTACCCTATCGCGATGTGCGCACAAAGACAAAGTTAAGTCCATTATCAGCAAAACAGAACAGATTTCTCAAAAGTTGCATTCAAGTGCACATATCTTGGCAAGGCAACTTCTTCAAGCAAGATATCGATGGCACATTATGACAGAAGCATCAACATCAGCACCACCAGGTGGTTCAACATCAGCTTAAAATCTCTCAAAAAATACAAAAAAATCAGAAAATGTCCTAAAAAAATGGTTACCTTGATGAAAACCTAGCAAACAGGCATCTTGGTGACAACAAAAAAAATTCAAATAATACAAAAAATCCAAAAAAATCAGAAAAAGGATTGAAAATAGAAAAGAAAAAAATCGTCCTCTAGCGAAAACCGCTTCGGTGGCGCTTTGGACAGGTACCATGATGAAAACCTGGCAAACAGGCGTCATGTGTAGAATCGAGCATCTACGTGCGCCAGTTCAGGAGAAAGCATCTTATCACATCCATAATAAGGCCATCATTCGAGCCGTATCATTCATTCATCCATGAACTGTTTGTCCAGCCCATTTTTATCCATTTGCATCCAAGGTCCAAGTTACCTTGATCTTGATAAAATTTTGGAGCACACTTTACACTTGTTTTTGGTAAACATCTTGACATGGGTCATTTTCATTGATCCTATCCTACCCAATGCTATCTGAGCCTTGAAGCATTATCCGAATGAGCGTTCCTCTATTCGAACACCTTATCTTATCGCAAGATAATCCATATCCATTCGTATCCAAGAATCCACCCATGGTCGTTCAAACCTTGCTAGACACTGGGGGCAGATATTTACATCTTGCTTCGAGAATAAATCTTGATGTATATCATCCAACTTATGTGGTGATCCGAACATTGGAAAACGTGAAATCAACTTGGTCAAGGCATTTGTGAACCAACGATCCAAATCACTAGCCCATGGCATAGTTTGACAGGAAGACGTTCCTCATCAAGCTTTATCTTTCAAAAAAATCCATATCAGTCACATCTAATGCGCACATCTGTGTCACATCAAATCATCAAAGCAATTTTGTTCTAACTCAAACTTCATCGATCTTGATGAATCAAATCCAATCAATCATCACCTCGTTTGACATAACACACTTAGTCAAACTATCATCTTGTGCACGAGTTTACTCTAGGATAACACAACTTCCTTGGGTTTACAAGTCCATTATCATCTTGTTTGGCTTAACACACTTAGCCAAATTATCAAATCCATAATCACCTCATTTGGCTTAACACACCTAGCCAAATTATCCTTTTTGTACGAGTTTACTCTGGGATAACACAACTTCCTGGAACTTATGAGTGCATTATCACTTTTGTTTGACTTAACACACTTAGTCAAACTATCAATCCATCAGTCCGATTGATCAACATTAAAGCTTGGTTTCCAACAAAATCCCAAAATAGAGCACTGATATCATATCATGTCCATATCCGAATCGTCAAAATCATGCGAAAAAATCAAAAACATCTAGAAAATCCATCAAAAAACCAAAAACATTCAAAAATTCATCAGAAAATCCAAAAACATGTCAAAAGTCAAAAAATCAAAAATAGAGTCACCTTGTCAAACTACGTCGTCTCTGAGCTTGAACGTAGGCAAGGTTGATCTTTGATCATCCCTCGAGACGGTTGGGTCAGTCCTGTAGGCGTCCGTCGCATTGGCAATCCGTTTACCCATCTAGTCTACATCTTAAGTCAATCCTTTAGGGAATAAAATGGCAATCCATTTGTCCATATTATCATCAAGTCAGTCCACCACCAGTCGAACTACGTGGTCTTTGCGTATATAACGTAGGCAAGGCTAATCTATGGATCAGCTCCCGAGACCCCTAGGATAGGTCTTTAAGTTAGTTTGTTCATCATAAAATCTTGAAAATACCAAAAACATTCATAAATCTCAAAAATACCAAAAACATTGAAAAATGTGAAAATACCAAAAAAAAAAATAGCCTCAAAACATTTGAAAAAACCAAAATGGTGAATCCATTTCATCTCGCTTTCACCCGTGATTGTCATCACTCATAATAAATCATCGTCGCTTTCACCCTTTGGTGAGTTAGTCAGAAGCAAGTTTATCAAGTTCCAAAGTGAACGCCTTATCGTCAAAGTCTCAAGTCTAGATCAGTAAGCAAGCAAGTTGGTCAATTCAGAGTATCAATAGCTTATCAACCAATCAGTCGCACCAAAACCCTAATCACTACATGTCCTAGGATGAAGCTTTCCTGCGATGGACATAAGCATCAGGTACCCCACAGTAGTTTAGTCTTGGCTAGCGATACGAAGAACATCAGCTTGTTTGTTTACTTTATTTTGGTCTTTTTGACTTATCTTATTTTGCGCTCATTCCAAGGACCTCTCGATGATGTCTAAACAAAACAGGTTTAGAGAGAAAGGAATGGGGCAATGATCATTATCTTTTTATCTGCTGTGCTTGTTGGATATTCTTGTAAAATAACTTCGTCATGCATATTTTGTTTTGTTTGTAGGAAGGATGTTTTAGGTATCTTGTTGACCACATAAGAAGGCTTGCCTTCTAATGTTTTGGCCCGAGATGTCTAGAATATCTGAACTGCATTCTGAATAAGGTCATGTTTGTCAAGTGTGAACAAGAGTACTCCTATCTGATTGTCAAGTCAAAGTCCATCACACTAGGCGCAACGCCATCCTGGTTCTTAATACCTTGATGCATCGCACCTACATGTGTTATTAAACATAAAGAAAGGTATGCTCTTTTCCCATCCCTGGATAAGCAACACATCATCATCATTCATCGTCATATCCAATAAAGTCTTGATGACTAGGAGACTTGTTGGACTTCTTCATCTTCTTTAATTTAAGGGTTCATCCCTCTCAGTCTTCTATCTTCTTTCACGCTAACAATGCATCCATCTTGCATCCGTATTCTCATTTCGCATAATCATGTCATACCATCATATCAGGACAACATCATCCATCTCATCCATCTCACATGCATTGCATAATCATTTAAAGTTGTTTACGATAATATAAATTTGTTATTCTAAGCATCTTCCGAACATCTCATCTACATCATCATTATCATATAGTCTAACCATCCATACATCCATTTTGAACCTCTTTGTCGTGAGATCCACCTCAAATTGTATCTTTTCGCTCGATCTCTCGAGGGGGCAATGTACTAACGTACTTATTTTCCACTGGGGCATCCGAAAAAACCAAAGAATTTTTTAATTTCGATGCCGGCAACATCATTCTTTGAACCAATGCAACGAGTACATTGCTTCAAAGAGGGGCAAAATGTAGACATGCAAAACTGACATCATATATCTCGCTCTAACTAACATCAAATTCTGCTATTAATTAATTAAAGCAATTTATTGATTAATTCACTAAGGTTCATTAAATAAATCAAAATTATTTAATCAAATCCTTAAAGTTCTTCTCATTTGATTTATCAAATGTCACTTCTTAATATCCCCTAAGTTAATTAATCTAAATTAATTGACTTCTAAATCATGATTAGCATTCTCTAGCTTTTGACTCAACTAGAGTCAAATCTAAACTCCTAACTAACCCACCCACTTGCATCAATAAATCAATTTATTGATTTATTAAAAAGAGTTATTTTCCCTCAATAACTCTCATCTTTGACTTTTTTGAACAAAGATTATTCCCCCCAAAACTCTCAACAACATGCATTTATTAACATTTTTCAAATTTGAATGGGCACATTGGCCAAAACTTGCACAAGCTTTGACTAATCCCATTATGATAAGTGTCTCTATCCTATTGGATGGGATTTAGTCCCACATTGCCTAATTTTGGCCTCTCTTCTATCAACTTTTCCTATAAATGCAAGCCATCTTCTCTCATTTCTACAACACACTTTGAAGGCATCTAAACTATAGGCAACTTGAGTTCAAGCATCTCATTGTCTATGATATCACTAAGCTTATCAAGGATTGGGAAAGGGCTCTCTCACATTTTCATGGAGGGCACCAATCCACCATAGAATAGGTTGTATTTCATTTGCTCTATTACATGTTTGTCTTAGTCATCATTTTTGTTTGGAGTCAATGAATTATATTATTCTATGAGGATGGCTGAATCTATACAATCCATGTGTAAGATTTCACCATCCTACATTTATATTTGGCATTATAGGTTGAGTTTGAACATTTTTGTGGTCAAGAATCATATTGCCTTGATTTAGGCAACTTTGATTTTGTATGGCGTTACCTTGACCCGGTTCAATACATAGAGTAGTTAACATCTTGTTTGGACTTTGAACAACATTTGTATGATTTACAAACATATCTATCCCAAGGTTTTCCAAGTGCAGATTTGGAATGTTCATGTTTGGAAAACTTGTACTTGGTATATTCACATTTGGCATGTATGGATTTGGTGAGATGATTTTGTTTTGTTGAAGACTCATTTTTGGTTGATAGATTTTTAAGTTTTGACTTTGATTTAAATCTACCATAGGGAAAGGTGGTCCAAAATTTAGATTGGGCATACTCACATGTGTTGTACTATTGAGGTTTGGAGGAGATATTGATGCCATGAATAAATGTGAGTTTCGATAATCAATTGGCATTGTGAGACTTTGATAGTTTGGTTGACTTGGATTACTCATGATGTATGAGTCGAGTTTAAACTGCATGTTTTTCTTGTGTTTTTGACCTTGTTGACCTCTGAGGGGTTTAGGACCAATGATGAGATGAAGGATGAAAGGGGTGAATGATATGGGTGTTGAAACTTTTAGGAACTTTGGATCAATGCTATACTTTAGGACTTTTGGATTTTTCTTTTGATTGATGATATTTTGACTAAGTGTGTTAAGTCAAATAAAGTGATAATGCACTTGTAAACTCTAGGAAGTTGTGTTATCCTAATGTAAACTTGTAAGCAAGAGGATAATTTGACTAAGTGTGTTAAGTCAAAAAAGATGATAATGAACTCCTAGACCCCAATATGTTGAATTTTATTAAGAGTTAAATTATCTTACAAGGATAATTTGACTAAGTGTGTTAAGTCAAATAAGATGATTTTGATTTTTACTAGAAGTTTAACATGAGTGATGTTTTCAAAGTTTCTAGGAGTTTTTTGGTGAGATAGGATTTGATTGATGTTTGAGATGGGTGAAGTGTTTGAATTGATCCTAGATGAACCTAAGAGGACTTGTTTATAAAACCAAGATATTGAAGAACACGCTTTTCCCTAAGACTATTTCAAACCAAAAGATCAATGTTCGCATGGAAAACCATAAGACAGAAGATTGAAAGAACATGTGTGAGGTTCAATTGGAGTTAAAATTGATTAATGACTTTATTTTTACTACAAACACTTCTTGCTTAGTTTTTAAAACTAAATATCTATGTCCTAATTCCTTTTTATCCCACAAGGTCCATTATGTGGAAAACAAGAAAATCAAGGCAATAGTTCCCTAATGTTGACTTTAGTGAGAGAAAATTATGATTAAGTCAAAATACTTAGAAGGCTCTAAGGATGAAATCCCTAGGGAAAGCATGAGCATTTGAATTCGTCAAAGGTATTTTCTTCCCCTAAAGGGTTTGAAGTTTTGAAGATTTTGTGAATGTTTGTTTTCCAATGTTTTGGATCCAAGAAAAGTGTTTTTGATTCCAAGAACATGCACAATCCTAGGATGAAAAGATAGTATTTGTTGGGTTCCCACTTGGATGAATCCAGTTACGCATATTCAGTGCAGATGATTATATTCTTGACCACATAGGCTCCCCCTTATAATGCAGTCACTCTCGAGTTAGCCAAGCATCAGTACCCATGAATCGCCCGTATCATACTTTTCATATCTACAACATAATCGCATGTATATGTGGGGCGGATTCAAAGGACATGACCTTTTGCACCAACAAATAGATTAGGATTTTGGCCTTTGCTAAACAAGGGTTTTAATGCAGACATTTCATTTGTGGGGGACCATCCATGCGCTGAGAGACCATTTTTTCCCTTCTCATCGGAACAATCCTCATGATTTTCAAACTTTCCTCGAGAATCCACACTTATATATCGATTGAAAGTTGGTTGGCTTTAACGTGTTACCAGTTGGGTCGTTCCTTGGGGTGATTACTTTTTCCCACCAGGCAGGCCCTCTAGGATAAACAAAAGCGAGTAAGCAATATTCATAACTTGATCCATCTTTGTTGCAACACAAAGAGAGAGAATGTATGCTATATCCTCCACTCACACTGTCAAGTTTTGTTCAATTTCAATCCCAAAATGAAATGTGTGGGTAATTACTTATGCAACTTAATGTCACGAAAAGGCCTTTTGATTCTCAAGATCTCTGTGAGGTGCAAGAGAAGTGCATACATCCTTTTAATGATATTACTTTGAGTAAATAATTACAAAACAAAGAGACACTTGCTCATATTAAGTCGACAAAGAAATGATTTGATTTTTTTTAGTGCACCAAAATGAAATATGGAATTTGCCTTGTTCAATTGTTAATCCTCAAACGAAATCTAGGGAGTTTGTCCTAAAGTTATTTTTAAGCTCTTTGAAGCAAAAATTGAAATGTTCTTTTTAGATCCCCAAAACATGTGAGTTGATGTAAAATAGAAAACTAAGGCATAGAATGGAAGTCCTAAGCATTTAAAAATGCTTTATCAACTCCAAATTTAATGCTCAATTTCTCTTTTAAAGATCACCTCTTATCGTCCAATGTTGCAAGTCCTTTGCACGAATGAAAATGACCCTTCTTCCTTTTCCTTGCCTTCCTATAAAAGAAAGTCAGATCATGTGAATACCAAGTTATTAAATTAAATTCATTTTCAAACTAAAAAGACTATTGATAATGAACAAAGCATCAACAAGAATCCCACTTGCCATAGACTTTCTAAAAAAATCTTAATCTGAAATAAACAGTTTGCCAACAAAGCTCAAAGCCTCCCCTAGGTAAAAATTTGATGCGATTTAAGTAAGATTTGGAATCTTATTATTTAGCCTGTAGAAAGTCGTAAATGAGCAATGCCACTCAAAAAGATTCCTACAATCTTTAGTTTCTGATTTTTAATGATTTGTCCAAGAAACAAGCCACACCTAACTAAAGATGTACATAATAAAAGCATGAGAAAAGTATTCAGGCATCAAATATTCCCAATCTATATTCAATTTTGAATACAGGCATATGCATTAATTGGTATTTAATGAAAAAACCATAATAAATACGTATTGAAAAATCCTGAGCATTCAACATGGATCAAATCACATGTCAGCACTACTGAAAATGATAAAAACTCTCATAAATCATTTTAAAAATCATATCTAACTATCCTTCATATTTCTCATAATCTCTGACAAGACAGCATGCATGATACTTTATAGTTTATTTGAATAGAGACTATGACTGCATTAACTAAGATCTAATAATCACAAAGCATGATGAATATACAAAAGATATCTTAGATTTCCATCGAATAAGTACCCAGCCTGATATCTTTTATCGAAATCCCTTATTAGTCAATATTCTAAACTTTGCATCAAACTGGAATGAGTTATGATTGTGACACCCATCTATTTTTTACAGCCGACATACACCACTGGTTGTTGCAGAGGAACAAAGTCAACTAAAAACAGTAAAGACAACAAACATAATATTAGTGATAATCTTTTTTTTTCATAAGTAGGTGAAGACAGTGGATCACCAAGAAAAATATATAGACTAATAAATGTCGAACAAAAATATTTGGTAGGATAGCAACAACAATAAAGGTATGATTCACACAATCTTGAAAAGAATTTAGAAACTTTCAAGCTAACACAATTGGTAGGTGTGAACCAAATTCCATAACTCCTAAGAACAAATGTTGGATATCAAAATATGCTCCTCCCAATGTACCAACTTACTTCAATTCCATGTTATCATAACTTATACTAATAAGTCATAGAGAACAAACAAAATAGGCTGCGATTTGCACATATAGTCAAGATAATCAAGAAGGGATGCAATTAGCTGCAATTTTTTTTTTATATCTTTCAACATACGTCGTTAATGCTGGTATTATCAGAAACCTCCTCTTTTGCTTCAATAAAATATGGTGGCTTATGAGTATTCATGAAGGATTTGTATTATTGTGGGCACCTATTTTGAGAAAAATGTCCCTCGAACGAAGTATTTAGCATGTGTTTTTGAAGGTTTAAGATTATGAGATTTCTTCATTTAGATATAGTACAGGTCGTTCTCATGCTAGTGGAGAAAAATTCAATGGGATTCCAATCATGCACACCTTCAAATATACTTTTGCAAGATAATAGTGAAATCAAATGCAAATATAATGTGAACTCAGAAGAAAATGTGAGCTTTTCATCAATCAGTTCAAGAGAGTCCTATCCAAGAAAAATCAGATGCAAATATCACGTGAACAGGAATTGATCGTAGAATGCATAATTAACTTATGAGCTTATGCGTACAAGATGGTTTGATAAAACATGGTTGTTGTAGAGAAAAGAGTCAAAAGTCCAAGAAATTAAAATGACATTTTTCTTTTAGATATTTTAGCCTAGCTACACATGATCTCTAGGGTGCTACCATGTCTGAATAGAAGCCACGCATTGAAACCCACAATAATAGTACATTGGCAATGGAAATCACAACCAATTCTTCGCTTCCTATCCTCCATTATCATTGCTCGTGCTATTCACCTCTCTTTCTTTTTCCTTAAGATTAAATGCAAAGAGGCAGAAAAACATGCCTTAACTGGCATAAACTATTTTTCTCTAAGTACTTAGTGCCTTAACATTCTTAAAGTATACTAGGATAACAGAGTGTCAACAAGTTTGAAAAAAAAAGATATCCTTCCCACTTTGCGTAGAAAATACTTCATTGTAGAAACAACAATATGAATAGTGTAAACAACAATATTGATTCAATGATGTAATAGTTCATAGATGAAAAAGCTCCTAGATTGATTCAAATTTCCCCCTCCCAAAGGAAAAAATAACTAAAATCAAGTCATCATACACTTACATCTCACATAGTACAACTAAGTAAACAACAAGGGCATTTATTCTTTTAGTATGACCAAGCTTTTTGATTGAATGCAAAGAGGCACATGGTATCTTAAAAACAAATAGTTCTGCCAGATTGAATCCCAAGAGGCATGCCTATCATGAAAATTTTCCCCAAACCAATCAAACAATATCCCTAGTTTGCAAATATTGATGTCGAATTAAAAACAATGTTGTTAAAGTTAGCGCAACACACTAGCATGACAAACTAGTATTAAAAAAATTAATTAGCATCAATTTATTCAAAAAAGAATAAGCTATAGGATAATATAATGCTCAGAAGGACAACAAATAAAGACATCATCTAATCATCATTCATGGAGCATATTATGCAAATATCTATCAGTTGCCCTCCTTCTAGTGCTAGAATGTGGAGACATTTTTCTGCATTTTCTCAAGAACAACATTAGCATGTCTTTCTACTTTAAACAAAGCAAACCAAAGCCTCCCTATGAGATAATGAATCATGTCTAATATGCTAAACAAAACTCTAAAAAACCAAAGAAGCAAACCTAAAAGCACATTCAAACAATATTCATACCTATCCCATAGTGGGAGTGGTGCCCCTTATGATATGGAAAGGATACCCTTTCCCACCCCTTAATAAGCAAGAATGCCAAGATGATGATGATAATGCCAGTACTGAGATTGTGCATCAAGTTGTGTAGCCAATTGTTGTATCCATTTGGAGTAGAAATGTTTTGCATTTATAGATTTAAGGTTGGAATATTGAAGGATTCAGATGAATGTGGGATCATTCATGAGCCAATGACAAGATGCCACTTGTCAAGATGTGAGAGGATGAGGGTTGTGCACATTTTGGTCAATGTGCCAAAGAGGGGGAGATTTGAAATTCAAAAGATAGCTTGTTGGAGGGAGAAGCAAGAGTCTTAAATGCCAAGTGGGAGACATGTAAGAGGAGTTAATGCCATGTTGGAGGACAATACATGTGGGAGGGAAAATTAAAATTTGAATAATATTCCATCTTGATGCCCTTTTTGAATGAAATTAGATGAAATAATAAATCAAATAAGTTGGTTTATCGTGCAAGTTGAAAAATCTAGAGGATTCAAGTGATTAGGATTAAATTAATCAGGATTTGATTAATTAAATAGGAGATTAGGTGATTTTGACTTTTAACTTAGATTTGAAGATTAAAATAAATGAAAATGAGAAGAGAATGATTTTAGACTTGATTAAATAAACATTTTATTTATGTAATCAAAGAGGATGGTGTTAGTGTTAAATCAAATAAACTTGATTTATTTAATTGATGGCTGAATATGCATGATGTCAATTTTGCATGTCTACAGTAAGAAGGTATTATTTAGGTGAATTATGTTGAAAGGGTCTTAGAAAAGTGAGGAAATGTATTACAACACTTCACAACACCTTAGTAAAACATTGTTAGATTAGTGTTGAATTGCAAGCTTACAAGACTGAATCAAGGTAAAACAAGGCAAGATCCAATGGAAATGGCTAAAATGAGTGAAAAGTGCCAAGGTATGCAATTTTTGGCGACACACATAGGCTGCTCTTGGATATTTTGAAGGGTTTTTGGTTCAATCATGGTTTCATTAAGGATAGGTGGCTCAATCATGGGTTGAGGCATATTTCTAAGGGATAATTCTGCTATACGCTTTTCCTTAAACTTTTGATATGATTTGAAAAATAATTATTTGTGGGGTCTAATAGGTTCAATAGGCTTAGGCCGAAATAAATCCAATGAAAAGTTCCCATGAGAAGACACAAGATTAAAGCTAGTATGATGCACAATAAAGATCTCATCAAGCCAAAGGGAAACTATAAATATTTATGCACAACCAATGGGATGGAATTCATGGAGTGAAGCCATGGATAGCCTAACTTTACATAAAATTGGTTCAATGATGGGATGATGGTGAATGAGACATTTAATGTTCTCGGTATGACTTTTAGAGGGATATTTATTGAGCCAATTGTAGGGCAAGCAAAACCATTATGCATTTTGATCCATGCTTTCAGTCTTTCATATGTATCTTTATAAAGTTCATGCACAAATAAGAATTCTTTAGTGATCATATTCTCTATAGAGAAAAGATCAATTAATATCCCATTAGTAAGCTTGTCATTGATTCTTCCATCTATGTAAAGCGGACCATTGGGTGCATGTTTGATTATGTCTTTTTGTGAGAAAGTAATATCAAGGGGAATTTTGGTTTGTCCCTTACGAGGTTTAGCTTCAATAAATTTGACCAATGCATGTATATTATCATTATCTTGATATTTGAAGGTTTCGTTAAAGGAGTCACCAAGGCCACACAAAATCTTTATTTCATGTTCACTCCTAAGCATTTTTCTTAGGTTAGCTAGTATTACAGCCGCATTAGGACTCAAGAGATTTTGTATTTTTTCTAGGCCTTCATCTATTCTTCTTATATTTTCTTGCGAGCTATGAACAAAATTATGCATATTGGTTGTAGGTAAGGAAGTCATTGGAAATAAGGTATACAGGTTATGATCCATAGGGGGTTGATTATCAACACTATTAGAAAGAGAGTTAGAAAATTGAAGATCCATGGTGAATGGTGTATCACGGGATGACATGAGTCTTCAACTACATCTTACAACAATATTGCTAATAGGACATATAGTTGTAAACCCCGTACAGGTTTCACAAACTCAATATCAACCCAAAATGGAAAAAGGGTAAAGTGCAATCCAATGACCTAGAATGTAATATGTACATACAATTTTCATATTCTAAACAAGGTAATTTTTTGGCTACACTATGCAAAAACCTGAAAATAAGGTCTTGTAAATGTAATTTTGAAATCACACAATGCACTAACTTTATCAAATGAAGATACATATGACCAAATTGAAGAAATAGAAATTCTAAAAACAAACATAGAAATCTAAAAACAACAAACATGAATGAAGAAATGAATGTTTTAATTCCCAAAAAATTAGAATATGGCCCTATGGTGTCAA
Source organism: Sequoiadendron giganteum (assembly GCA_007115665.2). Lineage (NCBI taxonomy): Eukaryota > Viridiplantae > Streptophyta > Pinopsida > Cupressales > Cupressaceae > Sequoiadendron > Sequoiadendron giganteum. The sequence continues at coordinate 68,080,701 of CM021105.1, forward strand.
AAAATGTCATCCATGAAATTTCACACTTGTTTGGGTCCTCATTAAATTGAGCTTAAATTTTCCTTGATTTAGTGTTGTAATATGTTTAACACATTCACATTAGGTCTTGAGCCCTTGTGAACTAAATGAACCTAATTTATGACTTAATTTTGGAGTGATTAACCTTGAAATGGACCTAGCGTCACCTTGATCTAGTGTTGTAATGTGTTTTCCATATTCACATTGGATTTAGGGCCCTTTTAAGCTAAATACACTTAATTTTTCCTTAATTTAATGTTGTAAAGTGTATTTATTTACACCTTCACATTACATTTTGGGCCCTCTTGCATTTGTGACCTTCATTTAATAGGCCCCTAAGACCCTATATTATGCATCCCAAGGCATATTTCAACTGAAATCTTGACATAGACATCAAATAAACTTAATTTCTCAACTCCTCAATATTTCCTCCATGAAAAAAGGCTTGGCGGGACCCATATGCCACCTTGGATGTATGATTCCCACCCAGATGGGACCTATATGCTACAAGTGGTGTATGAGTCCCATTTGGCCCCTTTTTAGGGTTTTGAGTGGGAAATTATGGTTTCATGTTAAAATTTCATGAATGTCGATCTCTGGGGTCTAATAAATGGTAACTTGGATAGATTGCATATATAAAAAAGGTCTCAAATAATTATTTCACTAACCTTCATGTTATCATCCTAAGCAACCAATAGTTAAGCATTCCAAGACTTCACAAGAGTGTTAAGAAAGCATTCAAGATCATTTAAGGCATTCAAGGGCAAAATTATTGATCATTTGTTGCAAAAATTCAAGATCCATTATCATGTCAAGGTTATCAAGCATCAAGCATTTTTTTTAACAAGTGTTATGATGTAGCATTCAAGATCCAAGACTAAGTATTTTTGTACACTCATTTCAAGATCTATATCTACATTCTTCATGGCCAGTTCATGTTAGGTTGTAGATTTACAAGACATAATTCAAGGTACCATTATTCATATTTTATGTTCCATGTTGCATGTTCATATCACTATCTCCTTGTCTCATCATTTAGTTTAACTACCTAAAAGGGGTTTGACAAAGGAAAATCCTTATTCCCTAACAATCAACAAGTTTTTCTCTCTCTACATGTGTGATTGCAGACCTAAGTGTCTTGGAACTTGAAGATCCTTTGAAGATTATATTACAAGGTTGAAGTAGGTCGTCAAGTTGTCACAAGGTTGTCATCTTCACATAAAGTTACCTATAGGTTGCAAGTTAGGGTTTGAGATCCAAAAACAAAGTGTGGAAGGAAGAGCAAAGATATGAGAGCAAAATCTAGCCTGAAACCTCCAAAAAAGATAAATGGGTTTGATATGGCACTTGTGGTGTATGAGTCTCAATATAGGGATTTTTCCATATTTTAAGAGATTTAGACTCAGTACTGTTAGATTTTAGTTTTGGCACAGATTTACCCTAGTTTAGGACTAAATCGCCTAGACTGACGTTTGAGTCCTAGTGGGCATTAAAAAACAAGGTTTCAAGGTTTTGGAGATTTTTTTGACCTCATCCTTCTTCTAGGTGCAGCTCTATTCATTCAGTATATTATTTTGTATTTTAGTTTCATTTCCTAGGTCATTTAGCTAGATTTTGCATAGTACATTACATGTCATTTTCATTTATTATCTTTCCAAGCCCTAACTTAGTGGTGAACCCTCTCTTAGTCATTAATAATACCCTAGGACACCCAATTGCAAGATCTCTCTCCCCTACTTCATCCTTGGATTGAGATCTCCGGGGTTTTCTTGAATGAGAAGTGTAGAATATTGTTGTTCTATCTCCTAAACCATAACGACAAGTTCTTAACCTTTCCAACCCTGATCAGAGACTCATTCACCCTAGGGCGAATGGGTCCTAGTTGAGAATTTTGATTTTTTTTTTTTTTATAGATTCCTGAGTAAATTTTAGTGGTTTCTTGATTTTGATTTGATACAACAAGTTTCAGTTTTAAATTTTTGTGAAATGAGGATTGAATGCAAATGCAAAATATGAGAAAATTATAACCTAGAACACCTAATTTGATATGCAATTTTGTTTCAATTTTCAAATGTAAATTAATATGATGTAATGCTATGTAAATGATTTGGAATATGACTATTTTTTATTTTTATTTTTAGATTTAAAGAATGCAAATATAATCCTAAAACCCTTAAAAATGAAATACAAACTAGACAACCTAAATGAGACACAATTCAATGGAAAAAGATGCAAATGAATACAAAATCTAAATCTAGGGTGAAAGAAGACTCTAAAATCATAAAATAAAAGGATCAACTCAGGTTCACCAAAATGAAACGTAAATAAATAGGAGCTAAGTAGGGTGAAGATTTTAATAAAAGGGGGAGTTCACCACAAAGGACCTATTTTCCTAATTTTATTCAAGGAAATGAGATCCACACAATGAAATGACAATTAGCATTTAGGTGAATCAAATCAATGTGAATTTGCAAATTTACTATCTATGTAAGGATGAGCATATAAGCCAAATAATACTTTGGAGAGAAAGAACAGGACCATCAAACAAACTCCAAAATACGAGCTATAAAATGCAAACGAAGAATATTAATCAAATCTAATAGAAAGAGTAATCAAAAGGCAGATCTAGAAAGGGGAAAAGGATGTGTACCTTTCACCAAAATTCACCTTTTGAAGCTCACTAAGGACTCATTCGCCCTATGGTGAATGGGTCCTAGCTAGGGTTCTTGAAAAATACTTTCTAGGTTCTCTTATGTTGTGTCTACACTCCAATATTCTTGATATTCACTATCAGACAATCGAAAATAAATTTTGTAGAGGATTTTTCATGATATGAAAACTTTTCTTGTAACTTTGAAATTTTTTCAACTTTCTTCAAGTTTTCTCTTCAAAAGATCATAAACCTAAAATCTGTAATCACACATCAAAGAGAGAAAAATGTTGTTTTTGTTAGGGAATGGGGGTTTGCTTTGGTCAAACCCTATTTTGGTAACTAAGCCTTGAAATGAAATAATTAAATACCATGAAGGAATTATGAATAAAAAATATGCAACAACTCACCAAACCTTATTTGAACCTTGGATTGTAGATCTACAAACTAGCATGAAGTGGCTTAATGGGTGTAGATCTTGATCATGAAACTTGATTAGAGATAATATCCTTGAATACTTGCATAGAACTTGAACACTACATCACCATATTAGCTCAAACAACATGAACAATGTAATAATCTTTGACATGATGATAAGAATCTTGATTCCTATAATAATCTTTAATAATTGTACCCTTGAATGCCTTGAAAATGCTCTTAAATGCTCTTGATTTCTCTAGCTTGATGTCATGAATTCACGCAAAATTTCTAGGATTCTCTCTTAAAATTCTAGGTGAAACATAGTGAAATGACCTCTCATTTATACATATCTTAACATTAATTCCCGAAATTCAAATATCACAAGCCAACATCTGAATAAACATTTGAAATCATTGAAAAAAACCAAAAATAGAATTTGAATTTAGGTCCTAAGTGCAAGTAAGGATCCATTCACCCTATGGTGAATGGGTCCTAGGCCACTTTCCTAGGACACACATTGCTCAATGCTAAACCTTAAGGAATTTATGAATGTTGGGTTTTATCCCTCAAAAATTATAATTAATTAGTCTTGGATTTGAATTAAAGAGATCAATTAAAGAAAATTAACCTTAATTAATTAATGAATCCCTAGATTTGTGTGAAAGTGTAAAGGTACACTTTACAACACCAAAAATAAGGCATAATCAAGTCCATTTTATTTAAAAGTGCCCTAAACTTAAATATGTAGAATACATATTACAACACTAAATTAAGGCATCATTAAGCTCATTTATGTATTAATTATTTCCCAAATTAAGTGTGAAAAAAGGGTACTTTTTCCTACACTATAGTTGGCATTATTATTGTTCATCTTTAATTTCCTCTTCTAAATCTTTCGTCTCTAGTTTATCTAGATTTTTGTATGGATTTCTATGCTTTCTATCTTCTTAAAATTTTAAGTATTCCCTTTATTCATTTTTTTGGAACCTATAAATTCAATGGTTGGAACTATTAGAATCTATAAATTCAATGGTTGAAACTATTAAATATCAACATGGAGTGATTCATCTTGACTATGTGCCTGAATTGGAAGGATTTATTTTGGTGTTAGTAGATTTTTTTTGGATGCTAATCAAGAGTGTTCAAAAATAATTTCTTATTTTCCGTGTGAATTTGAATAATTTTATTTTGGATATAATTAAAATGAGAGGGCTACTAGGTATGATGAATCTGTAGCTAGATATGGTGATAGCCTTTATCTCCACAAGGGTTTTGACATCATTACTAACCTAGTCATTGATGAATTATCACATTTTACCCTAGGTGTTCAAGATAAATAACAATTTGGAAAGGCATGAATCAAAATATCATAACCTAGATTTGGATTGCTTTTATCACTCCTATTGGTGGCTTCATCCTTGTTCTTCATGTTTGAGTGATCTATTTTTATGTAAACTTATGAGAAACTTTATATTAAAGATAAGTAAATAATACATTATTACTTCAATGATGGTCAACACTTTCATGATAGTTATTTTGAACCTAAAGGGCTAAAAATTCTAACTTGGTCACCTTGTAGGGTTGTTGGGCATCTATTGTCTATTCTCTAGGGTTTCGACTGAAGTCTTTCTAAGTGAGTAGGTTTTGAGAAAAATTCTTGGGCCCCAATTTTTTTTTTATGGTTTTGGTCGATATTCAATACCTTTCACTCAAATATTTTTGAATGATTTGTTTATACCATGTAGGATCCATATTGGTGCCACTTGATTTCAGGTAAAACACCTCAACCAACTATGTTCTAGATGGATGTTTTTTAATAGAAACTATTTAGATGACCCAAAGTGTGACATAGGTTTGTACTTTTACCCTAATGTAGTCCACTATATAGAGGCAAACATGTCAATTTATCTACATAGTCAAATTGTTTTCACAAAGAAAAAAACATATAAAAATTATCACTTTTAAAACTTGATCATGCTGAAATAAGTGATTAGCTTGAAAAAATTGTTAAAAGGCTGTATGTTCCCTATTTTTCTAAATTAAGGAATCTATAAAAAAAAATAATTAAAAATAGTAATTTGACGAAGTATACTTGAATAAACTTTTCTCTTTATTAAAATAAACACAAATATAGCTCTCTATATGTTTATTAGATATTGGTTCACATATGCTGTAACATAAAATATTATTATAAGTTATGTATGTGAGGAAAGCTCATATGTGCTAGATTCACCCTCAAATATGTTTTTTTCGATAGAAAATATGTGCATGCACTAATTAATTTGTATATTGACAAAACAATTATGATATATTCCTAATACTAAATTGTTTTTTATTAAGAAAGCAATTTTAATGGCCCTTGACCCATACAACAACGTAAAATAGGCCTCACAACTAGTAAATCAAACCCCCCTTCACAACAAAAAAAAGAAAACAAAGAAAGGAAAGATAGAATAGGCTTTCCAACCAATAGAATGGACCTATAGGCCATCTAGAAAACTACAAACAGGATAAGAACCCAACAATAACAAAGCAACCAACTAGATAGACAAAAACCCGACCTATAGACCACCAATAAAATAGTTCAAACACCTGAGCTTGAACCCAACAATTTTTCCCCAAAAGCTTGTCAATAAAGATAGAGTTCATCTTAGGAGTATGTTTCTTGCTATGTTGCACCTCAATCCAAGAAGAAGCAAAATCAAGGTTTGAATCTTTTCAACAAGAAGGGGGAGAATTTCCTTCAAAAAACAAACAACAATAGGTGGGACATCCAAACTCAAAAGAGAGAATAGTCAGAACTGTGAAAAGGACAACATTATCCTAATACTAAATTGTTGCAGGATATTTTCTTCATAGATTTTTTTGTCTATCTTCATTATTATTACTATATTTTCTAAAAAAATAATATTAAATATTAAAGAAACTTAAACATTGAATTTTATTATTGACTAATCAGTTTTAAAAACCAATTTTTATATTATACAATCTACTAATATTTATATATTTTATATTGAAGTTACAAAATAGAATTCAAGTGCATGTTTTCAATTATATTCATCATTATGATGATAGAGAGTTGTAGAGAAACATGACTGTTTGCATACAAAAACTGGATAAAATGACATGGATGAAAGAAAGAAAAAAGATTCGTATGATAAAAAAAAAATTACATAATTAAATTAAAAATAACATGCACTAATCATTATGAACTGTGAAAGTCCAATATCATAAATTAAAATAGAATAACACAAACTCAAACCGACACAGCTTGTAAACACCTGCAAGGATTATTAAGAAAAAAGGAACGAACGAGAGGAAAAAGAACGAAAGAGAGAAGAAAAGTTAAAAAAAAAAACTTTTCAGATTCTCGTCTATAAAAATAAATAGACAAAAGAAATTATAGCCATATGGATAAGGTACGCAAACACAAATAAGATTCAATCATCTTCTTCAGCATATTTTGACATTTCTACACTTGGGAGACTCCCCTTCGATGATCACCAGAAGATAATATGGAGAACATTGCACTTCTGAGCTCTTCACAGTCATTAATATTGATGTACAAAAGGAAACATGAGGAGAAAAGTATAAATTTGACGGGACTTCCAATATAGCAGTGGAAGACTTTGCACCGTAGGAGAAATTCCTATTAAATTAAATGACTTTGGACCCACATGAACAGGGGTTAAAGCTCTTTGCTCCATGGAGTAAGCAGACAATCAGTAGAGATGGAAGGGAAGGCGAGGTTTAATAATGGCCTCCAATGGAATTGATTTGGGCGTTGAGAGTCCAAGCCCCTATGTCATGTCAATTACAGTGCCCTGCGGAGAAAACCACTCGAAGCTCTGAAGCAGATGCCCTAATGTATGGCTGACCACAATCAATGCCAAAGGCATGCCCGGGCACATTCTTCTCCATGAACCAAACGAAATCAATTCAAAGTGTTGTCCTTTCACATCAATCTCTTTGCCGCTGCTGAGAAAACGTTCAGGAATGAATTCCGTGGGGTGCTCCCATACGGCCGAGTCCCGGTGTATTGCCCACACATTCACTATGAGTTGCGTTCCTACGGGAATATGATATCCTCCAACATTGCAGGCCTCGCTGGATTCATGAGGAACCAGAAGAGGTGCCGCTGGATGAAGCCTGAGAGTTTCTTTCGCAATTGCCTGCAAATATTTCAGCTTGTGGATGTCTAATTTCTCAATCAATCGGTCGCGTCCGACATGAGTGTCGAGCTCTTGATGGGCTTTGCCCAAAATGTTCGGGTGCTGCATGAGAGCTGACAGTGCCCACTCGATGGTCAAAGAGGATGTTTCAGTACCTGCGTTTATCAGGCTCTGCAAAGCCAACAGACAAATCTTGTAAATAAGAGATTAAAACGCCTCTGTAATCTGATCAACATATTTGGGTGTGTTGCGATCAAGGAATCGGTGAAAGCGAAGATACACAGAAAAGCAGAATAACAGCACAATAACAGAGAAAAGAAAACAAATGAAAGAGACCAGACAACAGATTTACAGTGGTTCACCAAATACTGGCTACATCCACTATCAGAGCAGGGCGAATCTTATTAAAAACAGATAGCAATTACAGTATGCGAACCATCACATTTGAATACAACCAACCAAGATAATAACCAAACAAAGAGAAGGCAACCGCTAAGAACCTCAACCGTTGGGTCAACCAAAAGGCACGACCGTTGGGATTCATTCTTTAACAAACTCCCACTTGAAGGCCAACGAAGACTACTCTAAACAGGACTTCCCCTGCAAATCCTCTAGAATCAAACTGGGACAAGGCCGAGAGAAGTCCTACAATATTCAAACTTCTCTCTTAAGACTGGCTTTGTCAAAACATCAGCGGGATTCAAGGTTGTATCGATTTTAGCAACTCGCAACTTGCCCTCTTCGACTATATGGCGAACATAGTGATGTCGCAAATCAATATGCTTAGAGTGATGCTGGGATGTATGATGCTTAGCCATAAAAATGGCGCTGCTACTGTCACAGAAAAGAACAAAATCAGCTTGCTTATAGCTCAAATCACTAAACAAACGCTGCAACCATGTCATCTCCCTGGCTCCCTCGGAGAGAGCCATGTATTCAGCCTCAGCAGTAGAAAGAGAAACAGACTGTTGTAATCTGGAAACCCTGCTAATGGCTGCCCCAGCAAAGGTGAAAACATAACCGGTGTAGACCTCCGTTTGTCTAAATCACCACCTTAATCAGAATCAACAAAACCTTGAAGCTGAGCTTTGTCTCTTCCAAAACACAACCCATAACTAGAAGTACCTCTAAGATGTTGTAAGATCCATTTGAGTGCCTCCCAATGAGGTTTACTAAGATTACTCATAAATCGACTTACTATATCCACTGCATGAGCAATATCCAAACGAGTTGAGACCATGGCATACATAATGCTGCCAACTACAGATGTATAGGGAATTTGCTTCATAAATTCTTGATCCTCGTCAGTTGTAGGACACATTTGAGAAGATAATAAAAAATGACCAGCTAGAGGAGTACTAATGGGCTTAGCATTGGTCATACCAAATCTATCCAGTACCTTATCAATATACTATTTCTGAGACAATCTGATTTCTCTCTTCTTTCTATCTCGAGAAATGGTCATACCAAGAATTCTTTTTGCTGCCCCTAAATCCTTCATAGCAAATTGGTTAGCTAGCTGATTCTTAAGCTCACAGACAATCCACATGCTAGTGTCAGTTACTAACATGTCATCAACATAGAGAAGAAGAATAAAAAATTCACCATTAGGAAGCTGTTTGAAATAGACACATGGATCTGATTCACACCTGATAAACTTAAGCTCAGTCATAAAACGATCAAATTTAATATACCATTGTCTTGGGGCTTGCTTGAGCCCATACAGACTTCGCTTCAACCTGCAATAAAGATGTTCCTGCCCTTTTTGGAAAATCCTTCAAGCTGTTCCATGTACAATTCCTCATCAATGTCTATGTAAGAATGCAGTCTTGACATCAAGTTGTTCAAGTTCAAGATCCCAAACAGTTGCGAGACCCAATACAACTCGAATTGTGGTCATTTTTACTACTGGAGAAAAAATCTCATCAAAGTCTATTCCTTTTTGTTGTCCAAAACCTTTCACTACTAGCCTGGCCCGATAACGTTTCTTGCCTCCATCTTCCTCCTTCAATTTGTACACCCATTTGTTCGTCAATGCTTTCCTATCTGACGGAAGAGATACCAAATCCCAAGTTTGGTTTGATAGTAACGACTGCATCTCTTCACACATTGCATCCTCCCATTTAAGGCAGTCAACATCTTTAGTAGCAGCTTTAAAATTAGATGGCTCTGTCTGATCTAAAGTTAACAATTGGGGCTCAGCCTCTTCACAAAACAATAACTCGTAACCAGAGAATTTAGTAGGAGGTCGCTGCTCCCTAGTAGATCTTCTTAGTTGATTCTCCGGATGGGAATCACCTCTGCAAATTTTTATCCTATTGAGCACTGGAATCCATGTGCGTGGAAGTATTAGCACACATGGACTAAGGAGAGGCAGAGACATGTTGAAAAAGACCACAATCTAGAGGCCGAATGGTAGGCAAAAAGGGTGAGGAAAGTTCATGGTCTAGGTGGGACTGTGCAATGCATCAAGAGCCTTCCTCACTGGAACCCTCAAGATAGTGATACTGCTCTGCCAGTGGCTCCTTTAGACGGCTTAAACCCATAGCACAGGATTGCACAAGATCGCGCGAGGCAGGGAAAGCATCAGGAGAAAGCTGGGTTGAACGAAAACCAGCTACGACCTCTTGAGTGCAATTAAAGGAGAGGCTATATTATCAAGAGAGGGCACTATTGCAACCCTTCCCTCATGGAATGAACATCCTGAAAAGGAATGCATCGGTTCTGAAGGAACCCGTGAACTGCTAGGATCAAGTCATGAAGGCTCTATACCACTCAGATTTTACAGTGAGTGTAAAGACTCTGAGAAGAGGGGCACATTAAAATGCTCTGAGGCAGTATCAAAATCCTTTGAGATACACCAAGTGCTGGGCTGTGATCGGTCTAAGTCTTGCACATCATTCTGACTGCCACCTGAAGATCAAGAAATTGAAATGACTGACGAAGCTCCGATTGAATTTGGATGCAGTAATGGCTGAGAGACACCTGGTGATGAAGAATTCTCAAAAAAAGATAGAGGAATATACTCTGTAGCTGACTTATCATGAGTTTGAAATGCAAGAAAAGAGTTCTCATTGAACACTACATCACAGCTATGAATAATTTTTCTGTCAACTGGATCCCACAACTGAAATCCATATTGATTTTCATCATACCCAACAAAGATACAATGCCTCGATTTAGGATCTAATTTGGTTCACTTCTCCTTGGGAACCAGAGTGAATGCTTCACAACCGAAGATGCGAAGATGGCTAAAGGAAATCTGTTTGCACATCCACCTTTCTTTTGGATATCAAAATTTAATCGAGAGGAAGGTGCTCGATTAATCAAGTACACAGTAGTATTACACGCTTCCCCCCAAAATTTTTTACCCATACCAGCATTAAAAAGCATACACCTTGCTCGCTCCAAGATTGTTCTATTTAACTTCTCAACTGCACCATTCTCTTGAGTTGTAAAAGGCACAATTTTTATTCGGTGAATACCATTATCTGCACAAAAATTATCAAATTCTAAAGAAAAAAATTCACCACCGTTATTCGTTTGTAAACATTTAATGTTATGCCCAACTTGATTCTCAACTAAAGCTTTAAAACTTTAAATTTACTAAAAACTTCATATTTTTGATTTAGCATATAAATCCAGACCTTCCTAGTACAATCATCAAGAAATGTGACCAATTAATTCACACTTTTAATAGAGGTTACCTTAGTAGGCCCAAAGACATCTGAATGAACCAACTCCAAGGGTGTGGTCTTCTTGTCACGACCATTCTTTAAAGAGCTGACCCACTTTTGTTTGCCATAGAGGCAATGTTGACAGAATTCCATGTCAATGAATTTCAGACCCGGAAGTTGTTTTATTTTAAGCATGACTTCAAGTCCTTGATTGCTCATGTGTCTGAGCATTTTATGCCACAACTCCATCCCGCTATCCTCAACCACCAACGCAACTCCCACTTCAGCGTGACTTTTAGAAACATAAAGGCTGCCAACTTTATTTCCCTTTGCAATCACCAAAGATCCCTTGGTCACTTTCCAAGTTTCCAAAGAAAAATTAACATGGCAAACTTGTGCATAGAGTTGACTAACTGATATCAAATTCCTATTTAATCTTGGAACATGACGAACATCTTTTAACAACCACTTATGACCACCTTTTTGTTGTAACAAAACATCATCTCTACCAATGATATCACATGCTTTATTGTCTCCTAAGTAAACACTTCCAAGCTCACCTTCCTGGTAGTTTGTGAAGATCTCCGTGCATGAAGTGGCATGAAAAGACACACCCGAGTCCAAAACCCATGAATTTGAAATGGTGTCACTTGTAGAGAGGATTAAAACACTTTCCTCTTTATCAAAAAGAGTATTGACTTCATTGTCCTTAACTTTTTCCTGTGCTTTCTTATAAGAATGACAACAATTCTTCTTGGTGTGACCAGCTTTACCGTAGAACCAACAATCACCAAATTTACCCCTTGATTTTCGATCATTTTGCAGATTCCATTCTTCTTCTATAATTGTCTTTGCCTCTATCTTGAGGCCTGCCTCTACTCACCATGGTCAAGGCATCACCGGAAGAAGACTCATGATTTTTCCTTCTCATGTCTTCGCTAAGAATAGTACTTACAACATCATCAAAATTCATCTTTCTCTTGGTAGCCACCGAGGTGCTAACTGCCATTACTACACCTTCCCAGCTATTAGGTAAAAAACACAACAGTAAAATGGCCTTTATTTCACTATCAAAATTAATGCCCACCGAAACCAATTGAGTGACTAAACTATTGAACTCATTAAGATGATTTGAAAAAACTCCACCTTCTTTCATTTTCAGACTGTACAATCGCTTCATAATAAATACCTTGTTTGAAGCTGAAGCCATCTCATACATTGAAGAAAGCTTCTCCCACAATTCCTTTGAAGTCTTCTCTGCAGAAACATTGAACAACACGTTACTAGACAGCGGAAGGAAGATCCTAGCTCTTGCCTTTCTATCCAACTTCTCCCACTCTTCATCTGCCATTGAAGACAGCTTCTTTGCTTTTCCTTCAAGCGCGAGGGACAGATCCTGCTTAATTAACAAGGACTCAATCTGCACTTTCCATAAACTGAACTTTTGTCCCCCGAATTTCTCTATCTTCGATTCCTCCATAGCTCAGGAAATCCTAAACCAAATTCCCAAACAGCTACAGCACCACCACGGGGCTCAATACCAAATACTGGCTACATCCACTATCAGAGCAGGGCAAATCTTATTAAAAAACAGAGAGCAATTACAGTATGCAAACCATCACATTTGAATACAGCCAACCAAGATAATAACCGAACAAAGAGAAGGCAACCGCCAAGAACCTCAACCGTTGGGTCAACCAAAAGGCACGACCGTTGGGCTTCATTCTTTAACAATCGGCGGTTGAGGTAGAGATTGGATTCCCACCTAAACAGTCAGTGCAAACTCATGCGCTACTGGTAAGGCATTTGACTATTTATTTAAAGACTTTCAATAATCAGTGCCCTACTTATAGACACAGTCTCTACTTAAACACTCTGTGCCTTGACCACAAGATACCAACTATTTAAGACAAAGTATGATAAAAAAAGATTTCACAAACATTCAAAATTATGTAACAAAAAGTGATAAAATAACGTACTAAGGCGTTGGCTTTCACCACATTGTCGTTATTGTCAGACTGGATTTCATGGTTGTCTGTTGAGAGATGAGAACATCAATAAAGTCTCGAGCATGGATCCTTCTCTTCTCTCGGTGATCGTCGAGCAGTTTCTTCATAAACACCTCTCTCTTGTACTGTAGATTTTTCATGGCAAATACTATTCCATGCGGGTCGATCCACTTGAGAAAAGGCAGGTAGTAGCCAATATCAAATGCTCCAGCTAGAAAGGAAGCTTCTTTTATCAACTCCTTTAACTGCTGTGCTTCTTTGAAATCCTCTAAACATAGATCTGGTGAGAATCTCTTTCTGGCAACCATTTGCAACATGATATTAAATGTGAGATCTGAGAGCTTCGCTTTGATGTTCACTGGATTGATATCTCGCTGCCAACTCTCAAACAGCGAACGGATGAGAGCGGAAATTCCCTCTGCGCGGACGTGCCTGAAGGATTCGATTCTGTCTGCCGTAAAGAGTTGGAGCCTGCAAATTTTTCTGATGTTTCGCCAGTAGGAGCCATAAGGAGCCAAACTGAGCATTTGGAAGTCATACCCAATATGCTTTCCTGCAGACATAAGTGGGCGAGAAGCAAAGGCTTTGTCATTTGTTGTAAAGCATTCTTTTGCAAGATCTAAAGAGGAGACAACCAAAACTCGGCGAAAGCCAAGTTGGAGAAGTATGATGGGGCCATAGCGCTCTGAAAGTGTCACATACTAAGGTGTGACTGTTTGCGTGAGTCAAAACAATTTATTTTCCGTTTCCGTTTCCGTTTTACTTTTTAGCATGTCACTGTCACCGCTGTGCTTCGAACCTTCATTGGGCTTCGTACCTGTTCACTCCTGTAATTGTTCATAAAGATTAATAATCAATCAATTATTATATACTAGCACTTGCACCCTAATGAGGTGCAATATTTAAGTCGATAGGCTGAGCCCACATTATTTACGATTGTGAAAGCAGTGGACGACATGAATAAAGCAATGATCTATCTCACCTATCCCTCTCTACCTCTTCCTCCCTCTTCTCTCTCCCTCTTTCTCTCTCCTTCCTTCTCTATTTCTCTCTATATCACATATCCCTCTCTACCTATCCCTCCCTCCATCCCACCTATTTCTCTCTCACTCTCTCCTTCCCTCTCTACTTCTCTCCCTCTCTCACTTATTCCTCTCTACCTCTCTCTCCTTCCCCCTCTAATTCTCTATATCTCCCCTATCCCTCTCTACCTCTCCCTCCTTCCCTCCCTCTGTCTCACTCTCTTTGGCTCTCCCTTTCCTTCTCTACTTCTTTCTATCCCACCTCTCTCTCCCTCCCTATCTTTTTCTCACTTATCCCTCTCTACCTCCTTTTGTCCCTTTACCGTCCTCTCTCTCTCTCTCTTTCTCTATCCTTCCCTCTTTACTTCTTTTCCCTCCTCTCTCTCTCTTTCTCTATCTTTCCCTCTCTACTTATTTTCCCTCATCTCTCTCTCTTTCTCTATCCTTCACTCTCTACTTCTTTACCCTCCTCTCTCTCTTTCTCTATCTCAACACACTCAACTATTGCCATCACCAAAGGAGATTCTGGATCTTCTTGTCAAAAGGCATAGAGGATGTTGTTGCTCAAGGATAAAGAATTTAATCCTATGAGCTGTTTCTTATGCTATCTATTTTTTGTCTTTCCTTCTCTGATTTATATTGATTTATGGTACTGTTGTAGATTGAATGTCCTTAACAAATTTTCTAAGGTTCTATGTTTGGCATATAACACCTGTCTATATTGGGTTTCTCTTATCTCGTTATGAGGAAATGCTTTTAGATTTAACTTCTATTTTTGATATGTTTCTTCCATGGCCATCTAAGATCTAGCTTTCTGCAATACTTAATCTTGATCTTGAAATTTTGATGTAAAAGTTTACTTACCAAAAAAAAAGGCACAACATCCAGAAAACATAATTTTTATGTAGGTGAAAAATGTGTTATCCTTGTAAAATTGTTACATATTACTCATCCAACCTGTGCTATCCATGTTCTCCTAGTTAAATAATTAAATTCTTACCCTAAGAAGCAACATATGACATCACATTACAGTAAAAGTAGGGTAATAGACAAGGTAAAAGAAGTTCATTTCTTTGGGGTAAGCAACAAAAAACTATAATACAAGAACCCACTTCAAACCGTGTTATCAAAAACAGGAAACAAAAAATGAGATCAAAACAGGTTTGAACCGAGAGACCAAGGTTCTAATGTTAAGGTGTATAAATCCAAGAATTTACACATTTTAATTATCATCAAAAAAAGACGAAGTATAAATCATTCAATTCTCTCTAAATATAAATATACATCATATTCATATTTTTATCTAGGGCTTACAAACACATCTACCATAAAACTAAGAAGGAATTAGAAGATACAAAAGAGGAATAATGCATAGCACAAAATCAGTGAAACACCTCATGCAGGGACTGAACAAAATTTCACCTCAATGGAGGGCTTGAGACAACATTTCAAAATACATAAATTATTATGAACAGATCTTGAAATTGTTATTGTGTATTGCACATAGTTTTAACCAACCTGGGTACAATCCTAAAAAAGATAAACTCTAAGAACACTGGTTTCTTGGTGAACAAGTTTCAAAGATGACAACCCTCGGTCATTACATTTCTTCTCATACAAATTTAATTCAGGATGAAGAGTTGTGTTGCCCTTGTAAAATAATTGCATTACGGTAATCCAATCTATGTTTCCATAATTTCCTAACCAAAATTAAACCTGACAAACATCTTAAAACATCACTTTCAAGTCTCAATACCATTTACTTTTATGTTTTTGTTTCACATTTTCCATTTTCTATGAAATAGGGATGAACTACCAAAGGATTTTTATAACATTGGATATGCCAATTTAGACAGTCTGCTCCTATATATTTTTTTTGTCATAGGCCATAGATTTCATGATTTCAAACTTCATTTGTATATATATTTGTTCATCTGACTATGACAGTCTGATATTGATTGAATTGGTAAATTATACATCATGTGGTACCATTCATTAGAGAATACAATTACATGATTGGTACCATTTTTAAGCTAATACTATGCTCGTCTTTTTCAGTTGATTCTCACACTAAGTAGATAAGAAGAGATGAAGTTGTTTTCATCCTATTTCCAGTATCTGGTAACACGGGATTCAAGTAGGATGAGAGTAAAACATTTGAGACAAAATTTTGTGTCTTAGAATCAGTAACCAAAAATGATCACATTACACAAATCCAATCAAATTCAATATGAAGCTCATACGAACATTTAATGCAAGCTTTATACAGTAAAACTCAATCTAAACTTTATTGCAAGAGGATCAGATACAAAAAAATGCAGAGGAGCTTTATAGAAGCCTAACCTAAAGCTTCATGATGTAGTATTTATTGAAGCATCAATAGGCTTATAATGCTTACCTGAAGCATCCTCACTGCCTTAGATTGAAGCGCCGGTGACATTCCATGGTGATATGAGGACAAACAATCTGCCACAACTTGTCGTAGCGGCTGTGGAGGCTTCCTCTGCAAGGGCCTCTACCTCTGGCAAGTGACAACCTGCAGTCTGGATGGACCAAGACTTCGCTTAACAACATGTTCTCTTTCCCCACTGGTTTTCTCCTTTAAAATACTTGCTCTCCCCATGATTGCTCCATGAAAACCATCCTGAGTAGCAGTAGAAGTAGACGACCTTCTCGCTGCTACTCCCCTACCAAGCTCCGGCCCCGAAAAGGACATATCTTTGCTCTACTCTCCTGCTCACACTTGTTGTCTTCCCATTCTCAGAAACGTCAAACACTCTACATCTCTAAGCTACAACCTTCAAACACTTGAATGTCACTATTTTAGAATCCTCGACGGACTTATTAGAGATTCAAATAGTTTTTATTGTCACTCCACATTGCATCCCTTGGTCACCCAACACGGTGTGCACGTTACGCCGCGCCTTCGACAACCCTCTGAGAACCCTACCGTGATCTCCCTGGCGGCGTAAGACTGGGGGAGATCCGGTGGGGTTCCCCACATATAATAACCTATCGGTTAGATTACTTATTTATATATTATATTATATTTTATTATTGATATAATATTTTGAATACTATATTTTATTATATATAATATAATATATAATAAGACAATGACAATATTTTATATATTATTTTTTATTTATATATAACATATTATTTATTATATTATATACATTATTATTCACATTATATTTTAAAATTATTTTTATATAGATCTTAAATTGATTCTATGTGGCAGTCATGGTAGGGTTTAGATGAGCAATCATTTGTAATGGAAGAATAGGATCTCAAGTAGCTCATGGAATAAAAAAAATATGATTTTTTTTTTTTAAAGTTTACATTTAGATTATAAATGTAAAAATGTTAGTGGTAATAGTAATGAAACATAATAATTTTTAAAAGAGTTAGGCCACACGGGTAGTAGAGTTGGCTTGGGCAGTGGTAAAAACAATTTTTTTTAAAAGAGTTTTTATTTTGTCTTAAATTAAAATGTATATGTTATAAATATGTTGATATAGAAAACTCTAATAGGGATAAGAAATCTTAAAAATAAATTAGATTGTGTGAGGTCAGATATGTTCTCCAAATATAGGGTAATTAAACAAATGTAATTAATTAAATACAAATCAACATATATTATGTAATCATAGTTGAGACTAATAAATGATATTATTGTACTAACTAAATTCAAGGGATAAAAACAATCATTCTTTTGATGATAGATTATATTATACTATTTATATAATATAATATTATCTAGTATTGTAGTAATTGTATTTATTGGTTAATTGATAAACTATTTATGGAATATTAACTTAGGGGCAACACAAAACTAAACTTAAAGGGAGGTTTTCCCTTGTTGATCACAAGGCATTCACATTTAATGTGTTCTTATTTATATGCATCTTATTGGATTAATCTAGATTAAACTTAAAGGGATTGTTGATCACAAGACATTCACATTTAAACACAAAGTTAACTAACTTTATTTTATTGTATTCTTTTTATATTTTAGCATTTATCATTTCAAAACACACATATCTACTAAGCTTTCACATGTAAACACAAAGTTAATTTTTCACAGTCCACACATTCACATTTAAACACAAAGCTAAGTAGCTTTATTTTTTATTTAATCTAATCTAATGTGTACTTATTTATATGCATCTTATGGATTAATATAGATTAAACTTAAAGGGAATTTTTTCCTTCTTGATCACAAGACATTCACATTTAAACACAAAATTAAGTAACTTTATTTTATTGTATTCTTTTATATTTTAGCATTTATTATTTCAAAACACACATATGTACTACAATTAGCTATTGACTTAATCTAATTTAATGTGTACTTATATATATGCATCTTATTGGATTAATCTAGATTAAACTTAAAGAAAAGTTTTATTTATTTTTTAAAATTCATATGATGATTAGCATATAGATAAATTTATGATATCATTAATAGTATTTTATTATGTTTTATTTTTCATCAATTATTGCAATCATAATTGGTTATAAAAATATCTTAATATTTATTTTTTCTACAAATCTATCAGTTGAAATAATTGAGATTTTATTACAAAAATTCAAAAATCAAGGAAATAAAGATGTCATAGATAAGCACACTTAAATAATATTTGTTGTGGTATAATTATTTTTTTGTATGATTCTTTTATTTTGAAGAAATATTTTTATTGAAAATTATTTCAAACTATGATTTGAGTTGACCCTAAGTTAATATTCCATAAATAGTTTATCAATTAAACAATAAATACAATTACTACAATACTAGATAGACACTTGTTCATATTATATTATAAATTATATACTATATTATATAAATAATATAATATAATCTATCATAAAAAGTGATTGTCTTTATCCTTTAGTTAGTATAATAATAAGGTTTATTAGTCTCAACTATCATCACATAATATATGTTGGTTTGTATTTAGTTAATTGCATTTATTTAATTAGCTTATATTTGGTGAACCTCTCTACCTCACACAATCTAGTTTATCTAATTTATTTATAAGATTTCTTATTCATATTAGGGTTTCCATATCAACATATTTATGACATATACATCTTACTTTTAGAGAAAATAAAAAATCTTTAAAAATTATGAGTAATTATATGTTTTAATAATTATGAGTTATTATATTTGTGATAAAAATTCTATCCAAGAAATATTCATGTTTACTAAAATAAAGATGCAAATTTTATAACTAAAATATTTTGAAAATGAATTATCATATCTAAGGGTGGGGTCCCATGGACGAGGCTTTCTAAAATCTACACTATGTATTGCAAGTTATGGCTACATTCAATTTGAAACTTTAGTAGATTGTGATAATTTTAGAAGACTTTGATAAGTCTACACTAGTTGCATGCTCGTACTTTGGATTATGGTAGAGGATTTATTGATATTCCTTAAAGTGATAAGGTTGAGCTATATATCTCTATGGATACTCTCGATATCCATATTGAAAATTGAGTAAAGTCTATGAATAATAGAAAAAATCCAATTACTATCGCTACTTTGATTGATAGGGATGTTTGGTGAAAGATGGAATGGGGGAAACTATTTGTGATTGACATAGGTTCAAAGGCCTAAATACCAAATCCAATTGAAAGAAAAACTCCTCACACCCATGTAGCCTTGTACATGATGAAGAAAAAATCCATGTGAACTAGATGGAGGGAATGAATAAGATGACCTTCGATCTCACCTTGTGAAAGCCCACTAAAGCTAGGTTTAAAATAAGAAGCCTAAAACTTCTCTATAATCTTTGATAGATTTGGTTAGGAATAGTGTGGACAATGGGTATATGAAGACCAAAAAAATCAAGCATCACAACTTTTAAACCTTTGAAATATGGGTTCCAAACAAGAATGGTAGTTGATTATGGTGAAACTAGACTAGAAAAACTAGCTAAAACCTATAAAAACAAAATTTTGAACACAATGGAGAAATGATTAGGGGGATTTCGACCCTTTGCAATTCTTTTTTATTTTCTATAAATTTTCCATACACTAGGAATTTGTATAGATTTCATACAATTTCCTTAGAAATAAGGGGATTTTTTTTGCAAAATTATTGAATTACTAAATTTGATAGAATGAAATGCATTTTTTAAAATGTTTATTGGGCCTTTCAAACTCAATGGTGATGTCTGTTTGGCTCCATAATGCTTCAATGGTAAGGTTAAGTGTTGGATTCACCTTGATTCAGGAAGGCACATGGAATCACCGCTTTGATACAATGTTGGAGAAATCATGTTATAAATGTAACATTAAAATAGTCTTCCACACGTGAATAAATCATCATAAAATCATGTCTACCACATAACACAAGCATCTAAAATATACAAAGAGGTCCTTACATATATAAACAAGGTAGAAGAGGTAGGAAGGTAGGACTAATTGACTATAAAATACCCCTTGAAATGTGTAACATATATTTCGTCATATGACAAGTGTGTGAGCATGTATAACACGCACATGAAGTAGGTTCTCAAAAGGTGCTCGTACATGTGTCTCAACTACATGAAGTGAGAAAAAAGGTTAAATTCCCTAACTGGAGACATGAATAATGTGAATAGGCCAATCTAGAAAGGGTTATTAGCTAACTAGTTATGAAATGACCCTATTGTAGACATGCAAAACTAACATCATGCATCCAATTTTGCTATTAATCATTTAAAGCAATTTATTGATTAAATCCTCAGGTTCATCGAACTTAATTAAATCAAATTATTTAATTAAGTTCCTAAAGTTCTTCTTATTTGATTTAATAAATCAAATTGATTTAAAATCAAATATGAAATCCCTAAAAATCCCATAAGTTAATTAATCTAAATTAATTAACTTCTAATCATAATTACCATTCTCTAGCTTTTGACTCAACTAGAGTCAAATCTAAACTCCTAACTAACCCACCCACTTGCACCAATAAATCAATTTATTTGATTTATTAAAAAGACTTATTTTCCCTCAATAACTCTCATTTTTGACTTTTTTGGACAAAGATAATTTCCCCCAAAACCCTTAGCAACATGCATTTATTGACATTTTTCAAATTTGAATGGGCACATTGGCCAAAAATTGCACAAGCTTTGGCCAATCCCATTATGACAAGTGTCTCTATCCTATTGGATGGGATTTAGTCCCACATCTCTCAATTTGGCCTCTCCTCCCTTCAATTTCAACTATAAGTTGAAGGCTTCTCTCCTTCAAACAACAACACATTCTCATTGCAAAGTTACTCTCTTCATAAGAGAATTAATCTTGCTCATCACAACAACACACAATTTGACAACACATTGCATGCAAGGTCACTCTCTCCATTTGAGAGTCAATCTTGTCCATAATATCATCTTGCTTATCAAAGGATTGGGAAAGGGCTCTTTCACATATTCAAAGAGCACCAATCCACTATGGGATAGGAATGATTCATGTTTTTTGCATTGTTCTTATTAGTTGCATTGTTTAACATGATTCTATATTTCATAGAGATGTTTGAGTTTGCTGATTTAAATTAACTTGTGCTAACAACATGAACTAATTTAAATCCATTTGCAGATTTTAGCATCTACAAAATGGTGCTAGAAGGAGGGCATATCTCTATTTTTCTACTGTATTTTAGTTCATTGTAAAATAATTCTAGATCTATGTTCTTTTGTTGTATTTTAGTTCATTCTAAAATAATTTTAGATCTCTGTTCTTTTCCTGTATTTTAGTTCATTCTAAAATAATTCTGCCTTAAAAGGAGTTAAAAATTACAGAATGCAAACACGTTTTTGGAGATTGGGTGTATTTTTAATGCTGTAGAGCTCAGAATAATTGTTGTTTTCACATTCAAAATGTTTCTTAAGACATTTGTCATACTCAAACCTCAAATTTTATGATGTTTTAAGTGTTTTTTTATCACTAGTTAAGAGAAAAACGTGATAACAATGCAAAAAACGCCTCTCTAATTTTTGTTGGGATATACAAAATGTAGCCACGTTTTTGGAGATTGGGTGTATTTTTAATGCTGTAGAATTCAAAATAATTGTTGCTCTCACATCCAAAATGTTTCCTAAGGCATTTGCCATACTCAAACCTCAATTTTTATGATGTTTTAAGGTTTTTTTCGTCACCAGCAAAGGGAAAAGCGTGACAACAATGAAAAAAACGCCTCTGTAATTTTTGTTGGAATATAGGAGAGTAAAATGCTTGATAAATGCATTTTTTTAATATCAATAAAAGAAGGAAACTGTGATCTTCCTTTTTGAAGAGTTTTAAGTATATTGCCAAAGTAAAATGGTAGGGGTTGAATTTTATATTTTTCAGAGCCAAGTTAAAATTTTTGGTATTAACTGTGATTCTCTATTACTTGGAATCCCCAAATCAAATTTGCTGCAAAATCTACATTTAGTTTTATGTATTCACATGGGTATTGGTCTTGATTTGATGCCATAACCAGAGAGAATTGTGTTTTGATTTGTAATGTTGCATCTTTCAAGTCATTTGAATCCAAATTTTATTTGAGAAATGCTAAATATTTAGGAATTGTGTTTTTAATTTTTAATGTTACATATTATCATTAATTCCTTGAAGTAAATCTCATTTGTAAAGTTTTACTTTGTAATGTTTTATAGGTTGACATTGGAATCAAGTGAAAACAAAGCGAGATTAGAGTTAAAGGGATAAATTGAGCATTGAAATTTGAGATTCACAAAGTATTTTTAAATGCTTAAGGCTCCAATTCTTGCTTTCATTTTCTATTTTAAACCAACTCACTTTTCGATTTGGGCTTAAAATCAATCACTGATTTGATTTTTTTAAAGTTGGTTAAAAAGAACCTTAGACATTTACTAGATTTTGATTTGGGCTAAAATTGGACAAAGCAAATTTCACATCTCATTTGGTGCTTTTAAAACGAACTCATCACTGGTTTGAGGTATAAAATGAACAAGTGTCTTTCATGTTTTGCAATCTTTTTCACAAAGTAATATCATTAAAATACGCATGCGCTTCTCTCGCGCTTCACAACGATCTTGAGAATCAAAAGCATTTTGGTGATATTAACTTGTCAAAAAGATTGCCTTCACATTTCAATTTGGGCATTTAAAATTGAACAAAACATCTTGTGAGTGTCAGTAAACTTATTGTGAGTGTTCTCCCTTTGTTTCTAAATGAAGGTTGATTGAACTATGAATATGTTTACTCGCTTTTGTTTATCTTAGAGGGCCTGCCTTGTGGGAAAAAGTAACTACCCAAGGGAACGACCCAACCGGGAATATGCTAAAGCCAAGCGACTTCCAACCAATATATAAGTGTGGATTCTTGAGGAAAGTTCAAGAATCACGAGGATTATTCCGACGAGACGGACAGCAATGGACTCTCACTGATGTTGGATAATCCCCCACGAACGGAATGCCCGCATTAGAACCCTTTGTTTAGAAAAAGGCCAAAACCTTGTCTATTTTGTTGGTGCAAAAGGTCATGTCCTTTGAAACCGCCCCACGTTATACATGTGGTTTTGTTGTGGAAATGGAAAGTATGCCATGGAAGATTCATGGGTACTAATGCTTGGCTGACCGAAGAAGTGTGTGCTGTGGAGGGGAGCCAGTGTGGTCAAGCATTTAGCCATTCGCACAAGATATGCACAGCTGGATTTATCCAAGTGGGAACCCAACAAGGTATTGCCTCATCATCTTAGGATTGTAAAAGTGCTTGAAAGAAAAGAACACATTGCTTGGTTCTCAAAATGATTGAAAAAAAGACATTCACAAGAGCCTCAAATTTCAAACACCTTGGAGGAAACAAATATCCTTAACGAATTCAAGTACTCTTGCTTGCCCTAGGGACCAGATCCTTAGAGGTTTCTAAGTGCTCAGATTCTATCATCATTTGTTTTCAATAAGGTTAAACATAGGAGACTTTTACCCTATTTTCCTTGATTTCCACATAATGGACTTTGTGGGATGAAAATGAAAGTGGGACATTAGACATACAGTTTGAAAGATAATCAAGCAAGTGATTCTGGTAAAAAGAATACACTAAGACAAGGTAAAAAGACAAATTCGATTACACATGTGTTTTCTAAAATGATTGGTTTACAATTTTTACTAAAAATCTTCAAGAAATAATCCTGAGTTGTATGCATTCTACTATTAATAGAATCTTGAATTTTTTTGAAAGGTTTGCTTTCCTCCCATAGGAAGTATGGCGTGTTCTTCAACACCAAGGTCTTGTAAGAAGAAGTGTTATTCTAGATCAAGTCTAGGATCAAATTTCAATCACTTTCATCCATCTCTCAACCATCAAAATCAGTCAAAAATCACCTCACCAACAACTCTTAGAAACTTTGTAAGCATCTATTATGCTAAACTTTTAGGCGAAATCAAAACTAGTTTGGTTGACTTAACACACCTAGTCAAACCATCATCTTATACATGAGTTTTCTCTAGGATAACACAACTTCCTAGGGTTTACGAGCTCATCATGTTTGGCTTAATACGCTTAGCCAAATTATCAAATAATCACCTCATTTGACTTAACACACTTAGTCAAACCATCCTCTTATATACAAGTCCACTCTAGGATAACACAAATTCCTAGGGTTTACAAGTGCATTTATCACATTTTATTTGACTTAACACATTTAGTTAAACTATCAATCCAATCACGATCAATCAAAGTCCTAAAAAGTTTAGCATTTGCTTCAAAGGTTATTTAAGAGTTCCATTCATCTATATCACTCATCTTTCATTCATCTCATCCTCATCATCGCTTTGATCCTTCAATTATCCTAGTTCTTCGCTTCTTTGAACCTAAGGTTTAGACTGATCTAAAGAATTAGAGGTTCATCTCTTACATTCTTGAAAATTGATCTTCATTTTATGGTTCAAACAAGATCACAACACAAGAGGGACATGGAATATAAACTTGATCCATCCATCATGAGCAATTCAAGTCAACCAAACTATCCAAGTCTCACAATGCCATTTAATTATCGAAACTCACATTTATACATGGCATCATCATCTCCTCCAAACCTCAATGTGAGTATGCCCAATCTAAGTTGTGGAACACCTTTCCCAATGGTAGATTTAAATCCAAGTCCAAATCTGCAAATCTATCAACCGAACACTCAATACATGAATTTTCCAAACATGACCATTTCAAATCCATACTTGGTGAATTTTGGGATAGATATGATTGCAAATCAAACCAATGTCGTTCAAAATCCAGGCAATATGTTGACAAATCAACATGTTGATTAAAGTCAAGGTAGCACCATTAATCAAAGTTACCTAAATCAAGGCAATATGATTCTCAACTACAATAATGTTCAAAGTCAACCTATAATGCCAAATCAAAACATCATACCAAATCATCCCATTTTTCCATCGGTATCACAATAGTAGGTGGCAACCATCCAAGAAATCCCAACAATCAACACCATTCTCAATCCACTACCACCACCGCCAAAATACAACATGATAAATTCATTTTCCATCATGTTGCAAGCCGCTCAAGAAGCTTCCTACAAAAAGGCACTCCAAGCCCAACAAGCCGCACAAGTTGTGCAAGCAACTCAAGTAGCCCAACAAGCTCAGGCTCAAGCTCAAGCCCAACACCAAGCTTGGAAGGCGCAAGCGTAATTCTGAACACTATTGCAAGCAATCCATCAACAAGTGCATCAACAAGTAGCTCAACAACAAGCCCAACAAAAAGCATTGTTGGCACAACAATGACATGACCAACAACAAATATAGACATTACTCGTTCAACAAAGCTTGCAACAGATTCCCACCATAATTGTTGAAATAAAAAATCAAGATCAATCTATCAATGAGCACCTTGAAGATGTTTCCACCTTGACCAATGATCAAATCAACAGATACCAAGAACTACTTTTCAATCACGATCAAAATCCACCAAAAATACCCAACAATTATCCAATTCAAGAAACATTAACATCATTTGATCCTATGGTT
This sequence comes from Sequoiadendron giganteum, assembly GCA_007115665.2. Taxonomy (NCBI): domain Eukaryota; kingdom Viridiplantae; phylum Streptophyta; class Pinopsida; order Cupressales; family Cupressaceae; genus Sequoiadendron; species Sequoiadendron giganteum. Next base: position 68,106,671 of record CM021105.1, read on the forward strand.
GAAAACATTGATAATCTATCCACCACAGTTGTTTAAAATAAAGATCTACCCATCAATGAACACTTTGAAGGTGTTTCAATCACATCTGAAGATCAAATCAACATACATCAAGAGCCATTTTTTAGTCATAATCAAGACCCCTCCTACAAAGATCTATTTCAAGGAGTGTTGATGTTATTTGATCCCATTGACATAAACCAAGATCCCTCGACCAATGATCATATTGTAAATGTCTGTAAATCACTTTATGAGTTAGAGGACATATCTCAAGAACATATTCCAAAGCATGATCAAAATCTTCCATCAAGGTCTAGCAATGGCCCTTCCAACATCATATTGACATCCCTCAACCTCATGGTTATAGATATTGAAGGAATCCCTAGCTTAACAATAGATCCAAATCCACTCAAAGAACAAGTGGATATTAATCCACTTCCCATGCCTAAGGACAATGTCCAAGAACCCACTATAAGTAATCCATCCTTTGAAATTGACCCATGTCAAGAACTTGAGCCAAAACATGTTGAAAGCGATTCTGAAATCACTCAAGATCAAAAATTTGTATCTCCAAGATACTACAATGATCTAATGGGCACTCTTTTATCTATACAAAATGCCACAACTGATGATCATATCCATATAGCACACACTCGTCCATCTACCCATGAGATGCTTTCTTTGGATGGACACGTAAATGATCTTCATTCAAAACAAGAGTCTCATACTCTTAACATTTGTACACACGACCACGATATGGAAAAATCTAGAAACATAGCAAAAGGAGGTCATGAAGAAGGCTTCTGCAAAAGTTGTGAATCAGAAACATCCTATGAAAGGAGTCAAGAGGAAGACTTGTATGTGGACATGAAATCACCAACGCCTCTTGAAGAAGCATTACAATCTAAAATCTCACAAGATCAAGCTAAGGATATCAATCAAGCATTCATCCCACCTATGAAAGATCCTATCACTTATAAAGTTGGATCACTTACCTTTCTTAGAGCAAGCTATCCCGTCAATAAAGAAGCTGACACTTTTGAAGGTCCACGATAGAGTAGAGAAAGAGCGACACCTTGTTTGCAAGGTAAATCATATCCTATGGAAAATAAAAATTTTCAGCAGATGAATTATCAAGGCAGAGGATTAGGTCTACATGAACAAGGTATCCTAGAACCAGTGCAGATTGTTGGCAATCCTAAGTGTCAAGGCCTTGGTTATTCAACAATCAAGGGATATAAACAAATTGGCGATACTTCCACAAAACTGGGGGCAACTTCGTCTCGAGCAAATGTCAACATAGGGAGCACGAAGAATCCTTGTGATGAAACTGATGCCAATACTATGACCCGCCATGTCATGAATCCTCATCTACCTATCACCCCATCCACGAATTGGGACCAACAACAAAAGAAAGACTTGAATCGAAGCATGAAGAATGTTATCAAAGCAAAAGAAGCTAAGAAGCATATCAGACAAATCAAATATATATGGATACCAAAGAATACAAAGAAACATTATCCTTATCACCATCCATCAGTCAAAGAAACTATGGGGAAAAATCAAAAAGGAAAAAGTATCCATCATAGATGTCGCCAAAGTGAAAACATGCTTCTCAAGCGACATACAAAGTGTATCGAGCAGTTGGTCCTAATTCCATGCACACTTCTATATCCACTCATTATTGATCATCTTCCCAAGTTTGGAGAGTCAAAGGTTCCAAACTATCGACCAATCCATGTTTTACTCCTAAACATACTTCATCCACGCCTCCACGCATGATATCCAATTCACACATTGACCATGTGTTGGCAATGACCCTTCATCATAAGGATTCAGAAGGCACTCTATTGTGATGTGCGCATAGAGACAGAGTTAACTCTGGTATCAGCAAAGCAGATTAGGGATCTCAAAAGTTGCATTCAAGTGCATGTATCTTGGCAAAGCAACTTCTTCAAGCAGAATGTCGATGGCATATTATGAAAAAAACATCAACATCAACAGTACCAGGTGGTTCAGCATCAACTTAAAATCTCTCAGAAAATACAAAAAAAATCAAAAAAATGTCCTGAAAAAATGGTCACCTTGATGAAAACCTGGCAAATAGGCATCTTGGTGACAACAAAAAAAATCAAAAAATATAAAAATCCAAAAAATCAGAAAAAGAATTGAAAACAGTAAAGAAAAAAATTGTCCTCCAACGAAAACCATTTCGGTGGTGCTTTGGACAAGTACCATGATGAAAACCTGGCAAACAGGTGTCATGTGTAGAATCGAGCATCTATGTGCTCCAATTCAGGAGAAAGCATCTTATCACATCCATATTAAAGCCAACATTCCATCTATATCATCCGTTCATCCATGAATCATTTATCCAATCCATGTTCATATATGTGCATCCATAATCCAACTTATCTTGATCTTGATGAAAATTTGGTGCACACTTTACACTTATTTATGGTAAACATCTTGACATGTGGCATTTTCATTGATCCTATCCTACCCAACGCTATCTGACCCTTGAAGCATTATCTGAATGAGCGTTCCTCTATTCGAACACCTTATCTTGTCACAAGATAATCCTTGGCATCCTTTGCATGCTTACAATATCTATCCATACACCTATTCAAGATTCCATCCATGGCCATTCAAACATTGCTAGACACTGGGGGCAGATATTTACATCTTGTTTCAAGAATAAATATTGATCTATATCCTCCAACTTATGTGGTGATCTAAACATTGGAAAACACAAAATCAAACTGGTCATAGCATTTGCGAGCCAAAAAATCCGAAATCACTAGCCCATGGCATATTTTGATAGGAAGACGCTCCTCATCAAGCTTTATCTTTCATCGAATATCAATCCAAGCAATTCATATCAGTCACATCTAATGCGCACATCCATATCACATCAAATTATCAAAACAATTTTGTTCCAAATCAATCTTTATCAATCATCACCTTGTTTGACTTAACACACTTAGTCAAATTATCATCTTGTGTACGAGTTTACTTTAGGATAACACAACTTCCTTGGGTTTACATGTCCATTATCATCTTGTTTGGCTTAACACACTTAGCCAAATTATCAAATCCATAATCACCTCATTTGGCTTAACACACCTAGCCAAATTATCCTTTTTGTATGAGTTTACTCTGGGATAACATAACTTCCTGGAACTTATGAGCGCATTATCACTTTTGTTTGACTTAACACACTTAGTCAAACAATCAATCCATCAATCTGATTGATCAATATTAATCTTGGTTTTCAACAAAAATCCCAAAACTGAGCACTGATATCATCACGTATCCATATCCAAATTGTCAAAATCATGCAAAAATCCAAAAAACATTCAAAAAATTCATCAAAAACATTCAAAAAAATAAAAAATAGAAAACATCCAAATCATTCAAAAATCCAAAAACATGTCAAAATATCAGAAAATCTTTAAAAAATTTCATCGTTGAGTCTTGTCAATTTCTTTTTCACCTTGTCGAACTACGTCGGCTTTGAGCTTGAATGTAGGTAAGGATGATCTTTGATCATCCCCCAAGATGGTTAGGGTTAGTCCTTAGGCATCCGTTGCATTGGCAATCCGTTTGCCCATTTATTTTATAGTTAGGGTCAGTCCTTAGGCGTCCATCGCATTGGCAATCCATTTTCCCATCTAGTTTACATTTTAGGATTTTAGGCATCCGTCGCAATGACATCTATCTGCCCATCTAGTTAAGCATCCATCGCAGAGGCATTCATTTGTCCATATTTTTCACATTTTAGGATTTTAGGCATCCGTCGCAATGACATTCGTCTGCCCATCTAGTTAGGCGTCTGTCGCAGAGGCATTCGTTTGTCCATCTTTTTAGGATTTTAGGCATCCGTCGCAATGACATCGGTTTTACCATCTAGTTAGACGTCTATCACAGAGGTATTCGTTTGTCCATCTTTTTCACATTTTAGGATTTTAGGCGTTTGTTGCAATGACATTTGTCTGCCCTTCTAGTTAGGTGTCTGTCGCAGAGGCATTCGTTTATCCATATTTTTCACATTTTAGGATTTTAGGTGTCCGTCGCAATGACATCCATCTGCCCATCTAGTTAGGTGTTCGTCGCAGAGGCATTCGTTTGTCCATCTTTTTCACATTTTAGGATTTTAGGCATCTGTCGCAATGGCAATTCGTTTGCCCATCTATCTCATTAGCAGTCAAGTTAATTAGAGTCTGAAGTACGTTGTCTCTGAGCTTAAACATAGGCAAGGCCATCCTTGATCGGTCCTCAAGACACAAAATCCAAAAACATTGAAAAATGTGAAAATACCAAAACCATTTGTAAAACATCTCAAAATACCAAAAATACCCTCAAAACATTTGAAAAACCCAAAATGGTGCATCCATTTCATCTCTCTTTCACCCGTGATTGTCATCACTCAAAATAAAACAATCGTCACTTTCACCCTTTGGTGAGTCAGTCGGAAGCAAGTCTAGCAGATTCGAAAGTGAACACTCTAATCGTCAGAGTCTTGAAAGTCTAAATCAGTAAGCAAGCAAGTTGGTCAACTCGGAGCATCAATAGCTTATCACCCAAATCAGTCTCACCAAAACCTTGATCACTACATGTCCTAGGATGAAGCTTCCCTATGATGGACATAAGCATCAAGTACCCTACAATAGTTAGCCTTGGCTAGCAGTATGAAGAACATTAGCTTGTTTGTTTACTTTATTTCTCCTTTTTGACTAATCTTATTTTGCGCTCATTCCAAGGACCTCTCAATGATGCTTAAACAAAATAGGTTTAGAGAGAAAGGAATGGGGCAACGATCATTATCTTTTTATCTATTGTGCTTGTTGGATACCCTTGTAAAATAACTTCGTCATGCATACTTTGTTTTGTTTGTAGGAAGGATGTTTTAAGTATCTTGTTGACCACATAAGAAGGCTTTCCTTTTTATGTTTTGGCCCGAGATGTTTGGAATATCTGAACTACATTCTAAATAAGGTTATGTTTGTCAAGTGTGAACAAGAGTACTCCTATCTGTTGGACGAGTCGAATTCCGTCACACTAGGTGCCACACCATCCTGGTTCTTAATACCTTGATGCATTGCACCTACGTGTGTTATCAAACATAAAGAAAGGTATGCTCTTTTCCCATCCTTGGATAAGCAATACATCATCATATCCAATAAAGTCTCGATGACTAGAGGACTTGTTGGACTTCTTCATCTTCTTGAATTTAAGGGCTGATCCCTCTCATTCTTCTATCCTCTTTCATGCTAACAATGCATCCATCCCACATCCATGCTGCATTCATCCTCTCATCTTGCATAATCACGTCATATCATTATAGGACAACATCATCCATCTCATCCATCTCACATGCATTGCATAATCATTTAAGATGTTTAAGATAATATAGATTTGTTATTCTAAGCATCTTTCAAACATCTCATTTACATCATCATTATCATATAGTCTAACCATCCATACATTCATTTTGAACCTCTTTGTCGTGAGATCCACCTCAAATTGAATCTTTTCGCTTGATCTCTCGAGGGGACAATGTACTATCGTACTCATTTTCGCTGGGGCATCCGAAAAATCTAAATTTTTTTTAATTTCGATGTCAGCGGCAACATTCTTTGAACCAATGCAATGAGTACATTGCTTCAAAGAGGGGCAAAATGTAGACATGCAAAACTAACATCATGCATCCAATTATGTTATTAATCAACTAAAGCAATTTATTAATTAAATCCTAAGGTTCATCGGACTTAATTAAATCAAATTATTTAATTAAGTTCCTAAAGTTCTTCTTATTTGATTTAATAAATCAAACTGATTTAAAAAATTAAATATCAAATCCTTAAAAATCCCAAAAGTTAACTAATTTAAATTAATTAACTTCTAATCATAATTACCACTCTCTAGCTTTTGACTCAACTAGAGTCAAATCTAAACTCCTAACTAACCCACCCACTTGCACCAATAAATCAATTTATTTGATTTATTAAAAAAACTTATTTTCCCTCAATAACTCTCATCTTTGACTTTTTTGGACAGATAATTCCCCCCAAAACCCTCAACAACATGCATTTATTGATATTTTTCAAATTTGAATGGGCACATTGGCCAAAACTTGCACAAGCTTTGGCCAATCCCATTATGACAAGTGTCTCTATCCTATTGGATGGGATTTAGTCCCACATCTCTCAATTTGGCCTCTCCTCCCTTCAAGTTCAACTATAAGTTGAAGGCTTCTCTCCTTCAAACAACAACACATTCTCATTGCAAGGTTACTCTCTTCATAAGAGAACTAATCTTGCTCATTACAACAACACACAATTTGACAGCACATTGCATGCAAGGTCACTCTCTCCATTTGAGAGTCAATCTTGTCCATAATATCATCTTACTTATCAAAGGATTGGGAAAGGGCTCTTTCACATATTCAAAGAGCACCAATCCACTATGGGATAGGAATGATTCATGTTTTTTGCATTGTTCTTATTAGTTGCATTGTTTAACATGATTCTATATTTCATAGAGATGTTTGAGTTTGCTGATTTAAATTAACTTGTGCTAACAACATGAACTAATTTAAATCCATTTGCAAATTTTAGCATCTACACCTATTTTACACTAACATTACATGTGTGTATGTGTACTATTATTTTTGCTGGAACAACTATAGTGTTGAGTGTCAGACTAGGCTAATTGAACTATAATTCAACATATCCTTCATCATTTCCATTCCTACCAACTCCACTCTCATGTATCTGGTGATGCTTACCTTCTCAAGGTATTTAATACCTTATCAATCACACTAGTTGTATGTTTGAGAATTTAAAAAATCCTTGCAAGTACTCTACCTACTTCATGTTCCTCTAATTTAGCTTCACTTGAATATTAATAAACCTTGATTCTTAGCGATCCAAATATAAAAAGAACTCAATTTGAAACAATTAATTCCTCAACTTATAAAAATATTTAACAATTGCATAAAATTCATAATCATAAACTAAGTATTTTTGTTTGGATTCATTCATCTTCTCATTGAAATATATGATAGGTCCACATTCTTGACTCAAAAAAACATAAATAGTCTTATCACTAGCATCAAAATCCACTTGAAGAACCTTCTCAAAGTCTATTTGAGCCAATATTGGGGCCTTTGGGGTTGTATTCCTTGGGACGAAATGTACCCTTAGAGCTCCAATTTTTTTCCCATTGAGCCCAAAATTGTATCTGGGTCATTGAAGATTTTTAAGCTAACTACTTAAGTTAAATTTTGTTGGCCATAATGTACTTATAGAGCTCCAATGTCCATGGGGCCTAAAATATAATCCAAACTATTAGATTATAAATAAAATAAATAGTGGTGAAAAATAATTTAGGGCCAATTTAAATATTCACTGTTTGATTTAAAATATTAAGGAGTTAAGGAGTTATAGAAACGAGCACTACACCTTAAACTAGTCAATCACTACCACCCTTATACCCTTACTTTTCCATAGAAAAAAAATAAAAAATGAAGGAAGGATTCACTATGGTAATTAATGTATTTTCTTCTTTTTCATTAAGAATCATCAATATTTTCTAGAAATTTCTAGTGATTTAAAAAATCACCAATAAAATTAATATCTTTTTAATAAGGAAAGATTTAACAATAAAAATTAATGATTTTTCAAATAATTGAAAGATTGACAAATATATTTTATCATTTTTCAAGTTTGTAAAAAATGTATCACTATCCTACACATGTCATTAGAGGTCTTAAAATTAACCAAAGTTATTGATAAAAACCTAATTTTAAATAATACACTTATCGAAGTAGTTATACATTGTTCAATTTCAAGGTCGCTAGGTGCTTGTTCGAGCATAACTCTTCCTTCTCTTAGGTTTTCTTTGCTTGAGTTAATTTTTTGGTTGATACTTAGTGATTAGGAGCTCTTACAGATTTTAGTGTGATTGGAATCTTTCAAGAAACCTATAGATCCAATTTAATACTTTTGGGGCCCTTGTGATCTCTTCCTAGTAGGGGTTTCTATCTTGGGTGCTTGTTTTACTAATTATAGTATCTCAAGAAACCTAAGTAAAAAAAGGGTGACCTTGGGGTCTCTTCGGTGACCTTGACTAGCAAAAGGGGTTACATTGACCCTAGGATCTACTAGATGACCTAGTTTCACCCTATCTCATGTAACCAAATTGGTAAAACGAGCTTCTCTAACAAGAAAAAGGGGTGACTATTAGATAGTGAGTATGCATTATACATTTTAAGAAAAAAAATCTCAAGGATTTCACTCCTAGTAGTTTTCTTTAGTTCCCTAGTGCTTAACATTTTTTGGTACTTTAGATACTTTGTGAGACATTGACCTTGTATCCGAACTTGGTGTGAGTGAATTGAGGTCTTAGTTTTCATCACTACATCCTTTTGCATGCATGGTTACATTGTTTATAGGTTGTTGGATATAATGACATACTATCCTCTTCCCGTTCTTTTTGTTTGTAAGTGAGGAAATTGTCGCGCTAAACTCAATCCTTAGAGTTGCATGATCTCCTCCCCCTTCAAAATTGTCATGATGGCTTGGTGAAGTGACTAAGCTATTCTTCCATTAGCATCTCCATTCTTGGTGCATTAGCTTTGTCTGTCTTTAGTGTTAAGTTTGTTGTGAAATCTAAGAGTGTGTTTGTATAATCATCACACATGAAAATGTTAATTTATTAATGCCTTGAAGAACAGATTAGAGCGTTATAACTCTTGAGGTAGTCATTGGTCGATGATTTAAATACTTTTTAAAAATGTAAAAGTTCACTTGTCTTATGATTTTTTTCTCTAAAACTGTTTGTGACTAGGAAAGTATGTAGGTTTATATTTTATGCTTTGATTGGTTTTTAGTTTTTATATATTGAACATTTTGAATATTTTGAAAATCAAAATTTGAAGGTTTCATCGAATAATTGTCTTAGGAACCTTCATAAACAAGATGGTTTTATAAAATAAACTATTTGCATTGTTTACTTGTTAAGCAGCACTTAATACCACTTGTTAAGTGTCTTGTATTGGGCATGGAATGGCAGAATATGTTACCATGCCATATTGTCGCTTGTCCAAACAATTGTACATGACAGACGGGCTACAGAGGTTATTTGTCATTAGTTTGGGTGGTTACGTCCACATTCTTATATTAAACCTAAGAATACAGGTTGTCCAAACACTGTATCACATGTAGAGCTTGTCCTTGCGAAATTCGTCACGGGCGAACAAAATTTCATGATCGAAATCTTAGACCATCTAGGCTATAAAATCTTTCCTTGTGACATCCTTCTACAAGCGTGAACTTGTAGCAGTTCTTGTGGGTTCTTGTTTGCTTTCTTTTCTTCTTTTTCTCTGTTTGAGATCATTAAGAAAAGGTGAAGATGAGAAACGGTGCAGTATTGGTTGCATTAGGTATGATCTGTTTGGCCATGAGCATGGGTTCTCTAGTGGAAGCACGGCATTACCATTCATCTCCGTCTTCCTCTTCATCATCATCTTCTTCTTCATCATCAAGCGGAGGGAATTCATCAAGCTGTCCTCTAAATGCATTGAAATTAGGAGCGTGTGTGGATGTGTTGGGAGGACTGGTAAACGCTACCATTGGAGATCCTGCTGTGAACACGTGCTGCCCTGTTCTGCAAGGCGTTTTGGAATTGGAGGCAGCCCTGTGTCTGTGTACAACTATTCGGGCTAAAGTTCTGAACCTCAACATCATCCTTCCCATCGCTCTTGAGCTCTTTGTTCAATGCGGCCTCACCCCTCCTCCAGGATTCAAATGCCCACCTCTTAGTTAAGCATAGCAACATATTGCCACTCTTTCTAGTACGTAGATCTGGACTTGGTATGGGATTTGGTTTCATTCAGTATTTATATAAGTGTATTCTGGATTTCTGCTACTTTAATTTGGCAATTTTTAGTGGCTTCGACTGAGGAGATACGTAATTCGTATATTCAGGTCGGCTCTGTAAGAATAAAATTGCACTGGTGTGATTGAGGAACTTCAAGTTGGATCCCAATAAGTCAATGTGACATATTCTTATATTGATTTGCAGTTTTTTATTATGTACTAATATTATGTATTTTACATCAAAGCAATATTATATTGCATATTTCAGATGAAAACTACTTTCAAATAAATTATGTGCTAAATAAGGCATGGTATTGTGCTGATGGTTATACCTTCTATATTTTTTTGGGTGTTGATTTAGTCATGAATCACTTTATTCCTGAAATATTTTATATTTCATTAAAATTAATTTTCAATTATTGAATTGAAAGATATTGATATTTAAGAATATTTAGATTTAATCGATTTTCATGTTTAATAATATTTATAATGTAATTTATCTTTATTTTTTGATATGAATATATGATTTTTTTATCAATTTAAAGTATTAAGGATTGCACCCATGTATTAACTTTGCAAAAATCTAAACATTACATTTAGTCTACCAAAAAGTGTATTAACAAACCACCCACAAAAGATACCAAAGCTTGTGTTATTTGCATGTTTTGCATGGTTAGGTGCCTAGCTTTGCATGTTGGTGCATGCTCTTATATGAAGCCATCAAAGCCATTAGAGAGTTATGGAACACTCGAGATTGACCAAATCTGATTGGCTATGAGTTAGGTGGCCATGTGAAGGCTATGTTATTATTTACTATTTTATGACATTTTTATGGGCTATCCACTAAGGGGGGCATGCGTTTTTCTAGGTGGTTTTGTTTGTTGTTTTGGGATATCATTTCTGGTATTCTCTCTCACAAACTTCTATATATTGGAGCCTTGCGATGATGGTTTGTAAGAGTTTATTTGTAGATTGTCAGAGTGACAAAGTGTTGCCAGAATATAGAGATGAGTGTTGTATTGGTGTATCTCATTTGAATATTAATACAAACATTGGATCTCTTTGGGTGTGGAGTTTTTTCCCACAAGAGTTTCTCCACATATATCTTGTGTCACTAGTGTTTGGCAACCTGTGGTATTTCTATTTTTCTTTAATTTTTGCAATTTTTAATCAAATAATCTCTTTGTGATAATATTGAATATACATATTTCATATTTGAAACCACTTTATTATGCTTATATTTTTGCAAGTTTCACCTCGATTTTTTGACATTTGGTATCAAAGCTAATAGTGTTTTTAAGAGAGAGAGACACCTTTCTTTTGAGTGTTGAAAGTTTTTTTGGTTCTAGTCGGAACTTGTGCATTGTGCATTATGGGTTTTGTAGATGTGTGAAGAATATTGAAAACTATGGATTCTGTCTCTCATTTAGATATTGAGAATATCAATGGCACTAGCTACAAGATGCGAAAGTTGAAGATATAGGATCTACTTGAAGAGAGTGATCAATGGTTGGTAGTTTCAAATGAAAAGAAACTAGAACCAACATTTGATGAAAATTTGAAGAAAAGAGACAAGAAGACATGAGAAACCATTCAGTTGTGCCTTATATATTTTGTCTTCTTGAATGTTTCAAAAGAATCTACTGCATATAATTTATGGAAGAGGATCTAGGTGATAATTACCAAACTAAAAGTCTAACTAATAAGTTGTATCTCAAAAGACATTAGTATTCTTTTGAAAATGAAGGATTGTGATTCTACTACAAAACATTTAAATGATTTTAATATGATTATAAGTCAACTTGCATCTGTAGATGCTAAAATAGAAGAATAAGATAAATATATTTTGATGATTTGTTCTTTACCCAAATTTTAGAAAAGTCTAATTATTGTTCGCGGATTCGTACAAAACCGAAGATGAATAGTCTCATTGCAATACTTATTTTGAAAGAGATGAGGAGAAATTCCATGAATATGGGCTCCTAAGATGCCTTGCATGTGCGAGTAAGGTCCAAAGAAAAGGGAGGGACCAAAGGAGACAAAAAGAGAGATAAGTCTAAAGGACGTTCTAAGAAACAAGAAAAAGAGTTTGGATACTTGCATTGAAAGGTCCTCAAAAGATGGCGATTTTGGTGCTTTGTTTATTTATGCTAAAACCATTAGTGATGATGCTTGTCTTATTGATTTAGTTTTCTCCTACCATCTGACTCCTCATAAGTGTGGTTTACTTCATATTCAAATTATGATAGGGGAGAAGTTTGTAAATATCCAATATACTGAGAGGGGGAGGGGTGAATCAGTATATTCTTAAACCTTTTGAACAAATACCATCCAATTAAACCAATGCAGATGATAAATAGAACAAGCAGAATCATTAACTAAAAATGAAGCACATAACACAAGTGACACCAAGATTTTTATGTGGAAAACTTGGAATGGAAAAAACCACAATGAGGATTAACTCACAATATAGTATAACTGGTTATAAGATATTACAAAAATGTGGCTTACTTCTAGGACTCACTATCCTAAAATGGAGGCTCACTACTTACATAAATTTTAGAAAAAAAAATGGCTAACCATCAGAAATGAACTGATGAAAGTACACCACTAGTGCAGATTTCATTCCTTTGTAGCTCATGAAATTCGCATGCTAGAAAATCACTCTTTGCTCTTTTCACATTCACAAAGAATCCACTAAAATTTGCATACAACAACACACACTAAAAACTTATATTCATATCTTCAAAGACATCTTGTATATATATCTGATTGTCCATAGATAAAAATCAGGTCGGCTTCACAAATCTTCTCAACGAAATTTCAAACATGTGGCACACAACAACATGTCGACATGGACTACGTAAGCCAAAAATTAATCCATTTCATCTTCAATCACTTGTTAGGCCGGCTAGCAAAAACATGTAATTAACAAAAAGATATTGGTGACCACCACAAGCATCTGTATGCATGAAATCCCGACCATGCATACCTTTAACATTCACATACCATTTCCCAAAAACCCAGATTACAATAATTACCAAAGAGGAAATCCAGAGCAAAATACCTGAGGATGATTTTGTATTACCGATTCAGAATACCAAATTTCAATGACTTTGAGACTTGTAGTTACAACTCAAATATTATGGTGACATCAATGACAACAAAAACTGTATCAAGAGATGTGAATTTATTCATTCTTCCAATAATCTCCCCCTTTTTCATTGATGGCAACATGTGCCAAAATAATTTACATACATCTATATTCTAATTCCATTCTCCCCCTTTGATATCAAAGACAAAGGTTGACCAAAAACATGAAAAAATATATACACAGAGTCCGGTATGTACAACACAGGGAATTAAACTACTGAAACTCCCCCTAGGGAGTTTATCCCAAGCAATTTAAAAATAAATTTTACTTGGAGGAGGAAGCACTCTGAAGTTCTTGAAGAATGCCTTGTTAGGCCATTTTGCCATTCTCCCAACTCTGCTTAGCAGATATTAGTATTTTGTTCAAATATTCTAAAGCAATAAAACTTTCTTCAGCTTCATCCAGAGTATCTTGGGTCAGATTGATCTTATCCAATTTGTCAGCATTGGCCAAAGCATTGGCTATTGGAGCATACTCCATCCTTACATTGTCACCAAGAAAACCAAATTTTATGATAATCTCTTACTTCTGCTTCTGTAGCATGAAAAAAATTTCTCTGTGCACAAAAATAGCATTCCAAGTTGATCTATCTTTGTCCATGGATATGTTGTAAGTGCTAGAGATAGTTGTCAACTGGGACTCAATAGAGTCCATAAGATATTTTATGCTTTGTGTGGCGTCAAACCACCTTATACAATAGGAAAACATAGAGTTAGCTTCAGATTCACAAGCCTTTACAAATTCAAGGCTCTTTTCCACATTGGTATGTGCTGAAGCACACTTGTAATGAAGGATCAATAGCCTTTTCTCACTTAGTTTCTCTTTTGCATCCTATTTTGTTTTCTCAACAAGTCTTTTGGCATGCTCCTTGAAAGAGTCCAATAAGAGTTTTAGAATTTTCAATTGGAGCGAGAGGTGAATCTATAGATGTATTTGGTGTAACATCCTACAAGGTCTTAATAGAATCTTCAATGAGCTCAACTCCGTTTTGATACATTTCTAAGATTTCTCTTGTACCAGATGCATGAAATAAATCACCTAATACCATTTTATGTATTGAAGAAATCTGGTTCAGATCTACAAAACCTTGATTCATTGGAAGCTGCAGGAGTTCTAAAGGAATTATCGGTTGGAATCTGATTTGCTCAGATAGCATTCCCTTCAAGAAATCATCACCGGAGGAGGATTATCTAGTGGAATTTTGTGATTCCATAGCCTATAGAGCTACTTTTTCATTCCTTCTAGCACTATCATCTGATTTCTAATTCTATCTTATTTTTCCTTTACATTATTTTCTTCCATCTCCTTTCCTTCTATCCTTTGGACTCTTCTACTTTTTCTTTCTCTTTTTATTTTTGATCTTATCTCCTTTCTTCTTCTTCTTCTTCTGCTTTATCTCTTTCCTCTTCTTCAGATTTATCTTTTTCTTCTTGTTTAGCCTGTACCAGAGGGGTAACATCATGAACTTCTGCTTCAACATTTTTTTCAACCTATTTTTCATGTTCTGAGGCCTTATTAACAATATTGATTTCTGGTAGAACTTATGTACTACCTATTTTTGGAAGAGTATTCAAGTCATTAATTTCTAGAGGCATATTTTCATCTGTAGCACTGGAAGGAGGTTCTTCCACAACTTCTGTAGATGTTTCTTTTCTAGATCCAACTGCTAAACCGAATGCACCAATCATTCCATACTTTATTGCAGCACTCCTAATAGTATTCAAATTTTCCTTCCTCATCCCTTTGATTTCCTTCTTGTCTCTTGTCATTAGAGTATTGACTTGTCTCTTTACACTTAACATATTAGCACAAATGTGATTCAAAGTTGCTAGATCATCCAAAGATAGAGAAATGCAATCTCCTTATATGCTTTATTTCTTATCTTCTCTTCCAGCTCAACCGCATTAGCTCTTCTCTTCATCTATACATCCCATATATTTTCAGGAACATCACTCCTAATATTATCCCACTTAGCTTCCAATATAATGACACATTTTATGATAGCCATTATTATTGTTTCCTTATCTTCTTCTCCTACTGAATCATACACTTCTACTGTAGATTTCACCATATTTTCTTGATTTACCAAATTATTTACCAAAACATCCAATTTTAGAGGGGAACCAAGTCTTACCAAAGAGGCATTATGTTCTTCTTGGTCCAATGAGGCTTCTTTTGCAACTTTAGCCTTCTTTGTACCAGGTTCATCACCATTGATATTCTACTCATCATCATCCTTTGTGGAAGATACATAGTGAACTTTCTTCGATCCAACATTGGTTTCTTGCGATGCACCTTCACCAGAGGAGACACTCACCCTTCTTTTTCTTGTCAGTTTTGTAGCTGAATCTTCTTACTCTTCCTCCTGATCATCAGTAATGCTCATATTCTTCTCATGAGTAGCATTTTCTTTTCTTCCTTGCTTAATAGGGGCTACCGAAGGAAGACCTTTTCTCTTTCTTGATCTAGTAGTGGATCCGAAAGAGGTAGGGCCTTTTCCTTTGTCAGCAGTATGGGGCTCAATCTTCACTACAGCTAATCTAGAGGCTAGTATGGAAGGAGGGATCCTACTGTATCTCCTTACACTAGGTGATTCTTTAGACTTATGTCCTTCAACTCTTCCCCAATTTATCTATTCATCTATGAAACCAAACTTTTTGAGCATTTCAGTCACATTTTTCTTCCTTGTAGCTTTGTTGTGCTTTAGACGAACTTCCATGGATTTCTTAGCATATGTTCCAATTCAAGGTTCATTTGGATCTTTAGGACTCTTCAATAAGAGTTACACATACCCTTCAACTTCTTCAAGGGTTGAATCTAGATGGTTTGAGGTTCAACCGCTTCTGTCATACACTCATCAAAAGAAAAATGAAATATAATGTCATTCTTATACTTTTCAACAATCTTCCTCAGAATTTGGTCTCTCTCATTCATATTTTTCTTGAACACCAAAAAGAATGCCATCATGGCATTTGCTGCATTGTTCACATCACCCAAGTTGTACATGTGATAAAAAATGTGATGGGCAACTAGTCGAGATGGGTCCCAACACATTGTTCTAGATTGTCTTGGAAGCATTTTGAGAAAGTAGAATAATAGGAAAACAATCATAGAACCAAATTTGAAAGGATTCTTCTTTTCCTTCAACATTCTTCAATTTTCAAGCAACTATTTCTTGAGAAGCTCACATAGACCATAATTTGCACCATTTATAGTCATATCATAACCAATATAGATCGTTGTTGCATATACATAATTATCTCTATTTGTGAAGTATATTTTGTGGCCAATATTTATGGATGCATACTACATGGCTGGATTTGTGATAGGTTTTGTTATCAGAGTCCTCTTGTCATAAGTTTCAATGGTAAGATTCATCAGCATTTTTTTTTCATTGCTTTTAGCACTAGTACTGATCCAGAGTCACAAAGTCCAATGATGACTTTGATTGCTTCCTTAGTTATCAGGTGTAACTCATGGGTCCACAAGAACTGATTATGCATTCTGCTGAGGACTGGTTTTACATACTGATCATCCACTATAGAATTAAAATTTGGGAAGTTATTCCAACAATCTGAATTCTTCGTTACAAGATTTGAATACTTAGGTTTTACCAAGAAATAATTCTAGTGAGTTCAATTAGCCACACATCAATCAATTTGATGTGATTGAATTCCTCTGTCTTAACCCTAATGTACATTCTTGTATCCTCTATCGACATGATGCCATGTAGGACTAAAGAGAAAGCGCCCATGGGGTTATCCTCAAAAACCTTCATTGAGTATTTTGTGTAAGAGGGTCTAGGTCTTTCTCTTGTATTTACGACCATAGGAGTTGCCATTTTCTAGATTTTGAGATTTCAAAAGGATTCAAGAAATAATTTTCACAAACTCACAACAAAACATAGTCAAGAAGATACCTTTTTCTTTGCAAATAGCCAAAACAAGGGTTTGCACCAGTCGTACTTCAATTTATCCCAAATTTCTCTAAATCGCTCTTCGCCTTCTTCGAGTACACAAGTGATCAAAATGCCTTGATGATTTCTCTTTATAAATTAATGTGATGTCCTAATTCGCATTTAATGTGCTTGAAATTAGAAAAGCTAAAAAAACCTCTCATTCGAATTGAAAAACCCTAATATGCTCCACAAGTGAGCATACATACATCTTTTCTTCCAGTTTCTTTTCCGAAGCCTTTGCCTATTTATTTCTCACAACATCACCTTGTGCCAAGGACTAACATGCCCGAAATTAGGGGGTTTAAAAGATTTTCTGCTAAGGCCCCCCCCTAAGGCCATGCTAGGTCTAGTTCCCACATAAATGATTTACACTAGATGAGGGTACAAATGCATCAGAATATTTTGATTCTTCTTTCTTTTTCCATATCTTACTCATTTATTTCTTCACTTCCTCTTTGTCAACCTTGTTCACAGGTTCATTCTTCTTCACTAGAGAAGATTACTTTACCTTTTTACTTCTACATACCTTTTGATATGTCCTCATTTGTTGCAGTTATAATAGACAACATTTCTTTGATTCAATTGACTTCCATTAATCCAAGATCTACACTGATTCACTTTATGCCCATACTTTTTGTAATTATACCAATAATCAACAAAGGATTGATTTTCTCTACCCCCATTAAACATAGCAATAATAAGCATAGCATTGTCCGGGGAAAGAAAAAGAGAACTGATTCGTCCTGCTTCTGCATTCAGTTGCCTTATGACCAAACTTGTTACATGAAAAGAAAGTGACATTGAAATATGGGTACCTTTGTGTATTAGGCTGTCTGACAGGTGGCTTCCTTCTTGGATGTCTTTTCTGCTTCCCTTTACCTTGAATATTTTGATCATTTACTACTTTTGAGCTTTCACATGTGTCTAGTCCCAATCCTCCTTTGTCTTTAGAGGGTTTTTGTCCTGCAATCAATTCATCAAGCCTGGTGGAGCTTGTCTTGAAATTATCCTCACATACTTTTGATTTTTCCAGTTCTTCCTTCAGATTCACCACCTTTTGTTCAAGCTTGGAACATTCATCAAACTTTTTCTTCATTTCTGCATTCAAACATTCTTCAATTCTCTTCTTTTCTTACACTTTCAGCTTTAGTCTGGTAATATCTTCATTTACATTCTTCAATCGGTCACTAACTTCTCTGTGTCTTTCTTTCAATTTATTTAGTTGATCCTTCAACTTTCAGAAACATTCATTTTCTTCCTCAAGATTCTTTTTCAAATCTCTATTCTCATTTTCAGCTTTGTCAATATCATCAAGGGCGGTCCCAAGTTCTACATTATCACCCATTTGTTCACTCTTCAAGATCTCCCTCAAGCTGTTAGACTTCTCTAGAGGAACCAAGACCTGATACCAATTGTTAAATATCCAATATACTAAGAGGGGGGGTGAATCAGTATATTCTTAAATCTTTTGAACAAATACCACCCAACTAAACCAATGCAAATGATAAATAGAAAAAGAAGAAGCATTAACTGAATATGAAGCTCATAACACAAGTGACACCAAGATTTTTACATGGAAAACCTAGAATGGAAAAAACCATGGTGAGGATTAACTCACAATATAGTATAACTGGTTATAAGATACTATAAAAATGTGGCTTACTACCACGACTCACTGTCCAAAAATGGAGGCTCACTACCTACAAAAATTATAGAAACAAAAATGGCTAACCACCAGAAATGAACTGATGAAAGTACACCACTAGTGCAGATTCAGTTCCTTTATAGCTCATGAAATTGACATGCAAGAAGATCACTCTTTTCTCTTTTCACATTCAAAGAGAATCCACAAACATTCACATACAACAACACACACTAAAAACTTATATTCTTATCTTCAAAGACATCTTGTATATATATCTGATTGTCCATAGATAACAATTAGGTTGGCTTCAAAAATATTCTCAGCAAAAATTCAAACATGTGGAACACAACAACATGTCAGCATGGATTACACAAGCCAAAACTTAATCCATTTCATATTCAACTTCTTGTTAGGTCGGCTAGCAAAAACATGTAATTAACAAAAATATATTAGTGACCACCATGAGCATCTATACACACGAAATACCGTCCATGCATGACTTTAACACTCACAGACCATTTCCCAAAAACTAAGATAGCAACAATTACCAGAGAGGAAATCCAGAGCAAAATACCTGAGGATGATTCTATATTACCAATTCAGAATACTGAATTACAATGAATTTGAGACTTGCAGTTGGAACTCAAATATTATGGTGACATCAATGAAAAAAAAAACTATATCAAGAGACATGAACTTATTCATTCTTCAAACAAATTTTTCCTTCATGATAACAACATGAAGAATATTGTTGGTAATAGAAAGGTAAAGTTGTGTTTGATTGATGGAAGGGCAAAAAACCTTGATAAAATTTTACATATTCTAGGACTTCTGATAAATTTACTTTCAATATCCAAGTTAAATGATTTTGAAATTCATGTGACATTTGACAAGTCTAGTTGTAGGTTGGTAAGAGGGATTTTGGTGATTGCTAAAGGATTTTGGATAGGGACTTTCTTTAGGCTTAGTGCTTCCTTTTTTTGTAACTATGTCAATGTAAGTAGCACTGAAAATGCATGTATGTTGTGGCACCATAGATTGGGTCACATAAGTGAAAAGGGTCTTAAAAATATTTTGAATAAAATTTTTATTGATATTATTTTTGATTATTCTGTTGGTAAAAATATTTTTTGTTAGTAATGTGTGTTTAGTAAATATAATGGATCATCATTTCCTAATGAGACTAATAAAGATAAGAGATTTTTAGAGATCATTCATTCATATATGTTCTGACCAGTGGATGTTGAGTCTTTTGGAAAATCTCATTATTATGTTACTTTCATTGATGATGCACATCAAGATATACTTGGATTTATTTTATGCATGCATTCACCAAGTTGAAGGAATTTAAAGCATTAGTTGAGAAGAAAATGGATTATAAGATAAAGGTGTTGAGAGCTAACAATAGGGGCACTGAATATTATTCTAGGTAATTTGATGAGTTCTATAAGAATATTGGTATTGTTCGACAAAAGAATACTCCTTATACACCTCCATAAAATAGGGTAGCAGAAAAAATGAAATAAACTTTAATGGAAAGAGCTAGGAGCATGTTGAGTGGTGCTAAGCTTGATAGATTATTATGGGTAGAAGTTGTAATCATTGCATGTTATTTGGTTAATATATCTCCTTGTTCAAATCTTGTTGATAAAACTCCTTATAAAGTAAGGATGGGTAGAAAGTCTTTTGTTTCACATTTAATGGTCTTAGGTTTTGAGGGTTTTGTTTATGAGCTTCAAGAGAAGGATTCTAAATTAGATCCAAAACCACATAAATGCATCTTTTTTGGTTACAATGAGAATGTAAAAGGTTATAAGATTTAGAATCCATTAACTCATAAAATGGTTTTATCTAGAGATGTGATTTTTAGGGATTTTCAATCTTACTTCAGTGAAGAACAACCAAAGGAGAAAGATAAGACAAAAATAGTGCACTTTGAGAAAAATATTGAAAAGTAGGATGATGAACACATGGAAGAAAAATCATATGGATTAGAGGATAGAGAAGAAGAAGAGGGTTTAGATAGTTAAAATGATGTACACATGATGAGTTTAAAGAAGTAGAAGAGCAGAAATAACTTCTTACTCCTACCTTGAGAAGATCCAAAAGAAAACGAAATATATTGGTAGGTTTATCCCATCCAATTTATGTTGTGTATTTTGTTGAGTACGAACAATGAACCTAGATCCTACAAGGAGGCTCTTTCTTCAGAAGAAAGTGAGTCTTGGATGTAGGCTATATAGGAGGATATGATGACTTTGGATAGTTGTGATACTTGGGATCTTGTTAGTTTTCCCAAAGGAAGGAATCTCGTTGGATGCAAGTGGGTATATAAAAATGAATTTGAAGCAGATGGTGCATTAGAGCATTACAAGGCTAGATTGAATGCTAAGGGCTACTCCCAGAGAGAGGGAGTTGATTTTGGTGAAATTTTCTCTATTGTCACTACTTAGTTAACTTCTATTAGATTCCTATTATATATTTATGTTTCTTATGATTTTTAAATAGAGCAAATGGATGTTAAATATGTTTTCTTGCATGGGGATCTTGAGAAGAGATTTATATGTGACAACTTGACGGTTTTGTTGTGAAAGGAAAAGAACACTTGGTTTGTAGGTTAAAGAGATATTTATATGGTTTGAAATAGTCACCTAGGATGTGGTACTAGAAGTTTGATGCATTTGTATTGAAGTTGGGTTTTGTTAGGACTGAGGAGGATCATTGTGTTTACATTAAGGTTATTGATTATCAGATACTAATCATTATCTTGTATGTTGATGACATGTTGTTTATGGGTAACAACAAAGTGAGGATTAGTGAGCTTAAGAATCAACTTTCTAGAACATTTGATATAAAAGGATTTGGGGGCTGAAAAATATATCCTTGGAATGGAGATGAGTAGAGACCAGGGTCATAAAATGCTCTGGTTAAGTTAGAGTAAGTATGTTGATACTATTTTAGAGAGGTTTAATATGCATGACTGTAAACCAATAAATATTCCATTTTTGATTGGTGCTAAGTTTATTTTATACATGTGTCCTAATTCTAATGATGATATTGAAGAGATTTCTAGCATTCCTTATATTAGTGCCATGTGTAGTTTGATGTATGCAATAGTTTGCACTAGACCAAATATCGCCCAAGCAGTGAGTGTATTTAGACATTTTATGTCTAACCGTGGTAGAGAGAATCAGAATTTTGTTAAGAGAGTGTTTAGATATTTGTGTGTGGGTATGTGCAAGATCATCATGGAATAAACAAGCCCTTGAGTGGCAAAAAATTCAGAAAAATTAGAGTTAGGCAACTTGACATAAAAAATTGAATATATTATTTATATTATTTCAAAAATATGTAAGAATATTATTTTTAGAAAATTGAATGGAGTTTCTAAATTAATAGGTTTATTTACAAAAAAAATAAATCTATTTGGTGAAAATTTGAAATTTGAATATAGTAGTACTTAAATTTAAGGGAAAAAATAAGATTTAGGTGTTTGTCTAACCACCCTAACCACATTAAAAAGATAATATTTTTTATAAGATTTTAGATATAAATAGAGGACTCATGTCCGAATGTGATGCATATATTTTTGTAATTTTTTCCAAGAAAATAATTAATTATAAACTGTTTATGACAAATTTGAAAAAATATAAAGACTCGTATGTCTAACCACCTTAACTTGGTCAAAAATTCATGAAATTCATTTTTTTATTTTTTAATCTTATAGTATGCAAAGAATAGAATGTAAGACATGTTTTGGATTCAAAAAATATGATACCATTTGAAAACTATAGATGTTTTTCAATCAGCCTAAAAATCAGGACTTTAGTCGTAATTCAATAGAAAATGAATAACAATTATTTATTAAATTCAAAGTAAAACATAATTTATATTGGTGGAAAGCTAAGAATCTCCTATAAAAACCCTTTTCGTCTAATGAATTTTGTGTAAGAAAAAAGTCATGAGCCACATACCCATCATATTGCCACTTTTTGGCCCATCATGATCCTGCACATACCCGTGTTACTTTAGATTACTATTTGGTTTATCATGGTACTGATGATGTGGATAAGTTAGGACATACATGGTTTTGTTGATGTAGATTGGATAGGTGACTTGGATAGATAGATGACTAGTCACTATGTTTTTTCTTTGATTGGAGGTGTAGTGAGTTGGATGAGTAAGAGGCAACCCATAGTTCGATTTTCCACCACTAAAGTAACGAATATTTCTACTACACATGCCTCTAAGGAGGAAATTTTATTACAAATACTTGGTAATGATATTGGTTTTATTGCAATATAGTGAGGATTGGATGTGATAACCAAAGTGCCATGTATGTTTAGCCAAAAATCATGTATCATGCTCCTACTAAACATGTTGATGTTCAATATCACTTTGTGTGAGAAATGATTGAGAATAGTAAGGTCTTGATTGAGAAGGTTGACACTTTGAATAACGTTTTAGGTTCTCCCATGAAGCCAGTGACCATGAATAAGTTCTCTTGGTGCAGGAAGGCCATGGGCCTTGATCACTATACTTGATTATGTTTTACTTTTACCTCATGGATGTAATTGTAATGTATAATGTCAAGTGGTAGAATTTTAGGATAGTTGAAATTTTAATTTCTATCCCAAGTTGATTAATGTGTTTCCATATTCTTTGGAAAGCATTCTAAAGGACATGAGGGAAAAAATATTTATTATTTATTTTTCTAAGAAAATTTTAATTTCATTGAAAGAGGCAGACCTATTATGGTGATGGTTAAAGAGAATTTTGGGAGGATATTCCATTTGGGAATCCAAATTTGTGAGTGTGGACTACTTTTTTGAGCATGTCCTTGCATTTTATTTTCATATTTTTCATGTGCTTGCATGGTTGCATGACCAAATTTGCATGTTGGTGTATGCTCTTGCATGAAGCCGTCAGAGCCATCAGAGGGTCATGGAACACTTGAGATTGAATAGTTATGATTGGATACAAGTTAGGCACCTATGTCAAGGCCATATAATTATTTAATTTTTTGAAGGAGGAGACTCACTACTTCCAAGTCCCAAGACAAATGTGGTCTAAAGGGAGTGAATTTATCTCATTCACATCAATGACACATACTCAAATAAAAAAAATCTAAGATAAAAGAGATTGTAAAATGTGCTGAAAATGGAGTATTTGGAACAATCATATATAAGGGTCTTTGAGAACCAAAAGAGAAGATTGCAGAGATTTTTGAGACAAGAGGACAAGGTCTTAGTCAAAGGATTTTAGTACAAGAGTAGTATGAAAGCATGACATGGTGTCATCTCAAGGATGCACTGATATCTCGTATGGACATAGCACTAAATCCTTGCACAAAACTCAAGGAGTCTACTAGCTATTCAGAAATCAAGGTCTATTTAATCTAATAACTTAATAGAAATCAATAATGCGAGTAAATGAAAAAGAGGGTGAGATGTTAACTCACATGAGGTCCCATGCATTGAAGCTTCTTGTAAAGCTTTACATGAGAAAATTTCACACAAGACGAACGAGGAAAAATGTTGGGGCTATTTTAGGGCTTGTATTTTTCCAACCATCATTTTGGAGTTCCCACCTCCATGGACAACTAGATATATAGATAGAGTATTGTGACTGATAGATTATTATGGGGCTGATTATGCTTGATCCATGAAGAATCAAAGCATAATGAAGCCACTAACATCAATATCAATAGGATCAATCAAGTGCAAATTAAACCAAGCATACTAAACTATGAAAGATTTTGAAAATGCCTACTCTAATCCATTGAAACCTATCCCATTGTGGGAGTGGTGTTGCATTGATGTGGAATGATGACCTTTTCCCAATCCCGTGGATAAATGAACTTGTTCTTATCAATTTTATTGAAGAAAACAAATCAAATGATTGTGAGATGTGTATGAAAACATGATTTTAATCTAAATGAGCATGATGCAAGCTAATTTAACATGATTTTATGCTAAAATGATTAAGATGTGCTAATGCAAAGCTAATATAGATGGATTTTAAACTAAAATATTCAAACCCTAATTAAAAAATAAGCTAAATGGACGTATTATGTGATCATGGAAGCCATTAATGGAAGCTAAGCTAATATGCAAACAATTAAACTAAAAAGATTTTAAATATGTGCTAAATATGAGTTTGATTGTGAGTGATTTTAACAACATAAACTATTTGATGTTAAATGATGGATCCATTTGCTCTCCTATAAATAGGTCACATTTGTCTCCAAATAGTGGCCTATTTATAAGAGAGCAAATGAGAAATGAAGGTTTGAGATCAAGAAAGATAATCAATGGTCAAGGGTGGAAGAAGTTAGAGGCTTGGATCATAGATTCTCATCAATGGACGAGAATGGAAGATGGGATTTTAATAAAGGGTTAATATTCCTTCAAACAAACACACTTTTGACCTGCACAAGAGGTTTTGAGTTAACCTACATATGAAGCTAAGAAAGAATATTCCATTTTTCAAATGAGGAGAGAGAATATTCTCATGGGTGAGGGAAAAGGATAATTAACAAATTAAAAAAAAAATTAATAGTGCAAAAAGGGAAGGAATATTCCATGGGAATTCATTTTAGAGGAATGTGCAAAGGAGGAATATTCCCTTGCAAGTGGGGGGAAATTAGATTAATTAGTAATTGCCATTTAAACAAAAGTTTAATTTATGCAATTAGGGGGATTAGAAGAATTAGATGGTATTCATTAAATAAAATGATTTAATGAATGGGGGAAAGGTGGAATGATATTTAATTCAATAACTTAGGGTTATTTAATTAAATAAGGTGACTCAGGAATTTAAATTAAATAATTTGATTTATTCAATTTAATAGGAAGAGGGTGGGGCCCCTAGTTCAGTTGGCTAAACCTTTCCTATTGTAGGAGGTTGGTCATGAAGACTAGTCTCCCCCACCTCCGTGGTACCAAAGGGCGTGTCGCACCAAAACCGCCAGTCACATTAAATATTTTACTAGGCACACTACAGTTTATAGGGGGTCATGCTACCCAATTCCTATAGTCTAAAAAAGAAAAAATAATAGGAAAAAATGTTAGCTTGGAAGGGGGTGAATTAACCTAATTAAATTAATTAGGTTGATAGGTGAAAATGACACAATCAAATAAATAGCTGGGCTAATTTAATCAATTAAGTGAAAAGAGGATGGGTTTCAGGATGGAATGATGTTGGTATGGGTATGTGCAGGATCATGATGGGCCAAAAAGTGGCGATATGTAAGTGATATAATGGCCCATGTGGCTGATGACATTTTTTTTTACCCAAAATTGATGACATGAAAAGGGTTTTTAAAGGAGATTCTTAGCTTTCCACCAATATAAATTAAGCTTTACTTTGAATTTAATAAATAATTATTATTCACTTTCTATTTGAATTATGACTAAAGTCCCAATTGATAGGTTGATTGAAAAAAATCTATAGCTTTCAAAGGGTATCACATTTTTTTAATCTGAAACATGGGTCACATTCTATGCTTCACATACTATAGGATTACAAAAATAATAATTGAATTTTATGAAGTTTTGACCAAGTTAAGGTGGTTAGACGTACGAGTTTTTATATTTTTTAAAAGTTATAATAAAAAAATCATAATTAATTACTTATTTGGAAACAAATTACAAAAAAATATGCATCACATCGGGACACGAGTCTTCTAATTATATCAAAAATATTATAATTTTATTGTGGTGAGGGTGGTCAGAAAGACACCTACTTCTTATTTTTTCCCTGAAATTTAAGTACTACTGCATTGAAATTTCAAATTTTCACCAAATAGATTTTTTAAAAATAAAAATAAACCTTGTAGTTTAGAAACTACATTCAATTTGCAACAGATTCTATTCTTACATATTTTTGAAATAATATAGTTAAATTATTCAAATTTTTACATCAAGTTGCCTAACTCTGATTTTTCTGAATTTTATTGCCACTTAAGGGCCTGTTTTTTCCATGATGATCCTGCACATGTCTGTATACTTGATTCAAGTGCATGATATCATTCAAGATATTTTTAAGTGTTTACATTTTTCCCCTCTTTGAAGCAAAGTACTTGCTATGTTGGTTCAAAGACGCTTGATGATATCATATAGACGCTCAATTTTACTCATGACACCTGTTTTTCAAGTTTTCATCATAGTACTTGCCCAAAGCGCCACCATAGTGGTTTTTACTAGAGGACAATTTTTATTTTTACTATTATCTTGATTTTTTGAATTTTTTGAAGATTTTACCCTCATGTTGAACCACCTGGTGGTATTGATGTAGAGGTCATTGTCATAACATGCCAGCGATATCCTTCTTGAAGAAGCTACTTTGCTAAGACACGAGTAATTGAATGCAATTTTGAAGAACTTTGATCTACCTTGTGGATACCTGACTTAACCTTGTCTATGTGCACATATTGTGATATGGTACCTTTAGAATCCTTATGATGAAGAGTAGTTGCCAACACACAGTCAGTGCGAGAATTCGATATCATGAATGGAGTGGACGATGACATGTATGAAGGAATATGAGATGGATTGGTTGATGGTTTGGAACTTTTGACTCTCCAAACTTTGTGAGATGATTAATGATGGGTGGGAATGGAGGTTTTCATGGAATTAGGACCAACCACTGGATATACTTTGTTCCTTGCTTGAGAAGCCTACTTTTGTATTCAAGGATGCTTTTTCCTTTTTGATTATTCCCCATAGTTTCTTTGACTAATGGAGTTTTGGAGGGATGATTTTCTTTATTTTTTTTTGGTATCGATTTGTACTTGACATGTCCCTTTTTTTTTATTGCTTCATTTTTATGATATTTTCCTTTCTTTGATAGGAATTCTTGTTTTTATGTTAGTCCCAATTTGTGTATGAGATGATGGGTGAATTCCAAATCATGATACAACTAGTTTTAGTGTTGATAGTATTTTAATCATAAGGATTCTTTGTGCCCTAGATGCTGATGTTTGTTGTAGACAAGATTTCCCCTGGTATTGTGAAGGTTTTATCAATACCTTATCCTTTGCCCTGATAATGTATCCTTTGATCCATAGCCATTTAATATGACTTGTCATGAACACATGATATTGCTATGGGTTCCGGCTCTTAAGGAATATGTACTATTTTCCCAAATTCTTTGACATTGTTATTTGTTGATATTGCTTCAAAAGATGCTGATGCTGACTCAAAAGATGTCGATGATGCACAATCAATGTAAGAATCAAGAATCTCGACCATTGCTTTCTCTTGAATAGGAATATCAAGAGTGGGAGACTCTTGTCTTGGATGAAGAATGTCTATATGTTCGTCAGAAAGAAACATCTCAGGGGTGATATCGGGGACATCTTTGGAGTGTAAAATGGTTTGGAAGATGTCCCTTAGCTCTTGGTGAAACTCTAGGTATATGGGTTCTAGATCCTAAATTAATTCAGAGTATCTTTCATTATCCTCAAGAGCCTCTTCTTGACATGATCTTTGGGTGGATAGTACATCATTGATAAAAGAGTCTTCACAATAGTTGATAGGTATGGGTCCAACAAAGGATATTTTTGGCTCATTTGGAACTTCTTCAACATGGCCAATAATTGAGTGATATGTGGGAGGGATATCACAATCTAATATCCACTTGATGTCATTACGGTACAAGGGTATGTGCAGGATCATGATGGGCCAAAAAGTGGCAATATGATGGCTATGTGGCTGATGACATTTTTTTTACCCAAAATTGATAAAACAACAGGGTTTTTAAATGATATTCTCAACTTTCCACCAATTTAAATTATTATTTACTTTGAATTTAATAAATAATTATTATTCATTTTCTATTGAATTACGACTAAAGTTTTGATTGATAGGCTGATTGAAAAACATTTATAGCTTTCAAACGGTATCAAATTTTTTGAATCCAAAACATGTGTCACATTTTATGATTTGCATAATATAAAATTAAAAAAGAAAAAAATGAATTTCATGAAGTTTTGACCAAGTTAAGGTGGTCAGACATATGAGTCTTTATATTTTTTGAAAGTTGTAATAAAAAAATTAGAATTAATTATTTACTTAGAAAAAAATTACAAAAAAATATGCATCACATCGCAAGATGAGTCATCTATTTATATCTAAAATATTATCATTTTAACGTCGTTAGGGTGGTCAGACAGACACCTACTTCTTATTTTTTCCCTGAAATTTAAGTAGTACTGTATCGGAATTTAAAATTTTCACCAAATAGATTTTATTTTTTTGTAAATAAACCTAGTAGTTTAGAAACTACATTCAATTTTATTCAAATCTATTCTTACATATTTTTTAAATAATATAGATAACTTATTCAATTTTTTATGTCAAGTTGCCTAACTCTGATTTTTCTAAAATTTTTGCCACTTAAGGGCCTATTTTTTCCATGATGATCCTGCACATACCCATAAATATTGTTAAACAATATTGATGGGTTCAGAATTTGTTTCAAAACAATATCTTGATGCGTATCTAATTCCTCATGTTGTGATAAATAAATATGTCCCACTAATATCATGGGTATGGTTTAAGTTTTTTGAGGTTGATGCCTTTCCTGAATCTTTTTCTTTTGTATGATGAGGCATAAGGTTTGTGTAAATTTTCAAATTTTCATAACCAAATTTTTGATCGACATCAATGTATCCTCATTCAATAAGATCTTCTACTAGATGTTTTAGTCTACAACAATTTTGTGTGTTATGACCTTTGTATCGGTGAAATTCACAAAAATAATCATCTCTATAGCTACGAGGTTTGACTTGTGGATGCTAATAGTTTGAGAAATCCGGGAGTGTGATAAGATTAGAATGTATCAACCTTTTCAGTAATCCTCCATAGGTTCCCCCAAGTGAGTGAATTGTCATTTAGGAGCACTATTTGTTCTTTGTTGTCCAAGTTGAGTGTTTGTAGTGTTGATTGTTGTTTGATTATTTGATGGTGATGTGTGTGGTTGTTGTGTGTTCATAGTTTGGGTTTTTTCTTGCCTAGGACTAGTTAAAACCACCTTTGCATCAACAACACCATCAATAGTAACATTCTTGTTCTTGGCCCAAAAGTGGGGATTATCATTAGAACTAGTGGATGGGTGGTTGTCTCTATATTCTTGTATGTTTCCCTATGAGATTAGAGCTCTCTCAATGTTGAGGGCCCTAGGGACAAGCTCTCGTAAGTGGTAATGCATTTCTTTTTTAAGTGGAAGGATAGATATGGATCTAGATTTTCTATGATGATACCCACTTGTTGTTCATTGTGGATGGGCCACTTAATCTTACTAGCTCTTTGTCTCCATTGTTGCAAGAAATTGGAAAAACATTCTCCTTTGTTTTGTTTGAGAGTATACAATTCTTCTAAGCTTACGCCCATGTGAAGATTAAAGGAGACGTGATTGATGAATTTGTCAATTATTTCTTGGAAGGTTTTGATGTTTATAGGTAACTTATAAAACCTGTCAATGGTCGGGCCTAAGAAGCTTCATGCAAAGAGGTGCATCAAACAGGATTCATTATAGGTGACCTCCATACACATGATGTTGCATTATTTGATGTGGTCGAAAAGATTCCCCTCTCTTTGTATTTATCAAATTTGTGGACCTCAAAGCCAGGAGGGAATGGTACCATTGCGATGTTTCAATTGAATGGATAAGGACATAGGTTTTGTGTATTGGGCTTCTTTGTCTTGCCCATCCAAAGATCTCGCATTTCTTGTGATAACGCCTTAAGTTGCAATACTAGATCATCTTGTAGGTTTGGTGGAGGAACATACATTGTGTATTGTGGGATGGAGGATGGATTGTATTTTTGATTCTGATACAATGATGTGTAGGGTGGTGTGGGATATTGTGAAGGTGATTGATCTATTGATGTATATGTTCCTAATGTGTTTGTATTGACAATGTTCTGTTGAGGATTATAGTAGGAACCTTGTTGTTGTTGTTGTTGGGCATACTGCTAAGCTAGTAAGGCTTGTTGTTGTTGTTGTTGGGAATACTGCTAAGCTTGTAAGGCTTTCTATTGTTCTTGTTGAGCTTGATGTTGTTGTTGGGCTACTAAGGATTGTTGTTGTTGTTGTTGTTGTGTTGCTAAGGCTACTTGATTTTTTTACTGCTATTGTTGTGCTACTAAGGCTACTTGATGTGTTGCTAAGGTTACTTGTTGTTGTGCTACTAAGGTTGCTTGATGTGTTGCTAAGGCTACTTGGTGTTCTTGTTGCTATTGTTGTGTTGATGAGGCTGCTTGATGCATTGCTAAGGATGCTTGTTGTTGTTGCTGCTATTGGAAGGCTTGTTGATAATCCTGTTGTTCTTGCTATAAAGCTAAGACATGTGCTTGCAATGTAGGATCAGTTGGTTGTTGGGACATTTAAGATGGGTTTAGGGTATTAATGTTTTTGGTGGGTTGTGGGTTGTTGATGAGAGGTTGTGGATTACCTTGGTTTAACATTCCTTGTAAGATGGTGGATTGCGATGGAGGAATGTAAGTTTGAGGTCCCATTTGATTTTACATGGTGAGATGGATCATGGGAAAAGATGATGATGGTGATATTAGATATTGTGATGGGAATGGAACATTAGGATCTTGAGTCTATTGACTGAAAGGGTTCCCTTGACCGATGTTTCAATAGGATTTCCTTGTGTTAGGGATATGGCCAAGGTATTACCTTGGTTGATGGGGTTTGTGACCAAGGGGTTGTTTTGATTTGGGTTGATGATGGATGGGGCTAATGTGGATGGTGGATTTACTTGAGTAGTTTGGGTAACCACTAGTTTCAATGTTTCAATGGATTTGTTGGAACCACTTATCAAGGGTTTCACTTACGCGAGGGTGTTAACTTTCCGTTTTTGTCCTATTTGAGGTACTTGGTTCACATTACCTTATGTAATATTAGGCATACTTGGGGGATTTGTGTTGGTGGATGAAGATGGTTGCACTCAAAATTTTGAGGTCGTTCTGGCATAATGGAATGTATGTATTTTTCCAAATGTTGGTGTCCAACTTGTGTTTTGGGGAAGGTTGGTGGTTAATAGAATGGTTGTGTTGTGAATACCCACAATTGTGTTTGTTCCTAGACATAAAGTGAGACCAAGGTTGGTTCCTAACCTAGTTGCAAGACTAGATGTTAAGGATTTACTTGGCACAAGGGATGGAGTTAATTGATTTGTAGATTGGATTAATCCTTGTGTCATGTTTTATGCAAGAAAAGTTGGATGTTTTTTTTTATGAAATCTACTAATTGTCTTTAGTAAGTTGAAGTGGGTTTTTTTTGACATATTCTACCTCATATGGCCTTGATGGAGACAAGGATCATTGTGATGTGGTAACTTGACTTCTTGGATCAAATTCTTGAGGATTATAATCATTGATGGTAGATGAGACTTGGGTTTTCTCCATGATTCTCTTGTGTCGTGATCTTGTTGTTACCATAAATTGTGGGTCACTTATGGGAGAGTTGTGTTGGGATTTGTAATGTTTAGACTCTCTAGTTGACTCAAATTTAGGTAAAAGGGATCCTCTAAGTATTTTGGGAGCAATGATGATAATGGGAGATGAAGAGGTAGATGATGCAGGAAGTGGTATTTGCAAACATTTTGGGACAACACTTTTGACTTAAGATTTTGATGTTTGGATGCTGATGAACTTAGAAATATTTAGGGTAGACTCATGACCTTCAAGATAGACTAGTCCAAAGATGATAAATAACTTAAATAAGTGGATGGAAAACGATTCGTTTCACATACGACAAAGCAAATTTAGGGTTTGGGTTGATTGATGTCTAAGTCCAAAGTGTTGGTGTGTTCAAAAGTTTTTAAAGTTTGGTGAAGTGAAGGATGAAATTTTGATGAAGGGGTGGATGAAATGTTTGACCCAATATTGACCTAGAATGAACCTTTTGTTTTCCAAGACCAAGGTAGTGAGAAACATGCTATACCTCTAAAGTGATCAACCCCTAAGAACTCAATATTTTTGTAAAATAGAACTCAACGATTTTGGTAAAGTGAAACTCAATGATTTTGGATAAAATGGAAGTCAATGATTTTTGAAAATACGACCCAATGCTTTTGACAATAGAAAATAATTTTGGATAATGAAACTCAATGATTGTAATGTTTTCCTTGTCTCAATTTTTTTATTCCCCTTCAATTTTATTAAAGTTTGGTTGTATGATAGCAGGCATAAGGTATGGTTGTTCAAACGGAGTGATAAGATGCCAAATGGTCATGTGGGATTCAATTTGTCAGCTTATCTTTCTTAAGTGAGCTTCCTTTTACCAAAAACACTTTATCTTGATTAAGTGTCAAACTAAATGTCTATATCAAAAATATCACAAATTTCACAATGTCCATTTTATGAAAATCATGAGATTGAAGCCATAGTTGCGTATGTTAACTTTGGGAAGTATGGATTGAGGTATAAACCAAAATATTTAGAAGTATCTAAGAATAAATTCTTAGGAACAATATTAATATCAAGACTTTGTCAAAGGGTATCCATATTTAGACCAAAGGGTTTGAAATTTTGAAAAGACTTTGTTGATGTTTGTTTGTAATTTTTGTAAACCAAGCAAAGTATTAAACGGATTGATGAAAATTTATTACCTAGGTTTAGAAGATACTGCCTGCTAAATCCCCACTTGGATTTCTCCAAACACTAAGACAATGTGAATAGGTAGAGATTTGGTAACACTAGCTCCCCTCCATGGAAGACACTTCTCAAGACCACCAAATCTCAAATCCTAAAGATCTGAAGATCCTAATGATTTTTCTCTTTAAAAAATTTAATAGTAAAATGTGGGGCAGCTTCAGAATGACCGTTCTTGTGCCAATAAGCATAAAGGTTTTTGGCTTCTAAACAATGGTTATTAGTAAGGGCTTTCGTTCAGGGTGGCCATACACGTGGCAAGATTAGCTCAAGATTATTTCAATCAAGATGACTCCTAGTCTCTTCCTAAGAAGAGATTTTAACATATCACATGGATACTAAGGGTGGCACTTTTCGGTATGACACATCCACACCTGTTGTTTATGACTTTCATCACAAACACATTTTTATATAGCGATTTGAAAGAGCTTGGATTTAGCTCCTTACTACTTGGGTCATTCCCTCATTTAGAAGTGGGGAGGTAGGCCCTCTAAGGATAAACAAAAGCAAGGAAGTACATTTGTAGTTCAATCTCCCTAATCGCATGAAGCAAGGAGTGAGCACACATAATGCCTTTTCCTCACACTAGCATGGGGTTAATTTTTAATCCAAATTGAAAGATGTGGGTGATTATACAAAATGTCAAGGAATGTATATGGTTTTCAAGATCATTGAGTGGCATGAGAGAAGTGCATACACATTCAATGACAAAAATGTAAATCATAAAACATAGAAATAACTTGTTAATTTTAACCCTCAACACAAAGATGAGTTTATTTTAAGCACCAAACAAAGCGTTAAGTTATTTTGTTTAGTTTTAAACCCAAAGTAAAATGATGAAGTGAGGGTTCAATTTTAGTCTTGTTTGAGTGTTCTTTTGAAAATGCAATTGAAAGCTAGTGTGGTCCTAAAGCATGAAATAAAAGCATGATAAATGGGTTATAATTGGCCCAAAAGGGTTGAAACACTTGTTAATTTCTTTTATAAGATTTAAAGACAAGAATGATTCTTCACTTCAAATTTTATCATCTAACCTACTAAATCCAGTTAGCCTAAAAACCATAACAAATTCAATGGCATGTTAGTGATCAAATGAAGTAAAAAAATTAAAGCACATGCTAAAAATTGATCACTATTTTTCTTACCAAAGAAGGGAATTGCTATTCACGATAGCATCACCATAAATCCAATGAGTGTTTCTCTGGTCAATTTCAGCATCGATTTACAAAAATATAGTGATGACAATAACATTTCTATCTGGGGGCGTCGCCATTTAAAAATTATCGATACCTCTAAAATTATTCAATTTCATCATTTATTTTAATCAACACCAGGCTATTAAATAGGCATCACTATTTTGGATGACAATATCATTGCTATATGGAGACACCCGACAAAAGCATTGCTAAAATTCTCTTAAGTTTTGTTGTATCTTGAAAGAATTAAAAAAACAAAATTTGAGATAAAAATTGATTAAATTTGATCAGTTATGCCCTCCTTCTGGTGCCAAAATGTGACCGCAGATTAGTATGGAGCTAATTATTCTTGATCCATGAAGAATCAAAACACAATGAAGGAACTTATAGCAATCTCAACAAAATCAATCAAGTGAAAATTAAACCAAGCATACTAAACTATGAAAACTTTTGAAAATGCCTACTCTAATCCATTGAAACCTATCCCATTATGGGAGTGGTGTCACGTTGATGTGGAACAATGACCCTTTCCCAATCCCATGGATAAATGAGCTTGTTCTAGTCAATTTTATTGAGCAAAAATGATGAAACGATTGTGAGATGTGTATGAAAACATGATTTTAATCTAAATGAGCATGATGCAAGCTAATTTAACATGATTTGATGCTAAAATGAGCAAGACATGCAAATGTAAAGTTAATCTAGATGGATTTTAAACTAAAATATTTAAACCCTAATTAACAAATAAGCTAAATGGATGCTTCATGTGATCATGGAAGCCATTAATGGAAGCTAAGATAATATGCAAACAATTAAACTAAAAAATATAATAAATATGTAAAATATGTGCTAAATATGAGTGTGATTGTGGGTGATTTTAACAACATAAATTTGATGTTAAAAGATGGATCCATTTGTCTCCAAATAGTGACCTATTTATAGGAGAGAAAATGAGAAATGAAGGGTTGAGATCAAAAAAGCTAATCAATGGTCAAGGATGGAAGAAGTTGGAGTCATGGATCATGGATTCTCATCAATGGATGAGAATGTAAGATGATAATTTAATCAAGGGTTAATATTACCTCAAACAAACACACTTTTTACCTGTAGAAGAGGTAACAAGTTAACTTACACAAGAAGTTTTGAGTTAACTTGCATATGAAGCTAAGTAAGAATATTCCCTTTTTCAAATGAGGAGAGAGAATATTCTTTGGAATATTCTCGTGGGTGAGGGAAAAGGATAATTAGAAAATTAAAACAAAGTTTAATTGTGCAAAAGGGGAGGGAATATTCCTTTTGGAGGAATGTGCAAAGGAGGAATATTCCCTTGCAAGTGGGGGGGTTAAATTAGATTAATCAGTAATTTCCATTTAAAAAAAAGTTTAATTTATGCAATTTGGGCGATTAGAAGAATTAGATGGTATTCATTAAATAAAATGATTTAATGAATGGGGGAAAGGTGGAATGATATTTAATTAAATAACTTAGGGTTATTTAATTAATAAATGAGACTTAGGGATTTAAATTAAATAATTTGATCTATTCAATTTAATAGGATGAAATGTTAGCTTGCAAGAGGGTGAATTAACCTGATTAAATTAATCAGGTTAATAGGTGAAAGTGAAACAATCAATTAAATAGGTAGGCTAATTTAATGAATTAAGTGAAAAGAGGATGGGTTTCAGGATGAAATGATGTTATTATACCTGATTAGAGTAAATGATATCATTTAGGAAATTTTTAAGTGTCTACAAGTATAAAGACACAAAGTAAAGTAGACAGAATGAGTGATAAAAAAAAACCACGATGGAGGAGAACTTGTATCACAAAATATAGACACACTGAGTAATAAAATCAAATCACACTATGTAGGAGAATCAATATCATGAATTAAACACAATGAGTTATGCTAGAACATAGACAAGAAAGAAAGAGAGTGTTACCAATAGTTTGTGGCTCCCTCTTGGCTTGATACATGTGTTTTTGAGTTCTTGTAAGATAACTTTGAATGTTGGTGAAACTTCAATCCAACAAAGCTTTGCCATAGAATTGTGATGTAGAAGAGAAGAGAAAAAAGAGAGAATTGGAGTGAGTGACTATAATAATGAATGCCAATGATAGTGAGAATGAGAGTTTTGTGAAGTTGGATGGACAAGAAGAGCCATTACACTCAAAATGTTTCCAAAATGACACGTGTCATAGGAAAAGATTCCTGAGATTCCTTGTTTGAGCTTGTAAGGCTTGGGGATGCTATTGTTGTGTGGACGTCTGCATGTTGTGCATACATCCAACTCAAAACTTTGAAATAAATGAGGTGATGGAATATTAACACTTCATCATTGCTTCTCATGGAGTTGGAATCATGAAATTATGACTCATGAGGTTCTTGTCATGTAAATGCGGCTAGGAACCATAAATGAGAGGGTGAGAATGTGTAAATGTGAAAATGTCATGGGGTGCAATTTTATGACATTACAAATATTTTATGCCATATTTATGGGTTTACACTAAGGAGATGAGGGTTTTTCCAATTGTTTTTTTGTTTTGTTTTGGGATACCATTTGTGGTATTGTCTCCCACAAACTTCTATATATTAGAGCCTTCAGAAGATGGTTTGTAAAAGCTTTTTTGTATGTTGTTAGAGCAACGAAGTGTTGACAACATATAAAGAGGAGTGTTGTATTGGTGTATCTCATTTGAATATTAATACAAACATTGGATCTCTTTGGGTGTGAATTCTTTTCCAAAAAATATTTCTCCACATATATCTTGTGTCACTAATGTTTGGAAACTTGTGGTATTGCTATTTTTCTTTTATTGTTGCAATTATTAATCACATAATCTATTTTTTTTAATATTAAATATATATATTTTAGATTTGTAATAACTTTATTAAGTTCATATTGTTGCAATTTTCACCTTTATTTTTGATGTCCATTTTTTGAGCTTACAATTTGATGTCCACTCTTGTCATATTATGTTTATATAGTTATTAGAGAGTCACCCTCTAAATTAATATCCTTGATTTTTCCTTGGATGGTGCATTGAAGGCCAATAAGAGAAACCCTAAACTCAACCTTGTTGTTGGTTCCTATCCCCAAATGGATTGATTTCTCCAATAAAATCAAACCCCAATGGTCCCTAATCACATAGCCAGTTGCACTCTCTCAAGTTACCTTTTTCTGCCCCATCATAGTTTAGTTTTAGTCAACCATCCTCTAGAGCCTCCAAAACAACACCCAATCTCAGGTTGACAAAAGGATCATCCTTCTACACCCCATTAGCAAGGGAAAATCTTAACCCGATCATACCTTTATAATTTCTCCATCCCAATTTATAAATCCATTCTTCTCCAATTTTTTATTTTGGGTTGCACTATTTACCACCTCTATTATTATAATCTCAAATTTTTTTCTAGCTGCTCCCTATACATTGAATTCTCTTGAGAGATCCTCCTATTTAATTCCTTCTAGATCCCCCAAATAATTATGAAAGGGGACACTACCCAAAGGATATAGAATAGTGTTTTTCCTCAGATATTGGGCCACATCAAAAATATGGTCTTGATATCCTCTAGCACTAGGCTTTGCCACCTCAACATTATGATAATTCTCTTCCAAGAATAATCCACATAATCACAACCAATCAACAAGTGATTCATTTCTCCCCCCTGCTTTTTGCGTAAAGGACAATGGCTTGGGCCATAGATTCCCATCCTGGCAAGCCTTTTCACCTATTAAAATTCTCTTCTTGACCACCATCCATGTGAGCTTATCAAACTTAGGGAGGCACACATGATGCTAGAATAGATGTTCTATCCAGTCTTGTTTCCTAATTGAATTTTATTTTATTTTATAGCCCAATTTATTATTGTATTCCCTAGATTTTACCCCACACCGATTGACTTTATCTTCCTCCTCTACCATGAGTATTGATCTCTCTCTTAATATTTGATATAGCTTCAACTTTTTCTCAGTCCCATCTATTCCAATGCTTCTCCATGTAATTTGTTACTTTCATCCCACATTCATGACACAATGCTTCTTTAAACTTCTTGGAAGATTCATTTCTATCCAAAGAATCCTTACAATACCACAAATCATCCAAAAATAAAACCTTCCACCTATCTTTGATGTCTAATTTCACATGCTTGGTAATTATGTATTTAAAATCGAACATGAAGTTCAAAATTTTTGATCTCCTCGAGGGGTCTATCATTGTTAGAATTGGATTTGGGTCATATGAATCTAAGTATTTATTTTAAAGGATCACCATCTATTTATTCTTAGCTTTGTTGAACATGTTCCAAAATAGCTTGGCACCCATTTCCACGTTCATTATCTATGTCTACCTAAGGCCAACCCCTCCTGATTCCTTTGGATTGCATATCTTGTCCCATGCCATCAATGATAATTTTTATTCTTCCACCACTTGAGTCTAAAAAAATTGCACATGATTTGATTAATTCCTTCTTCAAATTTCTTTGGTAGCTTTAAAAATGTCATTGAGTATATTGGGATTGCTGCTATCAATTCCCTCAACATCATGATTCTACTAGCTGAGGACAACCACCTCCCTTTCTATGTTCCCATCCTTTGATTGTAGCTATTTATCAATGATTCCCAGAGTTTTTTCTTGTTTGGACTAGTAAAGAATGATATCGCCAAAATTTCCCCTGAAACTTGGCTCCTCTTAGTCCTAATATTCTACCAGTATACCTTTGTACATACTCTAGCGTATGTTTAATATAACACTTTAGAATTTTATAATTTACACTTTGTCTCAAGACATTGTATTAATCATCCATAACACCCTTTATTGCTCTGGCCTCTCTCCTACAAGATCTTCAAAACACCATTGTATCATCAGTGAATTGTTGATGGGTAATTTCTTCAACCCTAAGTGCAACCTTGATTCTCATCTATCGTCCTAACCTATTTACTTCCTCGATTTTCCTCCCTAAGGCCTTTTCCATAATGATGACTAGGAAGAGGGATAAGGGATATCCCTATCACAATCCATCTTTTGTTTGAAATAAGCCTTGAGGTGAATCACTCACCATAATCAAGAACCTTGGGGATTCAATGCTTGCTTTGACCCACTGAAACCAACTCACATCAAACCCAAATTTATCAGTTACTTCCAACAAGAAAATTCTATCCACTTGATCATAGGCCTTTCAGATATCCATCTTGATTATCATGCTCTTTGATCCCTATCTTCTGATGGAATGAAGTGTTTCACAAACCATCACCACTCCCTCCACAATCGACTACCCCAGCAAGAAGCCTCTATAGTCTTCCGAGATTAGGTACCCCAAGATAGACTTTAATCTTTTGGCTAAAAAACTTGGTGAAATTTTATACACTATGTTACATAGCGATATGGGCTTGAAGTCACTCATTGATTTGACTATCTTGTTTTTGGGAATCATGGCAAGAAAAGTTTGATTGAATGCTCCTAGCATTGTTACTTTACTCCTTGATTCCTCCACTACTTGAGTCAGGTCTATCCCTATGATATTCCAACAATTCTATATAAATCTTGCCAAGAAGCCGTTAGGAGGTTTGGATCCTTGTCTAAACACAACTGGAAAATTTCCCTGTAAACTTCTTATGTTTAGCCCCAAGTCATTTTCCATCCTTTGAGCTAACTAACTTTGAGATATTCCTAGTAATAATGTCCATCTCTTCTTGTGTTTCCGTATTTTCCTTATTCAATAGATTTTTGAAAAAGGAAGCAATCTCCATACTTACCTCCCCATCTGAGTGAGGAAAAACCTCCATGTTTTGATTGGTCCGTATTCTACCATGGAAGCATATTTGGTTATGTGGATTTATGGGAGTTCTTATGGGTGTCAAAAGGGTGCATGGTCTAAGTGGCAAGTGTTTTTGAGGTCTGAGTGTTAGTTTATGGATAATGAGTTAGTATATTTTAGTGTTGTCTTACCATTAGTACTGACTTAATATGTTGGAGTCATACAAAGCTAAAAGTAGTGAAAATTGGTTATGTGGGAACTATTATAGGTCCATTCCAATATGTTTATATGTGTTACAAGTTTTGGTGTTGTTTATGTAGACACATTAAAATGGCCTAGACCCGCAAACCACATTTTTCTATATCATGCTTCATCTCAACATAATTAAAATATTTAATTATGTCCTATAGTCCAATATCAACTATTAATTGAATAATTCTTAATTATTTAATTAATTCACATCTTTTATTCCTCCTGGCTATTTAAATAAATAAATTACATTTATTATTTAAATATGTCGCTAATTGCTTATGTCACTCTATAATTAAATAAATTCCTAAATTTATTTAATTATTGCTTCCTCATGATTATTAAATAAATAGAATCAATAAATTGCTTTAATTAATTAATAGCAGAATTTGATGTTAGTTAGAGTGAGATATATGATGTCAGTTTTGCATGTCTACATTTTGCCCCTCTTTGAAGCAATGTACTCGTTGCATTGGTTCAAAGAATGATGTTGCCGGCATCGAAATTAAAAAAATTCTTTGGTTTTTTTGGATGCCCCAGTGGAAAATAAGTACGTTAGTACATTGCCCCCTCGAGAGATCGAGCGAAAAGATACAATTTGAGGTGGATCTCGTGACAAAGAGGTTCGAAATGAATGTACGGATGGTTAGACTATATGATAATGATGATGTAGATGAGATGTTTGGAAGATGCTTAGAATAACAAATTTATATTATCGTAAACAACTTTAAATGATTATGCAATGCGTGTGAGATGGATGAGATGGATGATGTTGTCCTGATATGATGGTATGACATGATTATGCGAAATGAGAATACGGATGCAAGATGGATGCATTGTTAGCGTGAAAGAAGATAGAAGACTGAGAGGGATGAACCCTTAAATTAAAGAAGATGAAGAAGTCCAACAAGTCTCCTAGTCATCAAGACTTTATTGGATATGACGATGAATGATGATGATGTGTTGCTTATCCAGGGATGGGAAAAGAGCATACCTTTCTTTATGTTTAATAACACATGTAGGTGCGATGCATCAAGGTATTAAGAACCAGGATGGCGTTGCGCCTAGTGTGATGGACTTTGACTTGACAATCAGATAGGAGTACTCTTGTTCACACTTGACAAACATGACCTTATTCAGAATGCAGTTCAGATATTCTAGACATCTCGGGCCAAAACATTAGAAGGCAAGCCTTCTTATGTGGTCAACAAGATACCTAAAACATCCTTCCTACAAACAAAACAAAATATGCATGACGAAGTTATTTTACAAGAATATCCAACAAGCACAGCAGATAAAAAGATAATGATCATTGCCCCATTCCTTTCTCTCTAAACCTGTTTTGTTTAGACATCATCGAGAGGTCCTTGGAATGAGCGCAAAATAAGATAAGTCAAAAAGACCAAAATAAAGTAAACAAACAAGCTGATGTTCTTCGTATCGCTAGCCAAGACTAAACTACTGTGGGGTACCTGATGCTTATGTCCATCGCAGGAAAGCTTCATCCTAGGACATGTAGTGATTAGGGTTTTGGTGCGACTGATTGGTTGATAAGCTATTGATACTCTGAATTGACCAACTTGCTTGCTTACTGATCTAGACTTGAGACTTTGACGATAAGGCGTTCACTTTGGAACTTGATAAACTTGCTTCTGACTAACTCACCAAAGGGTGAAAGCGACGATGATTTATTATGAGTGATGACAATCACGGGTGAAAGCGAGATGAAATGGATTCACCATTTTGGTTTTTTCAAATGTTTTGAGGCTATTTTTTTTTTTGGTATTTTCACATTTTTCAATGTTTTTGGTATTTTTGAGATTTATGAATGTTTTTGGTATTTTCAAGATTTTATGATGAACAAACTAACTTAAAGACCTATCCTAGGGGTCTCGGGAGCTGATCCATAGATTAGCCTTGCCTACGTTATATACGCAAAGACCACGTAGTTCGACTGGTGGTGGACTGACTTGATGATAATATGGACAAATGGATTGCCATTTTATTCCCTAAAGGATTGACTTAAGATGTAGACTAGATGGGTAAACGGATTGCCAATGCGACGGACGCCTACAGGACTGACCCAACCGTCTCGAGGGATGATCAAAGATCAACCTTGCCTACGTTCAAGCTCAGAGACGACGTAGTTTGACAAGGTGACTCTATTTTTGATTTTTTGACTTTTGACATGTTTTTGGATTTTCTGATGAATTTTTGAATGTTTTTGGTTTTTTGATGGATTTTCTAGATGTTTTTGATTTTTTCGCATGATTTTGACGATTCGGATATGGACATGATATGATATCAGTGCTCTATTTTGGGATTTTGTTGGAAACCAAGCTTTAATGTTGATCAATCGGACTGATGGATTGATAGTTTGACTAAGTGTGTTAAGTCAAACAAAAGTGATAATGCACTCATAAGTTCCAGGAAGTTGTGTTATCCCAGAGTAAACTCGTACAAAAAGGATAATTTGGCTAGGTGTGTTAAGCCAAATGAGGTGATTATGGATTTGATAATTTGGCTAAGTGTGTTAAGCCAAACAAGATGATAATGGACTTGTAAACCCAAGGAAGTTGTGTTATCCTAGAGTAAACTCGTGCACAAGATGATAGTTTGACTAAGTGTGTTATGTCAAACGAGGTGATGATTGATTGGATTTGATTCATCAAGATCGATGAAGTTTGAGTTAGAACAAAATTGCTTTGATGATTTGATGTGACACAGATGTGCGCATTAGATGTGACTGATATGGATTTTTTTGAAAGATAAAGCTTGATGAGGAACGTCTTCCTGTCAAACTATGCCATGGGCTAGTGATTTGGATCGTTGGTTCACAAATGCCTTGACCAAGTTGATTTCACGTTTTCCAATGTTCGGATCACCACATAAGTTGGATGATATACATCAAGATTTATTCTCGAAGCAAGATGTAAATATCTGCCCCCAGTGTCTAGCAAGGTTTGAACGACCATGGGTGGATTCTTGGATACGAATGGATATGGATTATCTTGCGATAAGATAAGGTGTTCGAATAGAGGAACGCTCATTCGGATAATGCTTCAAGGCTCAGATAGCATTGGGTAGGATAGGATCAATGAAAATGACCCATGTCAAGATGTTTACCAAAAACAAGTGTAAAGTGTGCTCCAAAATTTTATCAAGATCAAGGTAACTTGGACCTTGGATGCAAATGGATAAAAATGGGCTGGACAAACAGTTCATGGATGAATGAATGATACGGCTCGAATGATGGCCTTATTATGGATGTGATAAGATGCTTTCTCCTGAACTGGCGCACGTAGATGCTCGATTCTACACATGACGCCTGTTTGCCAGGTTTTCATCATGGTACCTGTCCAAAGCGCCACCGAAGCGGTTTTCGCTAGAGGACGATTTTTTTCTTTTCTATTTTCAATCCTTTTTCTGATTTTTTTGGATTTTTTGTATTATTTGAATTTTTTTTGTTGTCACCAAGATGCCTGTTTGCTAGGTTTTCATCAAGGTAACCATTTTTTTAGGACATTTTCTGATTTTTTTGTATTTTTTGAGAGATTTTAAGCTGATGTTGAACCACCTGGTGGTGCTGATGTTGATGCTTCTGTCATAATGTGCCATCGATATCTTGCTTGAAGAAGTTGCCTTGCCAAGATATGTGCACTTGAATGCAACTTTTGAGAAATCTGTTCTGTTTTGCTGATAATGGACTTAACTTTGTCTTTGTGCGCACATCGCGATAGGGTACCTTCTAAATCCTT
The DNA here is from genome assembly GCA_007115665.2 of Sequoiadendron giganteum. Lineage (NCBI taxonomy): Eukaryota > Viridiplantae > Streptophyta > Pinopsida > Cupressales > Cupressaceae > Sequoiadendron > Sequoiadendron giganteum. Next base: position 68,150,938 of record CM021105.1, read on the forward strand.
ATGATGAAGGGTTGTTGCCAACACATGGTCAATGTGAGAATTGGATATCATGTGTGGAGGTGTGGATGGAGTGTGTTTAGGAGTAAAAGATGGATTGGTTGATGGTTTGGAACCTTTGACTCTCCAAACTTGGGAAGATGAGCAATAATGGGTGGATATGGAAGTGTGCATGGAATTTGGACCAACTACTTGATACACTTTGTACGTTGCTTGAGAAGCCTACTTTTTCCTTTGTGGAAATCTTTGATGGATACTTGCCCCAGTTTCTTTGACTGATGGAGTTTGATAGGGATAATCTTTCTTTGTATTTTTTGGTATCCATATGTACTTGATTTGTCCAATATGCTTCTTAGCTTCTTTTTCTTTGATAACGTTCTTCATGCTTCGATTCAAATCTTTCTTTTGATGTTGGTCCCAATTCATGGATGGGGTGATGGGTGGATGAATATTTATGACATGGCGGGTTGTAGTATTGGCATTGGTTTCATCATAAGGATCCTTCGTGCTCCCTATGTTGACGTTTGCTCGAGATGAAGTTGCCCCCAGTATGGTGAAAGTATTACTGATATGTTGAGATCCCTTGATTGTTGAGTAACCAAGGCCTTGATGCTTAGGATTGCCAAAAATCTGCAATGGTTCCAGGATACCCTGTTCATGTAGGCCTAATCCTCTGCCTTGATAATTCATCTGCTGAAAAATTTTATTTGCCATAGGATATGATTTACCTTGGAAACAAGGTGTTGCTCCTTCTCTGCTCTGTCGTGGATCTTCAAAAGTGTCAGCTTCTTTATTGACGAGATAGCTTGCTCTAAGAAAGGTGAGTGATCCAACTTTATAAGTGATAGGATCCTCCACATGTGGGATAAACTCCTGATTGATCTCTTTGGCTTGATCTTGTGAGATATCAGATTGTAGTTCTTCTTCAAGAGGTTTTGATGATTCGTTGTCTACACAAAAGTCTTCTTCATGAATCACTTCATAGGATAATTCTGATTCATGACTTATGTACAAGCCTTCTTCATGATCCCTTTCTGATATGTCTCTGCATTTGTCTACATATTGATCATGTGTATAAATTTTAAGAGTAGGAGACTCTTGTTCCTCAGTAAGAGTATGAGACTCTTGTTTTGAATGAAGATCATCTACAGGTCCATCCAAAGAAAGCATCTCATGGGTAGATGGAAGAGTATGTGCTATGCAGATATGGTCATTATTTGCAACATCTTGTATAGATAAAAGAGTGCCCATTAGATCATTGTAGTATCTCGGAGATACAAATTCTTGATTTTGACTAATTCTAGAATTGATTTTGCCATGCTTTTGATCAAGTTCTTGACATGGGTCAATTTCAAAGGATGGATTGTCTACAAGGGGTTCTTGGACATCGTCGTTGGGAAGTGGCTTAATATTCTCTTGAGCTTTGAGTGGATTTGGATCAAATGTTGAGCTAGGGATTCCTTCAATATCTGTAACCATGAGGTCAAAGGATGTTAATATGTCGTTGGAAGGGCCATTGCTAGACCTTGATGGAAGATTTTGATCATGCTTTGGAATACGTTCTTGAGATATGTCCTCTAAATCACAAGGTGATGTAGAGACATTTTTGATATGATCATTGGTCGATGGATTGTAGATTATGTCAATGGGATCAAATAATTGTAACACATCTTGAAATAGATCACTAAAAAGTGGCTCTTGATGAAGGACGATTTGATCAATGGATGGGGTAGACATATCTTCAATGTGCTCATTGATGGATTGATTTTGATCATTGTTTTCAATAATTTTGGTGGAGGGATTGTCAATGTTCTCAAACATAGGATCAAATGATGTTAATGTTTCTTGGATTGGATCATTGTTGGGTATCGTCAGTGAGTTTTGATCGTGATTGAAAAGTGACACTTGGTGTGTGATGATTTGATCATTGAATGAGATGGGAACATCTTCAATGTGTTCATTGATGGATAGATCTTGATCATTGTTTTCAACAATTGTGGTGGGAATCCGTTGCAAACTTTGTTGGGCGAGTAAGGCCTGCGTTTGCTGCTAAGCCAACAACGCTTGTTGTTCGTCATGTTGTTTTTGTGCCAACAAAGCTTTTTGTTGGGCTCTTTGTTGTGCTACTTCTTCTTGGATTGCTTGCAATAGTGCGTAGAATTCTGCTTGCGCTTGCGCTTGTTGGGCTACTTGAGCCGCTTGTGCTTGCTGAGCAACTAGCTGTGTAGCTTGTTGGGCTTGGAGTGCCTTTTTGTGGGAAGCTTCGTGTGCAACTTGCAACATGATGGTGAATGAATTGGTCATGTTGTATTTTGGCGGTGGTGGCAGTGGTGGTGGAATGGGAATGGTGTTGATTGTTGGGATTGCTTGGATGGTTTCCATCTGTTTTTGCGATGTCGATGGAAAAATGGGATGATTTGGTATGATGTTTTGATTCGGCATGATAGATTCAAATTGAATATTGTTGTGGTTGGGAATCATATTGCCTTGATTTAGGTAACTTTGATTTTGCATGGGGTTACCTTGACTTGGATCAATACCTAGAGTTGTCAACATATTGCTTGGATTTTGAACAACATTAGGGGGATTTGCAAACATGTCGACCCCAAAGTTTACCAAATGTGGATTTGAAATGGTCATGTTTGGTAAAGTTGCACTTGGTATGTGTGGATTTGGTGGGATAATGTTGTTTGGAAAACTCATGCATTGAGCATTTGGTTGATAGATTTGCAGATTTGGACTTGGATTTAAATCTATCATTGGGAAAGGTGTTCCAAACTTTGGATCGGGCATACTCACATTCATTGTACCATTGATGATTGTATGAGATAATGCTCCCATGTATGCATTGTACAAGCTTTGATAATCAAATGGTATTGCAAGGCTTGGATAGTTTGGTTGGATCGAATTGCTCATGATGGATGGATCAAATTTATATTCCATGTCCCTCTTGTGTTGAGATCGAGTTTGAACCATAAAAATGAAGATCAATTTTCAAGAATGTAAGAGATGAACCTCTAATCCTTTAGATCGATCTAAACCTTAGGTTCAAAGAAGCGAAGAACTAGGATAATTGAAGGATCAAAGTGATGATGAGGATGAGATAAACGAAAGATGAGTGATATGGATGAATGGAACTCTTAAAGAAACTTTGAAGGAAATGCTAAACTTTTAGGACTTGATTTGATTGATTCATGATTGGATTCATGGTTTGACTAGGTGTGTTAAGTCAAACAAGAGGTTTTGATTTCGCCTAAAAGTTTAGCATAAAAGATGTCAAACATTCCAAGAGTTGTTGGTGAGATGGGAATTTGATTGATGTTTGAAATGGGTGAAGAGATGGATGAAAGTGATTGAATTTGACCCTAGACTTGACCTAGATGATACTTCCTCTTACAAGACCTCGATGTTGAAGAACAAGCTATATTTCCTATGAGAGGAAAGTAAACCTTCCAAACAATTTAGGATCTCAAGACGCTCCTCACTAGCTTTCACACTAAGCTTTTTGAACTTCGGTTTTGGTATTTTGATCATGTTAGAAAACACATGTGTAATCAAATTTGTCTTTTATCTTGTCTTAGTGAATCCTTTTTAACAAAATCACTTGCTTGATTATGTTTTCAAACTAAATGTCTAATGTCCTACTTTCATTTTCATCCCACAATGTCCATTATGTGGAAATCAAAGAAATTAGGGAAAAAGTTTCCTAGGTTTATCCTTAGTGAAAACAAATGACGATAGAATTCAAACACTTAGAAACCTCTAAGGATATGATCCCTAGGGAAAGCAAGAGTGCTTAAATTCGTCAAAGGTATTTGTTTCCTCCAAGGTGTTTGAAATTTGAGGCTCATGTGAATGTTCATTTTTCAATGTTTTGAATCCAAGCAAAGTGTTTTTGATTCCAAGCACTTTTTTACAACCCTAGGATGATGAGGCAATATCTTGTTGGGTTCCCACTTGGATAAATCCAGCTGCGCATATCTTGTGTGAATGGCTAAATGCTTGACCACACTGGCTCCCCTCCACGGCACTCACTTATTCGGGTCAGCCAAGCATTAGTACCCATGAATCTCCCATGGCATACTTTCCATTTCCACAACAAGACCGCATGTTACGTGGGGCGGCTTCAAAGGACATAACCTTTTGCACCAACAAGATAGACAAGGTTTTGGCCAATTTCTAAACAAGGGGTTCTAATTCGGGCATTCCGTTCGTGGGGGATTATCCAACATCGGCGAGAGTCCATTGCTGTCCATCTCGTCGGAATAATCCTCGTGATATTGGCCTTTGTTCCAATATCCACACTTATATCCCGGGTGGAAGTCACTTGGCTTTAGCGTGTTCCCGGTTGGGTCGTTCCCTTGGGTGATTACTTTTTCCCGCAAGGCAGGCCCTCTAAGATAAACAATAGCGAGCTAACATATCCCGTCGTTCACACAACCCTTGTTGAAAAACAAAGGGGAGAACCTCCGCAATATATCGTGCTCACACTCGCATGTTTTGTTCAATTTTAAAATGCCCAAATTGAAGTGTGGAGGCAATCTTCTATGCAACTTAGGGTCATCAAAAAGAAATTTGATTCTCAAGATCGTCGTGAAGTGCGAGAGAAGCACATACGCCCTTTTAAATGAGACTACTTTGCAAAAAAGTTTACAAAACACAAAATACACATGTTCAATTTTAAATTCCTCAAAGCAATGATGAGTTCGTTTTAAAAGCACCAATTGAAATGTGAAGTTGCCTTGTTCAATTTTAATCCCAAATTGAAATCTGGTGAATGTCTAAGGTTCAATTTTAACCAACTTTGAAAAGATCAAGTCATTGATTGATTTTAAGCCCAAATTGAAAGGTGAGTTAGCTAAAAAAAGGGTAGAAAATGGAAGCTCTAAGATTGTTTAAACAAGCATTAAAAAATGCTTTTTTCAAATCTTAATTTCAAGAAAAGTGCCAAGTCCACTCTATTCGCCTTCATTTTTGTTTGATTTCCACCTTGCTCCTTGTTCAAATCAGGTACTTGTCTTCAAATATCCACCTTGATTTCAACCTTGATGTTTCAACCTATAAAAAGTACACACTTATCACAAATAAGAGGTATGATGTTTCAAGAAATCAATGATATAATGCCTATATTTCAAACATAATGAGCATATTTATGAGGAATCAAAATAACTCAATAAATACCTTCATATGCAAGAAAAAAAAAGAAAAGAAAACTACCTCATTGATGAATTTTTAAATATATCTTTTTCTCATTGTTCATCTTATTTGTGAATCTTGGAATGTTGATTTTAGAATGATAAATTATTGATAAATCATTTCATAAAATATCAAAAGGCCCCCTAACCAATAAAATTCTTAAAATTGATCATACCGAACCCCCTTAAGAATTTGAAAAACTTCTATTGAAATTGATATTGTGTTAGCCTTTATTAATAGAAGTTTCAAAAAATCAAGATTATAGTGGGATTTTCTTATGAGATAGATGACCCGGTTGATATCATATCACTTTCCAAAACATGAGAAGCAGTTCACACCCAACTGTATACTCCGTTCTCCATTACTTCCCATAACAACCAATTTGGTGAGCAACTATCAACAATAACTCAATTAATAATATCTAGACATCAATATCACAAGATACAAGATAATCAACATAGCCATGAGACAAAGGACTTTCAAAAATCATGATTTCAGCATGTATATGTCAGACAAATAATTCATTATTCATTGTTCTTTTCAAACCCTTTGATTTTTGTTGCTAGAAATGACAAATGCTTCCAAGCAATATTTCTCAAAGGATAATTATTCTCCAACCTGAGCAATTTAATTAATAGTGATTTGCAATCATGATAATGAAAAAAAATGGTCAAATCATATCAATGGTGCTCGTATGACAGGTTAGTAAGAAGTCAAGTCCAACTTTTCTCCAACCACCAAATTTTATGAGATAGCTATTAAGTCAAAGCAGCCACCATTCAATCGCATATCTTTATTGCAGACAAGATATTAACCAGAGCTGGACTCTATGAACAGTATCCCAAATAATCACATCTTTAAGCAAGTCTGTAATCCTACCCCCACTGACAGTGTATGTGTATGAGATAAATGCGTAGATCTAAAATTGGGAAATGTGCATTTTGCATAATTTGATAACAACAATTACTGATCATAATAAACAGAATATTCACACAATACTGGACTTGTTGCAATGGCTTTAGAAGCTTTCAAGTTAATTTTACTGGCAAGTGTAAAGTAAGAATAACGTATACGCAGGATATTTCAAGCTAACATAGCTAATAGGCATAAAACTGATTTTCAGAATCTAGTAGACAGTACAAGACACAACCCTATTTGACATGATGCTTTAGCTTAAAGTTAATGATCAAAAACAAGAGACTTAATGCTTCAAGTTTATAGTAAATGATTCTTACCTCCAGGTGCCAAGGACATCAAAGGTTTTCCAAATGTCAGAATAGGCATTTAAACATGATGGAAGATATGTAGATGATCGATATCAATTCTTACCAGCTAGGTGCCACAGTCAAAAGAAAAGACAACAATAGCAATATTAAATAGTTACGGTGCTAAACAGTCAGGACTCCCATGTGTCTCTATTAATGCATAACAAGTTTGAATTTGGAATACTTGGATTGACATGATCTTCTTCTGTACTATGATGCCAAACAGATAGCTTGTAACCCAAAAATAACAGTTGGTAAATGAGCATGAAATGTAATAGAGGCAATCGGGTTACGTGCACCAATGCATTCTGCCATTTCTTCTTCCCAAGGCGTACTGGATTATACAGATTTCCACTTGCAGGAATATTGCCTTTTATGCATTACCTATCATTATGATTATATCCACCATCACTCGCTCAAAGCTTACTGTCCCAGGGGAGACATACGCAGAAAGTAATATGAGAGATAAATTTGAATTCAAAATTTGCAGAGTTCTCTCTTGATTACTCAAGATGCAATTCAAAAATTTGCAAACTAAGAGTTGAGTGCCTCCAATAAATACTTAGCTTTGCAGATTTCATCTTAACAAACTCTTGCGGGCCTTCATACAGGGAGTTCACTACCATTAGCTACAGATACGCAACCTTTCTATCATCCAATAGTTCATTTCTCCGTATGCTATCTAACTATAATACTAGCGCATTATAAGATCATTATCATACATTATGACCGAGTCAACAAACTAAATTGATTCTTTACTAATTCTATGACTCATCTTATTCACTAGGTATGATTTCCCTACACAAAATGTTAATACCAGGTCCTTAAAATGAAAATCCACCTTACCCACAGATCTGAAACTTTACGCAGTAACCATTACCCGCCATGAGTTGTGGTAACTTTATGCAGTAACAGTTAGCAGTTAACAGTTAAATGGAGAAGTGGAAGCATAGAACAAACACATAGAATAGGCACGTGAATCTTTTCACAAATGCATCAAAGAATGTGATCTCACTGAACCTCACGATTTATAAAATGCAAGACAATCAAGGAATAAGCACAATCGGATCAACAAATCAAATACACTTAAAGACTGTTTGATATAATGCATTGATTTCAACAGAACTGTAGTCAACCAAAATTAAAGATGATGTTCAGTCGACTCATGGAAATGACAAATGAAAATGCCCTCCTTCTAGCGCCATTTGTAGGATGGTGAAATCTTACACATGGATTGTATAGATTCAACCATCCTCATAGAATAATATAATTCATTGACTCCAAACAAAAATGATGACTAAGACAAACATGTAATAGAGCAAATGAAATACAACCTATTCTATGGTGGATTGGTGCCCTCCATGAAAATGTGAGAGAGCCCTTTCCCAATCCTTGATAAGCTTAGTGATATCATAGACAATGAGATGCTTGAACTCAAGTTGCCTATAGTTTAGATGCCTTCAAAGTGTGTTGTAGAAATGAGAGAAGATGGCTTGCATTTATAGGAAAAGTTGATAGAAGAGAGGCCAAAATTAGGCAATGTGGGACTAAATCCCATCCAATAGGATAGAGACACTTGTCATAATGGGATTGGTCAAAGCTTGTGCAAGTTTTGGCCAATGTGCCCATTCAAATTTGAAAAATGTTAATAAATGCATGTTGTTGAGAGTTTTGGGGGGAATAATCTTTGTTCAAAAAAGTCAAAGATGAGAGTTATTGAGGGAAAATAACTCTTTTTAATAAATCAATAAATTGATTTATTGATGCAAGTGGGTGGGTTAGTTAGGAGTTTAGATTTGACTCTAGTTGAGTCAAAAGCTAGAGAATGCTAATCATGATTTAGAAGTCAATTAATTTAGATTAATTAACTTAGGGGATATTAAGAAGTGACATTTGATAAATCAAATGAGAAGAACTTTAAGGATTTGATTAAATAATTTTGATATATTTAATGAACCTTAGTGAATTAATCAATAAATTGCTTTAATTAATTAATAGGAGAATTTGATGTTAGTTAGAGCGAGATATATGATGTCAGTTTTGCATGTCTACAATAAACATCACACCAAATCATAACATTATCTAGAGTCAATCCATCTATGATCCCACGAAAAACCCACCAGTACACTATCCCATTATGCTTGGTAAACAACCAAGTCAACAATATCGAGAATGTCAAGATTAAATATTGTGAAATAAAATTGCTACACTCAAGAAACTCATTGATTCATATCACCAAGAGACATCTCCACCCTAAAATCAATACACTCTTGCATTGGTTGAACCATATCATCAAAGCATTGAGTTGGGTCCACAACCACATCAAGAACAATATCTCAAATGTCAAGAGGTTGGGAAACAATATCAAAAAACCCCAATCACCCCATCTCAAAGATCAGTCATCACATCTCAAAGATCAATCAAAAACTACCCTTCAATGAGAACCTTGGATATGTTTCCACCTCATCCAACAATCAAATCAATGTACATTAAGAGCCATTTTTTATCCATGATCAAGATCCCTCCTACAAAGATCTATTTCAAGGAGTGTTGATGTTATTTGATCCTATTGATATTATCCAAGATCCATCAACCAATGATCATGTTGAAAATGTCTCTACATCACCTATTGAGTTAGAGGACATATCTCAAGAATTTATTCCAAAGTATGATCAACATCTATCACCAAGGTCTAGCAATGGTCCTTCCCAAGACATACTAACATCCCTCAACCTCATGATTGTGAATAGTGAAGGAATCCTCAAAGATCAATAGGATATTGATCCACTTCCCATTCCTAATAACAATGTCCAAGAATCCCTTGTATACAATCCATCCTTTGAAATTGACCCATGTCAAGAACTTGATCCAAAGCATGTTGAAAGCAATTCTGACATTAACCAAGATCAAGAATTCATATATCAAATATATTAAAATGAGCTAATGGAAATTCTCCTATCTATACAATATGTCACAAATGACATGATCATATCCATATAGCACATACCCATCCATCTACCCATGAGATTATTTCTTTGGATGAACACATAGATGCTCTTCATTCAAAACAAGAGTATCATACTCTTGATATCATTATCAAGGAACAAGAGTTACCTACTCTTAACATTTGTACACATGATCAATATATAGAAAAATATAGAGACATATCAGAAATAGATCAATCAGAACCCTCCTATGGAGACATATCAGAAATGGGTCATGAAGAAGGCTCCTATAGAAGTTGTGAATCAGAAACATCTTGTGAAATGAATCATGAGGAAGAGTTTCATGGGGACAATGAATCATCAACACTTTTTAAAGAAGCATTACAATCTGATATCTCACAAGAACAATCCAAAGATATCAATCAGGCTTTCATCCCACATATGGAGGATCCTATCACTTATAAACTTGGATCACTTATCTTTCTTAGGGCAAGCTATCTCATCAATAAAGAAGTTGTCACTTTTGAAGATCCACCACAAAGAAGAGAAGAATTAGCACCTTTTTTCCAAGGTAAACCATATCCTATTGCAGATACAAATTTTGAGCAGATGAATTATCAAGGCAAAGGATTAGGCCTACATGAATAGTGTATCTAGGAACCAATGCAGATTATTAGAAATCCTAAGTATCAAGGTCTTGGTTATGCAAAAATTAAGGGATCTAAACATATCTGTAATATCTCTATAAAATTGGGGGCAACTTCATCTCAAGCAAACGTCAAAATGGGGAGCACAAAGAATCCTTATGATGAAACCAATGCCAATACTACAACTTGCCACATCATGGGTCGTCGTCCACCCATCACCCCATCCATGAATTGGGACCAACATCAAAAGAAAGATGTGAATAAAAACACAAAGAACATTATCAAAACAAATGAAGCTAAGAAGCATATCATATAAATCAAATACATATGGATACCAAAAAATACAAAGAAAGATGATCCCTATAAAACTCCATTAGTCAAAGAAACTATGGGGAAAACTAAGAAAGGGAAAAGTATCTATCAAAGATGTATACAAAGGAAAACATAGGCTTCTCAAGAAACATACAAAGTATATCAAGTTGTTGGTCCTCATTCCATGTACACTTCCATAGCCACCCATCATTTCTCATCCTCCCAAATTTGGAGAGTCAAACGGTTCCAAACTATCAACCAATCCATCTTTTATTTCTAAACACACTCCATCCATGCATGATATCCAATTCTAGCATGGACCATGTGTTGGCAACAACCCTTCAGCATAAGGATTTGGAAGACACTTTATCACGAAGTGTGTACAAAGACAAAGTTAACTTCAGTATCTGCAAAGAAAATTAGAAATCTCGAAAGTTGCTTTCAAGTGCACATATCTTGGCAAAGAAGCTTCTTCAAGCAGGATATCAGTGGCACATAATGATAGAAGCATATAAATCAACACCACCAAGTGGTTCAACATAAGCTTAAAATATTTCAACGAAAAATCAAAAAATATAAAAATATAAAAATACAAAAAAAATCAGAAAAAGGATTGAAAATAGTAAAGAAAAAAAATTTCCTCTAGTGAAAACCACTTTGGTGGCACTTTGGACAGGTACCATGATGAAAAATGGAAAGCAGGTGTCATTTGTAGAATCGAGCATCTGCATGTGCCAGTTCAGGTGAAAGCATCTCATCCTACCCATAATAAATCCAACATTCCATTCATCTTATCCATAATAAATACATTCATCCAGGAACCATTTATCTAACCCATTACCATCTATCTACATTATCTTGATCTTGAAAAAATTTAGTGCACACTTTACACTTGCTTATGGTAAACATCTTGACATGGGTCATTTTCATTGATCCTATCCAAGCCAACATTATCTGAGCAAGGAAGCCTTATCCAAATGAGCATTCTTTAACCAAACACCTTATCTTATCACAAGATAATCCATATCCATCCATCCACATGCCTATTCAAGATTCCAACCATGACGTTCCATACATTGCTAGACACTGGGACCAGATATTTACATCTTGCTTCGGAAATAAATCTTGATCGATATCCTCCAACTTATTTGGTGATCCAAACATTGGCGAATGTGAAATAAAATTGGTCAAAGAATTTGTCAGCACCAATCCAAATCACTAGCCCATGGCATATTTTGACAAGAAGACATTCCTTATCAAGCTTTATCTTTCATCGAACATCAATCTGAACAATCAATATCAGTTGCATCTAATGTGTACTTCAATGTCACATCAAATCATCAAAACAATTTTGTTCCAAATCAAGCTTCATCAATCTTGATCAATCAAATCCAACCAATCCATCATCATCTTGGGATATCCTTCCTAATCCTTATGTTTCTTAACACTATCGTTGCATTGTTGTGTATCCTCAACAATGTTATCATCATCAATCCATCAATCTGATCAATCAACCCTAGCTTGATTTTCAACAAAATCCTGAAACAAAGCACTGATATCATCACATATCCATATCCAAATCATTCAAAATCCAAAACAGGTTGAAAGTCTAAAAGAGCCAAAAATAGAGTCATACAATCGAACTGCATCGTCTCTGAGCTTGAATGTAGGAAAGGTTGATCTTTGATCATCCCTCGAGACATTTTAGGTTAGTCTTTTAAGCGTCTGTCGCAATGGAAATATGTTTGCCCATCTATCTCATCATTGAGTCAAGTCAATTGTCAGCTGAACTACTTTGTCTCTAAGCTTAAATGTAGGCAAGGCTAATCTTTGATTAGCCCCCGAGACACAAAATCCAAAAATATTCAAAGATCTCAAAAATACCAAAAACATTGAAAACTCTCAAAATCCCAAAAACAACCTCAAAACATTTCAAAACACCAAAAACATCCAAATATTTGAAAAACCCAAAATGGTGCACCCATCTCATCTCGCTTTCACCCACAATAATCATCGTTCATAATAAATCAATAATCATCTTCATCCTTTGGTAAGTCATTCAAAAGCAAGTCGAGTAGGTTCTAAAGTGAACACCAAATCAACAAAGTCTCAAGAATAGATTAGTGGGTCAACAAGTTGATCAACTCAGAGTATCAATAACTTCTCATCCAATCAAAATCTCATTATCACCTGGTCACAACATGTCCTAGGAATGTGACCTTCCTACGATGGACATCAGCATCAGGCAACACCATAGTTTAGTTTTGGCTAGCGGTACAAAGAACATTAGCTTGTTTTTTTACTTTATCTGGTCGTTTTGACTGATCTTATTTTGTGCTCATTCCAAGGACCTCTTGATGATGCCTAAACAAAATAGGTTTAGAGAGAAAGTAATGGGGCAACAATCATTATCTTTTTATCTACTATTCTTGTTGGATATATTCTTGTAAAATAACCTTGGCAAATACTTGCTTTATTAGGTGTATATGGAGGATTCTTTGGACACCTTGTTGACTATTACACTGTTAGTTTTTACCTCTCTATGTTTTGGTCCAAGATGTTTGAAATGTCTAAAGTACACCCTAGTAAGGTTTATGTATGTCAGGTGTGAACAGGAATACTCCTATCTGATTGTCGAGTCAAAGTCCATCACACTAGGTGCAATGCCATCCTAGTTCTTTATACCTTGATGCATCACACCTATGTGTGTTATCAAACATAAAGAAGGTTATTCTCTTTATCTCTTCCATCCTTGGATAAGCAATACATCATCTTTATTCATTGTTATATCGAATAAAGTCTCAATGACTCATAAACTTGTTGGACCTCTACATCTTCTTAGATTCAAGGTTTGATCCCTCTCATTCGTCTATCCTCTTTCACACTAACAATGCATCCATCCTATATAATCATGTCATATCATCATAATACAACATCATCTATCTCATTAAATCTCACATGCATTGCATCATCATTTAAGTTGTTTAAAATAATATAGATTTTTTATTCTAAGCATCTGAAGAAAATATCATTTAAATCATCATTATCATATAGTCTAACCATCTATACATCTAATTTGAACCTCTTTGTCATGAGATTGACCCTCAAATTGAAATTTTCGCACAATCTCTCAAGGGGGCAACAATTTACCAACATACTTTCCATTGGGTATCTGAAAAAATCAGAAATTTTTTAAATTTTGATCTCAGCGACATCATTATTTGAACCAATGCAACAAAGTACATTGCCTCAAAGAGGGGAAAATGTAGACATGCAAAATTGGCATCATCCATATTCACCCATCAATTAAATAAATCGGGTTTATTTGATTTAACACTAACACCATCCTCTTTGATTAAATAAAAAAAATCTTTATTTAATTAAATCTAAAATCATTCTCTTCTCATTGTGATATATTTTAATCCTAAAATCTAAGTCAAAAGTCAAAATCACCTAATATCCTATTTAATTAATCAAATCCTAATTAATTTAATACTAATCACCTGAATCCTTTAGATTTTGCAACTTGCACAATAAATCAATTTATTTGATTTATTATTTCATCTTATTTCATTCAAAAAAGGGCATCAAAAAAAGGGCATCAAGATGGAATATTATTCAAATTTTAATTTTCCCTCCCACATGTCTTGTCCTGCAACATGGCATTAAATCCTCTTAAATTGTCTCTTACATGTCTCCCACTTGCTATTTAATACTCTTGCTTCTCCCTCCAACAAACTATCTTTTGAATTTCAAATCTCCCCCTCTTTGGCACATTGACCAAAATGTGCACAACCCTCATCCTCTCACATCTTGACAAGTGGCAACTTGTAATTGGCTCATGAATGATCCCACATTCATCCAAATCCTTCAATATTCCAACCTTGAATCTATAAATGCAAAGCATTTCTACTCCAAATGGTTACAACAAGTGGCTACACAACTTACAACCCAACTTGATGCACAATCTCACTATTGGCATTATCATCATCATCTTGGCATTCTTGATTATCAAGGGATGGGAAAGGGCATCCTTTCCATATCATAAGGGGCACCACTCCCACAATGGGATAGGTATGAATATTGTTTGAATGTGCATTCGGTTTTGCTTCTTTGGTTTTTTACAGTTTTGTTAAGCATATTAGACATGATTCATTATCTCATAGGGAGGCTTTGGTTTGCTATGTTTAAAGTAGAATAGACATGCTAATGTTGTTCTTGAGAAAATGCAGAAAAAGGTCTCCACACTTACACCTTCCTAAGCCTCAAGACAAAATGTTGTAAAGTGTTGTGATGCATTTTCACACTTATCGAGGCTGATCACCCCTAAATTAACCCTTTTCAATGCTAATTTTGTCCCCTTCATGTACTTTTAGGCCTGATTATAGTGTGTTTTGGGAGGTAAAGTTAATAGACATTGTTCATCATCATTAAATTCCTGACCACCACTTGTATTTTCCAAAGTGGACTAGGTCGCCACTTCTGGTGACCTAGTTCTTTTAGGTATAAAATTCAAAATTAAAACATAAAACTTGCAGTAATTTGCCCCCAAAAACCCTAAAGTCAGCCTATCATAAGTCATTTTTGAGAAAATTGGGGTTTTTCATGTACAAATAAGGGTTTTCAACCTCATTTTTCCTCTCCTAGCTCTCATTTTGTTTCTCCAACAAGTTCACTTTCCACTCCCACTCCTCTTGGCAATCACTCTCACAGTCAAAACTCCCTAAGCAAGCAAACAAGCATTAGGTTTTTTCAGGCTATCTCCATTGGAGCTGCTCTTGCATGATGTATACCAAGATCAACAAAGGATTGGTAAGTGTTCTATCAATTTCATCATTAAATATTGGTTTCCTTTGATTTCATTTCATTTGGGTTTAATCACCTACAAAGGGGTTTGACTTAGGCAAACCCCTATTTCCTAACCCCATAAATCTCTTGGTCTTTTGCATGTGTCTGCAGGTCTTTCTATATAGGTTTGAGGTGCTTGGAAGGTGCTCTCAACTCATCAAAATAATCCAAGTCAACAAAGACTTAGTTCTAGCTTGGAGACCTCTCTCTGCCCATTTTCAACAGATTTTGAACTAGACACCTACTAAGAACTAGAGTGCAGACTGAGAGCTCCAATCTCCCCTTTCAAGTTCTCGAAAGCCCAGAAGAGGACTAGGTCGCCCATAATGGTGACCTAGTCCCTCTGATCTTTTTTTTCTAAGGATTTTCATATTTTCGGGCACCCATTTCATAGAAATCTGTTCTGATAGCTTTTCTTGATAAGAGGACTAGGTCGCCCATCTTCGCGGGAGTGTCATTTTGCTCGGATCAAGCACTTTTCAAGAGATCTTGAGATCATTCAATTGTCACATCAATTTCCCAGGTACACACTTTTTGTCCCTCACTATCATTTTCTAGAAAGCATACATTTAGGTCATTCTAGAGTAGACTTGCATTAGCTTAGTTTTGTTTTATTTGCATTTTCATACATTTTGATTAGATCACTTTACTTTCAACACTTAGCCACAAAACACACACATATCACAACCTTCATCAATCAACCCCATTCTTTCCTTTGAATGCAATCACCCAAAAATAATATTAGCAAAGTGTAAATAGTGGCATTCCTAAACCAAGTGCTCTTAGGGTGAAAAACCCTAGGAGCCTAGTAAAGGGAATCCTCTTTGCCTTGTTAGTATATATTTTTGGTAGTTCATTTTTGTTATTCTAACTATCTAACATTCATCAACTTTCTAATTTTTCATTTAATCTTAGGAGGTAGCTTGCCTTACATTAAAGATTTGCATTTTTTCATCCTAGGGAACTGGTAAAATATTGCATTAGTAAAAATTTAATGTTAACTTGCATTTTTACATATATGATTTCATTGAAAACTTCTAAAATTCTGTATTTTCATCTTAGGGTTGCATCATATGGTCTGAAACACATCAAAAACCACTCAAAAACTTCAAACAAATTAAAAACAATCCCTGTTGGAACTAGTTCACCATTCTGGGGGACCTAGTCCCTATTCAGATTTTTAACTACCTATTACAGCCTTTGAAACCTCATTTTTGTGCTTCCTAGACCTCCTAGTACCATATACTATAAGTCTGGAAAGTTCTGAGAACATAGGTTGTAGGTTTCTCTCTCAAAATCATCATTTTAGGATAGTCATTTTTTATAGGTCCCTTCATAATTAGATCTGTAAAATGATTACATTTCTGAAATTATGCTTAACATTCACTAAAGTACTTTTTACTTTTTCTCATGCAATGTATACGTTCATAAAACTATGCATAATTTTACTAAAAGTACTTTTATTTCTTTCATATGCATTGTTTACATTCTTCAAACTTAGCATATATTGGATATACATGTTCTATATTTTCACATCTACATTGTTCACCTTGCCGAAATACTGTATGAAATGGTTAAAATTGCTTTTTACTTTTGTTCAAACCATTTTAGTGTGTTATATATCTATATATGATAAGAAACCTCCCCTACCCCCTCCCTATGAGAGCATTTTTTTGATAGAGAATATGACCTTGGATGTTCTGAACAATATTATTAGTTCTTCCCCTAATCTCTCTCCTCTTGGTGATGCAAAGATTTTGGTGTCAGAAGAACCAATTAGTGAGAATTTTGAGAACCCTTGTTGTTTCTCTCCTTTTACCTCTCTCAACAAACAAGACTATACCACCATAAGAGATCATGACAATCACATTTGTCCTTCCCCTAGTATATCTCCTAGTTGCAAAGATGATACTTTGTCGATAGAAGATACAATTGATGAACTTCATGACTATCATAGTTGTCCCCCTTCTCCTAGGGAACCCCTTATTAAACACAACACTTACACAATTTTTCATTCTCCTACTTGTGATGGAGTCCCTTTAAAAGAACCAAACTTTGAATGTGAAGAACATTCAGTTTGTCGTTCTTCTAAAAACTCTCCTCCTAGGGAGAACATCATGTTGCAAGAATGTGTGACCCTTGACACCTATCCTTTCAACACAAAACCTTCCCTAGGAGAATATAATCAAGTGACATTATAATCCCCTTCACCAACAAATCATTCAAATCAAGACAAGATTCTTGAGGTTATGACCACACAAGTGGGATCTCCTTTAATTAGTGAGTCCCCTAAGTATCCTCCCACTAGTGAGTTATATAAAAAAACTAGAGCTATCTTGAAATCCATGATGCACTCCATTCATAACAATGTTTCACAGCCACTAAGTTGTAAATTCATGACTCAAACACCTAGGGGATCACCCACTACTCCTAATCCATTTCCCCTTTATCATTATAGAGTCCCTAGTGTTGAGGAAATTAAAAAGGCTCCTGTTGACATATATGTATGGGAACTTATTCAACTTTTGCCTATAGTCAAATTTGTACTTCAATAAATGGTGCACATACATAGGGAGGATATCGAATCCTATATAAAATTTAATAATATCCCATCCCCACCTCATCCCATGCAAGTAACCCAATCCAATATCACATTCTCTACACATGAGTTGCCCTCACTTGAGGTTCAAAACAAGAATGATCCCTTGATGATAAAGGTAGTCATTAATGAAACTCCAATCAGGAACACTCTCATAGACAATGGATCATAAATTAATCTTTGTAGCATGGATCTCCTTCACAAGCTAGGGATAGACAAAAATCCCATTCAACTTAATGATGTTCATATCCATGGCTTCGACAATGTTAATAGGCAACCACTAGGGCTGATCACATTAACTATTAAGGTTAGACCAATAGTGTTTCCTACTCCTATCCATATCATGCAAGGACCCCTTATTTACCATCTTATCCTAGGGAGACCTTGGATTCATGCTATGAAAGGAGTCTCATCTACTCTTCACCGCACTTTTGAATATAATCACTAGATATATACATTTGATGTAGATGCACAAAGCTATGCAGCCACTCATCACAACATTTCCAACTCCCCTACTCCTTTCATCCCTACATCCAAACTTACCCAAGTTGATGCTACTCCTTCACCTACAACAAAAATATTTCATGGTCATTGGGGGTCATTAGATTCTACACCTCCTTCCAATACAAATTCCAAAATATCACTCTCTTGGTCCAAAGAGTCATATACACATAATTCCTTTTCAGATACATGTTCTAATACCAGTTGGGGTCTTATTCCTACCTTTAAAGGAGGGTGTTAAACCTCATGACCTACACCAAAACCACCTTATGTCTTCTATGCTCAACTTGGTTCTACATCAACACCATTACCCCATGGTGGTGATGGGGGCTATACCTCTCCCATCCCTCATGAAGGCACAACACATAACACTTAAAAGGATATTTGTTCTTATACAACAACCAATCCCTCTCCAAACAACACAACCCCTTCATCTAACTTGGAATATTGTTATGGTATCGGCCACCATCTCCTTCCTACACATGGATGCAATGAACACATGACACAACCTACCATACCATACTCTTCCAAGAAATATTTTAGGTTGCTTCCCTCCTCTCCCTTTCTTTCAAACCATAAACCTCAACCACCTCTCAAAGCTTGGTGCGCTCACTCCTATGGGGGCACCTAACTCCTCTCCCTAATCCATACCTTCATCCTTTTGGCTCACCTTTTCCTTGCACTAAGTGGGGGCAAGGGGTTTGTTAGCATTGTCCTCATATGTCACTTGTCCTTACATCTTTTTACTATATGTTAACATCTCATGAACATATAAGAGCAAGCTTGAGATGTGGATGACATGTCTTAAGGTTATCGCATGTGACATACTATCCTTTCCATGAAACATCCTTGCTTGGAAACATATCATTTGGCATAGGGCTTTCCAAGTAGACTCTCATGTCCCTTTCCTTTCTTTCTTTCCTTTTTCCTTTCTCTACTTTAAAAAATTGCTCACAAAATGGTGTGTAGCAATTCCTTTAAAGTGGGGGCATACCTTAGCGCTATTTATTTTTGCATTTTTTTTTCTTTGGTTCTTAGTGTAGCCTTGCCACTTCATATGATGAGTCTCTCATTTGGTGGATGACATTGTGTGTAATGTCCTTCATGAAAATGACATATCTTAGCATATTATATTACTCTTAGTGGCCTGATGTGAGACACATTGCATCCCCTAAGTGGTGAATTCAATATTCTTTGATTAGTCCTCTCTTGGAGAAGTTACACACAATGTTCCCTAAGTCAAATACCTCGCATGAACGAAACAAGACTCCTTTGAGCATCCCCTTTTTTATTTTACCTTTTTTCTTTTTGCACCTTTGCATTCGTGCATACATGGCCACCTTGCATAACACAACTTGCATGCCTATAGTGTCAGCTTGCACTTGTTCATGGGTTCTAAGCATCCAAGGCTTTGCTTGTATCATGAACTGCACCCCTATCTTTTGTGGCATCTTATCAAAGTTATCAAGAGGTATAACTTTGGTAAGGCTGAGCGGGAAGCCCAAATAGCGGCACGACTTTCCCCATAGCCACCCTTTTGTGTGTGTGAGTGCACACCAACCGTGTGTATGTATCTCACCGCCTTTTGGCATTCTCACCTAGAGGACAATCGAAAGTCTTATCGGTCCAGAGTGAGTACTCTTTTTCCTTCTCGAACATAAAGCATAGATCTGATCCACAACTAGCTAGATAAATGGTCAAAGCTTGATCCAACTCCTTTTCTCTCTCTTCACCTTTTCACATCATTCCTTGTGTGATCTTCTATACTTATGTTTATTTTTCCATGGGATCTTGATCCTGGGGGCTTGATCATCGCTCTTGGTCATAGTCATCTCACCTTACTAGCATGAGTGCATTAGATCCCGCTCGACACGCATGGTTCAGCTACTTTAGTGTGAGTTTGAAGAATGTCCATACTCTCACTAAAGTGGGGGCTAAATGTGTCACCTAAAAATGTATACCTTGCTACTTTTTCACTCATTTTGGCCTTTTCTATTGGATTTTTCCTTTATTTAGTCTTGTAATCTTGCAATTCGACACTAATCTAACGGTGTTTTACTAAGGTGTTGTGAAGTGTTCTAACACATTTCCTCACTTTTCTAAGACCCTTTCAACATAATTCACCTAAATAATACATTCTTACACCTTCCTAAGCCTCAAGATAGAGTGTTGTAAAGTGTTGTGATTCATTTTCACACTTATCTAGGCTTATCACCCCTAAATTAACCCTTTTCAATGCTAATTATGCCCCCTTAATGTACTTTTAGGTTTGATTAAAGTGTGTTTCAGGAGGCAAAGCTAATAAACATTGTTCATCATCATTAAATTCCTGACCACCACTTGGATTTTCCCAAGTGGACTAGGTCGCCACTTTGGGTGACCTAGTCCTTTTAGGCATAAAATTCAAAATTAAAACATTAAACTTATGGGAATTTTCCCCTAAAACCCTAAGTTCGGCCTATCATAGGTCATGTTCGGGAAAATTAAGGTTTTACATGTACAAATGAGGGTTTTCATTATCATTTTTACTCTCCTAGCTCTAATTTTTTTCTCTAACAAGTTCATTTTCCACTCCCACTCCTCTTGGAAAACGCTCTCATACTCAAAACTTTATAAGCAACCAAACAAGAATTAGGGTTTTTTAGGATATCTACATTGGAGATTCTCTTGCATGATGCTGACCAAGATCAACAAAGGATTGGTAAGTGTTCTCTCAAGTTCATCATTCAATCTTGCTTTCCTTTGATTTCATTTCATTTGGGTTTAATCACCTACAAAGGGGTTTGACTTAGGCAAACCCCTAGTTCCTAACCCCATAAATCTCTTGGTATTTTGCATGCGTTTGTAGGTTTTTCTATACAGGTTTGAGCTGCTTGGAATGTTCTCTCAACTCATCAAAATAATCCAAGTCAACAAAGCCCTAACTCCAGCTTGGAGACCGCTCTCTGCCCGTTTTTAGCAAAGTCTTAACTAGAGACTTGCTGAGAACCAGAATGTAGATCGAGAGCTCCAATCTTCCTTTTCAGGTTCCCAAAACCCCAAAAGAGGACTAGGTCACCCATAATGGTGACCTAGTCCCTCTAAGCTTCTTTTTCGGGGATTTTCATATTTCTGGGCACCCATTTCACAAAAACATGTTTCTATAGCTTTTCTTGACAAGAGGACTAAGTCGCCTAGCTTGGCGAGAGTGTCCTTTTTCTCATATCAAGTACCTTTTTGGAGATCCCAAGAGCGTTCAACTATCACATCACTTTCCCAGGTACACACTTTATGTCCCTGTCTGTCATTTTCTAGAAAGCATACATTTAAGTCATTCTAGAGTAGACTTGTATTAGATTAGTTTTGTTTGATTTGCATTTGCATACATTTGGATTAGATCACTTTACTTTCAACACTTACCCACACTACACGTGCATATCACAACCTTCATCAATCAACCCCATCCTTTTTGTTGAATGCAAACACCCAAAAATCATATCAGAAAAGTGGAAAGAGTGACATTGCTAAACCAAGTGCTCTTAGGGTGAAAAACCCTAGGAGCCTAGTAAAGGGAATCCTCTTTCCCTTGTTAGTATATGTTTTTGGTGGTTCACTATGAAAAAACCTCCTACCATTTCCTATAAGAGACTGTGAGATAATCAAAACAATCTCATTGTGCCTCCTAAAATCAAACAAGTTTACAAAGCCAAAGAGAAAGTGGTTGAACAACCTCCTATGGTTCCTTTTGTTCCTCCCCTAAGGGAAGAAAAGAAATATATGGTTAACAAACCCACTCCTACATAATCACAAATTGAAAATAGAATAAGAAGAAACCAAAATGCTAGAGAATGTAGGCATAGATGTCAAGCTATTGCTCGTATGTTAAAAACAAAAGAAGAAAAGAGCGACATAGAAAATCAAAATATGAACTTTCTTGAAGTAATGCATGATGATTCTATACATTTCCCACAACGTAAACAAGAACCTATACATCAAACATATATTTTCCATTGATTCCAAAGCTAAGTACACTATTCCACCACATTACTATCCTAAAATAGTGGTCAATTTTGGTTTATTTACTTCCATAGTTAAAAAAAAATTAATCTAGGAAAATTATGCTTATGTGTATGTTGTTACATATTCAGTGAGGCATTGCTTATATTCAATAAATCACAAGTTTGAACCATGTTGTTACATATTTTGAAAGATTTTTTTCAAATAGATCAGGTGTAACATGTAGGCATGATATTCCTTGAAATAAAATTATATCTTAAATATTTTATATCAAAATAATATATTCTAGTACCTACATAAGATCTTATCATGGTTTGATTTTTCTTATATTATAATAAATGTGAATGAAAGATTTAGCTCATTAAGAACTTTGTTGGGCTGAAATATTCATGCTAGCAAAAAAAAAATCTAGTTGATGAAATTGGTAAACCCTATGAGGGATTAATCTTAGTCTTCTCACTATCAAAGACCTAGATAATACATATACAAACATGTCGTCATTATTTTATCGCTATGTTGAGAAACATAATTTAAGGATCTCATTGTATGTTGAATACATTATGATGATTACTATGGTAACCTATTAAACCATAAATATTATGAGGCTAATGAAAATGGAAAGCATTATAGTTATGGTGGGAGGTATCCTAGAACCTATATGATCTCTGTGACTATTAACATTATCAATTTTATTGGGTGCATTCCCATATGATGGCCTCACAAATACATTGTCTCCACTATCTCGAGTTTGACTTAGGTATCGACCTCTCTTAAACAAGCTTATAATTATTGTTGCATGCCTTCCTATAGTTGGATAATGAGCTATAGCTTATATAGTCTATTTATCTTGAAGACAATAATTTTAAAGACTATGACAATGGTCTATGATATGAAGTTGGTTGAATAAGTCTAAGAATAAGATTTTTATTTTATTTTATTTTTTCAAAAAAAATGGCATAGCCATTATAATATATTAATATAATTATCATAAAATATTACAAAACCTGATTCAAAATGCATACAGGGAGGAAAGAATCAAGAAGAAAACCTCTAGTTGTAGCATATTTAAATGCAAAACTGATAAAATTGTTTCATTAGTGGAACTCAAAATACAACACATAACAGGCACCCCTTACATAGGTTGTCTTCACGACGATCCTGAATGATTTCAAATCAACTATCCTCCTTTTGTCTATGTGGCCACCCAAAATGAACTACAACCCAAAGCCCATACAAACATTTTGATTGTACATGATAACCTTCACCACTCGGGTGACACTTTGACCCTTAAACACTTAAAGGACTAACATATTTTTTCATGATTTTTTACATTAGCTTTGCAAACCCTTAGTCCCACCTATCATGCCAAAAATCAACGAACCCTTAGTGCTTTCACCAGGCCTGCAAACTCCACTCACAATAATAGCAGAGCTTAATTTGGAGCACTTTGTTCCTACTACTCATGGCTTTGACACACACCTAATAGAGCACCATATTTTAGAACAACCTTTACACCACACTAATTCCTCTCGCCATAATTCTCCTACCCTGGTGCATTGATACTTGCACATCGCTCACAACTTTTTGGCCGTTACCACGTGGCATCCTATCGGAGCTTCCCTTTGAGATGCTTCTCTGTCCTTCTGTCGGGCTTCGATTGCTTGCCACGTCACCTCAGCTTGCTTTCTATTCGAATGGGACCCATCTCTCCTTGGAATGTCCCTATTGGTAGTTCCCACTCATTCACTGGGATACACACTCTATAATTACGAGGCAGAAAAGCCATGATCAAAAATGCTAATACCCCGAGCAGTTACAAATTTTGCTTACCTCTCCAGCTTGCTTGATACCCAGACAAGGACCTCACCCCTGCTCGCTCCTTTCACCAAGCCTACAAACTCTACTCACAATAATAGCAAAGCTTAATTTAGAGCACTCTATTCCTACTACTCGTGGCTTCGACACACACACAAACACAATTTTGATACTGCTCACAGCTTTCTGGTCACCGCCACATGGAATCCTATCGGAGCATCCCTTTGAGATGCTTCACTTTCCTTCTGTCAGGCTCTAGTAGCTTGCCACATCACATCCCTCTCCACCCTACTCGATACCTAGACAAGGACCTCGCCCCTACTCACTGCTTTCACCAGGCCTGCAAACTCTACTCACAATAATAGCAGAGCTTAATTTGGAGCACTTTGTTCCTACTACTCTTGGCTTCGACACACACTTTATAAAGCACAAAATTTTAGAACAACCTTTACACCACACTTATTCCTCTTGCTATAATTCTCCTACCTTGGCGTATTGATACTTGCACCTTCCTCCTAACACAAGCACCAGTATGAACATACTACTAACTACTTTTATCCTTGCCAATATCTAAATTTGGACTACCTACAAAACTTTGTAGCATCCAACCTCACAATGTTGCATATTAAGCCACCAACCCTACCTAATTTGGCCCTTTAAAAATCACAGATAATTAAATAAACTTATTTATTTAATTAATTATCTGGAATGAACAATATGAATAAATAATTAAACTTATTTATATGTAGATGACTTAAGAATATTAATTAAATAATTCATATTTAATTAATTAATAGGTTTGATTAATCATGACCATTTTTTAGATGTGTGCAATACCATCTAATGCTCAATCAAAATATACCATGTAAATAGGTGATAGGATCTTGATGGGAGATAGACATGATTAGAATATGAGAATAGGATGTGCAGATAGGATGGATATGTAGGTATATAGGAAAACAAGATGTCAAGTAGATACTGATTTAGCCCTCTACAAATGGTGCTCGTTGCCGAGTTTTCACCAAAAATACTTATTTCAAAGACATGTTCCACCAAGGGTGGTTTTCACCATATGATGATTTATTTGTCTTTACTATTAACAATAACTTTTTTGACATCTTTTAATTTTTTTGTACTTTTTTGGGTTGTTTACTTTCTTTGGTATTTTCTAGGTGGGGTAACCCAACTAACTTAGGTATAAAACTACTTTAGGTGCACAATATTTATGGGTTCTTCCAAGAGTTCCTGCTTAGGTTTGGCAAGCTGATATTCTACAAAACCATACTTAGCCATGATGACATATGGACCCAACCAATTAGCTGCTAACTTTCCTTTCTTCTCTCTATCTTGTTGGGTATATTGATTTTCTTTTACAAGATCAACAATATGGAATGGATAGGGTTAAACCTTCTTGTTATAGGTTTTTTGAAGCTAATGTTGATAGGATTGTAAGTGATTATGATCCTTCAGGTGCTTCTCATGAAGATTCTCCTCAAAAATGCAACCTGATGCTCCCCATCATTAACTAGGTTCATCAAAGAGATACAAAGGGAGGGGAGTACAATTTCAATAGGAAAGATTGTTTAGGAAACATATACAAGTGAGTATGGTGCAGTGCTAGTGGGGGTGTTAATGGATGTGTGGTAGGCCCAAGGGGTGGGATTAAGGTGAAGGTGCCAATCTTGAATAGTATTGTTGAAAAATTTATTTAGGATTTTGATTAATGTTTTCATGGTTTCTTCGGCTTGGTCATTACCTTGAGAGTAATAGGGCATGGACCATCGATGTTGGATGTGTAAATTTTCACATAGTTTTCTTCACATGTTGGTTTTTGAAAGGTTTAACATTGTCAATTATGATGGTGGATAGGATACCATATTTGTAGAGAATATGGTAGATAAATTTATATATTTTGGTTCCAGTAATGAGTGAGAGTGGAATTGATTCCACCCATTTAGTGAAATATCCAATAATGGTAATGATGAAGGTATGGACATTAGAGGATGGAGGGTATATATTTCAAATTAAGTCTAAACCCCATTGTGATAATGGCTATGGTGTGGTGATCAGTTGCAAGTCCTTTATTGTTGACATGGTACACACTTCTTAACAAATTCATAAACATCATGTTTCATAGTTAGCCAATACTACCTAATTTGAATAATTTTCTTTTCTAATGGAATTCCATTAGTGTGTGCCAAAATAAAAACACTATGTAATTTACCTAAAGCTACTTTGGATTCCTATTCGTTCAAACATCAAAGAAGAGCTTCATGATACCCTCTATATGATAAAGGGTTTCTACTAGTATGGTGTAACAGGATGCTCAATGCATGAAGGATTTGTGTTGGTTATGGTTTATATCAAGTTGGAGGATATTATCATGGATATGGGTATAGATTTCATGATACCATGTAAATTGGGAATGTACAATTTCATATCCATTTTACTATAAGGAATTCCATATGCATGGATAAAAAAATACTCAAATAGAATTCACAATTTGTACGATCTTGAGGCATATGATCTATGAGAGATCCTATGGTATCCATAGCATCTACAACCTTATTTTGTAATTTATGAAAATTTTCAAACTGAATGTGACTAAACTATTTCTTGAACTCATCCATAGTGCATTTTTTTGAAGAAGCTTATCATCCTTTTTTTGAACCTCATTATTGTATTGTTTGATTATAATTTATGAGTCTCCATCAACATGAATATGAGTAATGTTCTATTGAACTATAATTTGAATACCTATGATTAAAGATTTGAATTTAACAATATTATTTGTGCATCGAAAATCCAACTTGAATGACATGGGGATATATTCACCTTGAGGAGTGACAAAAAGGTTTCCAGCACCAACTCTATTTTGTGTGCAAGACCCATAAAAATAAAGTGTCTATATGTATAGATGTAAAATGATGAATACTGATTCATCAAGAAACTTGTTATCAAATTGTCACCACAACTCAAATCGATAGAGTTGGTTGATTTAGGTTCATTTTAAGGTGAAGAGTTTTAGCTTATTTATGTAGTTTATTTAACCTTTACATACATTTTAGTGTTTATTTTTTTAAGTGCAATGTATTTTAGTTTTCCATTCATCATTTATAGCATTAACTATTGCATGAAGCATAAACTAAGTACTTCATTTTGTATTCAGTTTTTTACTACACAATGTTTCATACATTTGTTGCAAAAGAGGAAGTACACAATTGAACAAGAATTGCATAAAAAAATGTTTTGTATTCATTGAAATAAAAGGAGAATCAAGTGTCCCACACAAGCCATGGGAATAGCTAAAACAAAGAATCATAAAGAGTATAGTACACTACTGAAGATAAAAGTAGAAGAGCATGTAAGAAAGAAAATAATTGTCATTGTTTGGTTGTGCCTTTGAGTTGATTTCAGTGTTGAGCTCTCCATTTTTATTCCTTGCTCCAAGTGAACCTACAAGTGGATGAAAGTTTTATTATAGCTCAAACTATGAACACTCCTACATGATCCATAAAAAATAATGTAGAATACTATCTATGATGCATTGAATCAGAGCTCGCTTGATTCAGTTTGACCTGGAATTCACTTCTGACCCTCTATTTGATAGCCCAACTATAGTGATGTTAATCGCGGTTACATTCGTAAGTATCTCGATCCATCTCTATTCCATTTCCTATATGTCTGAGGATCCACATAGCCCTCAATTTATGTGTTATTCATCCATTCACACTTTCTTCATGCTCATGTCAGTTACCGGGGATAACTCGATTCAATTATTCTCGGGATGGGAGGGAGTAGGTCTCGCTTCTTATTTTCTAATCAATTTTCTGTTCACACAACTTCAGGTGGATAAAGTAGCTATCAAAGCTATTCTTGTCAATCGAGTAGGTGATTTCGGATTAGCTCTTAAGATTTTGGGTCGTTTCACTCTCTTTCAAACAATAGACTACTCGACCATTTTTGCTCATGCTAGTGCCTTTTCCAAAGCCCACAATTTTTTCATCTTCTACAATGTGAGATTTCATGCCATAACTATGATTTGTATCTCACTCTCTATTGGTGGTGTTGGAAAATCCACACAAATCGGATTGCGTACTCAGTTACCTGATGTGATGGAGGGTCCCACTCGAGTATCCGCTTTGACTCATGCAGCTACTACAACAACAACATGTGTTTCCATGATAGCGAGGTGCTCCCCTCCATTTGAATACCCACCCATGACATTATCTATGATTTCTTTTATAGTGTCTATGATGCCATCCTCTGCGACAACCACTGGAATATTACAGAACGATCTGAAGAGGGTCATAGCCTTTTCAACCCATAGTCAATTAGGGTATATGATCTTTTCTTGTGACATTCCCAACTAATCAGTTAGTGTCTTTCACATAATGAATCACACATTTTCCAAGGCATTACCATCCTTGAGTGAAAAAACAAGAAGTGTGCAATAGAATACCAAGGGAAACACATCATAAGAAAATTTTATTTATTGTTTTTAATCTAACATTGTTTGTTTCCTATGCAGGTATAGGAGAATCCATGTTGCTGATTTGTTTTGAATATCATAAAGCATGTGGTCTAAAATAGGGTCCCACAAGGGTTGAGCTCGACATGCTACCCCTTAGCATTCAAGAGGGGTTGAGAAAGGAAATAATCCAAAAATTTCTCGAAAGAGATATGCATCTGAAGGAGTACATCAAGTGCCATAAGAACTCAAGAATTTGACCATTCAAAACAATCAAGTCTGAAGGTGCAATGAATTGAAGATCATAAATGATCAACTACTCAAGTGGATCATCACAAGGAGTGCATCACCATGAAATGTGATAGTGAATAGGCATACATAATGCCTTGTTTGCAAATCAACAATAAATAGCTGGAGCAAAAGAAGAAGCTTCAAAACATTATGATTAGGTGTATTTTCTAAAAATTTCATGTGAGGAATAGTATTACATCAACTATTTCTTCCCAATAAAATAAAAATGCATAAAGAGTACCAAAGCAATTTATCATTCCATCAAGAAATAAGTTTTCAAGTGGCTGCAAGTGAACTTCTAAAAGTAGAGGATGAATGGAAAAGAGGCATGGTTGACTCTGGGTACAATGCTTTAAGTGTTTGATTGAATACAATGTGAAACAACATCATTCATGAAGGTAATTTGTAGAGATTAAGTTGTTTCAATACTTTGATGTCATAAATGTGAAGGGGAATCTTATTGCATGATTCTATGTTCTCAATAGAGTATAAAATTATGGTGAAAGTGGGAAGAGATATGCATTCTTTTTAGCATTCAAGTGCATGAAATAAGAGATGATAAGCATCAAAGTGACCTACAAGAAGAAATAGCAAGGGTTCAATATCTTGCCAATAATGACTCCTTCATAAAATGAAGAAACCAAGCTATAGGTCATGACCATGAGGGGTTTTGAAAACCCATAAAATGGAGAGCTTGCATTAAAAAAAAAATGTTTTCATTTAATAATAATATCATTTGCACATCATGGATT
Organism: Sequoiadendron giganteum; assembly: GCA_007115665.2. Lineage (NCBI taxonomy): Eukaryota > Viridiplantae > Streptophyta > Pinopsida > Cupressales > Cupressaceae > Sequoiadendron > Sequoiadendron giganteum. Next base: position 68,180,573 of record CM021105.1, read on the forward strand.
GAGCCCATAGTCATCTATTTTTCATAAATAGAGGAATACTCATATTATTGCCATGACCTATATAATGGATGAACTCAGAAAATCTACAAAATATTTAATATTTTTTGTGAGAAAAGTTTGAATAAGATTTTATTTAAGAGGGAAATGCTTTTAAAAACAAAGAATTGATCTCACCTTGAAGGTTATGTGGAGAAGCTCATCAAAGCTAGTGGCCAAAGCACTTTCAGAAGTTCGAACAAACTCTCATATGGCAGCCACAATGAATGACAGGGGGTATCAACGTGCAGTAAAAACACAAAATGCATCAAAAAACAGAGTCATAACCACGACATAAAGGCCCATTTTCTCATTCGAATGGAGTCAAATAAGCATCAAAACGAAAATAAACAACTTACCACTGATTGCAAAGGAGAATCAACAAGAATGACATCAAAAAATGGTGGAGAATCGAGCTCCAAGGCTCCAAACCCTAAATTCCATGGCAGCGGCTTACAAAGGTTTCTTCTCCAAGTTGGCCAAGTGAAATGAAGCAAAATTCTTAGGGAGAGATTGTTTTGTCATTAGGGTTTCCAAATACCTTAATTCAACTTAAGGTCATTTTTAAAAAGTTTCAAATATATCAACTCTAAGTTAGTATCCATGGGGCTGATATCACATGCCTAGGTCAACAAATGCCCTAGGCATTTTGCATTTTAGTTAAGATCCTCATATGCCTTAGGTATTTGAATAGTCAAATATTTTGATGCCTTAGTCAATTTTTATTGATTTTAGAAAAATCAAGTTATATTTTTGAGTAAATATTCTCTCTAATTTTTTTATGATGTTTTGAAGAAAAATAAATTATAATAAGAGCATTAAAAGTTTGTTATTTTTGAAAAGATTTTTCTAAAATATTAATTGCAAAAAGTCAGTATAAGGAGTGAAGTAAGGGAATCAAACATGAGATAAAGATGATATTGATTTTTTGTAATAAAACTGCAAATCATGTAAATCAGTATTTAAAGAAATATCTTATAAATTGCTTATAAATATTTGATATTTATGCAATTAAAGTTGAGAAAAGGTGGCCAAGATATTTTTTTGATTTGATTTTTCTTTTGGGTGAAATTAGAAAAGGGAGGCAAAATTATGTTTCCATTTTTCAGTTTCTAACCAATTGCACCTTATTTTGAGGATTTTCTAGATGGACTCTTTGGAGATGGAAAATTTATATCCTTTTGGTATTTCGGAGCAGTGGGCCTGATTTTTCTATTTTGCACTATTGGGGTCAGTTAATGCCTATAAGTTTGAGAAATTTAAATTTCTCAGGGATTTAGACAGATAGTCTCTTGCTCTCTTATTCACTCAAAGAGTTTTGTAAACTGATTTTGTACTCATATTCTAATATTTTCATTCCTTCATTTAATAACAACAGGGTTTTCCTTTCTCACTTCTTGTTTAATCTTTGCAATAAAAATCTGATGCGTTTTGTGATTCGACCTATTGAATCCTTTGTATGTCTTTGTTATTGTGATGTGTTTGCAACGGTTACATTTTGATTCAGGTTGTGTCTTGTGCTCATTTTATGAGCCTTTATGAAAAATAATCATGATTCATATGTCATATGTGAGATTGTGATAATTAAATCTTAAAGAGTGCTGAGAGTGGATAATTATCATAATCTTCTTATTTTTTGTAATTCATGTTAGGTTTTAGGATTTCAACTATAGTTTTATCTTCTAACTCTTTCCTCCGCCAATCAGTAGGGTAGGTGATTACCAACGAAAAAGATAGCTTTCATCGAAGGTTCATTCTCATTATAGGTTACTCACAACCTGAGAATGTTCCCATGTTCAGTGATTTTTTTAGTGGCTAATATTCGCCAATTGGCTAATAGTTGAAATTTGGGAATCCAAAATTAGCTAATAGTTCGAGCTACAATGTGACTTGAATTGCCACATTTTTACAAAATTTTATTATAGTTTTATTTAAATTGCCAAATAATTTATTTTATTTAAAAATTTAACTCAAAAATTCACCACAATATTTGATACATGATTATATCAGATTTGCATTAATTTTATAAATTATTGGAGAAATCTATATTAATTTTCCAATAGTATATCATAAATATTAGTTGCTTTACAACCATATTTCTAATCTTTAGTTTCCACCATCAATTTAAATATAATCTAATGGCCCTTGTTGTATTCCACAAGGTAAAATGTACACATGATCTATAATGGTCATGGGGCCAACAAGTTTGGGTATCACGAGCATTATAGATTGTGGGTAAATTTCACCTTATAGTGTACAAAAGGGATTGTTAGACTAATGATCTAAAAACAGTTTTGAGCCCCCATGAGAATTATAGATCATGGTTACATTTTACTTTTTAGAATATAATGAGGCCCATTATATTATATTATAAAAAAAATGGTAGAAAGTAAATATTATAGTCTACCCCTTCAACTCATCGATAATTTCCACCCTTGGGCCCCTACTTTTCCATGAGAATTATTTTTAGATTAGATAGATTCACCATTATTTTTCAAGGTTTGTTAAAATTTTCCACAAAATTTTAGTGATGTAAAAAAATCGCCAATAAAACTAATATTTTTTTTGGAAAAAAGGAAAGTTTCACCTATATAAATTAAAATCTTTTCCTCAAAAATGAAAGATTCACCAGGGTTTTATATCTTTTTTTGAGGGGGGTTTCTTAAAGTTATCACTGCCCATGTTTCAAAAGATTGCTCAGCTGTTAGTTTAGTTGGGTGCAAATCTAATCCACAAGAAAACTCACCCACTAAAGGATATGCATCCACTAAAGGGGCATCAACAAACTGGTCAATAATAACTTTCCCTTTTATTGATTTATGATCTACGTACTAAATATCAAACTCACTTAGCAACATAACACACTTAGCCATGCAACCTATCAATAATATTCTATATAACATATAATTGAGTGGATCAACCTTGGAGATCAACATGATCAAATGACTAAGCAAGTAGTGGTGAAGATTTTGAGAGCTAAAGACAACTTATAGACAAGATTTTTCCATAGGGATATAGTTGAGTTCATACCCCACTAATATTCAACTAATGTAATAAATAACCCTTTCTCTCCCATTGTCATCACGATGTGCTAAAAGCACATCTAGTGCAATTTATGTTGTAGACACATAAAACCGTCCTTGTAATCATTTTTTAAATCATATCACATTTCATTCAATTATCCATATATTATTACCATTTATTCATAAGCATTTATAGACATCTATAAGCATTATTCATAAAATCATTTGATCATTTATCATTTACCATTTAGGTATAAATCACTAAAATATCATTAAATCATTTAATAATATTTTCATTTATCCATTCATCTCATATTCATATTTTATGCATTTCCATTCAAATATTATACTTATAAAACCCATGTCCATAATCACTTCATTAAAACCATTTTCATAATAATTTATCCACCATAAAATATTAATACATTAGTGCATTTACACATTTCATGCATTTGCATATTCATTTAAAATATCACAAATATTCATTAAATCATTCATTTACCACCTACATGCATTTATCTATTTCAATATTTTATCTTACCCATCTCATGTGTGTGGGATATTTTCCTCCAAGCCAATCTCTTATCCCACACTCCTTCCACAACTTGCATTCACCCTAAATATTCCTATTTAAACATGACTCTCTTCTCATTTTGACTCCTACACGAATCTTACACATGTACATATCTTCACAACTTTTCTTAATCCATTCACTAATATCCTCTTGATGCACCTATGCTTGCAAAAATCTGAGAGAAAAAGTGCATAACAAGACTTTGGTGATAGGATGCCAATGGAGACTGGTTTTTGTTTGAAAGCATTTTTATTATTTTTGGTAGTTTAGAATAGTTTCATTTCTAGTTTTTGCTTTTAAATATGAAACTACTCTATTGTTGAGGTTTATAAATCATGGTTATCCTCCATAGAACCATTTATTTTTGAGAGCTTACAAATGGTGAACCCGACATAAACGAGCAATCATTTTTCTTCATTTTATTATTGTCTCATTTTTTATTTATTTTTGTTGTTGTTGGGTTGTTTGAAACCATATCAGCAGCATCAAATTTGTTGGAGAAGGATGAGAAACAAATGAAATCACGTTTTTATTTTTGTTGCCATGTTTTTCTCACTATTAAGTAGTTTGAAATTCTTAGAACACCTCTAAAATCACCCTCTGGTCCTGAAGAATGTATCAGGAATTGTTTTGGGGATAAAAAAATTCATTTACAGAAAACAAAAGCTCTAAAAAATAGCCTTAAATAAAAAAACGTGATCACTGCTCTTCAAATTTTTCCAGTGAAACTATTTTTCATTTCAATCAGCATTTGTTTGGCTACACTGTTGATGGTTACTTACATTGCTGTCATGAGAGGATAAAAGAGATTGTTGTCTCTTTTCATGATTGCAGATTTTTGAAGGCCTTTGCTAGAACTGTGATTGTTTTGGCACGGTTTGTTTTTCAATTTCAAACACATCTATTACATTGTCTTGTGCTAATTTTTGAATATTTGTAAGGGAAGGAAATGATTTTTTTTCCTCAAATTTGCATCTGATTTTCATGGTATGCTGTAAATTGAAATAGTTTATTTGCCTAATTTCTTTATGCTTCTCGAAGCATTTTATGAATTCTCGCAGAATGTGCTTTAATCTTCTGATATGCTATAGGTCAAGATGCATGAATGCTTCCCATTTCAGTTGTCACCATAAATACCGCAGTTTGCTATTTTGTGTTTTTAAATTCTAAAACTACTGCAACATGGCGCATGATAGAGCATAATAACTCATGATTTTAGACTTAGTTTCAATTTTATTTTAATCTTAGTTTTAATTTTATTTTTAACTTAGTTTTAGTTTTATTTTAATCTTAGATTTATTTTTAATTTTAATCTTAGTTTTAGTTTTAGTTTTATCTTTAACTTAGATTTAATCTTGTAGTTTAAAGTTTAGATTAATTCTAATTAGTTCTTTATTTTAAATTGGTTTTTATTTGTAGATTATTCTTTGATTTTAAATTAATTTTTAATTCTAGATCAATTATCTTTTAAATTAGAAATAGTTTTATGAGAATTAGATTTTTTATTTTAAAATTAGATTTAGTTTTAACATAGATTTTAGTTTTTTAATTTTTATTTTTCTCTTAAATTAGATTTAGCTTTCTAACTAGATTTAACAATTTTTTTTAAGATTTAATTTGTAATTTAGAACATAGGATTAATTTAATTTAGATTTTAGTTTAGAATTAACTTTAATTATAATTTAGATTTCAACCTTCACTTTAGCTTTTAATTTTTAATTTAACTTTTCTCTTAATTTGTCTTTTAGTTTATATATAATCTCTAATGTAGATTTAGTCTTTGAATCTAGATTTTGATTTTTTTAATTTAGATTTACCTCAATAATTTAGAGTTTATTTTATTTTAAACTAGATTATAGGGTAAATGCTAATTTTATTTTTGTTTGATTGGGGGGACTAATTTTAGTAATTTGGGTTCTCTTGCAGGTTTGTTTGACAAAGAATTGAAAATCAAAACATTCACTTGTGAAAGAAAGGAGGCATGAAACTACTAATGATATTGTGATGCAAGACGTTCGTCAAAGAAATGATTTTGAAATCAATTGTCTTTTAGATTAGAAAACACTTCAATCGGTGCATTAATAATGAACAACTATCTTTTCTCACATAGGCTTAACTAGGGGTTCAATGAACACTATTTGCTATGCTTGAAGGTGGTAAGTGATTATGCTCTCACCTTGTGCAAGCTAGGTGATCAGAAAGCTAGACCCATCTATTTTATGTGTCACCCTGATTCAATAATCGAAGTATCCTCTCCCCTTGCGCACTTGTGTGATCCTGGGTGCAAGAGAAACGATTATTGACTCTAGAACTTGGGCCTACCTTGGTTGTAAAAAGTACTAACCCCAAGGTGATTCAAACTGACAACAGAGCTTTTTGGCCAAGCTACCCCCGACCGGTATATAAATGTGAATCCTAAGGGAATGCCTAGGATTACGAGTGTGGATATGTCATACAGACCAAGTAGTACTCACCAAAACCCTATTGAGCATAACATCTTCAGGCTGGAGTGCCTCCTAAATGGAGCTTAATCTTGTGCCCCATGTATGGCCACTCGAACAGGAGTCCCGAACTTAAAAAGTTTGTGTAGTTGCAAAAATCCTTCTATTTGCTAGCGTAGCACCGGTCAGTGTGAAGGCATCCACATCTTCATAGTTTTTAGTAGAGGTGATCAATCTGCCATGGGAGTTTCATGGGGGTTTGAAGCTTGGTTGACTTGAGAAGTGAGTGCACTATAAGGGGGAGCCCATGCAACCAAGCTTCTAGATTCACACGCTAATAATATGAGGCTAGGGAAACCCACGTGGAATCTAGTAGATATTGTCCTTTCCAACCTTAGGATTTGTGCTTATATTGAAACACATTCATAGTTGAAACAAACTCAAAAACACTTTGTTTGCTATATCTTGCGTGTGTGTTCCAAAATAGACCTCAAATAAATATCACACCTAGTAACTTGCAACATCTCAAACTTTGCAAACCTCAAAGGTTCCAACAACACAAACATACAACATGAACCTATCACTTGGATTTCTCGGGATCATTATCCTTCAGTTTTGATCTTTCAATCCTTGCATTCCACCTAGTCCTTGCATTCCATCTAGACTTTGTATTCCATCTAGAATTTACATTCCACCTAGCCCTTGCATATCCATACATATTCATATCTCATTCATCCTAGTCCTTGCATATTCCTAGTCTTGCATACATAGGTGATATTACATAGTTATTGCATATAGATAACACTCCACCTAGTTCCTACATGTTCAACCCCTTTTCATATCAAGATCATCTCACCTACCCTTTGCATGTTCCAAGAATTAGTCCTTTGAATATTCATCATCGATCAAACAAAACCCTTAGCTTGCACTTAGGCTACTCTTCCTAGGTCTTGAAATCAAACCATTGGCTATCTATCGCCCACATCACTTGAGTTTCATCATCCTTGAGTTAGGGAACATACCATTATCCTTGAGTAGGGAAAACCTTTTGGATTCCATCATCTCCTACATACCCTCTCTTGATCATTGGTCCTTGTGTCTATCTATCATAACACAAGTAAAGCCTTTACATCATAACCAGCTTTGGACCTAGAGTTTCCTTTGAGCTCTTGCATTCTTAGCTTTTCATACCATACCTTACCACTTCCATATCTCATCTTAGAATCATATCCTTTTCATTGCATCGTAGTCTTAGGTCTCATACATTACCTTGGATTGAAAATCAAAACAATCAACTATGACCCCTAGAACAAGAGAAGAAATGTTTCACAAAGAAGGGAACCCTTGGGGAAGAGACTTTGATGGCTAAGATAACATTAGTGTTGCAACTAGAGAAAAAAATGAAACTAATGATTAATAAATAACCAAATCCAATATAGAAGAAGCACTTAAGGATCATAGATCCACTAAACTTCTTATGGAGGTAGTCAAATGTAACCCACAACAATACTTCAAAGCCCTTGTTGATGAAGGAATCAAAATTCCTCCTAATTTTGACATGTCACTGCTCATGATGAATGACCAACTTGACTCTACTGGATCAAAACATCCCAAAACAAACAACGATGGTAGAATCAAGGATCACAGACCCTTTTATCTACAACCAGGTTACAAGCGATCTTCAAAGACCTCAAAACCCACACCAAAAAATGATCCTATTTTGGATGAGCTTAGAACATTGAGACAAGAATTGGACACTCTTAAGAACCGCAAAGCATCATCTCATAAGTTCTCCATCGAAGAAATGTGTCCTTATCCATTCGATCCAATCATACCAATGCCACCTTTTCCTAACCACTGGGACATACCAAAACTTGAAAAATATAATGGAAAAGGGGATCCTAAACATCACTTAGAACAATATTGTGCTACTACCATGGAATTTGCACTTGATGAAACATACATTATTAGATTATTCCCCCGTAGTCTAGGAGGAGAAGCTATGGAATGGTTTTCACAATTACCCCCGACCATCAAATCCTTTCAAGAACTGGCTAATAAATTTGTCTGCAATTATAGTTTCAATTGTGACTTTAAAGTGACCATGACAAATCTTTTCAACACTAAACAAAAACTAGGTGAATCTTTTGTGTCATTCTTGCAAATATGGAGACATTTAACAAAATGATTACCTTATGTCATTCCTGATCAAGAATTGGTTGACCTCTTTTGTCCAAATTTGAACAAAGAAATTGGAAGGGAACTTTGCCTCAAATGCTTGGATTCCTTTGAGGATGAAATAGAAATGGGATTTCGAATCGAACAAACTCTCATTGATGATGGAACCATAAAACTTAATAATGATAGAGATCAAAAATCAAATTCGAACAAGAAGACATCTTTTTGGGTAAAGAACAAGAATGTAGTCAATGACAGAGTTGTTGATGCAAAAACAAATAAAACATCATCGCCTATTTATAACCTCAAAGGTTCATCTTTAGATAAAGGAAAATAAAAACAAAGAAGTTTCCCTAAATGAAATTTTACACCATTGGGACAATCAGTTGAATTCGCATTAAAAGAACTTCTTGAAATCAATATTATAATGCTACCTAAAACAAAGGAATATAATCCACAAGGCAAACCCCCGTGGTGGAACTAGAATCACTTTTGTGATTATCATAGACACAAAGGACATAAGACTAATAGTTGCAATAAACTTCGACATCTAATACAGGACCTTATTGATGATGGTAAGATAGTGGTTGATGGACACAGTCCTTCAGGTAACTCTGATTGTGAGGTGTTTAAAAACCATTTCCCTAAGCATGACAAGGATAAAGGAAAGGCCCCTGAATCTGGTGATGGTGTAAACTATACTACTACTAAGTGTGACTATACCATACATAACATCAGTGAGGTTGATAATCATGTAAACATTTTCATTATAAAAGACAAAGCATCTGATTGCAAGGTTACTACCCACAAAGGCGCAATCACCCTTAAAAGTCTTAATTCAAAGCCTGCTACACTAGCTTCACAGTACAACCTCATAGAGAATTTAGGAAAAATGCCTGCATAAATTTCCATACTTGAGTTGCTACGCCTATCTCTTGAGCATAAGGCTATTCTAGATAAAGTGCTTGCTACTACTACAGTGCCTATGAACCTACATGTAGATCAATTCCAAGCTATGGTGGGACATATCACCTCGCCTTACACCATCACTTTTACTGAAAATGATGATTCATCCCCTTGAAAACTACATAATGCAGCTTTACACATTGATGTCCTTATCAATAATTCCAAGATCAAGCGAGTTCTAATAGACAGAGGAGCAGGTCTTAATATTTGTACCCAAGGAATAAGATTACCATTAAGGTGTATGACAAAGAGGAATGCTCATCTAAAGGATTAGTTACTCTAGCAATCAAAGTCGGCCCTGTGGTAAAGGATGTGGTTTTCCAAGTCCTTGATCTCCCACTGACCTATAATATCCTCCTTGGAAGAACTTGGATTCATGAAATGCAAGCAATACCTTCTACATACCATCAGTGCATTAAATTCTCACACAATGGTGTTGAAATCATAATACAAGGAGATCCCAACCCTTTCATGTATTTCCATAATCTAAGCCCTAAAACTGAAATCGCAATCCCAAGCAATCATGAAGCACCTCCTTCTCAAGCATATGTTGATCCTAAGTCCTTAAAAGCATCCAGTTCATTTATCACACCATCAAACCCCAAGGCCCAAATCCATGATATGGGATGTCGAGAATACCGTATGGATAATTTACTGACAAAAGAAATTGCTAATGTTGTCGAGGAGGGTCAAAATTCCAACAATGATATCAAGACAGCTACAAAAGGAACACACAAATATGACCATGCTTGGATTGAAACCTTTTGGGATCATGATGATACACCTACATTTTCCATATTTGCTTCCACTCAATCTTTTCATATTTATGATAACCCCATGTTTACCCAGGATATCTATGATAACCCACTCTTTGATCATGATCCTACCAAGGATATCCAATAATCATCCTTTCATCCCACCTACCTTGGGCTAGGATATGAATCTCCTATTGTCACATCTACTAAGACATCTTGCCAACTCATTAAGTATATGCAAGCTTCCTTTGACATAAGTAGTACCGAAAAGGATAGTCCCAAAGACTCCATTGATGGCATCACCACTCCCATTTTCCTACTAAACATTCCTATCACTCCATCCACCTCAACCATCTCACCCACATCCATCTGCCTTGTAGACATGGATCAACAAGTATCACCTAAAGAAAATAAAAAGGATGCAATTCAAGAATCAAAGGTAAAAGTGCCTTTTTCAAATGGAGATCCAGAATCAAAAGAAAGCATGCAAAGAAAGAAAGATCAAGAAAAGTCCTTTAGCCAAAATAAAAAGCTATTGGTCAAATCAAAAAAATAAGAAGATCAAGACAAGTCCCCTAGCCAAAATAAAAAGCTATTGGACAAAGAAAAAATAAATTCTAAAAGTGAAATCAAGAAAAAATTGATCTCCAATTATGCCTCTCCATCAAAAATCAAGGAAGAAAATAAAAAAAAGAAACTTGTTGATCCAAGGTCTCCATCCATGTCACTCTCACTCATACCATATATTCCATTCCACCCATCCATGTTCACATATCTGGCATATCACACCATCAGTGATGTCTTTCAATGTACCTTTGATTGCCCAAGCTCCTTTTTGACTAAAGCCTAATGGACCACATAGTGTACATATTAGGGATCATATTATAGCTTCTTTCATCCGCCACATCTATCATCCTTCATATTTGCCACTTGTACTCCTCATCTCGATCAGGTACTTTCATCCAACATGGTCATCCACACAAGATCGAGGCATTGTCAAGGCAGTTTGTGGATCTGGAATCTATCAATTCTATATCTAGCTTTAGAGAGCTAGGAAAAAGTCCTGAAAAAATACAATAAAAGGAAAAAAAGTCTTGAAAAAAAATACAAAAAAAAAGGAAAAAATGAAAAAAGTAAAGAGAAATTAATTCGTTCAAAGGTGAAAACCACTTCGGTGGCACCTTGAGCAAGTACCATGGTGAAAACTGGGAAATTGGCACCATGTGTAGAGGTTTTGCTCCTCTTTCCTTTGGAGCTCTACTTGATCTTTTCATCCCATTTTTCATTCACCCTCCACTTCATAATATCATTTTCACACTCACCATGGATTGTGAATTATTTGACAACCCCTTTGCTTGCTCGCTTTGTCATACATACTAGGTTGGTCCTATTCCTCATAGGGGCATTTCCTCAACCTTAGCCATGGGTTAGGATATTGAGCATCTCGTGGTCAGAGAAACTACCCTCTTTGTCTATCTTCTTGCTTGAGATCCATTTCTTGCCATTATAAAAGGTCTTGAAAAAAATCCATAAAAATCATAAAATGTCTTCAAACAATTAATCCATAAAACAAATCATAAAGTATCTTGAAAAATCCATAAAAATCATAAAACGTTCTGAAAAAAATCCTAAAAATCATAAAATGTCTTGAAAAAAAATCCTAAAAATCATATAGTGTCCTGAAAAAATCCATAAAAATCATAAAATGTCCTGAAAAACACCCATAAAAATCATAAAATGTCCTAAAAAAAATAAAAAATCATAAAGTGTCCTGAAAAAAATCCATAAAAATAAAAAATTCCAAAAATTAAAAAAAATTAAATAACTTCAAAAGTCCCTCAACAATGACACTTTCATATCACCACATACCTTTTAACTTCAACAAAATCAAACTGCATCATGAATAACAATCAAGCAAATATTGCAGCATACCTTTCAATCCCTCTTCCAAATCAAAAGCGTACAATCGTACCAAGAATTAGTTCCATATCGAAGCATGCTACATGTTTGTTTGTTGGTTTTTTATTTTTTTTATGATTTTATCTTTGGTGGCATGTCTTTTAGCTTCTCCAGGATGTCTGAGACTAGACAGGCGATGATGGGGCATGTTCAGTTGTTTGTTGCTTGTGGATTGTTTCTTATTTATAGGATGACTCGTCTTAAGACATGGTTGTCTAAAACCATCAAGGACCTATGAGTCTAGTGCAGATGAGAGAATTAATTGTCTGATAGTGTCTTCCATGCAATAAGTATTTAGGTCATCTAGGGTCCTTATACCTAGATGCTTATACTTCATTACTAAATAAAAACGTAAACAATATTCAGGTCATCTAGATGCTCATGTTATCTAGACACTTATATTGATTTGTGACATAATAAGCTTGATGATGATAAAAGCACTTAAAATGCACAAGAGGCTTGATCACCTTCATTTTCTCCCATCTTGCATCTTCCATTTATTCAATTTCATTTTCTTCATCTTTCTTGTCGCAGAGAAATCAATCAACTTGCATCTCCAAACCTCATGTCCCCTTAATCAATCAATCAATCATTCTATCAACTTGTATTGCACTAGCATCAATCTCAATCAACATCATCAACTCATCAACCCGGCTATACTGATCATTTCCATCAATTGTTCAGTTATCTCTATCAATTGTGCATTTCCATCAAATGTACATCACTACATTATCACTTGCACAATATCAAGTATCTAATCATTTTCTTGACATCTATCGAGAAATTAATCTTCTTACAACCTGTCTGATCCATCTCTTGAGGGGGCATATCATTCTTATCATAATCCTTACCAGGATATCTCTGGGGCATGTATCAGTTGATCAATCTTTATTATTTGAAACAACGCGACAAGTTGTGTTGTCTCAAAGAGGGGAAAAATGTAGACACATAAAAATTTCCTTATAATCATTTTTTAAATCATTTCACATTTCATTCAATTATCCATATATTATAACCATTTATTCAGAAGCATTTATAGACATCTATAAGCATTATTCATAAAATCATTTGATCATTTATCATTTACCATTTAGGCATAAATCACTAAAATATCATTAAATCATTTAATAATCTTTCCATTTATCCATTCATCTCATATTCATATTTTATGCATTTCCATTCAGATATTATACTCATAAAATACATGTCCATAATCACTTCATTACAAACATTTTCATAATAATTTATCCACAATAAAATATTAATATAGTAGTGCATTTACACATTTCATGCATTTTCATATTCATTTAAAATATCACAAATATTCATTAAATCATTTAATTACCACCTACATGCATTTATCTATTTCAATATTTTATCTTACCCATCTCATGTGTGTGGGATATTTTCCTCCAAGCCAATCTCTTATCCCACACTCCTTCAACAACTTGCATTCCCCTAAATATTCCTATTTAAACAAGACTCTCTTCTCATTTTGACCCCTACACGAATCTTGCACATGCACATATCTTCATGGATTTTCTTAATCCATTCACTAATAGCCTCTTGATGCACCTATGCTTGCAAAAATATGAGAGCAATAGTGCATAACAAGACTTTGGTGATAGGATGCCAATGGACATTGGTTTTTTTTTCGAATATGCACCTTGGTTATGGGGGAATCTAAAGTGGAAGATGGATTGAATGAATCATTGGAATCAACATGAGCTGATGATGTAGTTGTAGGATAGGTTCCCACTTCAACTCTAGGACAATAGAGAGAACATCAGAAGGAGGCTTCAAGATCATGATACTATTGTAAAGGATGTTGATCAATGAGAATGGTAAACTCAATCCCATTATGTGGGAATTTAATGTATTGGTGATACGTGGAGGGAATGTCTTGTATACCATTAAGACATGGTCACAAACAATGAGATTTTATGGAATGTATAGATCAAGGACATGCCATTTTACGTATTTCATAGTTGGTCCAACCTGAATAGAAAGAAAAATAGTTCCCTCTCAGTCTTTTTTTGTATTGTCATAATATTTGATGTTGATTACCTAATTTTCTAAGTCAAAATGAGTATACCCCACCTATTTTATGAACTTCAATGTATATAGATTGAGGGAAGAATAATTATCTACCAAGACTCATTTAAATTTATGCTTAGAAACCAGGTTTTCTATATGGAGGACATGGTTATGTGTGGGGTCAATAGTAGGCATATCATTTTGACCAAATCCAAATTGATAAGAAGATGATAGGTTTCCTACAAGAGATTGAAATTTTGAAGAATCTATTTCATTGGGTACATGGGTGTCTTACAAAGCTATAGGTAGGATATCCTAATGCATATGAGAAGACTTCAACAGATTTAGGATAGATATTTGGGTATAGTCTTTCCTAAATGATCAAGGATATTTATTGTCAATTTATAGGAGTTGGTTAGGATGATGTAGAGGGTGCTAGGACTGATATTTGGGTTTTGTGTGTGGTAAAAACACATTGAGTTTCCTTACCCTTTACACGAATCATGGAAACATGTGGATCAACTTGGGTGATGCAACCAACTATATTATCATAATCAAAAGGGACTTTATTATAACTAATGCTATTGGTGTAGTTATTTTGGTTGTTGTTATTGGATCTATTATTTGGGTTGGAGGGATTAGAACCCTAATTGTGCTTAGGGAAAGTGTTTTGGAATATTTTCAATTAAGAATTAGATGATGTAGACTAATTTCCCTCAACTACAATATCTCCACGATCAATAAGATCTTGGATGTAGCTCTTAATATTATGAAAGTTATTGGTTGAATGGCCTTTAATCCTATGGAAATCACAATAATCATTTTCCCATACTAATTTGGCTTTGATTACTGGATAAATGACTACATTATCTTGAACCAACCTCCTAAAACTGCCTCAAATGGCTCTCTTAAAGGAGTGAATGTTTGTTTGGCATTCCCTTGACTTGATTGATTAGACTAAGTGGGGGGATTACGTGACCCTTGAGGTATTGATATGATATTGGCCATTGGTTTTTGGGGAGTATTTTTTTGTAATTGATAGGTATTAGATACCTAGACATGTTTGATATCTATGGCACCATCATTAACAACATTATTTTATTATAATTCTAGTAATAGGATTTAACACTAGATTTCTTATCTTTGTATTTTTTATAAATCTTGATAAGTCCCTTAGAAATTAGAGCCTTCTCGATAGTGAATCTATTTCTATGCCCTTAGTAAAGGGTGATGTATAATGAACGCACAAGTTATAAGACAACTCAAGATGTAGGCTTTCAATTTAGATACCAACAAACTCCTTTTTAGGAAGGCTACACTTAAGATGACTGGCTTGGGCTTGCAACCTTTGTAAGTGGCTAGAAAATATCTCACTATGACATTTTTTTTCATGAGATCCATGGTGTCTATATCCTTCTCCAATTTGTAAGAGAAGTGTGTGGTAAACATTTATGATAAATTAAAAAATGTAGAAATTAACCCACAAGAGAGATGGAAACAGTCTAAATATTTTCCTCCTAAGCTATGAGGAAACAAATGAAGATGGTAATTATCATTATACAAGACCTCTTGGAAATGCATATTAAATTCTTGACAATTTTCTCATGGATCTCCCTTTCCCTTATACTTTTCAAGTTTCAGAAAGTGGAGATTGATGGGTCAAATGGATATGGACAATTTTTTTAGAAATATGGGAGCCTAGCAGCATGAGTATGAATTGTATATAGGTTGATTTGGCTGTTCATGTGTTGTAATTGACGTCAAAATTGTGAAAAAATTATGGGAAGCACATTTGGTATAATGAAAGCTAATCTATATTCGAAGTGTTCTTTACTGATAATGTTATGGTCCAATGTGTTTGTTTTCTAGTCTTAATTCAGTGCAAGAAGAGATATGACTCTAGTGTCTTAATATTATTATTATGAAATTCATACATTTATATCCAAGATCTTAAGAAGTTTTGTGTTGTGTACAAAAAATTATCAATGATCAAGTTGAACTATGTACACTACAATTGTTTCTATGTTCAGTATATCTATGTGGGAGACTCCACATTTTATTAAGAAGAACATTATAATGTTGTGGTTCTAATGGTAGTCTCTTAGATGCTAATGTGATAATAAATCAAAGTAATATTAGATCTAGAAGATGTTTACTTTGAGAAGAGATATGTGCTGGTTTAGAGTTTTTGAGTTTATATCATATTCTTGGCCCACCTAGTATATGATATGTATTAAGAATATTAATTATACTTTGAAAATGTTTGTTGGATCTTTCATAGATCTACACCAATGTGAAATGATGCACCACATGGATAAAAAGATGTTTTAAATCTTAAATGGTGCCGAAAAGACATTTTTGATTGGGTTGGTTACATTTAATTAGCCTAACCTAATTGATGCATGAAATATACTTACATATATATAATAATTTTTGGAGTAGAAAGCACACATGCGTATAAGAGAAGTGTGTGAAGTGATGTGAAGAAGATTGAGAATGTTGGAGCTTAAATGATTTATCAAATGCAAGTAATGTATTGTGAGAAAATTCGAGGATCAAAGCAATATTTTTTATGTGACTAATAAGTAGAATATTAATTCACATTCAAAGCCTCATTGGAACTAAACTCAACACATAGAAGGTGTATTCCTTCAATTCATACTTTTGGCAGTGAGCCATATATTTTTGTATCTTGGTGGTTAGCTGTTTCATTTTGTATTCTGGATGTGATCCTTCTAAGGAGAATGATTCTTGGTAGTGATTGGTAGTGATCCGTGTAATATTCTTTATTTGGGTATATTATATTATTATCTAATCCTCACCATGGTTTCTTCTATTTTTAGTTTTCCACGTAAAAATTTGGTGTTGATGTGTTTTGTGGTGTCATGTTCATTTGAATGTATTCATTCTTGTTTGCAGATATATGTTCTTTAATAATTGGGTAGATTACAGATGAATGGTTTAATAGAATAGTGATTCACCCCCCCTCTCAGTATTCCAAATAATCAAAAATTGGTATCAGAGGTTGGTTCCCCTAAAGAAGTCTAACAACTTGAGGAAGGTCCCTGAATTTGAATACATGGAAGATAAAATATTTCTTATTCCTCTAGAAGAGATCTCTACAGAGCATATTGAAGAAAAAAATATTTGAAGGTTAAGTTAAAAGAAGAAAAAGAGTGCATTAAGAAGTTAAAAGAAAATTACTTTGAATTCAGTAATAAATTAAAGAAGGCATATGATGATATCATTGAATTGCTAGCACAATTGGAAGAGAAGACAAAAATTAAAAACTAACAAAAAGTTGAAATTAAAAGGAAGATGGATGAATGTAGAAATATTTAGAAAGAAGTGGTAATTTTCAAATTAGATCTGGAAAAGGAAAAAATACATGAGGATAAATTGAAGGCAAGCACTAAAATTCTTGATGAATTGGTTAACTTTTAGAGACCTGTGGATAAAAAATTTATAGGGTTTGAAGAAGGACAAAGTTAAAAGATGATTCAACCCCCTAACATGAAGTCTCAACACAATGGTGAACAATTAAGGGATCTAAGAAGAAATAATAAAACTTTGATCACACAACCTAATGATCAAAGGTACTTATCTTTCAATCTTGTATATCATTCGTGCAATATATTTGGACATATGGAAAAAGACTACAAAAGTAGAATGACTGATACTTCATCATTCCCCAATAAATTTTTTAAATGTAGGAAGATTGGACATAAGGTTATGAAATGTAGAATTCAAAAGTTGAAAAATGAATTTTATTCACTTAATGGCTATTATTTTCACTGCAACTTATTTGGACACAAGGCTAATTAGTGCGAATATACATTGAATAAAGTAAACTCTTGCTGAAAGAATATTTTTTTCTATGACTGTAGCAATTTGTAACATTTTACGAGAGATTGTAGAAGTATAAATATGTGAAATATGAATTTGGTAAAGAGAAATGAACCAATCATTAAGGTTGATCCAAAAAAAGTTAAGAAGGAAATGAAAAGGATTTGGATAAAGGAAGAAGAAACTAGGAAAAAAAGAATAATTGAAAATATTTTTTTTGTGTCAACCTTCGATGCAGATACTCCTATAAAAAATAGTCTAATTCATGCCTAAGGGGGAGCAATAATCAAAATATTCAATAAACCCCTCATTGATATATGATGTCATATCATGACATAAGTTCATTTAATAAGGTTACGAATTTAATATCTCATGCAAAAGAAATTTTTGGACACACATGTGTGAAGAATGAAGTTCATAAAATTTGAAAGGATGAAAGTGTAATGCCCCGCCACGCAACCCTAGAGGAAGTTTCAATTCACTAAACAAGCGTACAAATTTTTCTTTTTAAAAGAAGTGAAAGAAGTGAATTAAACCCACATGTTCAACTAAATTGACAACCTCCCCTAGGATTACATAACTGAGATTACATAAACCCCATTAACCAATCAACATAAAAAAAAATACATTGAAAATAAATACACAAGTAATAACATTTTACATCAAAGAAAAGTACAAGATAAAGATAAAGCATTCATTTATATAAATCAGTTACAAAGGTCTATTACAATCCTCATTCCCAGAATGAGTATAAATACATAAGTCTGAATATTACAAGAACCACCTCATACACAAGAGGGGTAAAATTAACATTATTACAAATGAGATACAAAGTACAAGAATCCTAAAGAAGCAAAGAGAGATGTCCATCAAGAATCTCACCAACAAGTACTGAAGATCAAGGGGACCCAACGGTTATGGTGCATGTTCCACCCAACCATGTGGTACCCGAAGGACCAACCCCCATGCTAGGAGATAGTAACCAAGTAACATGGCCGAGAAACCTACCACCTCAAACCAAAGGCAGACTCATACTGATAAAACTGACTCAACCACACATATGCACAATAAAGTTAAAACTCTAATCATGGTTACATTGCTTCCAGACATAATATGATCAAATGAGCTAAAATAACATACGCACAACATAATACACGGTGTTATCCTAGACAGAGTGTCATCACAAGGTTTGTCATGAGATATCCTCTGGGCATTCTTCATAGGCTCCGGAAATCCTGGTGGCCTCAACCGAATCCCGGCACTCATACAAACTCAAGCGGAATCATCTATCTCTCATAGAGACGAGATAGTGATCTTGCCATTCCAGGCCTTCTCACTCACCCCAAGTCTAAACAAACCCTTGTGCCTGTGAGTGAGGTTAACTTATCTTGGTTAATGTGAACTACATCCTAATATGCTAAGTAAATTTACTTTAGTTTTCAGTTGTTAAAATCACTTCTGAAGGTTTCCCGGTTTACCTCTTTGGGCTCCGGCCCCTAACAAAAGCCACTCTTCTAATTGGATAACACACTACGGAACTAACTCCAAGGGTTACTCAAGTGCTACAAAATTGCAACAATAAAACTCTCTCCAATCCTAGGAGGCAACACAAAGACTTCAACTCCAATACTAGGAGGACAAGACGAATGTAACACAACCCAAGGGAAATCAAGCAATATTATAATAAGGGAATGACCCACGTGTAACTGGAAGACTTTACAACCCAACTACACAATAATCAATCACAAAATAAAAACATTAACGAATACAATCAATGAAACTCGTGCATTGGCAATATAATTTCTATATTTAGTTATTCTAAAACCATGTTCCTATCTAATGCATTTTCGCAACAATTAGAATACTGTCATTCAACGTTTACAATTGTAACAATAGATTCCCATGACATAACTATTTTCGCAACATATGCTAATCATGGTTAATACTAGACCTAACCAAAATTGATTATCCATGTCATTACATAATCTTATTTTAACAAAATATTAAAACCATACTGGTCAAGAAAATCTTCTCATATTTAAATTTACTAAGCACTTATAAAAATCAAAACGTATTTCGTAATCCAAACGAAATTAATTATACAACGAAATCTTTAAATAAAATTAAATCTACTATATATATAATATTAATTAAATTCTATATACATATATATATATATTAAAATATTATATATATATATTCATATATAATAATAAAAAAATACATACAATATATATATATACAAATTTAAAAATTATATATATATATAAAGTAAATTAAATTAAAATAAAAATAACCTTAAAAAAAAATGAAATAAAAATAAAAATAAAACAAAATTAAAAAAAAAACAAAACAACACTAAAGTCGACAGTACGCATTCATGGCGGACCGGACGGTACCTCGTCCGACGGACAGTACCGTCGGTACCGCAGTCTTATTAAGCAGAGGCCGACTGTACACTGTGTATAGTCGGTCGGTAGGCAACGTAGGGGGAACGCAGTCCCCAGTGGACAGTGTGCCCCCCGTACGGGTGGCGCACTGTGCAGTGGGTACTGCGTACCCACTGTACCAAATAAACACCGGTGGGGGCCGAGCCCCCCCACCAAAATATTACCACATTTTTTTTTATCAAAAAAAATTCGAATGGCAAAAGGTTTCGGACGAATAAAAAAATTCGGACGAACTTAATTTCGTACACAGGTACGACATGCCAGGCCGTACGCGGCCAAAATAAAAATGGCATAATAAAATTTAAACAACAAAATTTTATATGTATAATAATATGGATTGTATATATCATTTCCAGAAAATGGTATATGCAATGTGTATTATTATACATGTAATTTTTTTTTTTTTCAGAATTTTCAAAACTAAGGTAATTGAGGAAAAAATATATAAACAGCCAGAAAATGATTTTCTTTTGCAACCATAGCAAACTTTCCAACAAAGATTAAATTCAAAAAACAATAAAACCATTCCCTTTCCTTTGTGTTTTCAAAATTTCAATGACACAAGAATAGTGATTCAAAGATCTGGTTTTCTCTTCCACCATTTTTCTAATAGGGTTTGCATTTCCAAAATAAATGAATCTGAATATCAAATAATGGAGTTTAACCTAGGGTTTCAAGAAACTTCCCCATTTGCAAATTTCTTCAAATTTAAACAAACAAGGATAAACTAGAAATATTAAAACAAGAAATAGAAAAGAGAACCTGGTTATTTGCAGCCACCAAGATTATTGATGCAGACTTTCCTTTGAGCTTTGCACAATTCTTTTTCCACAATGCCAAGAAATTTCCAGCAAGCTTCAATCTACTAATTCCACCTTCTATACAGAATTTCTCTCCCTTTTCAATTAATTCTTCATCCAGAAATAATTTCTTAAACTTCCATCAAAAATTTCTCCCACAATTTTCCTGCCTGTCCAAAAAAAATGAAGCAAGAAGAATCCCCAAATTTTCTGCCCTAAACTTATAAAATAACAATTCCAAAATAACCTAATGTAACCCTAATTCACTTTCAAATGCAAAAGTTGAATTTACAATTTAATTTCATTTCCCTCTTTTCCAAAAGCCCTAACTTTTGACTTTTAATTAAAATTCTAATTTCTCAATATTCCCTTTTTGATTTAATTTAAACTTTAAAATCAAATACTATTACATAATTATTATAAATTATCTAATAACTAAATTCAAACACAAGAGATTTAAATTTAATTAAATAAACAATTTAACTTTAATTAACTTACTCACAATTATTTATTAATTAAATTTAATCCTTTGAGATTTAAATCTAATTAAATAAATATTTTAACAAAACTAGCCCACTTTCAATTATTTACAATTTATTCCAACTCCATAAGCTCTAAATTTAATAAATTAAATAATTCAACTTCAGTAAGCCTACTTACAATTATTTAATAATTAAATTTAATCCCTTGAGATTTAAATTTAATTAAATAAATAATTTAAGTTTAATTTCCAAAATATAATTAAATATAACCAAAGAGCATAATATTAAATATTATAAAATCACCATTTCTTCCAGCCAATGCAATATTCAAAAGACCAAATCAAAGGGTTAACACATTTCGAAACATTACAAAAAGCATTCAATAAGATCTAGCAAGACTCAAACATCAGAGCTGACGACACACTAAGACTAGGGTGTAGACCTGACACATGTTACCAATTTACTATCTCCCATTCAACTTAACCGTTGGATCGACACGCTCAGACCTGTGGAACCAAGTGGAGTCGATGTCATGTACCTGCAACCTGTAATCAAATAATCAACATCATATATGCAGTATATAATTCACACCGTGAAGAAGAAATCTCAGAATCGCAGGGCGCTCGCAAGCGAGTGATGCAAATCCGTCTCCTTCACCAATACACTCATCCAAGACTGACACTAACGTCATAACAATAGTTTCATAACTAACCACATGATAATTCTACTGTCAGCATTCATTCATCAAAGCATGTAAAATTAAATCAGATAATCACATCACATAGTAATAGTTTGTCGCTCAAGAGTAGCGATCAAAATCTCATAATAAATATGTCCAGTATCTCAGTAGCTTTAATCCAAACAAAGCATAAACAACATGAAAATAGAAGCAAAACAGAGGGGTATTACAGAAAGTGTACACAAATTGAGGTAATATACTTACAATTTTAAGAATTTATTACAAAATCATTTAGAATGAAGTAAATAAATATAGAAATATTAAGGAAAACACATTATACAAAAGGAATTTGTGAAGTAGGAAAAGTGTGCAAAGGAAGCTTGAAGAAATCAGAGTAATTCCATATAGTAGAGTTTCAGGATTTAGTTTTGGTGGGAAATAAAGAGGAAATTGAAGAAGAAAAAGTGGACTTGAAGCATGCTCCAAAATATGAACATCAAATCCTACTCTTCATTGAGAAAATTACAGAGGAATTCTACTTAAACAATTATCTTGTAGAATTTTCAATTTTATGCAATGGATGGGTCAAAGGTAGTGAATGTTTCAAATGCATTGCAAATCAAATTAACTATTATCTGAATTTTCTAGCATCCCTCCTAGAGTATTACCTACTAAATAAATTTATGCATATATTTATGAATATTTTGAGGAAATTTCACCAAATTGATTAAGAATTTTGTGGAAGAATGAATTGGAAGAAAATTAGGATGCATATAAAATGTTAGCTAGAAAGAAACTAGATGTATAGAAAAAATTACCATTGTTTGAGTCTGACAAGAAGTACATACAAATGAAATTAAGTAGGATTCATGGTGAATCTATTTGGATTCATGAAACACACATCATAACCAAAGAATCTATAAGAGATATGACTCGGTTGTGTTTCTCTTGACTAGTTCTAAAATAAAATACTATCAATGATCAAGAGGTAATAGAGATTTCTAGTGCTACCCTTGAAGGAAAATAACTTGTTTTGAGTACAATTGAAGATTCAATCATTCGGTATGCTACAATGATTGTTGAACATAGAATTTTCTTACCAAGTAATGACTACATAGTTTCTACCATTGCCACATACATTTTATTTGATATGGTTGATAATGGAACTAATTATGATCTTTGTGAACTTCTTAGACTACATCTATTAAAGAATTTGAAAGATATCAAAAAGAATAAAAAAAGTACATTCCATTATGGTACTTTAACAATTTTCTTAGTCTTTTACTTTATGAAAGAGTTATTGGTAATTTGAAAGGTATAATGGACAAATATAGAATCAATAGCACACCAAATTAGGAATTTCATGAAAAATCATGGTGGTTTGGATGCTCAAAAGACTACTCTTGCATCATTCTTTGGAATAGTTCATATGAGAATGAATAAAAGAACAAGAATTCTAAAAATATGGTTGAAAAATACTTCAAAAACATCAATTTCCTAGTCTCTATAGATTTTTGTTATATAGAAGCAATTGAATCTGGACTTGTGTGGATTGTTTAATTTGATTATTATGTAATTGAGGCAAAAATTGATCATTACGCAAAAGAAATCCCCAAGAACCCTAACATGATAGATGAAGAAGAAATTTATATGAATGAAGTCTCCAATAGTGCAACAGGAACCAAAAAGAAAAGAAACGGTGTTATTCAAGAAATTACAGAACCAAAAGTGAATTTGAGAAAGTTCAACATGAGCATGAAAGCACAAAAATTTAAGAAGTATTAAAAGTGTTATAGAAAGCGAATCCCCATGTCAGCTTTAGTTCATCTATATCCATTGTGGAAAATATCAGGAGTATGATTAAATCTCTAAAACCATACATCTCCAGACAAAAATACAAATAGGAAATAGGTCTATAGAAGAAAATGGAGAAGAAATCAAGAAAAAATGTGCAGATGCATAGCACAAAGTTGTACAAGAATTAAAGGATGTTTAGGATTGTGAGAAAGAAGATTAGGAGTTAGTAGCTTTCTACTTGAATTGGTCCAATAGGAAATTAAATGTAAGAGGAGAAATAAGAAATAATTAAACTCGATTGAGTACTCAAGAAGATTTCTATAGCTTGGTAGACAATAGGGACAATCATAGATGGTCCTGCATTGTGCAATTACATGATCAATTATTTTCTCTATAGAATCAAATAATAGAAGTGATTAAGCAGTTGTGGAACTTAAAGATTTGGTAAAACTCAGGAATATTCATGTATCCAGTGCCCTTGATAGTGTTGGTAATCTATGAGAAATAAATATCATTCCCAACACTATGGAAAAAGGTATCAAGTCTTTGACTATGCTTGAATTAATTTACAAGACTCTTGCAAGTGAAAAAGGATTGTGGGAAGATGGAAAAGCTTCATTGAAGGATAGCATGAAGAACCTCAAAGGATCTTATTTAGGTTAATATTTTTTGGTAATTTTTTTATGCATACACATATTTGAAGAAGTATACTAGACATTTCATGACCTTTTTGATTGATGTCAAAGGGGGAGAGATAGTTGATAAAGTGAAAAACATTTTTGTCAGGAATAATTTTTGTAAGGAAAAGCATTAACCCAGAAAGGAGGAGTATTTAATTCTTTATATTGGGATTAATATGTTTTTGATATGCATGTTACCATCAATTCAAAAGGGGGAGATTGATGGAAATATGGGATCCTAACAACATGAGCATGAAATGTACATAGGTTGATTTGGCTAATCTTGTGTTTTCATTGAGTTTAATAATGTGGCAAAATTGTGGAAGCATATTTGGTATACCGAAAATTGATCTATAGTAGAAGTGTTCTTTACTAATATTTTTATGGTCCAGTGCATTCATATTTTAGTCTGAAATTCATGGAAAGAAGAGATATGACAATAATCTCTTAATATTATTATGAATCATTCATATAGTTATATCCAGGATCATAAGAATTTTTTTTTTGTGTACAAAAATTTATTGATGACAAAGTTCAACTCTGTACAATACAGTTGTTTCTATTTTTAGTATATATATGTGGGAGATTCCACATTTTCTTAAGAATATTTTGATGTTGCATTTCTAATGATATTCTCTCTCATGTTAATGTGATAAGAAACTGAAGTAATATCGGATCTAGAAGACGTTTACTTTGAGAAGAGATATGTGTTGGTTTGGAGTTTTTAAGTGTAGGTCCTATTCTTGGCCGACCTAATATATGGCATGTATGAAGAATATTAATTATACTTTTTGGATGTTAGTTGGTTCTCTTATAGATCTACGTTGATGTGAAATGATGCATCACATGGATAAAATGATGTTTTAAATCTTATATGGTGACAATAAGAGCTATTTTTGATTGGTTGGTCACATCTAATTAGGCTGACTTTATTGATGTATGAAATATAATTTCATATATATATAAGAATTTTTGGAGTAGAAAGTGTGTGTGTGTATAAGAGAAGTGCATGAAGTGAAGTGAATAAGATTGAGAATGTGGGAGCTTAAATGATTTATCAGATGCGAGTAATGTATTATGAGAAGATTCAAGAATCAGAGCAAGATTGTTATGCGACTACTAAGCAGAGTAGTACTTCACATTTAAATCCTCCTTGGAACTACACTCAACACATAGAAGGTGTATTCCATAAGTTCATATTTTTGGTAGTGAGCCATATCGTTTTGTATCTTGGTGGTTAGCCATTTAATTTTGTATTTTGGTTGTGAGCCTAATAAGGATAGTGAGTCTTGGTAGTCAGCCTTGTAATATTCTATATCTGGACATATTATATTGTGAACTAATCCTCACTGAGGTTTTTCCCATTTTAGGTTTCCCACGTAAAAATCTATTGTTGATGTGTTTTGTGGTGTCATGTTCATTTCAATATCTTCATTCTTGTTTGCAGTTATGTGTTCTTTAATAATTAGGTGGATTACAGTTGAATGGTTTAATAGAATACTAATTCACCACTGCCCTCTCACTATTCTGGATAATAAAAGAAATTCCTCAAACTTGAAGGGTTTTCTAGATGGTGATGTGTCATCTTGTAAATTCTTCAAGGAATATTTTATTTCTTCACATTCTCTGCTAATAGGTGTAGATGAGGAAGGACCTGTGGGAATGGATTGATCATAAGGAGCATATCTATGATATGGTGGTGGTGGTGGTGGAAGTGATTCATTGAAATTGGGGTTAAAGTATGATGATTGAAGGTATGATAGTAATTTTTGATATTGGTTAGTGTAGGTTTGTTGTTTATTTGGATGTGGTTGATAGTACAATGATGATGTAGGTTGTTGTTGGGATGGAGCTTGTGGAATACCACCATGGAGTCTGGTAATAGGATGGATGTAATTGATAGTTATATGTTTTTTGTTGATTTTGAGAGACATATGGTTGTAGCTATAGATTATATTTTTTTTGGTATGTGATTAGTGTGGGTTGTTGTTGGTTATTTTAGGATGCATATTTTTTGGATTATTACTGGTAATATTGATAATTGGGATTGGGTGTGATGTATTGTTGGTATTGAATGTTAGGTTGTGGAGGTAGCTGATAATAAACATCATATGGAGGAGGTTCCACAAAGGTTGGTGATTGATGATAGTGATGGTAAAAGTAATGAGGAGGTTGATTGGCATATGTATGCAAAGGTTGTGGTTGGAATTGATGTTGGTTTGAGGGATTTCCTTAAGGTTGTGATGATTGTTTTTGAGGTTGGGATTGAACATTGTTGTAGTTAATGGTATAGTTATTGTTGTGGAATAGATTGAGTATGTTGTGGTTCTGTTTTATGATAAGGTGGGTTTTGTTGCGGGATGGAATGACTAGGATTAAATAGTGGTATCCATTAGGATAATGGTTGTGTTTGAATGAGAGGGTCATGAGGGGGTGCAAATGTTAAGACATTAGACATGGTGCCCCTAGTATTTCCTAATGATTGATTTGGCTGATTCTTTGTAAGGGATAGTGTAAATGGAATAGATGTATTAACCTATAGATTGCTAACTTTTGTTGTGGTCCCCTAATTGATATTTGAAGAGGGGAAGGTGAAAATCAGACACACACATCATTCCAAAACCTAGGTTGATACAGGGTATCCTGAGGAGTGACTTGAGGGACTTGAGGGGTTTGAGGGATTGACACGTTTGGATGATATTGAGAACTTTGAGGATCTTGAGATTGAGAGGGGGTAAGGTATTAATGTATTATGTCAATTCAAAACCAGATCCTATTCTGGCACCCCTCATAAGAAAAAAAGTGATGATCCTATCTGATCATTCAAAAATGATACAATCAGTCATTTGTATATTAGCATGATTGATAAGATAATCTTTTAAAAACTTCTTAGGTTGATTAACCATTCCTCCCTCATTGAATGGTTAAGAATGACCTGCTTCTAGATCCTGATTAGCTACATTGAAATGTTGAAACCCTTTATTCAAAGCCAATTTTTGATGATAAGGTAAATGGTAAACCAATGGTTTTTGTGGTGGTTGTTTTATAATATTTTTAGCCCATATTTGAGTGAAAATGAGCATGAAAGTGTGGATGATCAAATGATGAGGATGATGCAAGTATCAAAGGGTATACCTAAATGTGGATGATTAGTTGATTGATTTATTGATTTGATAATGGATTAGATTATTGTTGGATCAGATTGATGATTGGATCAGATTGATTGATCAAATTTGATTAATTGGTTGGATTGGATTGATTGATTGATATATGACCCCAAACTAGAATTAAGAGCTTGATTGGATGATGTTTGGATATAGGATTGTTATTTGAGTTAGCCTTAGAATCTCAAAAATTTTAAAAGATAGTGATAATGATGACGATGATAATGGTGAATGGATTAGATATGATGATAAAAGAGATGAATATGATGCAAATTTCCCCCAAATTTGGAGAAAATTGATGAGGGTGATAGTGATCAATAATTCAAGACAGACTATGTTGCTAAGTGAGAAAGAATGACAATGATAAGGATTGATTAATTAACCAAATTGGATAAAAATATCTCAAATTTATGTCTAGCAGATTTGGATAAAATATTTGATGATTGTTTTGATGACTAAGGATGTCCTAAAATGGATTCCTGTAATCAATGGATGATTTGATGACTTTAAAAAAATTAAAGTGATGAAAATGAAAATTATAAGAGATTGGATGGTGATAAAAATGTTTTGATTATAGGGATAATTTTTGGAACAAAAAATGATTTCATTGTTCAAATGGGTTCACACTCTGGATTTTCTAGGGGAAATAGATGTACCTCTATAGATCACACATCTACCTCTATAGATCATGGGATCACTTATTGAGGATTATAACAGATTCACCACTATAGGCCATAGAATCACCTATCCAAATTATGAGCCTACCTATGTAGCACTGATCTATTTATGTACAAATAACAATAATGCATTCACCAATCTAGGATCTATTGTATGAAAAAGAGTAGAAATTTTTTTCCCTTGAAGGTCATCGGATCTACCATCTAGGATGGGGTATAGACAAAGAAAAAATGGATCCTTCTCTGTAGTAAAAAAATTACCTATCAAGGGATATAGGTGTATGAATGAGGATAGCGGATCTACCTTTGTAGAAGATGGGATTGCTTATTGAGGGATTGCATGAATAAATATAAATGGATCTGCCTTTATAAGAGATGAAATTTCCTATTGAGGGTGAACTCAGACTATGAAAAATTATCCTTTGTAGGATATCGGATCTCCTATCAAGGATAACTACATGGATGAAGGATAGTGGATGTATCTTTGTAGAAAGTGGAGCTTCCTATCGTGGGATGCCTAACCAAACTAACTTAACTAAAGGAGAACACAAAATCTCTGCTATAAGGACAAGTTCACACATCAAGAGAATGTATTCAATTTTTTGAAAATAGATACACCCTTTAATTTGAGGGAGACCTAATGAAAAATAATGAACATAAAAACAACAAATAAGGTCAAATATGGACATAAGACTCAGACAAGTATCGGTATTTCACAAGAAAAACACCCGATTGCATAACCCTCAATTAGTAGAAAGGGTTCACAAACTCAATTTAGGCTCACCACCATGGGGGGTAATACTCCATGGTACTTAGGTTTAACCCTCTTTCTCATGAAGGTGGATAGGTAGAGATCTAGTGACACAGGGTCATCAACTAAGGATTTCTATCTCAACCTAAGGGAGTACATGGTGAGTAGCTTTAGGGTATATTATGCATCCCCTAAACTACACCAAGCCATGGCTACAATATGGGTCTTAAACTGGGCTAAAAAGGAAATCTCAGGAGTCCTCAAAACACTAGGAGGGTGTATGAGGTGCATTTGTGAAAAATAGCTCATCAGAAGCATGGGTCAATTTTTTTTCATAGGAAATGTCAAACCAACCCTTCAAACCTAGCTTGAAATCACCCAAGTATTACTACTCAGCCAAACATGACACAACTAGATAGGGGTACAACTTTAATTATTACCCCTTTGTATACTAGATCAATTCATGTGGTTGAGGTCATCCCTTGGGGTGATGAAATTCCTGAGTAGGCCTCCTAAAGGAAAGGAATTGTTAGGAATTTTTGATCGCCAGGCTCACACATAGCGTAAGGGGAGAATATACATGCAAACTAACACTCCTTAGGTTGGCTCAAGTGGACTTGGTTTGAGTTGAAATTTTTTATCCCCAAGCTCACCATAGGGTCTAAGGGGAGAGAATGTGTTAACAAACTACTCCCAAACATGTCAAACAAGTTAACTTATCCTTTGGAAAAATGAAGTGTGTCTAGCTAGTATAAAAGACTTAAGCTACATCTTTGACTGATCAACCTACAAGAAAAGATTTTGTAGCTTATCCATCAATCTTGGAAAAATGAAAGACTTCAAGAGGTTAGTAGCTATCATAAAAAAATACAGATGAGTTAGCAGATTAGTAGCAAAAACCCAAAATGACGAGAAGACTCTAGACAAAGATTAATGTTTGATTTTACCTCAAGATCACCTATCTAGAAAGCATGGCCACCCTTGAAGTTCACACATCTACCTTTGTAATAAGAAGTAGAATTTTGCAATAGAGAAAGGAAGAGAAATAGATAAACTCACTCTTAATTGAGTTGCATGGTATATGTAGTATTGAATAATTTGGATAACTAAGAGGGGGGTGAATTAGTTATCCCAAAACACTTTTATTTCTTTACTTAATTTATTGCAATCATAAACTAATAATATATTAATTACAAAAGATATGAACATGAAAGAACTAAACAACACCATGCACAATAAACACTAGAATTTATGTTGAAATCCAAGATGGGAAAAACCACAAAGAATTATAATTCTCAATTATAAAACACTGGTTAATGTGATTTTTACAAGGGATCACTGCCAAAGTGCTCATTGTAGGTAGGGCTCACTATCGGGTGGCTCGCTACCAGTGGGCTCACTGCCTAAGATACAAAAGCCATTGATTACAAAAATGGACAAAACATGAACTCATGAAGTTGCATAAACATATGCATGAATTCAGTTTTGGTTAAGAGAACAACATCTAATTGCAATAGATCTAGTTAAGAATCTTCTACCAACCTTCCTTTTACTACTTCAGAAAAATAAATTGCTTCTACTTGGCACTTTCCTTCACTTCCTTCTCTGATCCTTATCGCACAATTATTCACACCTTTATCACTTTTTGCATAGTCCATGGTTCTTATTTTTTGAACACACTAAAATTTGTTCCACATACATGTATATATACCTAGAGAACAAAATGAGTCACCCTAGCAATGCATGTTGGCTTGAGGAAAAACCTTGAAATATTCAATAAGGCTTGACACGCTAGCACTGAACCCATAAGATAGGTCGCACAAAAAGGGTCTTCTTACCATGTTAAAATAGGTCCCATAAATAGGTCATACATAAGATATAGAATTATTACCCAAAGATAGCTAACTTTAAATTACATGAGATATATTCTAGATTTGATGGGAACACCACAACCAAGACCAAATCTTGATTAACATAAAGTGATAGGAAATCCACAACCAATACCAAATATCCATCAACATTAATTTTATAGGAACACCAAAACCAAAACCAAATATTGATCAACATCAATTGCAGTACCAACCAAAGAAATGCAATTAGACATACCAAAACTTGTAATAAGCTACATGAATGTACAGATAGGATAGAGACTCGATATAATCTTTAGACATAGCAACCGATAGAAAAATATTAGTCCTGAATATTCTACATTAACTGTCTTCCAAAAATGTCTCAAAGAGAAGTACTACTATTATACAGATCGAGGATACCATCCATACTATGCAACAATATAGGATAGATTTCTTTTGTATATCATTTGGAGCACAACCTTCCAAATCCTAGGTTTTGATATCAATGACAACACTGCCATATCAACAATTTCTCAACAATATCCTCTTTTGGAATTGATGGAAAAATAGAAAAAACTCAAAAATACAAAAAATCCAAAAATCCAAGAACTCCCCCTTAGCCAAGCAATTCAAATCATCTTTTTGTTTTTGTTTTTCTCTTCCTTTCCTTTTCTCCACCTTATTTCCATCAAAGGAAAATTTCCAAAAAAGAACATTCAAAAACTTAAGTAAAGATAACACTTTTCACATGAAATTTTTTCTTGTACCTTTCTTTCATAATTGGAAGAATGTTCTTTCAGTCTTGCATTGCAAAAACCATTCTTGCACACACACTTTCCTATAGAATCAACATCCCTAATGAAGATGACCAATACATAGATAGGCACTTTCATTCATAGTCCTCTACTTCAAAAAGTATCTTGGAGAGATGATCCAACCTGAACTCAACAATTTCTTTAACCAACCAAAAGGTTTTAACCACATCTTCTCTTTGTCTTTGAGTAGAAAAAAACTCATATTGCTACTCACCAAATCTTATTCTATGTTTTCCATCTTTATATTTGAAGAATTCAAAACATTTCCCAATCTCATTCAATTCAAAACCAATAGCTTCAATTCTCCTTCTAAAATTATCAATAGTTGCAAGCCACTAGAGACAATATTTTAGATGTCAGACATCTCCTTAAGACATTTGCTTGTCTCATCAATGTGTTTGGATAACTTTTATTTTCTGGTGACACACCTTTTTTCAATAATAGCTTAGAATTTATCTCCTTTAGACATTTATTTTAACAACATTTCTTCGACAACTTCTACCAAATCATCTGATAATGAATTAGAAACAACATAAATTGCAATACCCTTTTTGAGCATGTACTCCACCAAGGCTTCTTAAATTCTAGACCTACTTACTAGAGATAAGGAATTCCATATTTCACCGACCTTTCTCATATCACCTTCATCCAACATGGACCAAACTTCATCTGAATTAGGTAGAGACTCTTCTTCCTTCTCCATTTGTTCTGAGATAATGATAATATATTTTGTGTTAATTTTCCTTCTTTTAGATTCCAGAGGGGAACCACCAATGACAACCTTTAATTCCCTCTTACCAGAGGATTAACCCTCCTCAAATTGAGTGATAGGCATAACACTAGACACTATCACACCATAGTATAGCTTTAAATTCAAAGATGAGAAATAAGCTTTGCATTCACTTACTTTATCTTCCAAAATTTTTAGATATATGTAAACTTTATTTCCAGCAAGGATGTTTGAATTCCACTTAAAATTCTTCTTTGATGGTAATGAATTTAAAGAGTATAACACTAAGCACATGATTAGATACCCAAACAGAAAGGGATAACTATCAACAATAGACATTCTGACAATCTCAATTAGGTTTTCCATTACTAGGCTACATAGATCAAATTGTTGATTTTCCTTCACCATCTTATCTGTAGGAAAAACAACAATAGCAGATGTAGAGCCTTCGTGATTTCAGAAATAGATTTTTTATGAGATGCCATAATAAAAACACCATACTATAGTATTGGAAATGGCATTTATCAGTAGAGCTTGGGGGTCTTTATTGATACCAATTCGTCCCTCCATGTCTTTGTATTTCATGGTTTTCTTCCTAGGGAGGTCACCAAATATGTACAACCTAGTAACAACTTCAGTGGCTTCCTTCATGACCTGATACGATTTGTACAAAATGATGCTACCATCATTGAAATGGCTCAATAGGAACAAGATAGACTCCTTTTCAAAAAAGTAGGGTAATTTTCCTCAAAAATCCACACCTACGACAGTCACATTTTGCAAGTCATCAAACTCATCCAACAAAAATCCCTTCAACTTCAGTGGAATACTACCACTAGATTCAATACCAATCAACACAAATTCCATCATCATGCTAAACTTCTTCAATCCTTTATCACTCATAATGACTTCACCACTAAAACGTGCATTGATGACACTAGCAATTGTAATTTTATTTTCAATTAGTCAAAAATAACCTACATTATGCAATATCACTTGGATCCAACTTAGTCATGCTGGAAACATGTCAATATTTCTCCATAGATGGGGAATCGATAGGATATGCATTACAAAACTGCCCCCAAGCTAAGGCGGTTGACTCAATTTTTGAAAGATCTAGTACCAAGATTCGGCACCATAGAAGGGCTCTCCACACTCATTTCATTTTTATTCCAAATGGTGATGGTATTCTTTTTATATTCATCTAATTCTGCAACCTTATTTTTGTCTTCAATACATTTTTGGAGCAACATATTTGCATGTTTTAGCATAATGTCGAGATCTATTGCACTTGTAACATATTTTCCCTAACCGAACTAAGTGAACCCTAGATCTACACTAATTTTCTTCATGACCATAACCATGGCATAAGTATCAATAACCATGAAATAGATTGTTCATTTCATTCCTTCTAGTTGGATTAGATAATTGACTTCTATAATGACTTTCTTTGTGACAAAACTTGTGACAATTAAAGCATTGAATACTTGGTTCCATCTTTCTTTTACACTCTACAACCTTATGTCCAATTTTCTTTTTCATAGAAAACAATGACCATTGAATGATAAGTACCTTTGATCATTTGGTTTTCTTATCAGACGTCATTTTGTAGATCTTCTATAGTTTCAAACTTTTCTTGTTACACCAGATCTTGCTTCAGCTTCTAGTGCATTGTCTTTATCCTTAGTGTTCAGATTTGAGTTTTCACCTGAGAAGCCAAGTCATTCCTTATCTTTTTGATATTTATATAGGAACAAAATTTGATCTAGAATCATGCTACTTTCACACACTCTAGAATTTTATTTCATCTTCCTTGACTCTTGATCTAACTTCTCATTTTCTTCTTCTTTTCGTTTGATGGTATCTTTGAGATTTTATTCTATCTTTTTCCACTCTTCTATTTTATGTTTGATGGTATCTTTGAGAATTTATTTAGTCTTTTTGCATTCATCTAACTAAATATTTAGATTCAAAACACTTTCCTTTAGATCCTTTAATTTCTCACTAACCTCTCTGTGTCTTGATTTTAATTCATAGATATTCTCCCTTAGCTTTGAGATACAAGCATTTTC
Organism: Sequoiadendron giganteum; assembly: GCA_007115665.2. Taxonomy (NCBI): domain Eukaryota; kingdom Viridiplantae; phylum Streptophyta; class Pinopsida; order Cupressales; family Cupressaceae; genus Sequoiadendron; species Sequoiadendron giganteum. The sequence continues at coordinate 68,215,335 of CM021105.1, forward strand.
CTCCTTGATGTTTTATTTAAATTCCTCATTCTCAAATTCTATACTTTCCATACTACTTAATATTGACTTAAATTCTTCCTCAAAGTAGTAATCTCCTACCATTTTTTCAAACTGCTTAGATCTCCCTCAAGCAATTAATCTCTATTTGCAAGGGACCAAGCTTTGATACCAATTATTGAACAATTCAAATAACTGAGAGGGGGGGTGAATTAGTTATCCCAAAATACTTTTCTTTCTTTCTATATTAATTAAAATAGATATGAACATTCAAGCACTAAAGAACACCACGCATAATGAACACCAAAATTTATGTGGAAACCCAAGATGGGAAAAACCACGTAAAACACTAATTCTTAATTATAAAACAATAGTTAAGGTGACATTGATTAAGGTGATTTTTACAAGGGCTTAATACCAAAATTCTCACTATAGGTAAGGCTCATTATTGAGTGGCTCACTGCAAGTGGGCTCACTTCCTGAGATAAAAAAAAACCACTGATTACAAAAATGGAAAAACATGAACTAATGAAGTTCCATCTACATATGCATGAATTTAGTTTTGATTAAGAGTACAACATCTGATTGCAACAGATCTGGTTGAGAATATTATGCCAAAATTCCTTCCACTACTCCAACAAAACAAATTGCTTCTACTTGGAACTTGCGTTCACTTCCTTCTCTAATCCTTATTGCACAATCCTTCACACCTTTATCACTGTTTTCACATTCCACACTTCTTGTTTTTTGGACACTCTAAAAGATGTTCTACATACATGTATATACATAAAACTAGAGAGAAAAATGACTCGGCCTAGAAAAGCATGCCAGCTTGAGGGACAACCTTGAAATATTTAATAAGGCTTTCCATGCTAGCACCAAACCCAAAAGATAGGTCGCACATAAAGGATATTCTTACCACATTACATTTTGAACCATAAATAGGTCATACATAAGATATATAATTATTACCAAAAGATAGCTAACTTTGAATTACATGAGATATATTCTAGATTCGATGGGAACACCACAACCAAGACTAAATCTTGATTAACATCAATTAGATAGGAATTCCACAACCAATACCAAATCTTGATCAACATCACTTTCAATACCACCCAGAGAAATATAGGTAGACATACCAAAACTTGTAACAACCTATGCGAATGTCTAGATAGCAAGGATACCCAAAATAAGCTTTAGACATAGCAGCTAATAGAAAAGGATTAGTCTTCAATATTATCCATTAGATGTCTTACATATATTTCTCAAACATAAGTAATATTATTATCTGGATCAAGGATACCATCCATCCGATGCAAAATTATATGATAAATCATTTTTGTATATCATATAGAGCACGACCTTATAGATCCTAGGTTTTGACATAAATGAAAACAATGCCATATCAACAACTTCTCAACATTCATTGCATATAAAATGAGAATGGGAGATGTTGAACTATCAAGGAAGGACACTACTTTTAAGGTTACAAACAAAGAGAAGGAATTATTTCCTAAGAAAGATAATATTGAGAATATCACATCTAGAAATGATGATCGATGAAGAAGAGGTCAATTTCATTAGGAACTAAGAAGAGGATCTAGAAAGTACAAAGGTAAGTTGCTATGTTTAAATTTGGATTTTTTTTTCATTTTTCTGCTAAATTACCTAATAATAAGAAAATAAACTTTGAGGAAGAGGTATAAGGTAGAGTGAGGAATCCCTAATACACTAAGAGAAGGATTTTTCATGACAAAAATAAAATTATGTACATCCAAGAGTACAATGATGTACCTGATGATTGTAACAAATCTGATGATGAACATTTTTTTTCTTTTATTGTAAAAGAAAATGAAATTATTTTCATGGAAAAAGAGTTTGAGGGACAAAAGGATGGAAAAGTTGAATATTTTGGTGAAGATGGTGAAGAAGGAGAGGTTAAATTGTAAGGAGAACTTATCTTTTCCCTAGATGAGATTGAAATGTTGAAAAATGAGAACTTAAAGCAAAAGAAACTTGTGCAAAAGGGATCAAATTGTAGTAGGTTTGATACTTCAACTAGAGGAAGGCAAAAAAATGCAAGAAGTGATGAAATCAAAATTAAAATCTGCAATGGATAGATGCATGAAACATGAGGAAGGAATTGTTGTCTTGAGAAAATACTTGGAGAAAGCTAAGGAGCATGTTGAAAAAGGCTTGGAGTTTAAAGGTGGTCTTGAAATTTTGGATGAACTACTAACTACAAAAAAGCTAATTAACAAGGAGAAATTAGGCTTAGGATTGGAGAAAGGGTAGATTTATTTTTTTATGCTTCTATAAAGTTATATGAATGATTTAAGGTAGGAGAAAATTATAAATTTGTCAATGAAAGTGATTACAAAGGAAGTGAACTCAAAGAGAAATCTCTAAAAGTTGAGAAAACCAATGAAGAAAAGAAGCCTGCTATAGATAAGAAGGATAAGGAATCTTCTCCAGATCATCAGAAGACAAGGAATAATTTTGAAATGAATGATGTTGATGTATTTACAAGAATGCATGAGTAGAGGCCAAGAAAAATAATATCACGTTATCAAACTCAAGGCATTTCTATGTCTAGGTATTCATCATAATTCTATGGTTATTGTTATACATGAAATCAATTTGGTCATTGAACTAGAGAATGTAGGGTCATTCCTAGGAGGGGCACATATTTTGTAAGCAAGAATCTATTTGATCTATTGATGGATATTAATATAGCTTGTTATAATTGAAACAATTTTGGTCACATAGCAAGAACTTGTAGAGTAAACCTAATGAGACCCAAATTTAAAGATTGAGGAAAAGAAAGATCTACCTCATAATTTGAACAAAGAATCTAAAAAAAGGAGAATGTGGAAATATTTGAAAATAAATCTAAGAAGGCATGGAAGGAAAAAGAACAAAGTTCTGCATAATCAATGATTGGTCAAACAATGTTGCATGCTAAAATGCAAAATTTATGAGTAATAGATAGTGGTTGCTTAAAGAATATTTATAGAGACAAAAGAAAGCTCATAAAACTCAAGAAATATAATGGTTGATCTATGATTTTGGGTGACAATAAAGCAATCAAGATAGTTGGAAAAGGAATCTTGAGTCTAGATGGAAAAATCCCACAAAGGATGTCTTGTATGCTGAAGGATTGAAGAACAATCTACTCAGTGTGAGTTAGATGCGTGACAATAGCTATATGGTCACATTTGATTTAGAAGGCTGCATAATTAGAAAGAATGGAAAAATAGTTGCACAAGAAGTACACACTAATAGAAATCTCTACAACCTTTGTGAAGTGAAAGGTCAAAGTTGTTTGATAGGACTGTAATGTAGGATATCTACAAAATAGATTGTTAGTCTAATAATGTATGCATATATTAAATAAAATCCAACAAACAATGAAATACATTAGAGATAAAATGAGAAAGTGAATGAAACTAGAACAGTCTCACCCAATCTTCTCTCCTCCATGATTTATTTCCATTGTACCTCCTTAGCTTGCTGTGATAATGGATGCCCTCATATTTGATGAGAAAAATCTATATGTCTAGTCCTAAAAAATGCTTTGAAGGATTTTTGAAAATATGATGTTGCATAAGAAAATTAATTCTAAATGCAAGAAGCTTAATATGAAAAATAAGTATGCAAGAAGATAATAAGATAAAATGCAATATTAAGAGATCAAGAGATAATAATAAGAGATGTCGAAAATGAGATCAAGATTGTCATTTTATAGAAAATGCAATCTTGAATGGATGGATGAGATGAGAGATTGAGAAATGCCCTAGAATCAATGGTTAAGATTCAAAATGGCAGCTCTCAATTAGGGTTAGGGTAAAATCTCCAAATGTGTTGACGAGATTTAATTTAGGAAATTAAATCAATGGTGGAGAATAAATGTGACATTGAGATGAAATTAGTAAAAATAAGAAGATAAGGAGATGAGATTTTAGCAAGTCAATAATTTTAGAAATTACTTGATTTATAGAAGAATCTTTCCATTTTGAATTCAATTAATTCAAAATATGGATTTTGTGAGATAATAAGTAATTGAATTTTGAAATTAATTACTAAAAGAGGAATCAGTTAACTATGTGAAGTCATTTTTAAATCAATTACTTTATTTAAAAACAGGGAAATGTCACATAACGCATTTAAATAATTAATAATAATTATTTGATTTAGAAGAGGCAGTTAATTAATTAAATAAATTAATGAATCTATTTAACTAAGAGAGGATTTAGGAATTAGTGACATATTAAATAAATATATTAAAATATATTCATTTAATAATTAGGAGGACATTAATGATAAGGATTAATTAAATAAATGAGACTTTATTTAATTATAAGAAGACTTTGATAATTAGTGACATATTAAATAAATAAATAAGATTTATTTATTTAATAATCATGATGGATGAAAGATCATGAATAAATTAAGTAATCATGAACTATTTAATTAATAGTTGAAAGTGGGTTAGAAACATAATTATAGTAGGACGAAAGGTGGGAAAATATTGCTTGCAAGCTTTGGTCATTTTTATGTGTCTACATTTCCCCCTCTTTGTCATAATGTAGTTTATCATGTTATGGCAAAGAAAAAAAGTGTAGAATATGCCCCAACGAAGGTACGAAGTGCTTATGCCCCCTCAGAATTTTTTTCAAATTTTGATCAGGGGGCAAAAAAATTTGGAAAGTGTCTCAATTAATCAAATTAATGGCCAGAGGAACAATGACGTGATCAGATTCAGAGGTGGTGGATGCTTAGCTAGCCAAAATTCCAGAGAAAGATGGTCAAAGGAGCTTCCAATACAAACCTACTAGGTTAAAACCCTAATTTTGAGCTTATAAATAGGTTGAAAAGGCAAAAAAAATTGTCATTTGCTCATTTGCTATATAAAAATTTTAGAGATCAGATCTTAGAAAGACGATGATGATTCCAGTGACTACCCACCATCGATACCGTGAGCGGACCTATCAACAACTTGAGGGCACAAAGGCACCGGTAATTACCCTACCCAACTTGTCAATTTTTAAATTTAATGCATTAATGAGGATTTAAGGAGGGTTGAAAAAATGCGTTGCGATGCAAATGCTGTCGCATAAGCCAAAATTTCCTTTGCGTTCGCCGCATTTGTTTGCGTCGCAACACAAGTGTAATGGGTAGCTGGGCTATTTTGTTCACTCGGGCATTTGTGAGGGGAAACAATGGAATCGCCAGATTGCAATGCAAGTAAGGCAATCTATGATGCATATGTACTGTTCTAATGCAATTGCCATGTCAAACACTGTGATTGAAAAACCACGATGCAACTACCATGTGGAATGGTGCAATTGTTGTTAGGTTGCACAATTGACAGATAAATCCATACATTTGACATGTTGTGATGCAAATGCCATGTGTAGAGCTGCAATTAACTAGTTGTGATGCATTTGTGATCAACGCGATGTAATTGTAGTTGACCAAAGTTGACTTGTGTTGACCTTAGTTTTAGATGTATTTCTACTTTAGTAATTCTGACCCATGTGTACTAACTCTTGCCTATGCATGTGCAGAGTCGACTAGTGTCGATCTATACCTGAGATTTCAGGCCGATGACATACACCTTTAGAAACCGTTTGAGTGACAAGGAGAGGCATCACTTGATGTCACTAGGTTTATACTACAATGCCTATATTCCCATTATTTGGGAAAATAGGGGTTTGCTGACAGTGCTTTGTGAGAGGTGGCACTCAGAGACCTTCTCTTTTCATCTCCCTATAGGAGAGGCAACGGTCACCTTAGAGGATGTGTACCACATTCTTCGCATACTGATCCATAGAGAAAGGGTTGTATATGACCCACACGAAGGGTGATAGGCCCTTCTAGATATGTATGAGGATGTGGGTGGCTCCCAGTTGGGTATGGATGGTTATGAGGTAGGCTGGGATGTTGTAGCCGATTGGTTTCCCAGGTGGGATGCTATGTTCATGACACTGATTGCTGAATTATTGATTCCAGATCACCACGGTCATGGATTTCCCATTGTATGGGGGAATGTACTAGTCCAGATGGAAGGACAGAGGACTGTTTTTGCTAGGGGGCCTTGTTTATTGGCCATGATATATCATCAACTGCATGAGGTCATTTATCACCAGGGCCATAGTATCAGTTGCGAGACTATGCTTCTCATGATCTGGGCATGGGAGCGTATTCCAATCTTTCGGCCACCAGTATAGATGTAGCAGTTGGGCGATGGGATATCGTATGTCTACATGTATGCAGGTTCAGTCAGTTAGACTCATGTTGGAGATACCGGATATTGACGTCACAAGATTGACACCATGATTAGTTTTTTTTGGAGGCCTTATAGAGATTGTAGTCAGTGGCCAGATGCGGATGGTCATTTATGATTGTGTAGACATTTTAGATATGTGATTGGCCATATAGTATAGATTCAACATATCATAGAGATGTACCTACCCTAGTGGATACTACGATAGTTTAGAGAGTAGCAGGATGTGCCAATAGGCACGACAGAGTATGCACAGTCTTCCAGAGAGACCATATGGGGCCATCCATATCAGTGATAGTGGTTGATTAGTAGGTAGATGGCCTAGTTGTGGTTCCATGGATGTGGAGGGGAGGTCCAAAAGATGCAGGTATATCTACCGAGTTTGAAACTTGGTGGAAGATTCATAGGCCCCTCCCACTGACAAATCCAGATGGTCCGCTACATATAGATTGGAAGTTAGTTATCCCATGACTATTGAGGAGAGGCCAATGTGGGAGGGATGGAGGCATAGATGGGAGAGGGGTCAGGGGGAAAGATGGAGGCAGGGGAGATGGGGGTCGAGGAGATGGAGGCAGAGGAGACAAAAGCCACGGTGGGGGAGATGATGGGGGTGGCCAGGGAGGAGGGGATGGAGGATGAGGGAGAGGTGCGGGGAGGATGAGGGACAACAAAGGGCAGAGGTAGCCCAGGAGAGTTAGGCAGAGGGTGGGTGGTCCACCATTACCACCCATCTGAGATGAGGGCGAGGAGAGAGAGATGCTAGCCAAGTAGGAGGCAAGGGAGGAGCTCAAAGAGGGTGAGGAGGAGGTGAAGGTTAGAGTTGAGGAGGAGGTTAGGGGTGGAGAGGAGGTCAATATTCCTGTAGAGGAGGATTCATTCGTCAGAGGACAACCTCTTGATATAGATGTGGAGGAGATCTGAGCAGAGGAGGAGAGGGATGAAGAGAGAGATGAGGAGGAGGAGGATGAGACACACTGGAGAGTGCGGGAGCAGATGATTTCTGAGGATGAGGAGGATGACAGATCACCAATTTTTCCTATTGATGCTACCATTGATTAGAGAATCATCGATATTCAGAGCAGACTCGATGCACACTTGTCTAAGAACAAGGCCTTGGTAGAAGAGTTAGAGGTTACCAAGGTGGAGAGGGATCAGGCCATTCTCCGATGATAGGTTTCAGATCGGTGGGTGACAGAGTTTTCCGAGTTGTGCATAGGGCCGATAGGGAACATGGCCAGAGAGTTGACTAGGATGGTAGAGAGTAGGCAGCTCCCCAAGAGAGACGGGACCCAGGGTTGTCTTGATCATATAGTAGGACAGGAAGTGGCACCTAGACACATAGCAGTAGTAGGTCACATAGCAGTAGTCATACCTGTGTTGGGTGGTCCACTGCATTAGGTAAGTCATCAGGCCAGAGGTCACATAGCTCTCACAAACACCCATCACGCCATAGCCATAGGTCAGAGCATGGCCACAGGTCAATATCATTAGGACACCAGATAGAGCAGAGCCAACCTCATATTACCGAGGCCTCAGGCTCACAGAGTTAGACTGAGGACAACATGCCCATCTAGGTTACTTTTTACGTGGTTGCTCAGGCACAACCACCTCACAGTTCACCTCCATGGGACAAAGGAGGGACATCATAGGACTTGTTTCTAGACACTTTTATATTTTGATATTTGAGTTTGCGAGCTCCATTTTTGGGATATCATATGACTCTATCCTGTGAAAAGACATTTTTGAGATTATATATATGTGATGTAGTCTTGATGTGGTCTATATGATTGTATGTGTTATGGTATTTTATGCTTTACAGATCCTATGTGATACTTTTATGATGCTATGAGATGCATGGATATTATGCTTATGTTTATGAATGAAATTATGGACATGATTACATATGTATGCATTTTGTAATGTGATGATGATGTGATTCTTATATGCTAATGCAAATGTTACTTATGATGCTTATATGTTGATGTGAGATGGATGAATGTAAACGATAGCATTATGTAATGTGAATTATGGTATTTGATTTATGTAGATGTGAGATGCGATTATGAAATGCTCATATAATCATGTATGAAACTTTTTCTTTTGTATGTCATAGGATATCATCAAAGAATGAGAGAAGAAAAGGTGAAGATTGATGTTAGTGCGAAGAAAGATATGAATGTTAGTGCGAAAATTAAAATCCTTCAAAGATTTTCTATAGTGCTATCCTATTTGTTGCTCTTAATCATCATTGGGAAAAAAATGTCATGATGGCCGACAAACACTATGATATGACATAGATCAATAGTGTTCAAGGTCGAACCATCACGTAGATCAACGGTCGCAAACAAGGATGATCATGACTCATACAAGGAAAACAATTGCCCCTAGTCACTTTGTCATGACCAACCACCAGAAAAACCAAACCAATCACGAAACGTCGTTGCTTCTCTAAATCTTGACGTTAGGACATCCTTGAGAAACTAGCCACATGATAGTAAAAAACAGACAGTAAAATCATCGTTGCTTCTCTAATTCCTGAAGTTAGGACATCCTAGAGAATCCAATACTTGAGTGATTCAAAAAGATAAGGATAATCATCATGATATTTCATGGTTTCTAAGACATAAGGAACTAATATCATGATAATCATAAAAAATACAGATAAATTTTGCCAAGTGTTTGCCAAGTGTTTTAATGTCAGGTGTTGCCAAATGTCGAGAAATATCAGATTCAAGGACACATCCTGAATGGCGTTGATATCTAGGAGATCAATTCTCGAAGTTAGGAGAATCCATCAAAATTCCCAATGATGATGACGATGCTTAGGAAGGACACATCCACAAGCATAAAGAGATGATGAGAGTTTCTTTTCAGAAGTGCACATCTGAAGAAGAACCCAAAATTTTGCCATGGTAAATTGTCTTGATAAGATTTTGACTACATGTCATTGCTGACATGCTGAATTGACTAAAAGTGTTGATGAAATAGATTGTCAATAGATTGACAGTTCGAGATTGACATAAGATCTGCTCAATTTGAATATAGCTTGACGTGTGTGAAAATGTTGTGCCATGAACCCTAATGGGCTGACCTAGTGTGACCTTGAGGGCTCATCGATTGATGGCCTTTCCTATGTCGTGCACTTAGAGACCTCATAGTTCGACATGACCAATGACATTGTCCCGAAGGAAAAAAGTTTGAATCATGATTTTATTTCGACAAACCTAGAAAGACTAACCTAATGTCTCGGGGATTCACAGATGAGTCTTGCCTACATAGCAAATGCGTAGAGACAACGTAGTTCAGACATGGACAAAAGATTGAATAGAATAACCAAACATACATTGACCTTGACTCTGTTTTTGGATTTTCTCAAGAAATTTTCAAATTTTTAGGACTTTTTTTAGGAATTTTTCAAATTTTTAGGAGTTTTTCAAGAGTTTTTCAAATTTTTAGGATTTTTACAGGACTTTTTCAGAATGCAGGATCATGTGCAACACCCACTGTAGTTACACAATAAAGGTCTTACCCCCAAATGGATTATGGATTACTTGAGTCAAATGATATGGAGATAGGTAGACAAAGGGAAAATGCAAGGATATGCAAGGGATGATGTTAACCAAATGCTAACCATGGCCGGAGTTGATAGGACTTAGGACAGGTGTCGTGAATGTGTTAGGCCTTTGTGATTATGAAAAATGGATAAAGGTTGATTTGAGTAATAGTAGATGGCGAAGCAATGATTGACTATGCATGGTGCCTGTTTGTCAGGTTTTCACCATGTTACTTATCCAGAGCACCTGTTTGCCAGGTTTTCACTATTGGATGAACTCATTTCTTTTTACTATTTTTTTTGCCATTTTTTAATTTTTTTGATGTCACCAAGACACTTGTTTGCTAGGTTTTCATCAAGGGATGAGTCTTTCTATTTTTCATTTTTTTTGTATTTTTAGGTTTTTAGCCCAGCTCTCTGATGCTACGAGTAGAACTTTCTCAAGTGTAAGTTGTTGATGAGTTCTACCAACTGTTCTCCATTAGGTGTGGCCAACTGATAAGCTCCAGAACCGAATGTAGCAGTAATGATATAAGGACCAAGACAATTAGCCTCAAACTTTTCAGGCTTTTCATGGTCTGCCTGATTTCTTGGGTTTTGAATGAGAATCAAGTCGTCGATTTCAAATTTTCTCACCATTACTCTTTTGTTATAGCTCCGACAAAGATGATTTTGATATGCCTGCAGATGATTTAAGGAATTTTGTCATCTTTCTTGTAGCATTTCTATCTCATGTAGGCAAGTATGTCTATACTCTTCATCATCAATCATTCCTTTCAAGGAGACTCACATAGAAGGAATATCAACTTCGATGGGAAATATGGCCTCTGATCCATAAACCAAGGAAAATGGAGTGGCTCTAGTGGGGGTACGGATGCTGGTACGATAGGCCCATAAAGCAGGATTAGGTTTTAGGTGCTAATCTTGACCAACATCATTGATGGTCTTCTTGAGTATGAGAAGAATTCTTTTATTTGACACCTCATCTTGGCCATTACCTTGTGTATAATATGGGGTGGAGAAATTATGTTGGATGTGGAATCGCTCATAAAGCTCATGAACATCCTAATTTTTGAATGAACTATTGTTATATGTGATGATGGATTATGGGACACCATACCAACAGATGAAGTAATTTAGGATAAACTTGGATATTTTTTTACCAGTGATGTAAGTGAGAGGAACGACTTCAATCAACTTAGTAAAGTACTCAATGGCAGTGATTATGAATTTATGGTCATTAGAAGAGGATGGATGAATCTTACCCATGAGGTCGAGTCCCCAATGTGAAAAAGGCCATGGAGAAGTGATTTGTTTGAGCTGTTGTGTAGGTGCATGAATTAGGTCACTATGCACCTGACATTTCTAACATGTTCTAAAAAAACTGAAGAGCATCTTTCTCTAATGTTAGCCAATAGTATCATATTCTGGTGACTTTTCGAGGTAACATTGGACCACTCGAATGAGATCCATAGATACCCTCATGCACTTCTCGTAAATTTTTTTGGGCTTCATAAGTTTTGAGACACCAAAGAAGGTTGTTATCAAAGCCGCGATGGCATAGGGTGTCATTAACAATGGTGTGTCTAGCCGCTTTTTGGATAAAGGACTTTCTTTGGTTGTTGGACAGGTTGGGTGGGAGGGTTTGGGACTTAAGATAGTCATATATGTCTTGATACCAAGGCAAACTGGGACCAACTATCTCGGACACCATTTTTGACTCTGGAATATCGTAAGTAGGCATCAACAACTGTTCCACTAAGACTCAAATTATGACACATTCTTAGGGATGTCTAAGAGATATCCAATGCTAGCCATTCCATCGACTGCCTTATTTTGTGTCCTTGGAATTTGTTCAAATGGAATCATTTTTAAATACATCAAGAAACTATCCACCATTCATTTGTAGGGAAGAAATTTTTTATCCTTTGTGTCATAATCAACATTCACCTAGTTGATGACTAACTGAGAATCTCCGAATACAAGCAATGTCTGAATTTTCTATTTAATTTCTATCTTGAGACCTGTGACCAATGCCTCATATTGTGTGATGTTATTTGTACAAGTGGAGGCGATCCGAAATGATTTAGGAATTGAATCCCCTTGTGGTGTGATAAATAAGATGCCATCTCCTGAGCCGTGATCCATGTGGGACCCATCAAAGTATAGTTTCCATGGTAAGGCTGTTATGCGTGAAAGGTAGACTCATTAGGAAAATCAGTTATTAGTAGATGAGTGGCTTGGACTAGTGCATCTGCAAGTTGATCTTCTATTACTTGACCTTTTATTTCCTTGCACTCCACATATTTTATGTCATACTTGCTTAACATCCTGGCCCACTTCTCCAAATGACCTACCAATGCTGCTTGACTCAGGAGAAACTTTAATGGGTCAATATTTGCTACCAAATGTGTTTGGTGGCTCAACATGTAATTTCTTAATTTCTACGCCGCAAAGATAACTTCAAGGCATGCATGTTCAATGGTTGTATAGTTTAATTCATATCCTATCAGTTTGCAACTGATGTAGTGTATGGCTCGTTCTTTTTCCTCATTGTCATTTTATGCCAACAATGCCCCCAGTGCATTTGTAGTTGTAGAGACATATAGAATCAATGGCTTGCCTTCAATAGGTGGCATTAGGATTGGTGATGTCAATATATATTCCTTAATTTTTTTGAAGGCTTTGTGGCATTTATCCATCCATACAAAAGGAATTCTTTTGTGTAATAGATATTGAAATGGTTGACACTTGTCTACCAACTGTGCGATGAAGCAATGGATAGACTATAGTCTTCCCTGAAGTGTTCACAGCTCACCAATTCCTTTTGATGGAGGCATGTCTAGAATTGATTTTAATCTTACGAGATCAACCTCAGTACCTCGTTTTGAAACTATGTATCCCAATAACTTGCATGAAGTGACTCCAAAGACACATTTCTTTGGGTTCAATCGAACCTTGTAATCCTCAAGCCATCTAAAAATTTTGTCTAGGACTTTGAGGCGATCTTTTCATGTCAGATATTTTGCCAATAGGTCATCCACATATTCTTCCATTAGCATATGCATCATGTCACAAAAGATTCTTGTCATAGCTCTTTGGTATGTGGCGCATGTATTCTTTAAGCCAAAAGGCATGACATTCCAATAATAAGTTCCCCATGGGAAAGTGAATGTTGTTTTGTGCTGATTCTCTATTGCAATTCAGATTTGGTTATAGCTTGAGAAACCATCCATGAGAGACAGCATCTCATACCATGTCGTGAGATCAATAATCATGTCTATATTTGGTAAGGGGAAATCATCCTTTGGGCAAGCCTTATTCAAATCTCTGAAATCCATGCAGATACAAATTTATCCATTTTGCTTTGTGACAGGGACAATGTTGGATATCTAATCAACATAGTTTATTGACCTTATGAACCCAACATCCAATAGCTTCTTTAGTTCAACTTTTACAAGTAGTGCAATCTATGGATGCATTTTGCGCAACTTTTGTTTGACTGGCTTGATTCCTAGGATTAGAGGAATATGATGTAAAATCAATTCGAGATCAAGGCCTAGCATGTTAGCATATGACCATGTGAAGTTAACTTTCTTGTTAGAGAAGAATTGTTGAAATTCAAGTTTTTCTTCCTCTGACAATGATGCGGCCAAGGGAATCATTTTGGGATTGTCTGGTTTGGCTATGTTAACTTCCATTGTTTCTTCAATGAGCATAGCTATTTTTTTTGTGTCACGGGAAGAAAGTCCAATCCTCCATCCTTAGGCACCTCAGAGAGGTTTTCACCTTCGGATATGTCCTTTGTTGTTACTATTTTGCTGTCAGAAGGTGCCTTGCGACTTTCACCTACAAATATTTATTTTTTTGTTTTATTCTTTGTATTTTTGGGACTGGAGGATTGCATAGTCTCTTTGAAATAAGCTGCACAATCTAGATCAATGGAAAACCCTATTTTCTGATCACCCCATGGAATACCTTCTCGGAGCCCCATGAATTCTGCAATTGCCTCATCATTCTAAAAGATGTCCATCACTAGTGGATCTTGTTGGTCCCACTAAATCAGTTGTGGGTAAACAAGGGAATCCCATCGCCAGTGTTGGTAAAGGATGAGGAAGATGCGGAAAGTGTGCAAATTGATGCCTCCAGTGTAAAGGCAAAATTGTCAATTTCAACTTTCATGTTAGATGAAATGGATGGACCATACTCAGAGTTAGATGAATCAAATTCAAAATCATAATATGGGATAAAATTATCCGCATCATGTCTAGTGGTTGGGATTTGAGAAGTATGAATAGTGGGCTCTAAAAAGTTAGGCTCATGGGTGGGCTCGGGAATGAAGTGGGATGATTCAAGTATTGCCAACGACACCTTATGTTCTTCCAGATTCCAAGGAATGCTTACCCATTCCTTATTTTTGGAACGTTGGTCAATAGGTTCAATTTTATATTCCTGAAAAAATATTTCTTCAAAAGGGAGTTGACCAAGATCCAAGAATAGTTCATCAGTATCATAGTCACTTAGGGTTTTTTTAGATCCCCATTCCCATTCATTTGAGTCATTTTTGGTAAGGGATTCTTTGCATGTCTCGACACTTTCTGTAGCCATTACGTCCTCAGTTGAAATTTCATGGGTATGTTGATCGTCAGTTTCAAATTGGTCAAACCCTAGCCCTATGTACCTTGGTCTTGCATAAATGATAATAGGTTTCTCCTTCCATTGTTGTCCTTTCCAAGACCACTTCTATCATCAAAACCTAGGGCTTTGCATATATCATAGCCTTTTCCATAGAGATGCACTGGTAGTGGAGGTAACTCTTCTTGGTCTTTGTAGATCTAGCTATCTATGTCAATAATGACTTCATTACCCATATCACACCATAGTGTGAAAAAACTTTTTGGTGGAACCTTGAAATTTGTTTTGGGGTCGATTGCAAAACATGGTCTACCATAGAATTTAGGTGGCTTAGGTATTGTGGTGATACAATAAACCATATTCAATTTAAATTCTCCACAACCAAGGTCCTAGATCTAAAGGTCTTTACTTGGTATGGAGGCTGAGGAAGATGGTGTGGCAGAAGGTGATGGAATGGGTGATTTGGTGAGTGCAGATGGGTCAATATATTTGGATGAAGTGGAAGTTGAGGCTTCCCAATTGATGGATACCTGGTGCTCAGTAGTAGCTCACAGATTGGTATATGATTCAAATGGATCAGGATATCCTGGGATAGTGATTTCAGTATGATCAAAATGAAATTTCAGGCATTGGTGGTATGTGGATGAAATGACCTTTAGAGCATGAATCTAGGGGCGACCAAGTAAGATATTATATTGTATGTCACGATCCAGGACTTGACATGTCGTATCTATGATCACTGGTCCCACCCAAAGTGGAATTGTAATGACAACTTTAGAAGCACGCTCTTCATCATCATACGCCTTGATGACAATGCTCTTGCTAGCATCTACACATGCATCAGAGAAACCAAGAGCTTTAACCAGTTTTAAAGAGCAGATGTTCAATCCTGCTTTGTCATCTACTAAGACTCGTCTAACCTTATGCTTGTGGACAAAAGCCTTGATGCGAAGGACATCATTATGAGATGGTTTGGGTGAGGAATAGTCATTATCTGAAAAGGTGATGTGATGAGGCGAATTCAAATATCCGACCATAGTCTCAAAGTGGTTGACATCGATGTTGGTTGGGACAAACGACTCTTGTAGAACTTTATCCAAGATGGCCTTATGTGCAGGTGAGATATGAAGCAATTCGAGAATGGATATTTAAGCGGGTGTTTTATTCAATTTCTTAATGAGGTTGAACTCTAGTTTAGGGGTTGGGTGTCTGGTGGACAGACCAGGTATGGTGATCTTAGGTTGACGTGTAGAAGGACCTGGGATAGTGACCTTGCCTTTACGCATGGTGACATTGCCTACTCGGGCCTTTTTCATTGAAAAGGTATTAACACATTTATCTTCATCAGTAGCGCGAAGATTGTTAATGATGGTACCACCAAGATAATTGTATGCAGGACAGGTAGTATTGTAGGTCGGACGGATGTGATTGACTTGATTATTGGTATTCTTTGTGCTAGATGAGGAATCTTTACCATGATCTTGCAGTGGGTTTTTGTGGATAGTATGATTCACATTAGATATAAATGATTGACCACCTAACTCAATGGTGTGGTTCTCAATGAGGTCTTGTACCCGATTTTGAAATTGACGAGAAGAGGAGGTTTTGTGCCCTTTAGCACGGTGGTAATCATAAAATGCATTGTCATCCCACCATGACGGCTTGAACTCACTAGGGTCATACGGTTTTGGCTCTTCCAGTGTTATGACGTCATTTTGAAGAAGTTCCTTCAAGCCAATTTCAATAGGTTCAACCAAAGGGGTGTATCTGCATTTTTGGAATTGTCGAGGTTCACACAACTAGCTTTGATTAGTTTGTGCATGATTGCTTTGGATAGCATTGCTAGTTGGTGTCAGTGTAGTTACAGGTGCATTTTTATTTTTTTCTCCTTTGATTGTGAGTACATGACCTATTGCATTGACGGTTTTTGCATCGACCACACAATCATGGTGATGTGTTTATTCTTAACCCACTATTTGGGTTATTATTTGTGGTGGTATTGATGGTTTTGCCACCATATTTTAATTCACCTTTGGCGATCAAGGATTTCTCAAGTTGAACACCCTTTTAAACTAGGTCAACAAAGGTGGTGCAACAATGGACTTGTAAGCCATACCTTAGCAGTCCTAGGAGAGTTTGTACAAACATGGTAACTTTCTCCTTTTCAGGTATTTCTACCGAACATCTGCTTGCTAAGGTTTTCCATCTTTGAGAGAACGGGATAAAAGTCTCACCTGCATTTTCTTGGGCAAGTCTGCATAAGGAGGTAATGTTGATATCCATGTCAATGTTATAGGTATAGTTCTTAAAAAACTTGTTTGCTAGTTCATCCCATGTTTTTATTCCTTTAGGCAATATCGGGAACCATTCTAGTGCATGACCGGTGAGACTTCTAGAAAAAAGTCTCACGAGATATGTTTGATCATATGCAATGTCCATGCAACTAGTGGTGAATTCTCTTATATGTTCAATAGGTTTCATTTTTCTTTTGTATTTAGGAAAATGAGGTACCACATATCCATGAGGAAAGGGTGGCATATACAAGGTTGTGTCGAATGGGTATGGACACAAGTCATGTGACATGTAAGACTTTTTATTGGATCGTTGCAAGGTTTCCACTTGTGTTTGAAGAGCATCGAGTCAGAGTGTGAGTGCTTCCACAATTGGGTTGTTGGTAGCATCACACATGTTGGTGATAGGCATGGCTTGAGATCCCACCTGTTGTGATGAAATGTGTTGAGGGTATGTGCAACATCATAATGGGCCAAAAAGTGGTGATATGTAAACCATATGATGACCCATGTGGCTGACGACTTTTTGTTTACCCAAAATTCATGAAATGAAAAAGGTTTTTAGAGGAGATTTTCAAATTTCCACCAATATAACTTATAATTTATTTTGAATTTAATAAATAATTATCATTCATTTTCTATTAGAATTACAAATAAAGTTCTGATTGATAGGCTGATTGAAAAACATCTATAACTTTCAAATGGTATCACTTTTTTTGAATCCAAAATATGTGTCACACTCTATGCTTCGCATACTATAGGACTAATTTTTTTTTTTTAATTTCATGAATTTTTGACCAAGTTAAGGTGGTTAGACAGATGAGATTTTATATTTAAAAAAAATTGTAATAAAAAAATCATAATTAATTATTTACTTGGAAAAAAATTATAAAAAAATACGCATCACATCAAGACATGA
Source organism: Sequoiadendron giganteum (assembly GCA_007115665.2). NCBI lineage: Eukaryota > Viridiplantae > Streptophyta > Pinopsida > Cupressales > Cupressaceae > Sequoiadendron > Sequoiadendron giganteum. Next base: position 68,233,022 of record CM021105.1, read on the forward strand.
GTGTTCTACTTATATATAAAATATTATAAAAAAATATTATCATTTTATCATGGTTAGGGTGGTCAGACAGACACCTACTTTTTATTTTTACCTTGAAATTTAAATACTATTGCATTGAAATTTCAAAATTTCACGAAATAGATTTTTTTTTTAAAATAAAGGTTTAGTAATTTAGAAACTACATTCAATTTTATATAGATTCTATTTTTACATTTTTTTGAAATAATATGGATAACTTATTCAAATTTTTACATCAAGTTGTCTAACTCTGATTTTCTGTGTTTTTATTGCCACTTAAGGGCCTATTTTTCCATGATGATCCTGCACATACCATTGATTTGGAATTGGTTGTCGGTGAGAAAAATGAGTGTTCTGATTAGGCGATTTTTGGAAATGAGTGTTTTGATGAGGAATGTGTTGTTGTGTATGGACTTGAGAGGCATAAGTGGGGATGTCAAATCCTGCCATGTTGGACTGAATTTGAGGACCTTGTTGGTTTTGAGTTTGTTGATGTCCAAATGTAGTGAAGGATTGTGGGCCTTGTTGATTTTGAGCTTGTTGATGCCCAAATGGAGTGGAGGATTGAGGGTCTTGTTGATTTTGAGCTTTTTGATGCCCAAATGGAGTGAAGGATTGAGTGCCTTGATTTCCTTGCCCAAATAAGAGATTGTGGCCATGAGGAATGTTTGTATTAACCTGTGAGGAAGTAGGTTGGGTGCCTTGTATGAAAAATCTTCATTTATTTCTCCCAAAAGGGTTGGATGAGTTGGTTTCCATAGAATTTGAAGAACCTAATAATAGGTTTGTTGATGCACCTATGGGACTAGATAAAGTTCCAAAGAGATTTGAGGTGGTTGCACCCATTATTTGTGAACGGATGGTGGATGTTTGTTGGGGAATGGATTGGATGTGGTGTTGGGTTGAGAAGATGATGCCCCAATAGATTTTTTGTTGGTTGTGGTGGTAGTATGACCAATGGAGGTAGCATTGATGGTGTTGATGAAGTTTTGTGAAGAAGCTCCCATGAAAGGATTGTGTGATGGTGGATTGGGAGAAGTTGCTCTAAGGGTGTTATGATCAAATCCCTTTGGTAACTTAGCCCCTTGGTCAAGGATCATAGGTAGGAATCTAGAAGAGTCATTTAAGACTACTTCTTCCACAAAAGCAACAACTTTTGGGTGTTGGGCAGTAGCCAATATGTCTTCTTCAAAGACTTCCCCATTTGAGTCTCTACGGATAAATTTTTCAAAAAGGTCTTGTGGAGCGGGTGTGATGTTCATTTCACTGAAAGGATTGATGTTGGAATTTCCCATATTATAAGAATGATCATTCATGTCATTAGGGAAAGAATCTATGCCAGTTGTGAAATAGAGAAAGTTGGTGTCCTGTCCAAAGGAATCCATGAGTCTTTTCTTTTTCTGTAGTCTAGTTTCAACCATAAAAGTTTTTCTCAACTTGGGGATGATTTGGGAAAATGATCTAAATATGATACTATATTTTTGGGATGTTTTTGGAATTTTAGGAATCCTATGAAATGCAAATGAGACCAAAATGAGGACAAAAATGTGTGAATGAAGATGGTGTGATACTAAAATGGAGACGCTAAATGGTATGCAACTAAAGAAGCCTAAGATGTACTCACTATTGAGGGATCTAAGGAGGACAACTTGAGCAAATAATTTTTTTCAATGATTCAAGTTTGGAATATCAATAGACCATAAAAGGACTAAAAGAGGACAAAGTGAGGTTTCCACAGTAGACTATTGAGTGGGAAATAATTCACAAAAATTTTGACTGAATGACAAAAGGTAATTGGGTCCAATGATAACCTACTATTGAATGCAAACTTTTGACAATGAATGGTAAGAGTGTCCTCCTAAAATCTCCAAAAGTAAGTTTATAAGGAGATGGTGAAGTTACCAATGCAACTAGTGGCATGAAAATGGAACCCTATTATGATCCTAAAAATGATACCTATAATGCAATGTTTGAGGGAAGTTCAACAAATCAGTGTCTGGTTTAAACAGTAACAATGAAGGAAGACTTAATGTAATTCTAGAAAAGACAAGTTTTGGGTCTTGATTTTGACAGTGAGAAGATGGATATGAAGCTTTGGAAAATACATCACAACAAATGTGTTACGATAGAGCGAATGCAGTTCAGAAACTGGTGATTACGACTCAAAATGGTGAATGCGGTTTGATACTTGGCAAATGCGGCTTGATATGGGGAATGCGGAGCAGGATGTTTCAAATGTGGTGTATCAAAGTGATTGTGACTCTAAATTCATCAAATGTGGCTCATCAGGTCGATTACGACTCAAAATTTAGCGATTGTGGTTTGATAGAGCGTTTTCATTGTAGTGAGCAATTTTTTTTTTTGGAAAAACAAGTTTTGTAGGGTTGACCAATTTTGACTCAAATTTCAGCTTGTTTAAATTTGTTGATGTTTTCTAAAAAACTTTTGGCAAACACTTGGTGTTGAAAAGATAAAAAAATAATCACTTTGAAGACATTGACAAAAAGAATCCTAAGGCTGCAAAGATAGTTTATTTTGGATCCCACTAACTGCATATCCATAGCGAATGAATTCGGAAGCTTGGACCCACGAGCTCCCCCTTACAGTGCACTCACTTCTCAAGGAAACCAAGCTTCCAATCTCCATAAAACTCCCATGGAATATTGATAATTTCTACTATGAACTATGTAGGTGCGGTTGCCTTGGCAACGACCGTTGTTGCATGAAAGAAAATAAGGTTTTTGGCTTTTTAGCAGAAAGGGTTTAATTCAGGAACCCGTTTAGAAAGCCATGCAAGATGAGTTATCATCCCAGTATGTAGAGGTTACATTTTGTAGGTTTTGACACACCACAAGGGTGCTTGGGGAGTCAATTATTGGTCCGCAAGAAGTTGTGTAATGTTAAGTTTTCCTTAACATTCAAATTTATATACCGGTTGGGCGTCACTTAGCTTTAGCGCATTCCCAGTTTGAGTCACTTTGGGGTGAGTAATTTTTCCCACCAAAGCATGCCCAATTTCTAAAGCTCAACAAAAGTGACCAAAAATATTCATAGTTCGATCGATCTTTGTTTCAAAACAAAGAGAGAGCACATGAATATTTGAGATCACACTCGCATGGTGTTCTTTTTCAACCAAAATGGAAATGTGAACAAACAGAGAAAGCAAAAGGTTCATTTTATCCATTTTTAGTGATGTCAAACAAGAGGAATCATTTTAACCATTTCTAGTATTTTCTAATCTAGAAGTTAATTTGAAACCCAATGTGAAATAAAGTGAGCTATTCTTTTTAACCAATATGCATTTTCATGTATATTCTTTTTAACCAATGCATAAAAAGATGGAATTTTTTTGAAACAAAGCAAACTAATTTAATCCAATTGACCACATTCTATCTCCGAGAAGATTAGTAACACGAGAAATCACTAATCTAGAAACAGAAAAGAAAGAGAACAAAAAATAAAAATATGAAGGAAAACCGAAAAAAAAGTTTACTAGTCACTTGTGTCACAGAATGTCAAATGCGGTGCAACAAGTCGATTGCGTCACTCGGGGAGTCAAGTGCATTGCGATATGTCGAATGTGTTGTTTTCAAGATCAAATGCAGTCCTTACAGGTTTAATGCGTCATTCGCAAGCACAAATGCAGCGCAACAGAGCATTTGCATCATGGAGGTTGGCAATTGCGTCATTCTGTACTCTTGTACCTACAAAAAAACTTGAGGTCGTACGAGAACCTGCAAAAATGTGTTAATGGGTCGGGTTTACCAATGTAATGTAGGATTTCTATAAAATAGATTGTTATTCTAATAATGTATGCATATATTAAATGAAATTCAATAAGTAATGAAATACATTAGAGATAAAATGAGAAAGTTAATGAAACTAGAACAGTTTCACCCAGTCTTCTCTCCTCCATGATTCATTTCCATTGTACCTCCTTAGCTTGCTATGATAATGGATGCCCTCAAATTTGATGAGAAAACTCTATATGTCCAGTCCTAAACAATGCTTTGAAGGATTTTTTAAAATATGATGCATAAGAAAATTAATTCTAAATGCAAGAAGCTTAATATGACAAATAAGTATGCAAGAAGATAATAAGATAAATGCAATATTAAGAGATTAAGATAATAATAAGAGATGTTGAAAATGAGATCAAGATTGTCATTTCATAGAAAATGCAATCTTGAACGGACGGATGAGATGAGAGATTGAGAAATGCCCTAGAATCAATGGTTAAGATTCAAAATGGCAACTCTCAATTAGGGTTAGGGTAAAATCCCCAAATGTGTGGACGAGATTTAATTTAGGAAATTAAATCAATGGTGGAGAATAAATGTGACATTGAGATGAAATTAGTAAAAACAAGAAGATAAGGAATTGATATTTTAGCAAATCAATAATTTTAGAAATTACTTGATTTATAGAAGAATCTTTCCATTTTGAATTAAATTAATTCAAAATATGGATTTTGTGAGATAATCAGTAATTAAGTTTTGAAATTAATTACTAAAAGAAGAATCAATTAACTATATGAAGTCATTTTTAAATAAATTACTTTCTTTAAAAAGAGGGAAATCTCACATAAGATATTTAAATAATTAATAATAATTATTTGATTTAGAAGAGGCAGTTAATTAATTAAATAAATTAATGACTCTATTGAATTAAGATAGGATTTAGGAATTAGTGACATATTAAATAATTAAATAATAATTATTTATTTAATAATCACAAAGGATGAAGGATCATGAATTAATTAAGTAATTATGAATTATTTAATTAATAGTTGAATGTGGGTTTAAAACATAATTAAAATGTCATAGTTATACTAGGACTAAAGGTGGTAAAATATTGCTTCCAGGCTTTGGTCATTTTTATATGTCTACAAGGACAAACATATGAAAGTTGTAGGATAGAAGATTAGGCTACATAATCTTTGATAATATAATGAAGGTAATTTGAAGAGGTCTTATAAGACATATGCCTAAAATAACTAAGCTTGCAAATGTCATACTCAAAGAATGTTAGCAGGGAAAGGAAACAAAGCTAGTTTTTGAACCAAGAAATATTCACCCACTAAGCCATTGCAACTCGTTCATACTAATTTATGTGGACCTACAAGGAAAAGAGGTCTGAAAGGTGAAAGGTATTTCATGCTACTATTTGATGACTATACAATAATGACATGGGTAACATTATTGAGAGAAAAGTCACAAGTATTTGAAAGATTTAAGATATTTAGAAAAATGGTTGAAAAGGAGATAGGTAGAAGATTAAATGCTTAAGGTCGGATAAAGGAGGATAATTCACATCATGTGATTTTTTTGAATATTATGAGGCACATGGAATCCAGCGAAATTTCTCAACACCAAGAAATCAACAATATAATGGAGTTGTAGAATGAAAGAATAGAGTGGTGAAGGACATGACCATAATAATGTTGAATGAGGCCATATTAGCTGATATGTTTTGGAGAGAAGCAATTCGTACAACAATATATATTTTGAACAGAGTTAAGATCAAAGAACATAGTGATAGTACCCCCTATGAGTTGTGGTATGGCATACCTACATCTGTGAAGTACTTCAAAGTGTTTGGCAGCAAGTGTTACATCAAAAGAGAAGATGAGAATTTGGGAAGCTTTGAATCAAGAAGTGATGAAGCAATATTTTTAGGATATTATACTTATAGAAAATCTCACAAGTGATACAACATCATGCTAGGAAAGATTGTGGAGAGCATCAATGCCAAAATTGATGAGAAAATAAAGCATATCAAACTTGATGAGAATGATTTTGATGATGAGTCATATTTTAATGAACTAGCAACTAGTCATGAAGAAGAATTTAAGGAAGTAGAAGTTCAGAAGGCCCCTTCAAAGTCTGTTCAAAAGGATCACCCCAAAAATTAGATAATTGGGGATAAAAATGAAGCAATTCAAACTAAGAGAAGACTTGCAAAAGATAAAGAGCAACTTGTAAATTTTTCTCTTATGTCATAAATTGAGCCAAAGAGCTTTAATGAAGATAGAAAGGATGAAAAATGCATAAAATCCATTGAGGGAGAGTTAAATCAGATTGAGAAGAATAACATGTGGGAATTGGTTCCTAGATCCCCAAGCAAAAATATAATTGGTACAAAAAGGGTGTTTAGAAACAAACTGAATGAGGATGGAGCTATTGTGCCAAACAAGGCAAGATTAGTGTGCAAAGGATATGCACAAGTTGAAGGCATTTTTTTTGAAATTTTTTTTGCACAAAATGAAATATTAGAAGCAATAATAATGTTTCTTGCATTTTTAGTTTACAAGGGATTCAAAGTATATCATATGGATATTAAATTTGCATTCTTGAATGGAAACCTAGGAGAGGAATTTTACATTGAACAACTAGAAGGTTTTCAACTTTTAGAAGAAGAGGATTATGTCTGTATACTGAGAAAGGAACTATATGGTCTAAAAAAAGCACCATAAGCATGGTATTCCATTATTCTAGATTAGACCAATATCTTCAGCAACAAGGATTAAAAAATGGATGTTGAAATATAAATTTTTATTTCAAATCAAAAGGTGAGCACATGATTATTGTAGTTGTTTGTGTAGATGACATAATATTTGGAGGTACTGATGATAAAATGTGTCGAATATTTTCTATGCATATGTAAGATGAATTTGAAACATCAATGGTAGGAGAGTTATCATTTTTTCTTGGCTTAAAAATTGCTCAAACTGTTAAAGGGATATTTCTATGAAAAAATAAGTATGATAAGGAAATGCTTAAGAAATTTGGAATTAAAGATAGTAGACCAGTCAATACTCCCATGATTATTGGTTGTAAACTAAGAAAATAAGATGAATCCCCTTATGCAAATCAGGTAGTTTATAGATCAATGATTGGTAGCTTGTTGTACCTAACTATATCTAGGCCCAATATTATGCAAGTAGTGTGTTTAGCTACAAGGTTTAAGGCTGCACCAAAGCAATCTCATTTAATAACAGTGGAAAGAATTTTTAGATATATCAAGATCACTGTTGATTATGGCTTTTGGTATCCCCAGAGCAAGGATTTTTCTTTGCAAAAATACAAAAATGTAGATTAGGCAAGCAAGGTGGATGATAGGAAAATAACCAATGGTGGAGCAAAGTATGTAGTAGCAGTAGATTGTTGTACTTGATGTAACCTACAAATTTTTTATGTTCCATCTTAAATCTTGTCACATTTTGAATATTGGGTTAGCATTTGAGGGCTTATGATTTTGCTTGTCATCACTATTGAAGGGTTATTACATTAACTTGCAATCCATCCTTAAGAAAACCTTGGCTCTAAGTGCTCGCAGTGTTTCTATTTCACTGTTGAATTCCTATTAACTATTGCATGTCACATTAAAAAATCTTATGCCATTCAGTGTCATAGGGTAACTAGTCCCCCACACTTAGGTCTGAGTTTCTTTTATTTTATAAGGTTACGTAAAGGGCCTTTTTGGCCTTTACATCCTTTGCATTTTAGGACTTAGAAGCTTTTGGGCCCTTCTCTCATGTCATCCTAGATGACCCCCTTAATTAGAACAACTTATGAGCATTTGCGTGAAATTTTTCACTTAAGTTTCATCCACCATCTCTCTTTATCATGTATCATGAATTTCTTCTGGAGTATATGTTTTGAACTGATGATAGGTGATGAGCGGTATTTCTTTTTATCACTCATTGTGGATAGCTTTTGGACCTCCTAATTTTAATCAACGATCAGTGATTATTTTTGTTTCTCCTTGTATCGTTGATTGCTAATGGAATTTGAGATTTAAATTTGTAATAACGATGAGAAATAGCCTTCGGTTTTATGTTCTTCTCTACATTAGTCATCGCAAATGGTTTTGAAATGGAAAATTTAAAATAGTGATGAGTGATATGATGGATCTCTCGACCATCGCGTATCACAGATAGGTTTTGAATCATAAGTTCTACATTAGCGATACACGACACAAGTACTCAATGTCATCACGGGGATCTCTCATCGCTAATTTCTTGCAAAATGTATGAGGAGGATTAGTGATAAGCGATGGCCTAGTTATTTTGAATTTTCTTACATCGCTCATCGTGAATTCATTCCAGGGCTTAAGTTCGAAAAGTGCTACGAGTAATGGATTTCTCTATTCAAGTTTCTTTCACTAATTTGAATAGATCTTATGTGCGATGTATTTTGTATCATTGATTCTTATGTAGGTGTATGTGTATTAACCTTGCCTGTTTGATGTATATCCTATCTCTAATAGGATCCAAATTGTGAAGTTACATTAGCAATGTGCGATGGGAAGATGAATGTGATCGAGGATGGGCCATTGATCCAAGGGCAGATATTTCATCGTGTGGATGCTTGCATCACTAATGGGGCTAATGGAGGAGGACATATGTCAACGATAAGCCATGACCATTCAATGTAAGGAAAACATGGAAAAATATTGAGGACATCGTATAAAGCAAACAAGGAAATTAGTGGGATGAATCGAGAATCAATGATATGGATTTAGAGAAGGATGATCCAATGGAATGAACTTCATTGCGATAATACTCTCATAGTTGATTACATCCTAGAATCTGGGACAAGTCTGCAATGAGCAATGATGTATGTAAAGAACTATTATTTTCAAAATGTTGGTTTTATGTACTTCGCCGATATTAATGAGGAGTATGGATTGAGTTGGTGATGCATGGTAATTTTTAGATCGCATATGATTAATCAAGATTAAGGGGAGAATGTGGTAGAATTTGAGGTGGCATCTCTACTTTCTAGGAATAAGTTGTTAAAGGCCGAAAAATGATGCCCATGATCACCATGGATGAAGTTTTAATTCCTCTAAGATCAACAGCCCAAATTCTAGGTTGATCTGCTAATTTATCAACTTGCTCATGTGAGGAGTTCTTGAATCATTAATTTCAACATGCTCCAAATGGTCTATTTAATGTAGATTTCTTGTTGTACATTTTCACTATATTTTCAAGTCTGTAGTGAATGTGAGGTGTGGGTTAGTGAAGAAGTGTGAGGGTGATAATTCAACTTGAGTTGAATGCTAGCTAGTTTTCATCCTTTTTTCTGAGAGATGGGAAAGACTGGTATGCCAATTAATCCTGTTAGGAGGTCTAGCAAACTTAATGTGTTTGAGTGCTATGGGGATATGTTTGTAGCTGAGAAAGAAAACCAGGAAGCCTCTAAGGTTTCAAATGGTGAAAGGAGGGATCGAGGTCACAAGAAGAAACAAATTTTCCAGAGTAATTACAATTTGAGAACTGGGACCACTCCCAAAGAATTGGTCAAGTTGAAGGGAAAGGAATAGGCTAAGATTGTGAAGAAGGTCAAGAGAAAGGACAAGAGTGACAAGGCCTATTTGGGAAGCATAATTCTCCCATTGTGCACTTTGATAGTCCTTCAAATGCTCAAGGTCACACCGACTCAATATACAACCAATATCTTCTCTCTCTGGTGCCATACAAGAGCTTTGATGATGATGTAGTTATGGTTCCTCCAATTTAGTCATGAACATGAATTTTTCAAGCATCCTCTGATGCTGACGACTCAGAATAGCATCTACTCCTTGTTTTTTTTTTTGATGAAACCATGGTCTTTTCATTGGAGGCAGTTGTATCAATATTTCTATAATTTTGGTCTTTTACTCTTCCATGTTGATGTGGTAGTCCTCTGGCTAATATGATGTAGAATATTTTTGTTCAATGTGGACGTGGCAGTAACGACTAATGGTACCTAGTGCATGTGCTCTATCTTTTGTCTTCCCCCATTCTGAAATGATTACATAAAACCACCTTGGGAGTTTTTCAATAATTAGTTGGAATTAGGTTTTGAAATGAAGTGAAATGAAATTGTAATTGAATTGGACGCTTGTTGGTTCCTTGTTTATAAAGGGAATTTCATGGCTAAGGAGAGAGTTCAGAAAGTTTCAATTCTAAGAAAATTATAGGTGAAATATATGCTTAGAGATCATAAGAACGTAAATAGATAAATTAGTGAATATATCAAAGGCTAGTCAAGGGCATAAGTCATACACTATGATGATCTCAAAATAGTTGTACAAAGCAATATCGGTAATGAAATAAATATTTGTTCTAAAATATGTGCTCTCCTATGTGTTTTTCCTACGAATCATGAATGAAATTATTAATTATAGTTTCATTTGTCTTCTATCATTTGCACTAAATGAATGGGTTTATTTGTAGTTCAATTCAATGAGTTGATTAAATACTAAAATAAGGTCATTAGTTTGTGGGAAAAGGATGTGGGAATTTGGTAAGGAATCAATGTTTTAAAACAGAGTGAGTTGGATGCCACAAAGTAGCATGCTAATAGTCCCCTGATTACTAATGTTCAAATATAGTTGTATTACTGATTGATTGCAAAAATGACCCCATTACTCCCTCAGATTGGTCACTGGTTTTTTTTGTTAGTTTATCTTATGGTTGACTAAGCTAGTGAAGAACCCGCTAGAGATTGAGAATGGAAATGAATTCATAAAATACTTTCAATCACACTGTATCAACCTTTAGTATTGGTGTATTCCTTGCAATAAATAAAAATTTCATAAGAGGTTTTCCAAGCCTTTGATGATATTGTTTTCTTTGCACCTCTTGAGGAATACATATGTGATTGGAAATTCTCTTGATCAAGTATGGATATTATGAGTATGAATAGGATCACCCTCCTGGTTCTCACAGAGCTCGTAGAGCAGAAGTGACATTCTAAGTACTTCACTTAGGTGTTGGCCAATCCTAAACCTTGTTAATAATTGATTTTTGGTAGATTCATAGGTAAAGGATGAGATTAATTTTGGTTCTTAAAAAATAACCAATAGTACTCAAGTCTTATGGATGAAGCAAAAACTTAAGGACTTCAACGTAGAGTACACTGAACTTATCTCTAATATTTGTGATAATTCAAGTGTAATAAATATCTCAAAGAATCTAGTGATGCATTTTATAACAAAGAACATATCCATAAGTATAATTCATTAGAGAAAAGGTTGTAGACAAAGAGGTCAGCATGGAGTATGTCCCAACAAAAGAATAAGTGGATGGAATTTTAACTAAGCCTCTTCCTATAGAGAAATTTGAATATCTAAGGTAGAAGTTGGGAGTAATTTCTCCCACATCATATCACTAAACATTAGTGATAGGGAATGCATCTATGGGGAGATTCATTGTTTCTTCATCCATTCCTAGAAAGGATAGGAAAATCAAGTCGGGTAAAATTAGTTTAATATTTTTCTAACGACTTGATGGTTGGAGATTCATTCTTTGTCTTTGTATGAGTTGTCAAATGGGGAGAATATTAGAGGAAAAAATGTGTTTTGGGGTAGAGACCAGTTAGAATCTTTTCCATTGATTTCAAAAGGGGGGAAGCTTGAGCAAAATTCTCTATTGGGAGAAAGTAAGCTAAAAGCTCCTTGTTTGTCAAAGGTGAAGATATGTCTAAGGGGGGCGAGGGGGGGGGGTGATAGTGATTGTGTGAGAGTTATTTAATTTATTTGGCACAATATATTGTTTGGTACATATTTTTTTCAAAACATTTAGGTTTTTCCATCAATCGCAAATGGGGAGATTTTTGGCATATGATTTTCATTGATGTTAAAAGGAGATTAGAGAAGAGTTGGCCTTGGTTTTGAAAGGAGATTGTTGGCATAATAATGTAATTTAAGTCAAAATAAGATCTAAGAAATTTCTTATAGAAGAAGTGTAAAAAGACTTAGAAGCTTTGAAGGTAATCAATCATGGTCATTGGGCTTATCACTTACCAAATGCATTCGAAAATAATTAGAAATTTTGAAGGGTTTCGACCCTCGAAGTTTGAGAGAATTTCTTACCTTTGTATTTGAAGAAAGGGGTATGGAGGATCTTCAAACCTCGTAGTGGTTTCAAGAATCATGAGTCAGATGTATGGCTTGTGCTTTATCAAATGGCAGGTAAGTAGTATGGAGTATCCCCAATCCCTAACAACTGATAGAAGGACATTGACATAGAATATTTCATGAAGGTAATTTTGGGTAATCCACATGAGAAAGGAATTCGTGAAAAATGAAAGGTTGGTCAATTTCAAAAATTTACATGAGAAATGATTTCATAAAAAGTGAAGTGATGGTGTTTATAGGTAATCCATGTGAGCAAGGGATTAGCAAAACAATGGCAAAATTCATATAATACGTGTGATCGAGGAATCCGTGAGAATTGTGTCTTTAGAGAATCCAAACTGCATTGGAATTTGCAAAATAGAAAAACTCACGATGAAGAAAGAGGAGAAAGTTTTCAGGAAATCCTAATTGGCCTGGATTTCATGAAAGGTAAAATTCCATGATGATGAAAAACTACGAGCTTCCAGAAATCTAGAATTTCTTGAAATTCATGATAGGTGAATGGTATTGATTCACAATTCAACAATCAAAGGATGAAATTGATTCAAATAAAAGGATAAACGAATAGGAGAATTGTCCAATGATAACTAGGTAATTTTCCAACAAATATTTCATCGCTTATTAGTTGAAATAGTTGTGCTAAGGAAAGGGAAAAAACAAATATTCTATATGGATTCATTGCATAGAAAAATGATAAAATGACATGAAAAAACTAGCTTTGTTTTAATCAAAAATTTAAAAGTACATTTAATCTAGACAAGGGTTTTTTTATGTTTGATGTTGCTTGAAAAAGAACACAGAGAATGTTATGAAAGAGTAGACCAAAAATGAAAACTATTCTTTTGTGAAAGAGGGTCATAGAGTTAGAGAGTGAAGTGGGTAAGTGAGTTACTAAGTCAATTTGACAAAGTGTTGAATGAAAATTTGAAGCTAAGCACAATTGGAAGAGGGTGAGAAGAGAAAGATAAGCATGACACAAAAATTATCTATTGAATATATTGATGCATTATTAGGTTATGTAGAACCAATTTTATGCATATAAGAGATTTTAATATTGTAGATATTTTTTCCTCATTTGTAATGAGTTGGTGCTCAAAATAAGGGATTGGTGTCTGCTTAGAATTGGTGCCCTTAAAAATTGTAACCAAGTATTTATTTCTGACACTAGATTTGAGCAATAGACTCAAGAAACTTTTGTCACCGTGGTTTTTCCCATCTTGGGTTTTCAACGTATATTTGGTGTTATGTGTTGATTGTTTATGTGCATGTGTTTTTGATATATTTTCATGTTTTAATCTTCACATGTAGATTTGAGGATTGTGTTTGTACCAAGGTTCAAAAGGCTAGATTTTTTTGTATCTATTGATTGACCCCCCTCCCAATAGATTGTTGTGTTCCAACAAGGGGGAGACCCCCTAGCTGATTACTTATTTTGCTTCTTTTGGCAAGGAAGGACATGAAACATGATTTGTTTTTCTTGAAGTGATATATCAAGCAACATATTTAGTTCTAGAATCCTTCTATGATGGTCTACCAAGCTTCAATTCATTGCCTATGTCTATTGCCTTCTTCTTTTTTGATTTTTCGTTAACCTATTTCCAGACATCCACCAAACCCTCAAAATAGGATTTACAAGGGGATAGTATGTAATTATCACCAAATCCTAGAGAATCCATGGAGAAATTAAATTCAAAAGGAAAGGAACATGATTTAACCAAGGGACCTAAATTTTCATGTTTAGAAGAAAAAAAAAATTTACCCACCATGGTTACCATTCAGGTTGATTTTTATTTCTCCTTCCACAAATCTAATAGTATTGCACAAAGGATCTAAATAATTTTCAAGACCCTCACTAGGGGGAACATCCTTAGAGAGACACAGGTTAAGAGGCAAGGAGCCCCCAAGGGGGAGAAGAAGTTGTTGAGAAAATGTATCTCAATCTTGTAATTACATAAGGTATTGTTTAGCTAATAATGACGGGGGCGGCATGGGGGGGATCCCCCTATGAGGGGTCTGAGGGGATCATCCCCCTGAATAGGGGTCCAAGGGGTAGCACACCTCAGTAGGGGCTCGAGGGCAATGCCCCCAAAAGCTAAATTTTATATAGACTCTATTATTGTAAATTTGGATCATTCATAATTATGTCTCATTTCTAACAACCAATATCTTATTAGCTTGACTTAAACTAGAAGACAACCCTATATTATGAGGGTGTTGTATTAAAGTTGTGCATTGTGATGTATTTCGAAAGTTTGATAGTGGCCTTGTTGCCTTTGAATCTTTGAGCGGTGATACTCTTGTGATAATATTGCTTTGCAAGTATATAGTAATCTTTGTGATTTTTGAATAATATATTGGGCAGATTTTGGAGTGTGGGTTTTTTCATTTGAAAGGGTTTTCCACATGTAAATAACTATTTTATGCATGATATTTATGTCTATTTCTATTATTATTTTTAACTATTAAATATCTATAAAAGTTTTGAATTATTCTCCTCTCAAGATTAGTGTAGAAATTTGTTTCGCTATCTTAGCTTCCTTACAAAAGTTACATTAGGATGATAAATAAGGGACACTATGTCCATAGAGCAAGAACCTAGAGGCTTGAGAGTAGTATAAGAAGAAGAGAAATCCTTTTATAAGGGGCCTTTTACTAGTTTAGAATCCACCAAGAGGGCTTCACAGAAAAAGAAGAATGAGAAGCAGAAAACTCATGTGAAAATGGAGAGGCAACCTATGCCAACTCCAAACCCAAGACAACCTTAGCACCTAGGTTGGATAGAGAAGAAGGGTTCTTAACATGCCTATTAGATGTGAGAGATTGGAAACATCACTTAGGTGCCCAAAATTTATTAGAGGCCTAACATAAGAGACCATGTTTATCCTATCCAATCAGTTGGTTCTACATTAACATAGATGCACGTATAGAAAATTCTCGACTTCTATAAGGTTATTTTATCAATGGTCAGTAGATGACCAAAATAACTGGCTATCCCCTAGAAAACCTTTGGGTTCTAGAATTCTAAAGGTAGACCCAATAGGTGGACCTAGGTCATGGAAGGTGTAGCAAGATTAGCCAGAAGGTCAAAACCTAGTTGCCATCTACACAACAAAAGATATTTTTTATTTTTTTTTATAAAATTCCCAAGGTCCACCTGTGTGGACTTTGAGCAAGTCTTCATAGATTTTGAAACTAAATAGAAATAGACCATTAGCCATATCACTAATTGAAACACTTCCTTTCAGTTTCCAATTTGAATCAACCTGCTGCCTAACCTAATCAATATTAGGTATAAAACCAAGGAATTTACCTACAAGAGAGAGTTGTAGATCAGCAATTGTCTTGTCTATAATGTTATTCAGGATAGCAACTTTGAGACCCACCACCTCACAAGATGTCTTCGAGGAGGGAGCAACTCCTAAAAGACCCCATGCTTGTGGCTTTACCGCCAACCGACTTTTCCATGAGAGAGGACAAGTCCACATTGGAAAGTCAAGAATCCAGATCAGAGGAAGAGAAAGAATGATACTTCTTCAAAGGAGTAGGCCATGAAATGGGGAGGACAAGTACAATCCTTTTCCAATAGAATCCTGAGGCATAGAAGCAGACAAGCTCCCCCTTTTACCCTCCATGACAAGAGAGATAGAGGGTGGGGAAGCCTGTTGGGCACCCCATCATCTAAGAACATTGAAGATGCAATAATAGAGGAAGAAAAATTTAAAATAAAGAGAACAACAAAGTTGTAGAGCTTTATTTTAATAAGTTTTTATTTTTTAATGTTCATTTTTTCAACATATTTGATTTTTTTAATACAATGAAAAATTAATATGCAATATAAAATAATTTGAATTATTTTTAAAGTGATGACATTTATAAGAATAAAAATATGACATCCATGACCTCATAAAATAGTAATATTTTACTTTTGTATAGACTAAATATATCATAAAAGAAATATAAAATAACCATCTTTCAAATCAGATGAGATATTTTTCTTATAATATCTTAGTTTTAAAATAAATTTAGTGTAAATAAATAAATAATTTTAATATTTAAACTTTATTTTAGATAATAAATTTGGATAGGATAAAAGAGTTTTTTTTTTATGCAGGTCA
The DNA here is from genome assembly GCA_007115665.2 of Sequoiadendron giganteum. Taxonomy (NCBI): domain Eukaryota; kingdom Viridiplantae; phylum Streptophyta; class Pinopsida; order Cupressales; family Cupressaceae; genus Sequoiadendron; species Sequoiadendron giganteum. The sequence goes on from CM021105.1 coordinate 68,249,065, forward strand.
TCTACAAATTCTTTTTTGCTACCCGATACGGGAGCACGCATCTTCTTGGGCTGAACCTCTTCGGCTAAGAGCCAAGGACTGAGGGGTATCCATTCCGCCAAATTCGCCCAGGGCACGATCCCGACCTCATCCCTTTTTCGGTGTCAGAGCCTTTGCACTCAGCGAGACTTGATCCTTGGTGGGCTCATTTAGAAACTTTCAACTTCACTAATAGACCAAGCGCATATTGACATAAAATATTTTTTTTGAAAACATGCCTAATTACTTATAAGTTTCAAACCATCTTAATTTCTGGAATCTCTTATTTTTAGAAGCTTCATAATTTTAGAATTTTTTGCACCCCCATGAAGACGGATGTACCGTTTCTGCTCATTGTCAGATTAGTGGAGGACTATTAGGAAAAAAAACAAATCGACAAACATATATAAGAACTTCGCCAGTAAATAGAATTATCGAATTCAAGCGAAAGCTCCACCAAGCCGGTTTTCGTCTCATTCGATTTGAAAGGCGTGCGGATTACGTGGAGCTCTCTGGATCCGTGTTCATCTGAATAGATTCCTATTTGGAAATTTTTCAATCACTCAGCACATAAATTAAAATATATATCTGGATAACGGTTTAATACATAACCCCTTTCATTTCAGTTGAAAATTGGAGTATCGAATGAGACGAAAACCGGCTTGGTGGAGCTTTCGCTTGCATTTGATAGCTCTATTTATTGGCGAAGATCTTTATATATGTTTGTCGATTTGTTTTTGAGGGTGCAGAAAATATTCCTAAACTAATCTCACAATGAGCGCAAACGGTACGTCCATCTTCTTGAGGGTGCAGAAAATAAAAGAATGTGTTAGCAGAAAATTCTAAAATTATGAAGCTTCTAAAAATAGGAGATTCCAGAAATTGAAGATGGTTTGAAAGCTATAAGAAATTAGGAATATTTTCACCCATATCTCAAAGCTGTGACAGAAGGGCAGGCCTTGAATTATGGCGTTGGAAGCAACTTCCATTATCGCTCTTGCTGTAACAGTGGCTGCCCTTTTGCTAATTGCAAACTCTCTCAGAAGTAGAAATAATAACACGGCAAAGCCAAAGCCACCGCATCCTCCATCGTGGCCAATAATTGGGCATCTTCCTCTCCTAAGTAGAAGTAAACAGCCCATTCACAGAATTCTATACTCGCTTTCACAGAGCTATGGCCCCATCATGCACCTGCAACTTGGCTTCCGCCCAGTTTTGGTCATCTCTTCATCAGATCTTGCAAAAGAATGCTTTACAACAAACGACAAAGCCTTTGCTTCGCGCCCACTTCTGTCTGTAGGAAAGCATATTGGGTATGATTTCAAAGGCTTCGGTTCGGCTCCTTACGGCTCCTACTGGCGAGACGTTAGAAAAGCTTGCAGGCTCCAGCTCTTTACTGCAGACAGAATCGAATCATTCAGGCACGTCCGCTCAGAGGAAATTTCCGCACTCATACGTTCGCTGTTCGAGAGTTGGGAGCGAGAGATCAATCCCGTGAACATGAAGTCGAAGCTCTCTGATCTCACATCTTATATGATGATGCGAATAGTTGCCAGCAAGAGATTCTCGCCAGATCTCAGTTCTGAAGATTTCCAAGAAACGCAGCAGTTTAAGATGTTGTTGGAAGAATTTGTTTTGTTTCTTGGAGCATTTGATATCGCTCATTACCTGCCGTTTCTCAAGTTGATCGATCCACAGGGAATAGAATGTTCTATGAAGAATCTAAAGAAGAAAATAGATGTGTTTATGAAGAAATTGATCCACGATCACCGAGAGAAGAGAGATATGCATGCTCGAGACTTAATTGATGTTCTCATCTCTGCAACAGACAACCATGAAATTCTGTCCGACAGTAACGACGATGTGGTGAAGGCCATCACCTTACTATGTTATTTTTATCACTTTCTGTTACATAATTAGGAATGTTATTGAAATCTTCTTTATCATAGTTTGTATTAAATAGTTGGGGTCTTGTGGTCAATGGATAAATTATTTAAGTGAAAACTTTATGTTCTCGTAGTAGAGAACTATCTTTTGAAAAACAGCTTCTGTGGTCAAGGCACTGATTATTTAAATACAAAGCCAGCCTCTTAAACAAAAAGCGCTTACATTTCGTTTGGTTTTGCAGGGCTTGATTGCTGCAGGAACTGAAACATCATCTGTGACCATGGAGTGGGCACTGTCAGCTCTAATACAACACGCGGATATTTTGTTTAAAGCCCAGCAAGAGCTCGACATACATGTCGGACGGAACCGATTAATGGAGGAATCAGATCTGCACAAGCTGAAATATTTGCAGGCAATTGTTAAAGAAAAACTCAGGCTCTATCCAGCTTCTCCTCTTTCGGTTCCTCACGAATCTATCGAAGCCTGCACTGTAGGGGAATATCATGTTCCCGCAGGAACTCAACTGTTAGTGAATGTCTGGGCGATTCAACGTGACGCAGCCGTGTGGAAGGACCCAACGGAATTCATTCCTGAACGTTTTCTCAACAGTAGCAAAGAGATTGACGTGAAAGGTCAGAACTTTGAATTGATTCCGTTTGGTTCAGGGAGAAGAATGTGCCCAGGCATGTCATTGGCAATAATTATGGTCACCCATACATTGGGGCGGCTGCTACAGAGCTTCGAGTGGTCTGCTCCAGAAGGCACTGTAATTGACATGACAGAAGGGATCGGGCTCGCAATGCCCAAATCAATTCCATTGGAGGCCATTATTAAACCTCGCCTTCCCCCCCATCTCTACTGATACCGTCTGCTTACTCCTCAAAGAAAGAGTTTTAATGTCTGATCACATCTTTCGGCCTCAATCACTTAATTTAGTCGGAATATAGCTCTTAAGTGTCTGGTTAGATTCATTTCATTGTCTCTAGTCTTTATTTTTCTCAATCTATATGTTTATGTATTTAATATTTTATTCTTATTGTATTATATTTCTTTAGTCATTATCTATTTATAAAATTTATCTTTAGAATTTTTTTTTCTACTTTATTTTCACTCCCTCTTCTTCACATCACTTCCTTCCCCTACCTTTTTTTCGTATTATTTTTATAATATAATCTATCACTCCCCTCTTCTTAATGATGGATCACTGAGTATGATCTAAAACTTCAAATAAAAATATACATAATTAAATCCAAAATTAATTTTTCTTTTGCAAGGGTTTCACTAGGAGTTGTTTCCTCAATATTGATGCCTTTACTAGTAATGTGTTCTTCTATAACCACTATGTTAATCTTTTTAATGAGGATTTTGTGTTGTTGATACTTAGTAGTTTCAACTTCCACTTTTTCACCTACCATATATTTTTCTTGTAATTGACATGACAGAGGGGATCAAGCTCACAATGCCCAAATCAATTCCATTTGAGGTCATTATTAAACCTCATCTTCCCCCCATCTCTATTGATGGTGTCTGCTTACTCTTCAAAGAAAGAGTGTTATAATGTTTGATCACATCATCCAACCTCAATCACTTAATTTAGTGGGAATATAGCTCTTAAGAGTCTGGTTATACTTATTTAACATAAGCGGTGTTAGTGTTAAAATTGTAGATTGTATTATATAAACTTTAGCTTTTTAGAGTGTTTGGTGAAACCTAAAATCTATTGCTTTGTGTCTATACATATATAGACAAATATAGGAGCAATATAAAGATGCACAAAATGAATGTATGAAAGAAATATTGAGTAATGGTTTTTTTTAATAGGATTATAGTGTAAACAAAATCATTAAAAAACTATTACGTGTGTATATGTATATATTTTATATCTAGAATAATATGTTTCACGATGAATTTAATATAATTCAATTGTTAATTAAAATAATATAATTAACTAACAATTGAATTATATTAAATTCACCCTTAAATATCTCTTGAATTATGGTGTGGTATGACACAAGAGGGGCCAAGCCCAAACAACATGATAATGTTGCAAGAGCTACACCACAAGGAGGAGAGTCACAGTATAATTTTGTTGAATATATCAATGGTACCAAAGCCATCAATGACAAGGTTTCAACCAATTATTAAACCATATCCCTCACACTTATCCTCAATAGATGGTTGAGTAGAATGAAAAAGAGAAATAGACAAAGATAGGAATGAAGAAGCCAATATGTCTTGAAAAAATATTAGGACATAAAAGATTCCAAAAGTCATAAATTTAATTTCAAGCTTCTTGAGCTCTTGGACAAAACTAGAAAAGATGTTTGGAAGTATTTTGTTGTTAATAGAGTGACCATCATGGATTGAGAATTCCTTAATGAGGCAATCAAGAGCTAAGAGAAAGATGTTATAAATTAAGGCACCAAGCAAAATGAGAAATTATTGCTAGGATTGTAGTGCAAATCATCTAAATATATATTGCCAAGTGCCCAAAGAAGAATACATATGTATTTTTTTATTCCAATGAGAAACCATGGAAAGATGAGGTTAAAGTAAACCATGTACCTTAAAAGGTTTGTGATTATGAAATGACATTTTGAATACCAAGTTTCTAATCTTAAAATGAAATATTGATCTATATTAATTGATACATACACCAATAATCAATATATATTAAGTTAAGTATTATATAATATAAAAACATATTTTTTTTAGCATGCTTCAATTGAAACAATGAAATTATCAATTGACATACTAATCAATATCAATTTGTATGCACCAATAATGAATATATAATACTCAATATGATACATTATCTAAACCTTAGAAATATTAACTAGTATTAATCAATATTGTAGTGTAGTAAAATGCATACCCTTTCATTTTCACACTTGTTTGGGCCCAACTTGCTTTATTTATGCTCATTTATGGCTTAATTGGTCCTATATTACATCCACAAGTCTAATAAACTATATCTTTTTATGAAAAATCCCAACAAACCTAAAAAGATAAATTATCATTTAATGTTTCTAGATCTATGTCTCCTTTATTTATGGACTAAGACTAAAACACCACCTAGGGTGTCTTTGTCCTCCACAGGTCTTGATATCCTAATTTTGAATCCTCTTAGTTAGGTCCCTTTTTGGAGTTTGTGCCCAAGAATTGAGCCTCGGGACTAAGATGCCACCAAGGGCATTTTTTTCCTCCTTGGATTATTTTCAAGGTCTAATTTCAAATTTAGGTGGGATTTATCCTCCTCTAATTAATGATTTCATATGTCGGCTTGTTGTGGTATAATTTCGGGATGTTAAGCATTAATTAGTATAAATACAAGGTTCCTCCACTCATTTTTCTAACAAGCATTCAAGTATTCATTCCTAAGGCAAGTTTATGTATTCAAGAGCACTTCATCAAGTATTTGGGGCCATCATCATGATTCAAGCATCACATCAAGGGTTTGGTGCATCCATTCATGTTGTTGAGCCAATATTGTGAATGTAGCATTGAAGATCTATTTACAACCATTCTTCACATCAAAATCAAGGATCCAAGATATACGTTCCTCATGGCCACTACCTGGTAGATTGCAGATTTTCTTCTCAAGACATCATACAAGGTGATATCATTTACATATTTCATGTTTCATGCTTCAATTCACTCACTTCATCATTTGGTTTAATTACCTACAAGGCAAACCCCCATTCACTAAAAATGAACAGGTTTTCCCTTCTTGCATGTTTGTATATGCAGATCTAGGTTGAATACTTGAAGATCACTTGGAGTGTAAAGTTTTCAAAGTTGCAAAGTTGTATTACAAAGTTGTCATCTTCATGGAGACTCACCTAGAAGTGAAATCTGGTTGTTTCAGAACTTGAGATTTGAGAGGAAGCAATTGCAGATCTAGAAGCTCAAGACCACATTCACATTTCATAAATTTAGAATGAGACAAAAATTTCACCTTGGGTTTCGTAGTCCTCCAAAATATATTTTTCAAAGATTCTTCAGGATTTTTTTTCGGCATCTAAAAATTCAGTGTTTACCCAAAAAAATAGCAACAGGACTAAAACACCATCTTGGCATCTTATTCCTCCAAGGAATATTTTGACATTATTTTTACATTTCTAGAACCCTAATTGCATCTCTAGGCTTCCCAGATACAAATACCTTAACTTAGAGTTACTCATTTCTAGTATTTACATCTCTCATTTAGCTCATTTCAGGTATATTGTATATCATAGTGTGTTTTCAAACATTGTCTTTTCCAAGCATTTCCTTGGTGGTGAACTCCTTAAACCCAAAAGAACACCACCTCCTAAGTCCTCCTAATTATTTATTGGCTCACCTTGAGAGGTTGATAGTAAATTCTATTAGGGTTCTTAGGACATATTTGAATGAGCAAGATAGAATTGGAGGAAAAGGGCATCCTTTCTCCCACCCCCCAATTTTATCTTTGTTTCATTTTGGTGAGCCTGATGGATGTTGTGGTTGAGTTGCTGATATATTATTGTCATTGATTTCAACACTATTAGCATTTTAATCTGCTTAAGGCTGTATAGGTTGAGGAGATTGAGAAAATTATAAAAAATATAGTATGGGCAGCCAATGGAGCTCAGAAGGTTAGAATGTTGGAAAGATCTATGCATTGAAGATCTGAAGGTCCACTTCAAAGGGTTTTATATTTAACCTTTCTAGTATGTTTTTTGAATGTTTTAGTGGTGCACAATGAAGTTTCGTGGAAGTTCTAATGATCTATATACCTACAGATATTATGTCTTTGTAGATGGTCTTCTTGGTCAAAGCGGATGAAAGTATGGTAATCTCGTGTGTTGCTCATGTTCTTATGACATTCATGGATGAGTCTATATTGTTCTCTATCCTTGGTGTACATCCGCAGTGTTTGGAGTATTCGTGATTGAATATATTTTTGATATGTGCCCAAGTGTTCATGTTCTTGGCTGACATTGTGGTGTTAGCATGTTGCAGATCCATGAGGATTAATATTTTATTGTTTGGCATGTTTGGAGATTTTTTTTGGGTCCTCAGTATATTATGGCTGACTTGTGTTGGTACACATTGAAATTTATTCATGTATCAAGGCTGACAGTTGTAATTTATTTGTTATTTGTGGCCGACTGATTAGTGGACGCAAATCCATGTAGCGGATATATATACAAGATTTTTTTCCTCATTTAGAGTGTGCTCAAGTGTACAAGTGATGTACAAGTGTGAATAAAGGTCAGATCATTCAGAGCAAAGTGTGGAAGAGTTGAAGAGGTTTTAGTGTGCCTAATTGGAACTGTAACTAGGCTTTTGCAAAAGCTATTTTTCTCAATTCAAGTTCATCAGATGGATTTAATCTAATTAATATATGTAAGGTATTGAGCAATGTGCTCTAGTTAGTGTGCTTGAATACAAGTGCATTCTCTTTTTATTCTTCATTATACTTCTAATAGGGTATAATCTTGTAGACTAACATCCACTATGGTTTTTCTTCTCATAGGGTTTCCACGTATAAAATCCTTATGTTCATGTTTCTCTAATGTGTTTTTATTATGCTTGCATTATTAATTATCAGATCTGTGATAAGGATTGTTTAAAGTTGTATAAGTTTGATTTTGGTAACAACTGATTCACCCCCCCTCTTAGTTGTCTATCCCTATTTTTCCAACAATTGGTATCAAATCTAGTTCCTTTGAAAGAAGCCTAACAATTTGAGGTGATCCGAGATTGCATCATTTAAAAAGGATAGTCCTAGATTCGATGGTACAAACTACTCTCTATGGAAAGTTAGAATGGAATGTCATTTGAGGTGCATTGCAGAACCTTTCAAGTAGATGACACAAACTGAATATAATATTCCTTAGAATGGCCCCTCCTCTGAAGATGAGATCAAGTAAGCAAAAATTAATACCAAGTCAGTAGAAACACTGGTGAGTGCTTTGACAGATTCAAAAATGAAAAATGTGATGGTTTTAAAGACTGTATATTAGATTTTGAAAAAGATGGAAAAATTGTATGAAGGAGATGCACTAGTGAAAAGTGCTAAGCTAGAAAGTCTAAAAGGAAAATGGGAGAGCTTGAAGATGAGCGAAGAGGAGAACATATTTTGCTTCTCGCATAAGATAAATGAATTGGTGATGGACATTAGATGTTCCAGTGGAACTATGAATGATGATAAAAATGTGGCTAAGATACTTAGATCTGTGCCCCCTTCCTACAAGAAAAAATCTCATGTTATTGATGAACTCAGAACAATGATGAATATTAAAAAAGACATGTTGATTGGAAAACTTGCTAAAATTGAACTAAGTGAATTTGGTGAGTCTAATCCTAAGACTGAATATACTTTCAAGGCAACTGTATATGGGAAAAAGAGATATGACTCAAGAGAGAGTTCCCAGAGAACATTCAGATATGAAGATGAGATGAAGTTGATTTAAGATGAAGAAAGAGAATTGGAAGAACTAGAAGCATTGATTGTGAAAAGAGAATCAATAGGCCATGGTAAGTACAAAGGAAAGTTACCTATTAAATTATTTTGTTGTAGTAAAATAGGTTATTTTTCTTCTAGATGTCCTGAAATAATTTCAAAATGTAAGCTTGAGAATACTAGATTTCAAAGAAAATTATATTATGTTGAAGAAGGTATAAGTGATGAAGAATCTAATAAAGAAACTAGAAATGAAGATGAAAGGGTATTTATTTCTATCAAAGAAAATGGTCAGGTGTCCACTGAATCTGTTAGTAATGTAAATGTTGAGAAAGCTCTTGCAGCCAAAGTTGAAGAGAAACATGAGGGGGTAGTTGACAGTGGATGCTCACATCATATGAGTGGTGACAAAGGAAAATTTGTAAGCTTGGAAAACTATGATGGTGGGGTAGTGTGGTTTGGTGACAACACTTCTGGTGTTATTCATGGAAGAGACACTATTTTTTTTCATGGTAAGCACAATATTGATGATGTTCTTTATGTAGAAGGCCTAAAGAATAACTTGTTGAGTGTTGGACAAATGGTAGCCAAAGGCTACAATTTGTAGTTCAAGAATGGTAAGTGCATAATAACAGGAAGCTCATGAAATATAATTTCTTCAGGAACAAAGACAATACGTAATATCTTTCATTTAAGTACTGCTAGTCAAAGTTGTTTGATTGCTCAAATTGATGTAGGCTGGTTATGGAATAGGAGGTTATGTCATTTGATCTTTGATAAACTTTTCAAGATACGTTCTACTCAAGAAGTCAGAGACTTACCTAAGTTAGTGAAGCCTAATAACACTATGTGCAAGGAATGTCAGATGGGAAAGCAAAAAATAAATTCCTTTCACATAAAATAGTACAACTCTAATGGAGTACTGTATTTGATACATACTAATCTATGTGGTCCTTCCAGAATCAGAAGCCTACAAGGTGAAAAGTACTTTATGTTACTCATTGATGATTTTTCTAAGATGATATGGGTCACTTTCTTAAGAGAAAAAAATGAAGCACTAGAAAAGTTCAAAAGTTTTAATGCTATGGTAGAGAATGAAATAGATCAAAAGATCAAATTTCTAAGGTCAGATAGAGGTGGTGAATTTACTTCATGGGAATTTAATTATTTTTGTGAAGAGCATGGTATTCCAAGACAACTATCTGCTCCCCGGAACCCTCAATAGAATGGAGTTATTGAAATAAATAACATAAGTATTCTAGACACTACTAGAACCATGATTCTAGAAGAAAATGTTCCTCATTTCTACTAGAGAGAAACTGTAAGCAATATTGTGTATACTATTAATAGGGTGAATGTCAATAATAATTCTGGTAAGACACCTTTTGAGCTATGGTTCGGTCATAAGCCTACTATCAAAATACTTCAAAAAAATTGGAAGCAAATGCTACATCATGAGAGATGATGATATAGGTAAGTTTGATGCTAGAAGTGATGAAGGAATCTTCCTAGGATACTATACTAAGAGTATAACTTACCAGTTCTTTAATAAAAGGATGACGAAAATGGTTGAAAGTGAAAATGTTAAGGTTGATGAAGATATTGGTAAATCATCCAAAGTTAGTGATTATGATTTAGATGATGAACATGATGATGCTTGTTAGAGTAATTGGACATTTACTTTATTAATTAAACAATATTTGTTTAATTACGTAAAGTTCCCTTTTACTTCTTTTTCACTTAAGCTAACATTAGGTACATAATAATTAATTACTTTATTAATTACTATTGTGCAAGCCTAGGGTTTTCCTTTTTAGGGTTTTCATCTATATGTAGTTGAAAACTATCTTTTGTATCATAATTCATTTTACATTTTCAGGTGAATACATTGCTCCACATTCTTGAGCATTTCCTTTGTTGCTTATCTTTGCTTCTCCTTGTAACAGGTTATTTGCTTGCAAAGATCTTTTGGGCTTCTATGGTGTTGTATCTTCTCAACTCCAACATGGTATTAGAGCTTTAGATTTGTAGCTGCTTGTTCTTGTTTTGAGATTTTTTGCATTGGAAGCAAATCTAGGGTTCTAAGTTTTATTTTGGGTGGATTCAGCATACTCCTAATTTTGGGTTCACTTTGGGCCTAAATGGACAGTGCCATTGGATTCATAGTGCCCAAAAACCCCTAAAACAACTATCAAATCATCGCTTTTAGTTATAGTCAATTTGGAAGGCAAAATTTTTTTGCCATAGGGTTGTACGCAACAATTTTTTTTTAAAAAATATAAAAAAACAAAGGTTTTGGTTTAATTTTTTGCGCTGTGCACATACGCCAGTCGCACCACCTGGCCACCCTCGCGCTGTTCGCCCTGAGCCGACTCCTTGCCGACACGGCCCCGCTGTCATCTGAGCTCCTCTAACACCGCCCCGCCGCCATCCATGCTCTGTCGAGCTCGCCCCGCCATCATCTGGGTTCCGCCGAGCTCATCCCGCCATCGTCTGGGCTCCATCTAGCCCACCCACTGACGCCGAGCTCCCCACTGACATCAAGCTCGCCCGCGGGCTCGCCGACCTGAGTCGGTTCCTCAAACCCTACGGGCCTCAAACAACCTGCCACTGGGTCACATGGCAACCGAGGGCTTCGGCCCAGCTTCAGCCCCCTGGTCCGCCCACATGACCAGGGGCCATTGTTTTTAGCCCCCAGGTGCTAAAGGGGTCTAATAGGGCATTTTTTTTGCTCTCTCACGAAATCAGGCATAATTCGGGCATTTTAGCTCCGTTTTTCGAACAGGAAGAAGCGTTGGAAAGCTGGTTTCGACATTGATCTGATGGTACAGGTAACTTTATAATTTTTTTACCAGTATAGATATTTTTTACCAGTCAAAGTGAGGCCTTCTTTTTTCACTTCCGGGGTCATAGAAGATGCAAATGGACTCCGTTTTTCAATCTTGAATAGGTGTTAGAAAGCTCTCAACATGCTCTATTCAGTGATGTGATCTATTTTCTCAGAATTTTCACCAGATACATAAGAATTTGTTTTCAAGTATTTTTTGTTTATGCATTGCTTCGTTCTTCTCAGTTTGTACTAGGGTTTGGGTTTATCTTTTGTGGGGGGTGTTTTTCTCTTGCTTTTTGTCATTTATATCAGAAAACCAGAACACCAAAAATATCAAAAATACAAACCCTTTTGTATCTTCTATTTATTCTGAAAGATCACATAATAATAAAAAACACAAGCAGGTATAGATGCAGGGTTTCATGGTAGACTCTTCAGTTGAGCTACTCACATCACATAACTATCACACTTGGAAGTCTCGTATGATGAGGCTACTCAGGTGATGAGGGTTATGGTCTTGTTTAGATGAGGTTCAGCCTCAGTTTTAGTGTCCTTTTGTGATTATGCGCAATAGGAACAAGATGGATGAGGCTATGGGTTTGCTATGCATGCATGTATCAGACAGTCTTTTGTTTCACCTTGATGCTTTGATCACTCCTCAAGCCATGTGGCTGAAGTTTGAGACTCTTTTTGGGGCCGTTGATGAGTTCTGCACATTACAGATTGAGGCAGAGCTGACTTCATTGTTACCTGATTCATTTCCCACTATTGAGGATTTTTTGAACAAGTTCAAAACTATCCACACCATTTTATAGGGTTGTGGAAAGAACAAGATAGACACAAAGTGCATTTACTTGATTCTTTTCAAGCTTCGTGGTCCATTTTAGATATTTGCTTCCCCCTTCTACTCCACCATGGATGGTTTGGGTGCTAGTTTTACCATGCCTTCCTTTGATTTGTTTTGTGAGCGATTGTCTCGGGAACAGTCTCACCTTTCTCAAATGGATATGCTCTTAGGTTCAAAGAGAAAATAATTGGTTGCTCAGTCACCGAAGGGGAAACAAAAGCAGAAACCGAGGCCCAAGAAAGATTTTGCAGGTAGTGAGTATTCCTCCAAACCGCCTCCTAAGTCTGATTCTAAACCACCATTTAATCTGGAACATGGGAAATCTTTGAAGTCTGGTGAGTCTTCCTCCAAGACTAAGGAGAAATCAGGAGACACTTGCAGTTTCTGTGGCAAGCAAGGTCATCCAGTTTCCAAGTGTTGGAAATGATTAGAGGCTTTAGAGGACGCCATGCAGAAACAACACATCTCCTCACCTCAATCTTCTTCTTCTTCCACCATAGGGAAGGTTCATGCTCTCACTGCATGAGCATCGACCAATGGGTCCACTTGGATTTTAGACTTTGGTGCTTCTCACCATATGACTCACACTCAATAGTTGGTCACTTCTCTTGCCTCTTGTGGTACTTCATAGATTGCAGTGGGTGACTCTTCACAGCTTTCTGTCTTGGGTTCAGGTTTTGTCTCTTTGGATGGGGGCACTCTACAAGATGTTTTGGTTGTTTCTGACATTTCGATGAACCTCTTGTCCATTTATCAGATTTTTCACATTGGCTCTAGTAAGATAGTTGAGTTCTCACCACATGATGTGGTTATTCGGGACCTCTATGATTCTGATTTGGTTGTGGCTACTGGTAGTGTTGATACTGCATCTTGTCTTTACAGATTTGATGGATTTGCGCCTTCTGAGGGTACAGGTTCATCTCTTATAGCACATACAAATTTGGTGAGTCAGCTTTGGCATGAGCATTTGGGCCATGTCAATTATAGATATCTTTAGTAGATGAGTACACAATCACTTGTTCTTGGTCTTGTACATATCTCCTGTACTGACGGTGTTTTCCATGGTTGTGTGCTTGGCAAGCATCATAGGGATCCCTTTCTAAAGGGAAGTACCACTCGTGCTTTGGAACCCTTGGTGTTGACCCATAGTGAGTTCATGTCATTTCCCAGTCCTTTTTCAGGGGCCAAGTATGTACTCACATTCATTGATGACTTCTCCAAACGCACATGGTTGTACTTTCTTAAGTACAAGTCTGATGTCTTTGATTCCTTTCATGTCTTCAAAACATTTGTAGAGAAGCAATCTAGTCTTTCTATCTGGCGGATACGTACATATAATGGGGGGGAGTATGTGAATCAGGCTTTCAGAGATTTTTGCACTAAGCATGGTTTGCAGCATCAGTTTTCTATTCCCTACACCCCTCAGTAGAATGGTATCACTGAGCAAAAGAACAAGACTTTACGGGAGATGGCTAATTGTATGATTCAGTCCAGGTCCATGGATTCATCTTTTTGGGCTGAGGTAGTCAATTATGCCAACTATATTCAGAATCAAATACCTCACAAGGTGATTCGATATATGACTCCTGAGGAGGCTTGGTCTCATGATAAGCCTGATATTTCATCATTTCGAGTATTTGGTAGTGAGGCATGGGCTTTTATTCCTGATGCTCAGAGGAGAGCTATGGAGCGGCAACGTCGACCCCTCATTTTTGTCGGCTACTATGAGGATGTTAAGGCATATAGATTGTTTGATCTTGATTCCAGAGAGGTCCTATTTCAATGGGATGTTTAGTATGATGAGCACCTTCCTCCAGTTGATACCCTGTCTCCAATGTCCACTTCACTACCTACTGCACCCACTACAACTCTTCAGGATTATTTTGATGATTCTGATGAGGATATTGATGATCCCCCATCTCCACCTCCACTTGCTCCAGCTCAGAGGCCCAAATGGGCTCGCTTTACTATTGAGGTAGCAGGATCTATGGCCGGTGATCCTTCAAACACTCATCGCACTCATTCTCATACTACAGGTTCTAGTCTTTTGACTCATGCTCTTTCAGAGGATCCTCAAAGATTTTCAGAGGTGACAAGTCACCCTGAGTGGGATAGTGCCATGGAGGAGGAGTATTCTTCTTTGATGCAGAATAATACATGGGATCTTTGTCCTCTTCCTAAGGGCAGAAAGATGGTTCGGTGCCGATGGTTGTATCGCACCAAGTATGCTACTGATGGTTCTATTGATATGTACAAAGCACATCTTGTTGTGAAGGGTTTCTCACAGGTTGAGGGTTTTGATTACTCCGAAGCATTTTCCCATGTTGCCAAGATGAATTCTATTCGCTTTGTATTATCACTTGCAGCTTCTAGAGGATGGCTCATTTTTCAGATGGATGTGAAGTGTGCCTTCTTACATGGTGACCTACAGGAGGAAATCTATATGGAGCAGCCTCAGGGATTTGTTCATGATGCTTCCTTGGTTTGAAGACTTTAGCGTTCATTATATGGTCTCAAATAGGCCCCTCGGGCTTGGTATGAGAAGATGGACTCTTTTTTGCTCTCCACTAGTTTCACTCACTGTCACTCTATTCGCATGGTCTATATTCAGCATCTTGAGGGTGAGATCCTAATTCTTGTGCTATATGTTGATGATCTTCTCATCATAGGTAGCTCATTCTCTATGATTCAGAATTCTCAGCTAGCCTTGATGGAGCAGTTTGAGATGACAGATCTTGGCATTCTGCACTATTTCCTTGGTCTTCAGGTAATTCAGTCTTTAGAGGGGATCTCCATTTACCAGTAGAAGTATTATTTTGATATGCTTTAGTGCTTTTGCATGCTTGATTGCAAGCTTGCCCCCACACCTTTTCAGTCAAGGGTTGTTTTGACTACTACTTGCCCCACTCCTTCAATAGATTCTACACTTTATAGGCAGTTGGTTGGCAGTTTGTTGTACCTGACACACACTCATCCTGATCTTTCTTTTGCGGTTGGTCTTGTCTCTCGATTCTCACATGATCCTCATGAGAGTCATTGGCAAGCTGCCAAGTGTATTTTGAGGTATATTTAGGGCACCACTTCATATGGCATTCACTACACATTAAGGGATCCTCACATTATTAGCTACACTAACTCAGATTGGGCTGGTGATATCAATGATCGGAAGTCTACTTCTGGCTTTGTTTTTTGTCTTGGCTCTAGTCCTATCACATGGTCATGCAAGAAGCAAATTGCTCATGCATTATCATCTACATAGGCTGAGTACCGAGCTGTTGTGCTCGCTAGTCAGGAGATTTTATGGCTTCATTAGTCGATGACTGAGTTTGGTTTTCCTCCTGATAGTCCCACTATTCTTTGGTGTGACAATCAGAGTGCTATACACATTTCACGCAACCCGGTGGAACATCAGCGGATGAAGCACATTGAGCTTCATATGCATTTCATCAGACAGTTGATTCAGGATGGTTCTCTCATCTTGGAGTATGTTCCCACTGCCGAGCAGGTTGCAGACATCTTCACGAAACCTTTTGCATCTCCGCGCTATCTTTAGTTGCACTCTATGCTTGGGGTGAAGGAAGTTGTCCTTGGAGGGTCTTTATGAGGCCTTCCTTCCTTCATGTTTCTTTCAACATGTTGTTCTATCTCTTTTTGGAGAGGAGTTTTTCCCACTGGGTTTTCTCCTTTTCTCCGTTTCATAGAGATTTCTTTGTACTTGGGTACCTGATCTGGCCTTGTTGTCGGGACCCATTGCTTTTGCTTTCAGTAGCTTCTTCTAGGTTTTAGCTTCTCCTTATGTCTATCTTAAGGGGGGGTGTTAGAGTAATTGAACATTTACTTTATTAATTAAACAATATTTGTTTAATTACGAAAAGTTCCCTTTTACCTCTTTTTCACTTAAGCTAACATTAGGTACATAATAATTAATTACTTTATTAATTATTATTGTGCAAGCCTAGGGTTTTCCTTTTTAGGGTTTTCATCTATATGTAGTTGAAAACTATCTTTTGTATCATAATTCATTTTACATTTCTAGGTGAATACATTGCTCCACATTCTTGAGCATTTCTTTTGTTGCTTCTCTTTGCTTCTTCTTGTAACAGGTTATTTGCTTGCAAAGATCTTTTGGGCTTCTATGGTGTTGTATCTTCTCAACTCCAACAGTGCTAACAATAATGCTCATACATAGAATCAACTTCAGATTGTGTCGGTGAATCAAGAAAATCAAGAAGTAGAAACAAGTGAAAGTGCAGAAGAAAGATCACAAGAACAAGAGGTAAGAGAAAAACTTAAAACTCCTAAATATGTGAGAAGAAATCATTTTGATAGTCAGATCATAGGAGACAAAACCAAAAGGTGCAAACTAGAAGAAGAATTCTAGAAAAATATTGTCTAATTTCTAAAGCTAAACCTAGAAATATAAGTGAAACATGCAAGGATGAACATTGGATGAAAGATATGAAAGAAGCGCTATTGAAAATATGGAAGAATAATACATGGGATCTTGTTCCTATACCTCTTAACATAAATGTGATTGGAACCAAGTGGGTGTTCTGGAATAAGCTGAATGAACAAGGTGATGTGGTTAGAAACAAAGCAAGATTGGTCTGCAAAGCTTATTCACAGATGGAAGGTATTGATTTTGAAGAATCTTGTTCTCTTGTTGCTAGAATTGAGGTTGTTAGACTACTTCTTGATTATGCTACTTTCAAGAGCTACAAATTTTATCAAATGGATATAAAATCAGCATTTCTGAATGGTGAACTAGAAGAATTTTTTGTTGAACAACTAGATGGATTTCAGTTGACTGATGAAAAGGACATGGTATGTCGATTGAAGCAAGCTCCTAGATCTTGGTATGCTAGATTGGACAAATATTTATTAAAGCTTGGATTCAGTAAAGGTACTGCTAACAACAATTTTTATTTCAAGTTGGATGAAAACAAATAATTGATCATTGGAGTATTTATTGATGACATTATTTTTTAAAGAGATGATGATTTTTTTATGAAGTATGTTGATGAAATGAAAAGTGAATTTGAAATTTCAATTATAGGAGAGCTAAAAATATTTTTGGGATTGGAAATCACTCAGTTAGAAGATGGGATCTTTATATCTCAGTCCAAATATGTAAAAGAGTTAATGAAAAATTTTGGCATGGAAGATTCAAATCTTGTTGGTACACCTATGGTTACCGGATGTAAACTAACATAGAATGATGAATTCCCTCAAGCAATTCAAACAAGGTATAGATCGATGATTGGTGGTTTACTCTACTTGACTCAAACAAGGCCAGATATAATGAATGTTGTGTGCATGGTTGCTAGATTTCAAGTTGATCCTAAAGAGTCCCATGTGACTACTGTGAAAATAATATTCAAATATCTAAAAGGGACAAATGATCTTTGTCTTGGGTATCCTAAGAATGATGATCTTACTCTAAGTGCATTTATGAATGTTGATTGGGTAGGAGACATATGTGACAGGAAGAGTACCAATGGTGGTGCACTATTTTTAGGTAAGAAGCTAGTCTCTTGGTTAAACAAAAATAAAAACTTAGTTTCATTATCTACTACTGAGGCAACACACATTTTTGTTGCAAACAATTGTACCCAAGTATTATAGATAAAGAAAATGTTGAGAGATGTTAGAATTGAATATGAAGAACCATTTCTATACTATGTGACAATTCAAGCGCCATTAACATTTCTAAGAATCCAGTATTGCATTCAAAGACAAAGTAAGTGACAAAGAAGTCAGACTGGAGTACATACCTACCAAAGAGAAAATTGTAGATATCTTTACAAAGTTGTTGCCTAAGGATACTTTTGAGTACCTCAAAGACAAGTTAGGGGTAATTTCCCCTCCTTATCAGAACTAAGATGCAGGTATTTGCATCAGTCTGTGAATTCATTGCTATATCATATTCCAGATTGATGTTGTGGTGACTGCTACTCAGGAGGAGTAGTTAGATGTTTTCAAGATTGAAATCAAAGCATATGTACCTTTTCCATTGATGTCAAAGGGGGGGAGAAGCAATGTGAAAAAATGGGAAATAAAAAGGAAACAAAAAGTGCACAATCTCAGGGGGAGATTGTTGAAGAAGAGTTAGTTGGGTTGATGGTATTATTTTAAACATCATGTGTTGCCATCAATGCCAAAGGGGGAGATTGTTGGAGGTTGTGGTTGTGTTGCTGATATATTGTTGTCATTGATGTCAACACTATTAGCATTTCAATCTGCTTAAGGTCGTATATGTCGAGGAGATTGATAATATTGTAAGAAATATAATACACGCAGCCAGTGGAGCCAAGGTCAGAATGTTGGAAAACTCTGTGCATTGAATATATGAAGGTGTGCTTCAAAGGGTTTGGTGTTGAACCTTTCTATTATGTTGTCCAAAATTTTTAGTGGTGCATATGAAGTTTTGTGGAATTTATGATGATCTGTATATTACACCTACAGTTATTCAATCTATGTAGATGGTGTTATTGGTCAAAGTGGATAAAATTATGGTAATCTCATGTGTTTCTCATGTTCCTATGACATTCATGGATGAGTCTAGATCATTCTCTATCTTTGGTGTATGTCCGCAATGATTGGAGTGTTCGTGATCATAGATTTTTTTCATATGTGCCCGAGTGTTCATATTCTTGGCTAACATTGTGGTGTTAGTGTGTTACGGATCCATGAGGATTAATATTTTATTCTTTGGCATGTTTGGAGATATTTTTTAGGTCCTCATTATATTATGACTGACTTGTGTTTGCACACATTGAAATTTATTCATGTATCAAGGCTAACAATTGTAATTTATTCCTTATTTGTGGGCGACTGATTAGTTCATGTAAATCCATGTAGCGGATATATATACAATATTGTTTTCCTTATTTAGAGTGTGTTCAAATGTACAAGTGATGTAAAAGTGCCAATAAAGGTCAGATCATTCAGAGAAGAGTTTCGAAGAGTTGAACAAGTTTTAGAGTGCCTAATTAGAACTATAACTAGGCTTTTGAAGAAGCTATTTTCTTAGTTCAAATGCATCAGATGGATCAAATCTGATTCCTATATGTAAGGTAGTGAGCCTTCCCTTTGAGCAGTGTGCTCTAGGCAGTGTGCCTAAATGGAAGTGCATTCTCCTTTTATTCTTCATTATACTTCTAACAGTGTATAATCTTGTGGACTAACATCCATCGTGGTTTTTCCTCTCACAGGGTTTCCATGTATAAAATCCTTGTGTTTATGTGTCTCTTGTGTGTTGTTCTTATGCTTGCATTATTAATTATCATATCTATATTATAAGGATTGGTTAAAGTTATATAAGTTTGATTTTGGTAACAACTGATTCACCCCCCCATCTCAGTTGTCTATCCTTGTTTTTAAAACAAAACTTGACTTTGTTTGAGAATTCTTCCTTTTCTAATTTTGAGTCCTTTAGAGTCCTATATATAGATTGAATTTTGCATTAGTGAAAGCGCATCCAGGGTTTCTTGCATCTTGCATTAGTGAAATTGCATTTAGGGTTTCCTACTTTTGTATTACTGAAAGTACATATCTAGG
This sequence comes from Sequoiadendron giganteum, assembly GCA_007115665.2. NCBI lineage: Eukaryota > Viridiplantae > Streptophyta > Pinopsida > Cupressales > Cupressaceae > Sequoiadendron > Sequoiadendron giganteum. Next base: position 68,268,637 of record CM021105.1, read on the forward strand.
TTGCATCTTTACTTTATTGCATCATTTAGTTTAATTCAAAGATGAAAAAGTGCATTGTTCATCATCTTAATTGCATCTAGAAACATTCTTATTGCATTCAAAATTGAAAAAAATGCATTCACTTTTGCATCCAATTTCTTGTCATTAGTTAACTTTTATAGCCTTCGTTTGCAAATTTTTTTGTTTCTCAACATCAGGTCCCTAGGAAGGTAGCTTGGGAACACATTAATCAAACTGAATTGTCCAATTTTTTGCAAAAAACCCTTACTAGGACAAAAATTCCCTTCGTGGCATCTTGGTCCCTCTCTAGTTTTTCTATTGCATTACCCTTTTTGAGTAATTTTTTATTTCTTTCAACTTTTGAAACCTTCAAATTTCATTAGGAGGACTAAGGCACCCTCCCTAGCATCTTACTCCTTTTGGAACTTTAGATTGTAGTTTTCAAGATCTGAATCAACATTTTTTTTCTTTCGTTTGTTTGAATTGATTATCTATTTCAGTGGGTTGACTTTTTGTTTCATGCATTTTACAAAATATAGTTTTAAGTGCTTCATTTCATGCATTTCTTAGTTCCAAATTTGTATTCACAACATTCCATTTTTAGATCATTGCATAATGTAATCAGTAAATTACTATAGACATGAAAATAATCCTAACTAACTTCATGAATCCAGTTAAGCTTCAATCAACATCATTTCCTCTATTAATCAAATAAATCAATTTAATTAATTCACTAAGCTTCATCACACTTAATTAAATAAATCAGTTTTATTTAATTAATCTCCTAACGTTCCTCCATTTAATTAATTAAATCTCTAATGTTCTTTATCTCCTCATTTAATTTAAATAAATCCAAATATTTAAGTTGAATGTCACAATCAACTAACCTCCATTAAAATTAATCAAATCATGAGTAAAACTAATTCTAATCCATGTCACATCCTCTAGATAATCTCAGTTGCACAATAAATCATTTAATTTGATTTATGAAATTTTTATTTTCCTTCACAAGGCTTATTCTCAAGGAATACTCCCTCATTAACTCCATTTGATTGACTTTCTTGTCCAAACAAATTCCCCCCCTAAAACTCTCAACCATATGCATTTAATGCTATTTTCAAATTTCAAACTCACCTAGTAAGCATTTACTTGAACAAAGACCAAAATGTGCTCACCCTTCATCCTCTCACATCTTGACAAGTGACATGTATCCATTGGTTGATGATAGATCCCAAATTCATCCATTTTTCTCTTCTTCTCTCAATATGATCTACAAATTCAAGGCTTTTATTCTCATTTTTCATCCACAATTTGAGAATTCTCACTATAGGCATTTGAGTTCATTCTTATCATCTTGCATATTTGTTGATCATCATCTTGAGGCTTATCAAGGATTGGGAAAGGGATCCTTTACATATCAAGGGTGCACCAATCCACTATGGAATAGGTATGCATTATGCTTCTTTAAGGGTATGTGTAGGATCATGATGGGCCAAAAACTGACAATATCTAAGTGATATGATGGCCCATGTGGCTGACAACTTTTTTTTACCCAAAATTGATGAAACGAAAAGGGTTTTTAAAGGAGATTATCAGATTTCCACCAATATAAAATATAATTTACTTTGAATTTAATAAATTATTATTATTCATTTTCTATTTGAATTATGACAAAAGTCCTGATTGATAGGCTGATTGAGAAAAATCTATAGCTTTCAAGCGATAACATATTTTTTGAATCCAAAATATACGTCACAGTATATGCTTCACATAATATAGGATTAAAAAAAAGAGAATTGAATTTCATGAAGTTTTGACCAAGTTATGGTGGTCAGACATACCAGTTTTTATATTTTTTAAAAGTTGTAATAAAAAAATCATAATTAATTATTTACATGGAAAAAAATTACAAAAAAAAATGAATCACATCAAAACATGAGTCCCTTACTTATATCTAAAATATTATAAAAAAATCTTATCATTTTATTGTGGTTAGGGTGGTCAGACACACACCTAATTGTTATTTTTTCCCTGAAATTTAATTACTACTGCATTGAAATTTCAAATTTTCACCAAATAGATTTAAAATAAAATAAAATAAACTTAGTAGTTTAGAAACTACATTCAATTTTCTAAAAATTCTATTGTTACATATTTTTGAAATAATAAAGATAACTTATTCAAATTTTTATGTCAAGTTGCCTAACTCTGATTTTCTGAATTTTATTGCCACTTAAGGACCTATTTTTCCCATGATGATCCTGCACCTACCCTTAAGCTTTCAATTAATATATGATGTTATTTTATGAGGCATGATGGATTATTTTATAGGAGCACTATTATGTTTGCATAGTTTTAACTAACCCATGCTAATGAGTGTTGAAGTTTAAGTTGTTTGTAGATTTTTGGTGCTTACATTTGGCGCTAGAAGGAGGGCCATAGATTTTCTCACATTTTTTGTGCATTGATTTAATTTTCACTCTTTAGTTGGAATAGAATTTTTAAAGGTTTCTAAAGTCTCTTCAAAGAAACGAACAAAATATTGAATGATTTATATTTTGAATGTTCACCTCTTTTCTAATGTGCCTTGTTTATGCTTCTACATTTTGGCTGCATTTTGAAATAAAAGATTCTATCATTAGAGATCAGGCTCTGCATTTTTCAAAGAGGAAATTTCCACAAGAATAGTCTAATTTCTTTAATGATTATGTGCTACCCAGCTAGATTAGCGCTCATCTCTAAATTTAAATGTGCATTGATTTGAAAGTTTTAAAAAATATTTTTCAATTCAATTTTTCGCCTATCAATTACATTTGCTTGGAAATTTCTAAAGCCTTTTTAACAAATGCATTTTGTGCATATCCTCCAATTACCACACTCTATGAGACCACATCTCTCTGAGGCAGTCTGAAGAATAGTTTGCATTCCTTCTTCATTCTTGCTTCGCCTAATATTTCTCCAATGCTTTCATTTTGCAGGGGACAATGCTGGTTGAAGGTTGTGGAATTTGGTTTTACACCTACCAAATGTATTTTCCAAAGACACACATGATAAAACCGTTCTCTGTGGGAATTCAAGGATGCTAACAATTATAGTTGGTTTCAAGCTTTTGATGTGAATCAAACATGTGGGCAAGCAATTCTATCACTTTTTATTCAATTAATGTTGTTTCTAGTTCAAGTGATATTTCTTATTGGTGATTTTTATTTAAGCATGTTACCATTTTCTCACAGTTGTGAAAATAGTATGTCAAATGAGAGTCATACTCCATAGAGATAATGATAACTTTCTCAAATCTTGATCAATTTTGTAATCGTAAAATGTTTTAGAAAGCTAAACATGAGATCTTCAAAACTCAACAACCTTTCTACAAGATTAGTCATGTAGAATTCATTAAAAATTAAGGAAAATCATACATTTAAGAGATTAAACCCAAATTAGAAAAAATAGAATAATTGATCGTGGACAACAACTTGAGATAATGACAACTTTGACAAATCTTGATCAATTTTAAAATCGTAATTTTTTTTGGAAAGCTAAACATGAGAACTTCAAAACCCAACAACCTTGATCCAAGATTAGTCTTGTAGAATTCATAAAAAATTAAGAAAAATCATGCATTTACGAGATTAAACCCAAAATATTAAAATCCAACCTCCTTCTAGCGCCAAAATGTGACCAATGACATAGTGAAGGTTAACTACACCTAAACCTTGGGAATTTTAGGCATATTTGACCCACTAGGCATTAATACCAATAAGATCATTCATTGTAAACAAAGACAACCAAACAATTAAACTAACATTCTAAATCATCAAAGCTTGAAAAGCCTATAATATAAGACATTGAAAATTATCCTATTGGGGGAGTGGTATCACATTGATGTGGAATGGCGACACTTTCCCAATCCCCTAGATAATGAGCTTGTTTCAATTAGTTTTATTGAAGAAAAACTGATGAAACCATTGATAGATGTGTATGAAAACATTTTTTAAAACTAAATGAATATGATGCAAGCTATTTTAACATGATTTATGCTAATATGATTGATATGGGTGTATGCAAAAATAATCTAAATGTATGCAAGCTTAAAAGGATTAAAATTCTAACTAACAAATAAACTAAATCTATGCATCTATGTTATCATGGAAGATATTAATGGAAGCTTAAAGCTAATATGCAACTAAAAATGAACTAAAAATACTAAATGTGTGTAAATTAAGAGTGTGAGTGTGAGTGAATTCAATAGGATAAGTTTTCAATTGAAAGGGAGATCCATTTGTCTCCAAATGGTGTTGTATTTATACGAAATCAAATGAAAAATGAAACCCACTAATATTGAAAAAGCTAATAAATTGTCAAAAAGGAAAGAATATGGAGGCATGAATCATGGATTCTCATCAACAACTGAGAATGCAAGATGATATTTAAACAAGGGTTCTCATGTGTTCCAAACAAACACATTTTTTATCCACACACATAGGCACACAATAACTTTCCCAAGAAGTCACAAGTTTAGCATGCTCAAGAAGCCAAGTGAGAATATCCCTTTTTCAAATGATTGGCGGAGAGAGAATATACTTTGGAATATTCTCATGGGTGAGGATAAAAGGATACTTTGTGATTTAAAACAAAGTTTTAATTGTGCAAAAAGGGGAAGGAATATTCCATGGGAATATTCCCCTTTTGGAGGAATGTGCAAAGAAGGAACATTCCCTTTCAAGTGCAAGAATTAGTAATTTGATAATTAAAAAAAAGTTCGAAATTTTCAAATTATGAGAATTATATGATATTCATTAAATAATTGATTTAATGGAGATCAAATTAAAAAGCAATGGATGAGATTTATTTGATCTACCAATGGTCACAAATGAAAGGAGGATGAAACATGGATCAAGGATTCTCATCAATGGATGAGAATCAAAGATCACATGGATCGGGAAAAGATCAAGGGCTCATAATCATGCAAAAAAAAAACACTTTGCAACAACTTTAAAAAGTTGTTTCAAAGATTGTTTGGAGTAATCATTACCTTTTTTTGGAGGAAAATAGGATAATATTCCTTTGGAATATTCCCTATGCAAGTTGATGAGAGGGAAATGATCAATTTAGTTAAATAAAACTAAATTTAAATGTGAAAGATGAGGAATGCGAGATATTCATTAAGTTATTGATTTATTTAATGAAATGGAGATGCAAATATGATATTTAATCAAATAGTTTAGATCATTTAATTAAATAAGAAGAATTAGGGTTAAAATTAAATAATTTGCATTATTTAATTAAATCGGATGAAATGTCAATGTGAGAGGGGGTGAATTAACACAATTAGGTCAATAAGATTAATAGGTGAAAATAAGGAATTTAATTAAACAAGCGAAAAGAGGATGGGTTTGAGGATGAAATGATGTTAGCTAGCCAATGTGATCTATTGAGACAATTTTTAAGTGTCTACGGGTCCTCCCTTAATGAGACCATATTTTTGAATTTTATTCTAGTGGGAATTTAATTATCTTTCTTTCCAGATCTAGTGTCGGCCTTAGTTCTTTGAATTTTTGGGTTAATCTCTTGATTTAGTATAAATAAGGGGTTAATTCACATTGTTTCTCTTAGCAATTCAATATAAGAAATTGTAAGTATTCAAGCATCCAATTGATCAAGCATTAGAGCATTTACAAGGAATTTCTAGATTTCAAGTCATTTTTGCAGCAATTAAATGTCTTATCATCATGTCAAGGGTTTAATGCATGCATGTGTGTTGAGCTAAGAAGTGAAATGTTGCATTGAGGATTCATTTACAAGAATCATCTTACATCCAAGATCTACATTCTTCATGGCCACTACATGTTAGTAGACAAATTTGATTCACGCGACAAATTTCAAGGTGACATCATTTGCATTATTGCACTTTCATGCTTAATTTCATTCATTTCATAAATTGGTTTAATTACCTTCAAGGGGTTTTACTGAGACAAACCCTTATTCACTAACAAATCAATATTTTTTCTTCTCGTTGAGTGTGTTATTGCAGATTTATAGGTTGAAGATCAAGTTGAGAAATATTTGGAGCAAAGTTGTCCAATTTGAAAAGGTTCTAAAGTTGTCATTCAAGGTGCAAGATCACTGAAAGAGCTATACAAAATTAACTATAGGCTTCCAAAACTTGATAACCAAGATTTCAAGAGTCCAGAAATCAAGGTACAAGATCCTAAAATCATTTTTTCAAAATCCTAAAAAGACCCATTCACCACTGAAGGTGAATGAGTCCTCCATAGCTCAAAAACAAATTTCTAGCCAGGTACATGGGTGCTGGCAAGAAGTTGAGTCCACTTTTTGGCCAAAAAGTGGAAGTGTTTTCCCTGATTTTCAGAATTTGACACTTTGACCTTAAAATTTGAAGCACTTACAGATGGATTCTTCAAAAAATTCACTAATCATAAAATGTAGTACTCAGAGTCTAGTTTCCAAATATGTAATTTATTTCAATACCCATATTGTACAAATTGAGTTTCAATAGGGATTTGTAAAAACCACTGTTTAAAAGTCATTTTTTTTTACCATAGCATGCACGTGTACGACATCCATATTTTAACTTAAATTATCATATTTTTCTAAATCCTTTTGGGAAAAGATTTGTGACTCACTGAAACTTGCCTTGGATATTTTTTTGTAATTTTTTATTGAATTTAATTTTTGTTAATTTTTTATCAGGCATATTTGTCATTTAGAAAACTCGTCGTGTATGACACGCATAAGATGACCTAAAGTTATCATTTTTTGCAATTTTTTTTTAATTGAAAAGAATTGTTTGAATTTTTCCCTTGTGCAATCTGTTCGTCAAAATTTTATGTTGATCAAAAGTTATTAAAATAGTAAAAAACTCTGATATTTAAAGTTTATGGACCAATTTCATTAGAAATTAATTGAAAAATAGTAAAAATAATCCAATTGTAAAAACAATTACATATTTTGAATCTACATTGTCTCATCTAAAATGGGTTTTAATTTCATGAAAACATTCTACAAAAAAAGTCATCAACCATATGTCCAAATTCGGTATTTTTCTCTAACATTGTTAGAACCTTCAACTTGTAGGTCAAACCAGGTTGAAAGCCTAGGTTTGGACTCCCAATGCTTTTCCCGAACTAAAACCCAAGACAAAAACTCGACTATAAAGAAAAACCAATTTGAAATTTTAAAAATTTAATAAAAAATCATTTTTTATGCTTTTACAAAATAGGATCTGCTTTCAAATGGGATCCCATTTGAAAATTGCCAAAATGGAAAAAATTTAAAAATGGATTTCCAAAAATGGACAGTTTCCAAAAACTTTTCAAAACAGATCTCGCTTTTGAAAAGTTGCTGGAAAATTTCCATTTTTGGAAAATTTTCAAAACGGGATCCTGTTTTGGAAATATTCCAAAAATGGAAATTTTTAAAAACTAGATCCCGTTTTATAAAATACGGGATCCTGTTTTTTAAAATACGAGATCTCGTTTTAAACGAGATCCCGTTTTTTAAAAATAGGATCCCATTTTTTAATTTTAGGTTCAAGATCTCGAACCTAAAAGGGATCCTGTTTATTAAAAACGAGATCTTATTTTTGCAATGTCGATTTTGTTTTTTTGGCTAAGGAAAAAACTTCCACATTTCGTGGACTCAACTTCTTGTACTTACCCACACAACATTTTATGCTCTTAAAACATTCCTCATACTTGCTATAACAATTAGGTTGCATTTTTAGTTTTTTTAGCATCATATTTGGCATAATTTGAGGTGTTTAGGGCCTTGAAAAATAAGTGATCTAGCACATTGCTCACAAAATTGGGTGGATCCTATTTTCACCCTATACAATAAAAAAATAAAACTCCATCATATTTATCCAAACAAATGAAATGATGCATAAAATGAGTAAGTCTTTCTCACCACCCAGCCATATTGGCATCATGAATCCACATGGACTCTAGTCAATCCCTCAAGCAAGTAATGAACTACCAATAAACATAGTTTATTATTAATAATCATAAACTTATAGGAATTGAGTGAGTGGGTATGCAACCCTTTCTGAGGACTAATTTCCCTTAACAGTTCTATATCGGTTTTCACCCACTTGGATGAAACATAGCTATTTTTTAGACATTTAAAAATTATTTTATATAATGTATTGCATAAAGAGATTAGTTTATACTCTATAAAGGGAGTATATTGAAATTATTTTATGAATCAATGTTATAACTATATTATTAATATCTTTGGTGAATCTTCTTTCTCCTTCTAAAATCCTCTAGGATTCCTCATATTTCCCTCCCAACTATGTGCCAACTATTCTAATAGAAAATTGTCAAGAATCTATCGGACTTTAGTTCCTTATCGAGATGAAGCTAAAAAGTACCCTCTTTGATTTCCTCTTCAATGAGTGGCTCCATTTGCTTTTTTTTATCACTATAATTTATGATCTTCATGATACAACTATTTATATCTATGTTAGATAATATATCTACCCCCCTTTCCATAGCTAGAATGTGGCTAAAGAAATCAATTTCAATGTTCTCTATATCCCACATCTTCTATACCTTCTTACCATCTTTGTCGTGAATCTAACATATCCTATTTTTCATCCTTTTGGATTTAACTGAGTTGTGAAATAATTTCATATTGTGATCCCATTCCATTAGCTAGGTTTCCCTTGCTTTAGCTTTCTACAATAATTCCTCCCTTTCTAAAAATTTAGACCATTCCTCCCACAAATATTTCTCCTTTTATAAATATTCTTAGACCATCCCATGCTTTATGATTTTCTCATTTGGTTCCTCCATTTTCATTTCCACTCTTTTATTTTATCTAGAAATACTTTTAAAGGGTTGTATGTATTTTATTATTTTAGCTTCTTTATATATGCCATCTTTTGTGTGAAAATAAAGGTCTTTGTACAATCTATTTTGGGATATTTTGACCATAATATGTGGATAACATAAATTAGATCCATTCTCCTCATCCACATTCTTTTGATTTTTAAATAGCTTATCCTCAATGGAGAATCTCTTCTTATTTCTAAATTGATGAAGAAGGGGTTAGAAATAGCTATTGGTTTAATCTTAGACTCCAATTTAACAAATTTACAAAGCCAATCCACATACATCAAGAATCACTCAAACCTTTTCAATATATTAGTGAACCCTTCTCTTCTATTTGTCCAAGTATATATCCCATTTTTGGGAAGAATGTCTCCACACCTATTTATTTATAAAAAGTTCCAAAAATATTTGATTATTTTATATTTAGATCTCAACCCCCCACAAATTTTCTTCAATTTCAAAATTGTATTTATGTCACCTCTAAGCATATATTATCTATCTAATATTTCTATTTTAGATGAAAATGTTTCCCATAATTTATTTTTTCATTTTTTTTAATTAGGCCATACACATTAAAAATAAAAATATTTTAACTCTGATGAAAAATACCTTATCTTCACAATAATCCAATTAAATTTCTCCTTGATCTCCTATACTTCAACTATAGATAGATTCCTTCACTCATAATTTTGTTTCCTATAGAAGCACTATGTTGACACATAATTTTTCCAAATAGTGTTTGGTCATACATCATTTTTTAGAGGTATTTAAGCCCTAAAAATTCCATGTTATGATATTCATTTCTCTCTAAGGGAGGTGTTTCCTCCCTTTGAACTTAGAATCTATTCCTTAATGTTGGATAATATTTTTTCATTCCCGATTTTTCTTACTTCTATTTGTTGGTATTTATTATTTTATTCATTTCCATTATTATGTTACGATTGATTTCTTTTGATATTGATTTGATTATGCATCTAACGACGACAATGCCTAGTTCATCAAGCTCTAAAATACTCATCCTTCAACCATTGTCCTCCTTTCTTATCCCCTATACCATCATGTATTGATGATTTCCTCTCTCTTCTTCAAATTCTCTCCCTTTTTCTTTTCTTGGATCCTATCCATTACTGATCTATCTAGTAATCCTAACCCTTTATGAGTTGTAGCCACCATACTTGAGCATATGTTCCCTTCATTTTAGATTGCTTCTTCTTCTTTGGACCCCATTTATTTCTTCCTCCACACCTCTATTAGTTTTTTGTAATTTCTCTCTACAACATTCCATTTCCTAGTGCCTCCTACTTTTGCATTCAAGACAAAGAAAATTCTTATTTTATAGTTGGTGAATGATTCCATTCTTTGTAATGTGTATTTATGTATAGTTATGTCAATATTGGGTTAATGTGTGACACACAAACTATTCTATAAAAATATGAATTCGATTTAGTGAAACCTTCATCTATTTATCATCCCCATATTGTCTCCTATCTCTCTTAATCTTCTTCTAGTTTAGAATTCTAGGGGTAAGTTATATAGCCTTATCCATATCGACTTCGGTTGTGGAATATATGATAGTGGATCAGAATTTAGTGCCTATTTCTATATGTACAATGCTTATTTTTTCAATTTCCATGGTCATTTCCCAATATCTCTATCCACCTTTCATTATCAAATTATACATAAAAGAAACAGTTTAAATTCTTAAATTTTAAAGTGGAACAATCTTTCCAATTTTCTACAATCCACGTTTCTATCTGCTCTTGCCTATATTTCTTCCTGAATCTTCTAATCACTATGTATTATAACTTACTATTGATAGACATTTCAACAAAGAAATCTATTATTATTTTTCCTTCTAATGATTTCGTAATTTCCAATTTGGACCTTCAACCTTTATCCCTTCCCATTCTCATTTCTTTTGATTTTTTCAATGAAATGCAAATTCACCACCATGACAAATTCACCTCATGTAAAATTCACCACCAGCAATTCACTGCCATGGAAAATTAATCACATTAATATTTTTTAATATATATTTTGAAAACATTGAAATTTAATTTTGCAAAAAAATAATTTTCACCTCCATTACAATTTATTAACAATTTTACAAACAATTTTCCTTATAATTTAAGCATGGTATAATGCCCACAAAAGGTCCTCCATAGTCCATCTCTACTACACACATGGCATATAAGTTTTCATTTTCATCATTCTTTTATTGTTTCATGCAATGATCTATTTAATTTTTTAAAATAAAAAAGCCACTTAGATTTTATCAAACTAAGAAAGGTAGGAAAAAAATGTTCCTTGATGGTTATTTCTTTTACAAAAAAAACTAACTTGAATTTTTTTTGGTGGAGATGTGAAGATTATAAAAAAACCAAGTGTCATGATTGAATGAATACTAAAGGTGACATGATCATTAAACAATTTAAGGAACATGTAACCATATTCTAGATATACTGAAAGTTGAATCCACTAAAATTTTGAATGATATTAGTGATACTGCTAAAATTATATTTGATATGTTCTTGTATAGGAGAGAATTTTCACCCCTTAGGAAAATTCCCCTTTTACCCTTCCTCACTTTAGGAAACAAAAATTAGAGGCTTAATTCCACCTAAGCCCACTACCTTTGTTCCACTTGGTGTTTATCTTGTGTGTCAGTAGAGGAAAAACTATTGGAGACACCCACATAGTGTGGAGACATCCGCACGGTGTGTAGGCATCCATGCAGTGCACTTATGTCCCTGATAGATTCCCACATCTAGAACCCGCAGAGGCGTTAGATTTCCCATTGGGAGTTGACTTGTAACACCCTCTTTGGCCGACCAACCTGAATATGGTCGTTTTCTTCACTATTTTCATCATATTCACTCATTCTCATTCCATTTGAGAGATGGTTGATCTCTTCACATCCTTTCTACATCCCCTAATTTCTCTTAATCCTTCACAAAATCTGAGTAGTCTCCTTAGCATTCTACAATCTCTTCACAAGCTTCAAGCAACTTCTTCACCATCCCTTCAATCTCAAGCAACACTTTACACTTCATAGAAGCAACATCAACACTGCATCACTTTAGTAGAGAAAGCGTGGAATGAAACACCATGACAACAGAGGCTTGAGTTTCTCTCATTTTCTCCCCCACTAGCCTTGAGTGCTTTGAGCAGAGGTGGTAAGCTTTGACTCCTCTCCTCTATTAGTTGGTTGAGTAGCATTACACTATTTTGTAGTGCTTTTTTGTACTTTACTTCATTTCCTACTTTTCTCTTTATCTATCTCGCTATCCGTGGAGGTGGGAACACCAAAATGGGGGTTTCACTGAGGCAAACCCCTATACAGCTCCAACAATTTCTCTCTTTCTTATGCACAAGTATTGAAGACATTCATGATCTGGAGGCTTCATCACTCGCATGGTTGTAAGAATTTCCTTTCCCTTCTTATCTTTATCACTTCTATTTCAATCTATTTCAACATTATCACATTCTGTTATTTTCCAGTACTCTTGAAGTTCCCAGTAATGAGATTGCTAGTAGTCACTTAGTTGTTCTATGAGATAAACCTACTTTATGGTCCATACTAGATGCTAACATGCCTCAGGGACACCAATGCACCACATTGTCATCTATGTTCTACTTTGTCATCCTTTGGCCGAGAGCTTGCTAGTTTGTCCAAATATTCTTTGTAACCTACAATTCTAGTTCTAGAACTCTCACCGTTGTTCCTTGAGGTAGTTTAGGGAAGTTTTCCTTGTGAGGCTCTCTAAATGAAGAGAAATCGTGAGTAGTGAATCCCCCTTCCCTACAAATACAATTTTTAATAGGAAGTGATATTGCTAAATGCAATTATCATGGCCCAAAAAATTACACAAAAAAAAAAAAATATAACCATCATTTATTTTTTAATAATACACATGAACATTAAAAATTATTAACTACACATGATAGTAACATAATAATGCTAAGGTGCATATTAAATACATCTAATTAATTTTAATTAATATTTATATCAACATTTGGCCAAACCCAACCCAAGTCAAGTGGGTAGGGGTGGGGTATTTTGTGACCATAGGGGTAGGTTTGTGATGGCTTATGCAGTTAATTTGGGGGTTCAATCTTCTACTTTTTTTGATGTGGTAGCGACCTTCTATGGAATTAAAGTTTCCACACAAGCTAGGTTTTCTAACTTAGTCATTGAAGGGTTCTTGAGAAATATGGTTCTTATGCTACCTGGACTTACTTCTCCTTACTGGACTCTTTAAGACCTCGTGTCCTTATCTTGCAATCTAATGATTTCCCTTGGGAATTGTAGAGTGTATCATGTGTCTAGGGGCAGTAATAAAGTCATCGATGCATTAGAAAATCTAGGAGATTTTACTCATAATTTGGAAAAATGGGATAATATCTACCATATCCCAAGTAAGGTGCTTCAATTAATTGAAAATAATGTCAACGGACTGCCCAATTGACATTGGGCTAGAATTTTTTTCAACTTGTTTTGATAGTTTCCACACTTGTCATTTATGGAAATTTAAGCTTCCTAATCACTCTTTGATGGGTCATTATTATCTCCATTAATTATTGGTATCTCATTGCTTTGATTTTTTTGGGTGGCAAGATGGGTGGAGATTTAGTCCAAGAGGAACCTAGTACTTGTGATGGTTGGAAGCAGGATATAGAGGTCTCAATGATTCTTGAAAGGGGAAAGTTGGCCTCGTACATGGAGGGGATGTAGAGTGTTAACCCCAAATTATCCATGGAATTCACCAATTTGTGGGTGGATGGGACTATTATCATGGGCAATATTTATTTTATGGTGTCCCCTAAACTTATTGCACAGGGTATAGGACTTTGTTTGAAGGGTATTTTCTTCCCACATAATTCCAAGAGCCATTACTATGAGGACATGAAACAGTTCCTGAAAGAGGGTGACAAGGTGAATTGGTTGTAGAATGGTTTCAATTGTATAGACCTCCCCGAGGTTTGGAGCACCATTATTGAAATTATCATGAGGTATGTCACTCTGGAAGGGCATTTATGCCACTTCCATGCCCACCTTTTCCCCATGCTCAACCATTTTAGGTAAAATATTAAGATGATTTTCCCCTTCTAGATTATGTCTTCATTTGAGCAATCTATCAGAAATTTCGAAGCCAAAAGTAACAAATTACCCCTTCATTAGGGTTTAATCTTCCATTTATGTATTTCGTGGGCCAAAAAGTGACAATATCTAAGTGATATGATGGCCCATGTGGCTGACGACTTTTTTTTACCCAAAATTGATGAAATGAAAAGGGTTTTTAAAGGAGATTATCAGATTTCCACCAATATAAAATATAATTTACTTTGAATTTAATAAATTATTATTATTCATTTTCTATTTGAATTATGACAAAAGTCCTGATTGATAGGCTGATTGAGAAAAATCTATAGCTTTCAAGCGATAACATATTTTTTGAATCCAAAATATACGTCACAGTATATGCTTCACATAATATAGGATTAAAAAAAAAAAATTGAATTTCATGAAGTTTTGACCAAGTTATGGTGGTTAGACATACCAGTTTTTATATTTTTTAAAAGTTGTAATAAAAAAATCATAATTAATTATTTACATGGAAAAAAATTACAAAAAAAAATGCATCACATCAAAACATAAGTCCCTTACTTATATCTAAAATATTATAAAAAAATCTTATCATTTTATTGTGGTTAGGGTGGTCAGACACACACCTAATTGTTATTTTTTCCCTGAAATTTAATTACTCTTTTGTAATTTCAGAAATTTTCATCAAATCAGATTTAAAATAAATAAAATAAACGAGCCGTTTTGAAATTCACATTCAATTTTCACGTGTATTGGTACATATTTTTTGAAATAATAAAATAGCAATTCAAAATTTTTTAGCATAAACCAGAGTTGCTAACTCTACAGTTTTAAATTTTATTGCCACTTAAGGACCTATTTTTTTTTTTTTTTTCCTGCACATACCCTTAAGCTTTCAATTAATATATGATGTTATTTTATGAGGCATGATGGATTATTTTATAGGAGCACTATTATGTTTGCATAGTTTTAACTAACCCATGCTAATGAGTGTTGAAGTTTAAGTTGTTTGTAGATTTTTGGTGCTTACATTTGGCGCTAGAAGGAGGGCCATAGATTTTCTCACATTTTTTGTGCATTGATTTAATTTTCACTCTTTAGTTGGAATAGAATTTTTAAAGGTTTCTAAAGTCTCTTCAAAGAAACGAATGAAATATTGGAATGATTTACTCTTTGAATCTTCACCTCTTCTAATGTCTTACACTGTTTATAGCTTCCATTTTGGCTACATTTTGAAATAAAGATTCTATCATTAAAGGATTATGGGGCTCTTTTCAAAGAAATTTCACAAGAATAGATCTAATTTCTTTAATAGAATGATTGACTGAATTGAAAAAGTAAACTCTCTAAATTTAAATGTGCATTGATTTGAAAGTTTTAAAAAATATTTTTCAATTCAATTTTTCGCCTATCAATTACATTTGCTTGGAAATTTCTAAAGCCTTTTTAACAAATGCATTTTGTGCATATCCTCCAATTACCACACTCTATGAGACCACATCTCTCTGAGGCAGTCTGAAGAATAGTTTGCATTCCTTCTTCATTCTTGCTTCGCCTAATATTTCTCCAATGCTTTCATTTTGCAGGGGACAATGCTGGTTGAAGGTTGTGGAATTTGGTTTTACACCTACCAAATGTATTTTCCAAAGACACACATGATAAAACCGTTCTCTGTGGGAATTCAAGGATGCTAACAATTATAGTTGGTTTCAAGCTTTTGATGTGAA
This sequence comes from Sequoiadendron giganteum, assembly GCA_007115665.2. Taxonomy (NCBI): domain Eukaryota; kingdom Viridiplantae; phylum Streptophyta; class Pinopsida; order Cupressales; family Cupressaceae; genus Sequoiadendron; species Sequoiadendron giganteum. Next base: position 68,284,326 of record CM021105.1, read on the forward strand.
TCAAACATGTGGGCAAGCAATTCTATCACTTTTTATTCAATTAATGTTGTTTCTAGTTCAAGTGATATTTCTTATTGGTGATTTTTATTTAAGCATGTTACCATTTTCTCACAGTTGTGAAAATAGTATGTCAAATGAGAGTCATACTCCATAGAGCTGGTTGCTTTATATTATATATATGAATAAATGTTTTAGAATATCAACAATCAACTGTATAGTTTATTTCACTTGGGAGAAAGCATGCATATGTTGGTATCAGGTGTAATGACCAGGAACTCTATATTTTGGCATGGTGCTAAATTTTAATGTTTTTTCTTCATACGAATCCTTCGTGGTTGCTCACATCAACCTTAATCCCATTCCCCAATACATTTTCTTGAAAGTTTTTAATTTTTTTTAAACTACTGCCAATGCTTGTGCATTCTCTTTTCCTTCTTTATCTCCTGTTGGCATTCATTTGGTCGGCTTTTGTCTACTTGAACTCGTATCCTAAGACCGACATAAAATATTCAGTCAGAATTCCTTATTCAGCCTGTGCTTTCTTAAAACGTGATCATTGCATTGAGTGATAGTGATGATTTGGTATTAGATTAAGATGTAAATCTATTCCTCCAATAGTGTATCGATGGGACCTTGATTTGATCGATACGTTAAATTATCTTTGTTTGTTTTCAAAATACATACATCTATCTCTGAGAGGATTTTATTATCAGACAATGCATTGAATTATGAGGATGTCATTTCTCCCAGTGGCATGATTTTTTAGTTGCTAAATCTACGTTTGAAAGGTTAAGGGATAGGGTGGTTACTATTTTAATGGTACACTAATGCCGATAGGACTCTTTTAATATTAATCGAAACATAGTTGGCAATTGAAATTTGATTAGATTTTTATTTTTTAGATCAAACATTTACTTATCATAAATCAGGAAGAGAAGATGGCATCGATAGAGTAAAGTCGTAGATGTTGCATTAAATACCAAGTCATTTATATCTTGAAGTCACTCATTTATGGTTTTCAAGAATCTTCGTTGATTAACGTTGCTCTTTTATGACTCTCTACATGCTAAGTGATTGAGAATCAAAATCTTGTCTACAATAAATCACTACAAGCCTTTACTTGTTTGTGTTAAATTCTTTGATTTTGGATTGTTAATGAGGATTGTGTTGATCTTTGTTATATGACCAAATTTTTTAGTTGAAAGCTTTGATATTGTGAAAAGACTATGGATAGAAAGATGCTTATTAATGCTTCACTTAAATTAGTTGAAAAGATCATAGTATTTTCATTTAAAATTGTTTTATTGTTTGAAGTTAATGATTAAAACAAATTCAATTAATAACCTAATCTTCACATGATTTTTCTTTTTTATTTTGTAGGAATTTGGTTTGCGCAAGGGATTTGCAAATTGGAAGCGTAAAAAAAAAATGATCTTTAAAGAATTTTTGAGTTAAAAAGAATTAAGCATTAAATTTGAAGTTGACAAAGCATTTTTAAATGCTTTGAGGGTATGTGTAGGATCATGATGGGCCAAAAAGTTGTGATATGTAAGCCATATGATGACCCATGTGGCTGATGATTTTTTTTACCCTAAATTGATGAAACAAAAAAGGTTTTTAGAGGAGATTATCAGATTTCCACCAATATAAATTATCATTTACTTTGAATTTAATAAATAATTATTATTCATTTTCTATTAGAATTACGAATAAAGTCTTCATTGATAGGCTGATTGAAAAACATCCATAACTTTCAAACGCTATCACATTTTTTGAATCTGAAACATGCGTCACATTCTATGCTTTGCATAATATAGGATTAAAAAAGAAAAATTGAATTTCATGAATTTTTTACCAAATTAAGGTGGTTATACAGACAAGATTTTATATTTTTTAAAATTTGTAATAAAACAATCATAATTAATTATTTCTTTGGAAAAAAATTATAAAAAAATATGCATCACATTAGGACGTGAGTTGTCTACTTATATCTAAAATATTATAAAAAAAATTATCATTTTATTGTGGTAAGGGTGGTCAAACAAACACCTACTTCTTATTTTTACCTTGAAATTTAAATACTACTGCATTGAAATTTCAAATTTTCACCATATAGATTTTTTATTTTTTTTAAAGGTCTAGTAATTTAGAAAATACATTCAATTTTCTACATATTCAATTTTTAATTTTTTTTGAAATAATATAAATAACTTATTCAAATTTTTATGTCAAGTTGTCTAACTCTTATTTTCTATCTTTTTATTGCCACTTAAGGGCTTGTTTTTTCCATGATGATCCTGCACATACCCTTGAGATTCCATTTTATGCTCTTGTTTTTTGTTTCAAGTCAACTCATTTCTTTTTTGTTCAGGTTTAAAATTGATTACTGATTTGATCCTTTTCCAATTTGGATTAAAATTTAGCCTTAGATACTTACTAAATTTTAATTTGGGTTCTAAAAATTTGACGAACAAACTCTCACATTTCGATTTTGGGATTTGGAAAGAACTCAAATTTTCCTTTGGAAATTAAAATGAACATGTGCATTTTGTGTTTTGTAATATTTTTCACAAGGTAATATCATCTAAAAGAGGTATGCGCTTCTCTTGCACCTCACGATGATCTTGAGAATCAAAAGTCTTTTTGTGATATTAAGTTGTCAAAAAGATTGCCTCCATATTTTGATTTGAGATAAAAAATTGAACAAAACTTGTGAGTGTGAGTGGAACATATTGTGTGTGTTCTCTCTTTGTTTTTCAACAAAGATCATTCGAACTACGGATATATTTTCTGGATTTTGTTTACCTTAGAGGGCGTGCCTTGTGGAAAAAAGTACACCCTAGGAAACAACCCAACCGGTAACACGCTAAAGCCAAGAAATTTCCTACTAGTATATAAGTGTGGGTTCTCAAGGAAAGTTTGAGAATCACAAGGATCATTCCGACAAGAAGGGAAGCAATGGTCTCTTTCCACATCAATGGTCCCCCATGAATGAAATTCCCACATTAAAACCCCTTATTTAGAAACACCAAAATCTTAATCTATTAGTTGGTGTAGGAATGGTCCTTCTGAAGCCACCCCACATTCTTATGGATTTTAGTAGAGATGAGAAGTATTCCATGGAAGATTCATGGGTACTGATTCTTGGCTGACTTGAGAAGTATGTGTCATTATGGGGAACTAGTTTGGTCAAGCATCTAATCATCCACTAAGAATAAGCATAGCTGGATTTATCCAAGTGGGAACCCAACAAATACTACCTTTTCATCCTAGGATTGTGCATGTTATTGGAATTGAAAACACTTTTCTTCGATCTCAAAACATTTGAAAATAAATATTCCCAAATTCCCCAAAACTTCAAACGCTTTAGGGAAGCAAATACCTTTGACGAATGAAAGTTCTCTTGCTTGCCGTAGGGATTTCATCCTTAGAGTAATCTAAGTACTTGGGTTTTATCATCATTTGTTTTCACTAAAGTCAATATTAGGAAACTTTTGCCTTAATTTTCTCGATTATCCACATAATGGAATTTGTGGGATGAGAAGTAAGGTAATTAGATATCTAGTTTGAAAATTTAAATCAAAGAATTGTTTGTGGTAAAAAGAACTCACTAAGAAAAGTTAAGAGAAAAATGGATCACACACATGTGTTCTTCCAAATGATTTCCTGCAAAATCAAAATACGAACACCCAAGTTCAAAAAGTTTAGTCCAAAAGCTCATGAGGACCGTCTTGAAAGACTTCGTGAGGTTAGAGAAAGGTTGGTTTACAATTTTTACAAGAAATCCTCAAGGAATAATCCTAATTTGTATGAGTTTTATTACAAACAAAATCCAAGTCTCTTCCAAAGGTTTTCATTTCTCACATAGGAATTATTCCATGTTCTTGAAAACCAAGGTCCTATAAAAAGGATTTTCATCTAGGTTTAAATCTAGGATTGGAATTATCTCTCATTCATCCTTCAAACATCAAAACCAAACAATATCTTGCCAACAACTCTTGAAAATCTTGAAAACATCATCCATACTAGAATTTTGGAAAATCAAAATCATCTTGTTTGGCTAGATATGTGTAGATGAATCCTTCTCTACTTATTTAATCAAATTATCAATCCTTTTGAATGAACTTACCCCTTTATAAAATCCAAAATCTTGGGGTCTAGGAGGTCATTATCCAAAATCGTCTTGTTTGACTAGGGGTGTCTTGATGAATCCTTCTTTAAACCTTTAATCAAATTATCACCTTGTGTACAAATCTAACCTAAGACAAAATCCAACCTCTTAGAGTTTACAAGTGCACTATCTCAAATCAGTCCGTCCAAAATCAAACCCTAAAGTCTAGTATCACCTCCAAGATTTCTCAAGAGTTCAATCATCATCACCATTCATCCCCATCCTTCAATCCTTAAAGAAAACTTGGTTTTTCTTCTTTGAGCCTAAAGTTTAGACCAATCTAAGGTGTTATAGGTTCATCTCTTACATTCCTAAAAATTGATCCTTATTTTATGGTTCAAACTCAATCTCAATACAAGAAAAACATAAAGAAAAACAAAGAAACATTCACTTCAAGTGATCTAAGTCAAACTAAATCAAAATTTGATCCTGCGATATCCATTGACCTCCCAATCAATCCTCCTCAAATACTTTAAAATCATCAAGAGGAAGGTCAAGTGGAAGACATCACCAACAACGTCTTAGGGATGACACAAGATAGAATCCTTGAGATGGTCCAAAATCTCAAAAATCATCAAATCATTAATGCCATGATGAGGTTGTATCCCTCCCAATATATGCTCGAATTAGCAAAAGAAGGGGCTAAAATCCCTTCTGACTATGATATAAGCACCCTTATGGAGAGACCTCTTGGGATCATGCCTCTGATCCCACCCATACCTCCATGTCAAAACATCACCCAAAGCATCCCACAGATCACATCATCCATCACTCCAACTCTACCAATCATTCGCAAGGGAAGCTCATTGCGTCATGCCCTTCAAGTACACCCCCTTGTAAATAATCAAGAGTTATATGAAAATGCCATATTGGGCCAATCCATCCCAGTAAACCCATTACATCCATATGTATCGCTCATGTTTGATAATCATACCAATTCATCATCCTTTCATGCAACACTAGTTGGTCTGCTCGACATACAAACCTCTCTCCCTATGACTTCACAAGGAGAAGGTAATTTTTTTGAAGTAGGGGGAGTCTTCAATCCCTCATCATCATCTATTCAAGGGAACATAGTGCCCATCTTTCCACTACTTCCACCTCTACTCCTTACATCCATATCACCCCTTGGGTTGGGTCTTTCTCCTTTGCACACCATTAATCAATCAAATCAAATCAACCCCTCCATAATGAATCAAAACATCATGCCAAATCTTCCTGTCATGCCATTGATATCACAACAACAGATGGAAACCATACAAACAAACCCAACAATCACCACATCCAACATTCCTCAAGTCACTCAAAGCATGGTTTCCCAAGGACCAAGCACCCCAATCACACCATCCACCACTAGAACCCCAATCATCTACATGATTGTTTATCTCATCATAATGGTCAACGCCATTCCCAATCTTCCACCACCACCACCAAAACACAACATGAAAAATTCATTCAGCATCACATTGCAAGCAACTCAGAAAGGTTCCTATGAAAAGGTGCTCCAAAATCAACAAGCTCCACAACTAGCTGCTCAACAGGAAAAAGCACAATTAGTGGAACAACAAGCGCAATAGGCATAAAAAGCCACACAAGTTGCTCAAGTTGCACAAGTTCCACAAGCCGTCCAAGGTGTGCAAGCTGCACAAGCAACTCAATTCACTCAAGCAGCTCAAGCCACACAAGCCGCACAAGCTTCTCAAATTGCACAAGCTGTCCAACAAGAACATGCTCAATCCCAAGCCCAATATCAAGCTTAGCAAGAAAAAGCACAAGCACAAAACTAGGCACAATTGCAAGTATCCAAATAAGAATCATATCAACATGCCTTGCAATAGTATCAAGCATAACAACAAGCAGCTCAACAACAAGCCCAACAAAAAAATTTGTTGGTACAACAATAACATGACAAACAACAAGCTTCATCGGCACAACAACAACATGACCAACAACAAGCGTTGTTGGTTCAACAAAAAATGTAGGAATTACTCACTTGGAAAAGCTTGTAACAAACTCACACCAACATCCCACCCATCAATCCAACACCTCAAAACATGTTCACCCCACTTCCTAATCCACAAGGTGATGTGACAACATAAATCCGACTACTCTCACGAAAAGTGCTTGATCTTCAATCAGGAAAAACAACAAGGACACCCAATAATTTGTGTCCTTATCCTTTCAATAGGATCTTAGAAATGGTACCATTCCCAAAGGGATTTGAAATCCCCAAATTTGATAAATATCATGGGATAGGAAACCCTGAAGATCACATTAGGGAGTTCTAGGTACATTGTATGGAAGTCTTATACAATGACATGTATCTAGTGTGGTTGTTTCCTTGAAGCTTGGTTGGTCCTGTTATGGAGTGGTTCTCTTGTTTACCTACTGGCATCAAAACTTTCCAAGAAATCAAAGATGCAAAGACACATTCCTCGAGAATTATGCATTCAACATTGGTGTGGATGTTAGTTTAGAGGAATTATCATTTCTCAAATATGGAAAGGGGGAATCATTCACCTCCTTCCTCCAATGATGGCAATCTAAGGTCAATTAGAGCAAGTGGGTCATGCCAAAGGAACAACAAATCTGCACTATCATTGCTAATCTGGACAAGACCTTGGCATTCTATCTAAAGATATAGTGCATCACCACATATGACCAATTGGTCCCCAAGGTGCTCAACATTGAAAGAGCCCTTAACACACAAGGGACACACCTACGTATCCTAAACATCAGGTTAGTCACCCAACCACCAATTATAATGAGAAACCTTGTACATGGGCGAAGAACAAGAATTTCACCAATGATGGAGTGGTCGATGCCAAGGTCATCATCAATGCTCCAAGGAAAAAATAATCACAATGATGCACAAGACAATGTGGTAAACCAAAAACAACCCCATAATCAAATCAACAGCCTCACAAATCAAGGAGAACCACCTCCGTGAAACAAGTATCCCCCCAAGTAGAAATGCATAGCCCTTGGGGAATCAATCAAATCCATCATGAAAAATTTGGTCAATGAGAACCTCATCAAGATCACCAACTATGATAATTACCAAAAACCCCAGTTGAAACCACCTTGGTACAACAAAAATTTACTTTATGATTATCATAAGCTCAAGGGATATACGACGACCAACTGCATGAAATTGAAGAATGTCATCCAAGATCTAATCGATGACAAAATCATAAATGTTTTGCAATCGACTGGTAATTACAAATTTGATTCCCGATCACAACCAAGGAAACAACAAAGGGAAGCAAAATTATGGAAAAGTAAATCATGTGTTTGATAGAGTTGTCGCCTCCCTAGATGAATTAGTTACTATTGTTAGCAACAAAGGAGACAACACTATTTTTTGAGTCAACAGATGCAGCGACAAGGTTACTATTGTTGGGGCACCACAACCAACTAAGACCCCCAACATAAATCAAAGATCTATCCCTAATGCTTGCAACATCCTTGACTAGTTAAAAATAACCCTTGCTCAGATCTCCATCATGGAGTTACTAAAGATTCTAGCTTCCCACAGAGAAATCCTCGAGCAAGCATTAGCTTCCCTCTATCATCTCCACCAACCTTGATATGGATAAATTGAAAGCTATGGTCGATAACATCACCATGCCGAATCTCCTCACATTTTTTGTTCAAGACTTCCTCGCCCAACTATCTCATAACTGTGCACTCCACCTTAATGTCCTGGTTCACAAAAATAAGGTCAAAAGGGTCTTGGTGGATGGAGGTGCAGGCCTCAACATTTTTTCACTCAAGCTTATAAAAAATATTGAAATATTTGAAGACTCCATTGAAAAAGGTAAGGGTATGAAAATTAGGGCTTACAGCAATCAAGAAAGAGTGTCTCAGGGCACTATTCAACTCGCTATTCAAGTAGAGCTAGCTATAATGGAAACCACCAGTCAAGTTTTTGATCTTGACCTACCATATAACATCCTCTTGGGCCACCCATGGATCCATGGGATGGGAGAAATTGCATCAACCTTTGACCAATGTGTCAAGTTTTCATACCAAAACCAAGAGGTCACAATCTATGGTGATCCTGAACCCTTCGCCTACTACAAGAACCTGGAAGTCAAGTATTATAAAGTACCCCAAGTCCCAAAGAATGATGAAGGCCCCTCCACTCCATATATTGACCCATCCAAAATCGCCTCCACTTCTGGGACAAAGAAACCCACCATCCCTAACATATCTCACATCAAGCTTATAATCCAAGACAATGGGTGCAGGGAATATAGAATGAAGAAAGGAGCCTTTGTAGTTTGGGAGTTACCTCAATCCCCTAGATCTCGTGGACAACCACAACCCACTGATATAATAGCTCAAACCTTCAGAGTAGATCCCTCTCTATTCAAGAGTTGGGGAGATCTAGTTCGAGAAGTGGTGGATGAGCGAGACATATCTAGTTTCCTCTACCAAGAAGAAAGGCTTGCTCCTAATCTTCCCATAGATGAAAGAAGCAAAAGAGTGCAAATTATGTTGGGCATGGGTTACAATAAGAATGCATATCTTGGAAAAAACAACACCGGCCGATTGGAATCCACCATTGTTGAAAAGAGAATGAAAAATATTGGCCTTTGGTGTACCCCTCCAACTATAACCATACATGGAAAAATTCCTCAAGTTAACACAGTTAGGACCCCCCTCAGCTATTTGCAGCCATCCTCTAGTTACTCATGTCCACAGGTTGAGTCATAGATAAATTTACCTTTGACATAACCGATGTGTGTAGTAGTAGTGATGATGAGGAAACCACCATGCCTTTTGAAGACTCCTCCTTACTCATGATTAGCACCCTATCTTTTGAGTCAGACCACCAAACCCACAAAATAAACCTAGTCTACCCACAACTCATCGATTATGACCAACAAGGACCACCAATTTTGGACACATTCAAAAATGATGAGGTGCTCTTGGAATTCATGAGATTATGTGATACAATACCAAAAAAATATCATAAGGTTAGGTTTGACATCATGGTGGACAATCAAGCCTATTATGGGGAGATGATTAAATCTTTCAATCGCAAAAGTGAGAAATTGAGAGTAATCTCAAGGTCCTTGAGTGAAAACCACACTGTGGCACTCTTTGAACATAAAATAGTAAAAATAAAGGATGCATCCAATAATGAAAACCTCTCTGAGGTGCTAGAGGATGAAGCATTCAATATTCCCTTTACTGCACTTCATCAAGAAAAATCAGCAGTCCTAGCAAAACAGTGTAACCCCGTCAATTAGGGAATAGAAGCAATACTACACAAAACCTTCTATTCTCAATCACTTCTCATGGAAGAACAAGAACTCTTATCTACATTACTCAAATAATGTAAGGTAAAATTTGCATGGACTTATGCTGACATGCCTAGGCTTTATCCAGAGGTTGTAGTTCATTACTTGGTTGTATATTCTAAAGAAAAACCTGTGAGACAAAAATTGAGAAAGATGCATCCCCAAATATCCTTCCTAGTCAAAATGGAACTGCAAAATCTCTTGGATGAAGGGTTCATACACCCAATTGACTATCTAGAGTGGGTGTCCCACCTAATACCTATTTCAAAACCCACTGGGGGCATCCACATCTGCACCAATTTTAGAGACTTAAACAAAGCATGTCCCAAGGATGAATTTACAATACCAAACATTGACATGATAGTGGATATGAAGGTTGGACACGAGATGTTATAGCTAATGTATGGGTTCTCTAAATATAATCAAATCATCATAGCAAAGGAGGACCAGCACAAGACAACGTTCACATGTCCAGAGGGAACCTACTGTTGGAACATGATGCCATTTGGGATTAAGAATGTAGGAGAAACTTATCAGAGAGCCATAACATTGATCTTTCATGACATGATTCATAAGATGGTGGAAGATTATATGGATGATATATTGGTTAAATCTAGGAAAAGATAAGACCACATATCAACTTTGAGCTCCATTTTTGATATGTTGGAAAAGTACAAAGTCTGCCTCAACCCAAATAAGTGCATCTTCATAGTACAATCAGGCAAGCTCCTGGGATATATCATGTCAATGAGAGGAATCGAGGTAGATACCACCAAATTCAAGGCCATCCTCAAAATGGAAGCACCCAGGACACTAAAGAAGTTAAGAGGTCTACAAGGCACACTCTAGTCTATTCGTAGATTCATAGTACAACTAGTAGACAAACATATCCCATATTCTCATCTACTCCACAAGGGGGTAGAATACAAATGGAATGACAAATATTACCAATAATTCAACAAAATGAAGGAATACCTACTCACACAACCAGTTTTGATGCCGCCAATTCCAGGAAAACCATCAATCCTATACATATCAGCAACATCGACAACTCTCGACAATCTCTTAGCCCAGCATGATGAAAATGAAAGAGAGAGAGAAATACACAATATTAGAAGAACCATGGTAGGAAATGAGTTAAATTACATGCTTATTGAGAAAACTTGTCTAGCATTTGTATTTACAACTCAAAAGTTTAGATACTACATGTTGGCTCATCAGATTAAGCTAATCTTAGAAATAGATCTACCCAAATACCTACTTTCCAAAGAGACTCTCACAGGAAGGAAAACTAAGTGGGTTATGATCCTAACAGAGCATGACATTGAATATTTAGGGCACAAGGCCATCAAAGGATAAGCAATTTCAAACCAACTAGTAGAAGCACCCATGTATACCAATAATCCATTGATATTAGAGTTCCTTGACGAATCAATCCTCAACATAAACACAAAAAACCACTAAAAAATTTACTTTGATGGATATCACACACAACAAGAGTCAGACATTGGAATCTTCTTCATAACACCACAAGGTGATTGTATACCCAAATCTTATAAGTTGTCATTTTCCTGCATAAACAATATCACTGAATATGAGGCTCTCGATATAGGATTGAAAATTGTTGCACAATGGTGGATCATGGCACTCAAGGTCTACGGAAATTTGCAACTTATAATCAACCAAGTTGATGGTGAATACCAAACAAAAGATGAAAAGTTGACAACATACAAGAAATAGGTGGAGAGCCTCAAAGAATCCTTTATTGATGTCACCTTTGAGCAGATACCAAGAGCTAAAAACAAGGCAACAGATGTTATGGCCATAATCGGACCACTCTTGGAAATCCCACACAACATCCCAAAGCAGGAATTCCTCATAGAGAAGATTCTCATAGTAGCATTCAAGGTACTAGAGTCTAAATTCATGTGTGAACTTGTTGGTCTCAGTGATCCCTGGTACCATGACATCTACACCTACATGAGAATACGATTCTTGCCCACTGATATAACCCTAAACCTTAAACGAGATTTTGTCAAAAAATCTTCACATTTTGTCATCCTAGGAGAAACCCTCTACTGTAGGAGCATCAAAGGGACCCTATTACGTTTCCTAAATACTTAGGAAGCCCTAAGTCATTTAATTGTGTATGTAACGACATTTTTAGTTCGCATTCGAGTGGTATGACTTTGGTTAAGAAACTATTGAGGATAGGATACTATTGGCCCACAATGGAAAGAGACGCACATGAATTTGTCAGAAGATGTTTGTAGTGTTAGTAGCATGGGGACCTCATCCATGCACCAGCTCAGGAACTCCACCCCATTATCACACCTTGGCCCTTTTTGCAGTGGGGGGTCAATCTCATCGATAAAATCACCCCCACCTCATCCAATGGCCATAAATTCATCATCACTGCCATGAAGTACTTTATGAAGTGGGTTTAGGCCATTCCCATGACCTACATAACTGGAAAGTAAATATCTAAGTTCACCCTGAACTACCTTATTTTCCAATAAGTTGTCCCTCAAGCCATTATCTTAGATAATGAGACACCTTTCAAAAATCAAGATGTTCATGACCTTTGCCAAAAATTCAACATCCAACATTTCTTATCCACTCTATATTACCCCCAAGGCAATGGCCAAGCAGAAGCCACCAATAAAACCATTTTGAAAATCCTTAAGAAAATAATCAATGGCACTAGTCATGACCAACAAGTGCCACCCCCTTCTCTCTAGTCTACAAATCATAAGCCATCCACCACATTGAGATTGAGCTCTTGTCCCTAAGGATATCAATTTAAAAAATCATTACAAATGAGGAATACCGGGTCTCACGACTAAATGAGTTGGAGCTATTAGATGAGCAATGCATGGATGCCCTAAATCATTTGCAAGTCTATCAAAATTTCCTCAAATGTAGTTACAATAAGAAAATCAGGAGGCAAACCTTCCAAGTCGGTGAGCTAGTACTAAAGGAGAATTAGAAGAATGTGCCAAATCCAAATAGTAAGGGAAAATTTGAAGCCAATTGGTTGGGAAATTTCATCATCACAAAAAGATACAAGTTAGGGGGATACCACTTATCAACACCAAAAGGTGAACCTCTACAGGATCCCATGAACATTGCCCATCTCAAAACGTTTTATGCCTAAAAATATTTCGAGGTATAAAACCAAAAAATACAAAAAATTCAAAAAATATCTTGAAAAAATGGTCACCCTAATAAAAACCTAGTAAACAAACGTCTTGGTGAAAACCAAAACATTAAAAAATACAAAAATCCAAAAGAAGAAATCAGAAAAAGGATTAAAAATAGTAAAAGAAAAAAATCACCCTCTAGTGAAAACCACTTCGGTGGCGCTTTGGACAAGTACATTGGTGAAAACCTAGAAAATAGGCGCCAAGCATAAATAAATCACTCTCCATCAACTAGAATCTTCATGTCTTATTCTGCATCACCTACCATCACCTTACCACTCACTTATCCATTAAATTCCACTAATCCTTCCATCATCCGTTTGCATTTGTACCATAGCTTGATCTTGTGTTTGTATCATGTTCAACCATAGTACTACTTGCCACTTTCCCAAGGTTAGTTTTTCCTGCCTTTATCAAAGTAGTCTATCACATCATGCTGGGGGCATGTTGTTCTACATACATTAGATCGGATTCATGTATATTCTTGTGATCTTCCTTAAAATAAACAATCCAAAAACATCTAGAAAACATCAAAAATCCAAAAACATCCAAATCATATCAAAATCCAAAACATTTCAAAAATCTAAAAAATAAAAAATAGAGTCATCCAACCGAGCTACGTCATCTTTGAGCTTGAACACAGGCAAGGTTGATCTTTGATCATCCCTTGAGACACCCTAGGTCAGTCCTTTAGGAGTTTTTCATAATAAGCTAACAATTTATCATTTGTTTATATCTTCATCTTGTAAATTGGTTAAGTCATCAGTCAAACTACGTGGTCTCTAAATGTATAACATAGGTAGGGCTAATTTTTTGATCAGCTCCTGATACCCCTAGGATAGGTCTTTAAGTTAGACTCTTGGTAAAAATATTGAAAATATCAAAAAAATGAAAAATCTCAAAATCCCAAATATGGCCTCAAAACATTTCAAAACACACCAAAAACATCCAAATATTTGAAAAAACCCAAAATGGTGCACCCGTCTCATCTCCCTCTCACCTGAAATAATCATCATTTATAATAAATCAACCATCACTTTCATCCTTTTGTAAGTCAATCATAAGGAAGTCTCATAGGTTTAAAGGTAAAAGTTCAATCGTCAAAGTCTCAAATCTAGGTCAGTAAGTTAACAAGTTGGTCAACTCCTAGTATCAATAAATTATCACCCAATCAATCTCATCACCACTTGATAACAACATGTCCTAGCATGCATCCTTCCTACAATGGACATCAACATCAAACATCACCATAGTTTAGTCTTGGCTAGCAATATGAAGAACATTAGCTTATTTGTTTACTTTATCTTGGTATTTTGACTTATTTATTTTGCATTCATTCCAAGGACCTATCCATGATGCCTAATCAAAATGGTTTAGAGAGAAAGAAATGGGGAAACAATCATTATCTTTTTATCTACTGTGCTTGTTGGATGTTCTTGTAATATAACTTGGTTATGTGTGCTTTATTTGGTTTGTAGGGAAGGTGTTTTAGATGTCTTGTTGACCACATAGGAAGGATTTCTTTTCTATGTTTTGGTTTGAGATGTTTCGAATATCTTAACTACATTCTGAATAAGGTTTCGTATGTCAGGTGTGAACAAGAGTAATCCTATTTGATTGTCAAGTCAAAGTCCATCATACTAGGTGCAACTCCATCCTAGTTCTCTATACCTTGATGCATCATACCTATGTGTGTTATCAAACATAAGAAAATTTATGCTCTTTATTTTTCCCATCCCTAGATAAGCAATACATCATCATCATTCATTGTCATATCTAATAAAGTCTCAATGACTCATAAAATATTTGGAATTTTGCATCTTAATAGATTAAAGGGTTGATACCTCTCATTCTTCTATCCTCTTTCATGCTATCATAGTATCATTTCATCAATGCATCCATCATACATTCATAAATTATCTACATTATCATCCTACATAATCAAGTCATATCATCATAGGAGAAAATCACTTGTCTCATCCATCTCACATGCATTGCACCATCAGTTAAGTTGTTTAGGATAATATAGATTTGTTATTCTAAGAATCTTTAAAAAAAAAATTCATTTGCATCATCATTATCATATAGATTTTTTAGTCTAACCATCCATACATCTATCTTGAACCTCTTTGTCGCAAGTTTGACCCTCAATTTGAACTTTTCACTCAATCTGTCGAGGGGGAAATATACCAATGTACTTCTTTCCACTAGGGCATCCGAAAAAATAAAAAATATTTTTTAACTTCGTTCTCAGTAGCATCATTCTTTGAACCAATGCAACAAGTACATTGCTTCAAAGAGGGACAAAATGTAGACATGAAAATAATCCTAACTAACATCATGCATCTAATTAGGCTTCAATCAACATCTTTTCTCTATTAATCAAATAAATCAATTTAATTAATTCTCTAAGCTCCATCACACTTAATTAAATAAATCAGTTTTATTTAATTAATCTCCTAGAGTTCCTCCACTTAATTAAATAAATCCAAATATTTAATTAAATCTCTAATGTTCTTTATCTTCTCATTTAATTTAAATAAATCCAAATATTTAAGTTGAATGTCACAATCAACTAAAACAATGAAAAATACCCTTGAGCATAACCACATAATTGTTAGAAACAATGCCATCATCTTGAGCGCTTTGGCGGAAAAAATTGAAAACACCCAGCAAGGGTTGTTGATAGTGGATCTTGAAGCTGATAAGAGCAAAAACAGGTAGGAGAATTCTGGCCCTTCGAAGAGCACTAGAGCCAACCTAAAGAAAAGAGTGGATTCTTCACCTCTAGAGAATCAGGACCTCAAGAAGGTGGCCCAAGAAATGTGAAACCTGGAAGTTGAAGTTGTTGAGACTTTAAATTCTCTTCGTTAATTTAGGTTGTGTTTTTTGTTACAGATTTCCTGCTATCTTTTTGCTAGCTTTTTGTTCATGGCTGCTGTCATTTTTTGTTTATTTCTATTTGCAGCCTTTCTACCTCTGGGTACTTTGATGATCAGTTTTATTATGGATTGTAAACTTTGTCATTTCGGGTCCCTGTAAAACCCATTTTTTTCTCTATCACAAACTAACCTCCATTAAAATTAATCAAATCATGATTAAAACTAATTCTAATCCATCTAACATCCTCTAGATAATCCCACTTGCATAATAAATCATTTATTTTGATTTGTTAAATCTCTATTTTTCTTCACAAGGCATATTCCCAAGGAATATTCCCTCATTAACTCCATTTGTTTGAATTTCTTGTCCAAACAAATTTCCCCCCCAAAACTCTCAACCATATGCATTTAATGTTATTTTCAAATTTCAAACTCACCTAATAAACATTTACTTGCACAAAGACCAAAATGTGCTCAACCTTCATCCTATCACATCTTGACAAGTGGAATGTATCCATTGGTTGAGGATAGATCCCACATTCATCCATTTTTCCTCTTCTTCTCTCATTCTCATCTATAAATTCAAGGCTTTTCTTCTCATTTTTTATCCGCAATTTGAGAATTCTTACTAGATAGGTATTTGAGTTCATTCCGATTATCTTGCATCTTTCTTGACCATCATCTTGAGGCTTATCAAGGGTGCATGAATCCACTATGGAATAGGTATGCATTATGCTTCTTTAAGCTTCCAATTAATCTATGTTGTTATTTTATGAGGCATGATGAATTATTTCATAGGAGAACTATTGTGTTTGCATAGTTTGAACTAACCCATTCTAATGAGCGTTGAATTTTAAGTTGTTTACAGATTTATGGTGCTTACAATTACCTTGTTTGAAATCTAAAAATTGCATTCCATACTAGGTCTTTACATTGCATTTTAATTTTGCATAGATTTTGTTACATTCATATCATCAAAAGTAGCATAATTTACATTCATGACAATTGTGGATAGAATTAGATTTTCGCACTTTTCATTTTCAACATTACTTCCTAATTCACTTATATCAGATTACATTCAACAATCATTATAAAACAAAAAATAAAAACTAAAAAATATCTAAAGAAACAATTCAAAAAATGCTTAACTTTAGAAAAAGCATACCATCCAAGCCCTTTAGTAGTGATGAATTAAAAATGTTAGATGAAGCCCTTAAGGACTTCCTCTCACTAGGATCATCTAGTAAAGGTTTGACACAAGAGGATGCAAACATTGACAATCATGATGATCATAATTGTTCTTCTCCCTATACCTCTCCTATTAGTGGTGAAGGTATCTCAAGGATTGGAGACAAAATCATTGATAATCATGAAAGTCTTGTATGTTCTCCCGCTTGGAAAGATACCATGACACACAAAGCTAAGATCATGACCACTAGTTTACCTAGTCTCAATTCATCTCCCAACACCTTCGGGTATGTGCAAGATCATCATGGAAAAAGCAGGCCCTTAAGTGGCAATGAAAAGTCAAAAAATTAGAGTTAGACAACTTGATGTAAAAACTTCAATAAGTTATCTATATTATTTCAAAAAAATTTAAAAATAGAACCTGTAGAAAATTGAATTTAGTTTCTAAACTACTACACCTTCATTTAAAAAAATAAATCTATTTGGTGAAAATTTGAAATTTCAATGTAATA
Source organism: Sequoiadendron giganteum (assembly GCA_007115665.2). Classification (NCBI taxonomy): domain Eukaryota; kingdom Viridiplantae; phylum Streptophyta; class Pinopsida; order Cupressales; family Cupressaceae; genus Sequoiadendron; species Sequoiadendron giganteum. The sequence continues at coordinate 68,301,594 of CM021105.1, forward strand.
GTACTTAAATTTCAGGGTAAAAATAAGAAGTAGGTGTCTGTCTGACCACCCTAACCACAATAAAATGATAATATTTTTTTATAATATTTTAGATATATAGGTAGAGGACTCATGTCCCAATGTGGTGCATATTTTTTTATAATTTTTTTCCAAGTCAATAATTAATTATGATTTGTTTATTACAAATTTTAAAAAATATAAAAGATTGTCTATCTAACCACCTTAACTTGGTCAAAAATTCATGAAATTCATTTTGTTTTAAAATCCTATATTATGCAAAGCATAGAATGTGATGCATGTTTGGGATTGAAAAAATGTCATACCATTTGAAAGTTATAGATGTTTTTCAATCAGCCTATCAATTAGGACTTTCTTCGTAATTTTAATAGAAAATGAATAATAATTATTCATTAAATTCAAACTAAAGCATAATTTATATTGGTGGAAAGCTAAGAATTGTAAAATATGAATTTCTGCAACATAAAATTGTTAGTTGAACATTATAAAATCCTACATATTAGATCATATAACAATGGAATACAATAGAGAATAAATGAGAAAAGAAATAAACTAGATTGATCTGACCCATGTCTTCTTCCCCATGCTTCACTTCCATTGTACCTTCTTAAGATTGTTGTGATAATAATGCCCTCAGATTTGTGAGCAAATTATCTATGTTTAGCTCTAGCAATGCCTTTGAAGGATTTAAATCACTAAACTATGCAACTAGAAACTCAATCCTAATAGACAAGTAGTAAATAAAGCCTAGAATAATGAGAATGCCTCTAATAAAAGTTTATTTAACAAATGATCATGGATCCAAAAATGAGATCAAGATTGTCATTTTATAGAAAATGCAATCTTGAATGGACAGACAAGATGAGAGATTGAAGAATTCCCCAGAATCAAAGGTCAAGATTCAATAAGGCAACTCTCAATTAGGGTTAGGTTAAAATACCCATATGTGTGAATAAGATTTAATTAAATGAATTAAATCAAGACTGAATGTGATAGTTGAGATGATATTAGCAAAAATCAGAAGACAAGAGGATGAGATTTTAGAAAATCAATAATTTTAGAAATTATTTGATTTGTAGAAGAATATTTCCCTTTTTGAATTAAATTAATTCAAAATAAAGATTTTGTGAGGTAATTAGTAATTGAATTTTGAAATTAATTACTAAATGAAGAATTAGTTAACCATGTGAGATATTTTTAAATGATTTGTTTTATTTAAAAATATAAAAGTGTCACATGCCATAATTAAATAATTACAAATAATTATTTAATTTAGAAGAAGTAGTTTAATTAATTAAATAAATTATCAAATCTATTTAATTAAGAGGATTTAGGAATTAGTGACATTAAATCAATATATTAAAATATATTTATTTAATAATCAGGAGGACATTAATGATAAAGGTTTAATTAAATAAATAGGATTACTTTATTTAATTATTAGAAGACTTTAACAGTTAGTGACATATTAAATAAATAAATACAATTTATTTATTTAATAATAATGAAGAATGAGAGATATTATGAATTAATTAAATAATTATAAATAATTTAATTAATAGTTGAATGTGGGTTAGAAACATAATTAAAATGTTATAATCATGTCATGACGAAAGGTGGTAAAATAGTGCTTGCAGGTCTTGGTCATTTTTATGTGTCTACATTTGCCCCTCCTTGTCATAATGTAGCTTGTCGCATTGTGGCAAAGAAAGAAAGTCCAAAATATGCCCCAGTGAAGGTATGGAGCGTCTATGCCCCCACTGGAAAATTTTTAAATTTTGACCCGGGGTCAGAAAAATTTGGAAAATATCCTGATTAGCTCAATTAATGAGTAGATAAATAACGGCGTGAACAATTTTGAAAATAGAGGACGTTAAGCTAGCCAAAATGCCAATCAAAAGTGGTCAAATGAGCCTCTAGTATAACCTACTAGGTCAAAACCCTAATTTTCAGCCTATAAATAGGTTGAAAAGTTCAAATCAAATGTCATTTGTTCATTTGTCATTTAGAAAATTCAGAAACCAAAGCTCTGAGCGACGATGGTGATTCCTACGACTACACACCATGGATATTGCATGCGCTCCTTCCGACGACCCGAGGGCATAGATGCACCAGTAAGTACCCTATCCAACTTGTCAAATTTTTAATTTTATGCATTTATGAGGGTTTAATGGGTGTTAAACAAATGCGGTGTGACGCAAATGCTATCACGAAAGCCGCAAACGCCTTCGCGATCGCTGCATTTTCTTACATCGTGATGCAAGTGCAAAGGGTAGGCTAGGTATTTTGTGTGTTTGGACATTCGCAAGTTTAAATGATGCAATCAAAATATTGTGATGCAATTGATGTATTTGCGACACATTTGGCATTTCACAACGCAATTGATAAGTAAAAATGACACATTCATTGTTAGATCGCGCATTCGCTATCTACAATGACACATTTGTTGTTGGATTGTGCATTTGCTTTATAAAATGACACATTTGTTGTTGGATTGCACATTTCCTTTATAAAATGATGTATTCCCTGTTAGATTGTGCATTTTCTTTATGCAATGACACATTTGAGATATTCCAACGCATCTATCATGCAAAGTGCCGCAATCGAAATCTTGTGACGCATTTGTGGTCAATGTGACACTATTGTAGTTGATCAAAGTTGACTTTTGTTGGCCTTTCCTAGATTAACCTTTATGTACCCTTGATTTGCCTATAGTAGTAAAATTTTCGTAATGTTGATCAATATGTGCTAATCCTTGGCCTTTCCTTGTGCAGAGTCAGCTTTCGCCCAGCGACCTATGCCTTCAAAGATCATCTCAGTGATAGACAGAGATGGCGATTGATGGCCTTAGGCTTGTACCACATTGCCTATATGCCCATTATTTGGGCAAACAGGGGTTTGCTTACAGCTCTTTGTGACAGGTGGCATTCTAAGACCTGCTCATTTCACCTGCCTACTGGAGAGGCGACAGTGACTTTGGAGGATGTGTACCATATTCTTTAGATTCAAAGGGTCGTCTATGATCCGCATCGAGGGCGACAAGTCCTGTCTAAGATGTATGAGGGTGTTGATGGTGCTCATTTAGACCTGGATGGTTACGAGATCGGTTGGGACATTGTAGCTGATCAGTTTCCCAGATTCGATGCCATGCTCATGACCTTGATCGCTGGATTGTTGATTCCAAATCGTCGTGGTCATGGATTTCCCATTGGATGGGGAGATGTTCTTGTTCACATGTGGGGACAGAGGACTGTGTTTTCTTGGGGGCCATACTTGTTGGCTATGTTGCACCACCAATTACATGAGGTGGTCTATCATCGGGGGCACAACATCAGTTGCGACACTACCCTCATGATGATTTGGGTATGGGAGTGCATTCCCGTATTTTGACCACCGGTGTAGATTCAACAGTTGGGTGATGGGATGTCGTACATGTACTTATATGCGGGATCAGTGAGTCAGACTCACATGGGAGACACTAGGTATTGGTGTCATCGTATTGATACGATGATTAGATTTGTCTGGAGACCCTACAGAGATTGTCCATAGTGGTCGGATGAGGACGACCACTTATCATTTTGCAGATAGTTTAGGTACTTGATCGGCCGTACTGTTCAGACCCAGTGGATCATTGAGATGTACCAACCCTAGGGAGTACTATGATAGTTTGGGGAGCAGCAGGTTGTGCTAGTAGGTATAACAAAGTATGCTCGGTCATCCAAGGAGACTATGTGGGGGCTGCCCATATCAATGATAGTAGTAGAGCAGCAGGCTAACAACCTGGTGACAGTTCAGTGGGCATGGAGAGGGGGTCCAATAGATCTAGGGATTTCTATTGAGTTTGACACCTGGGGGTAGGTTCATAGGCCCATCCCTTTGACAGATCTTGATTGTCTACCACCTATAGATCAGAGGTCAGTCATTCCATAGATTTTGAGGAGAGGTCAGGGTGGTAGAGCTGCCGGGAGGGATGGTAGAGGTGCCAAGGGTAGAGACTGAGGCAGGGGAGGAGGAGGCAGAGATGGGGGAGATGGAGGAGGTGGGGGAGGTGGAGGGGGTGGAGGAGATGATAGAGGAGGTGGAGATGGAGGAGGTGGAGGAGATGGTAGGGGTGCCAGGAGGAGGAGAGATGGCCGAGGACGGAGGCAGCCCAAGGGAGTCAGACAAAGAGGGTGGTGTACCGTTGTCACCCATTCAGGAGGAGCCAGAGGTGAGGGAGCTAGAGGTGAGGGCCGAGGAGATCAAAGGTGGCAAGGAGGAGGTGAGAGGTGGTGAGGAGGAGGAGTCGGTGGAGGTGGTAGTGGTTGAGGAGGAGGTGGAGGTGGTGGCGAAGGAGCAAGTAGAGGAGGATCCACTCATTGGGGGACATCCTCTTGACATAGATGTGGAGGAGGTCTAGGTTGAGGAGGAGAGAGATGAGGAAGAGGAGGAGGAGGATCGGGCAGATCAGCGACTGCGGGAGTGCATGATCTCTAGAGATGATGAGGGTGACAGATCACCTATTTTGCCTGTGGATGCTACTGTTGATCAATGGATCACAGACTTACAGAGCAGACTTGATGTGGCCTTGTCTCAGAACAAGGCCTTAGCAACATAATTAGAGGTCACCCAGGTTGAGAGAGATCAGGCCATACTGCGATGGTAGGAGTTAGAGCGGTGGGTGATCGAGTTTGCAAAGTTTTTCTCTAGACCGACAAGGGATATGGCTTGGGAGTTAGCTAGGATGGCAGAGAGTAGGGGCCGATACAAGGTACTATATGAGCAGGCTGTTCCACTAGATAGACGGGACCCAGGGTTGTCCCGATCCTACAACAAGACAGGTAGTGGCAACTAGACACACAATAGCAGGTACCATAGTAGTAGTCACAGTAGTGCTGGAGAGTCTACTACATCAAGGTAGTCATCAGGTCACAGATCTCATAGCTCTCATAAGCACTCATCAGGTCATAGTCATAGGTTGGAGCATGGACACAGATCAGTATCATCAGGACACCAGGCAGAGCAGAGCTAGCCTCCTGTTACTGATCCCATGGGATCCCAGAGTGAGACACAAGAGAGGACACCTATCCAGGTCACATTCCACTTGATGGATCAGTCACAGTTATCTCGCAGTTCAGCTCCATGGGATGGAGGAGGGCCATCCTAGGACTTATTTTGTAGACACTTGAATTTTGATATTCGAGCCTACGAGCTCCATTTTTGGGATGTTAAATGACTCTATCCTATGAGATGACATTTTTTGAGATTGTATATATATGCGATGTAGTTTTGATGTGACCGATATGATGTTATGTGTTATGGTGTTCTCATGTTTTATGCGATGTTTATGTGATGCTTTTATGATATGAGATGTATGGATACTATGCTTATGTTTATGAATGCAATTATGGATGTGATTATGTATGAATGCCCTATGCAATGTGATAATGATGTGATATGTTGATGCAAATGATGTTTTTATGAATGGATGTGAATGATGGTGTTTATGCAATGTGCATTATGATATTTGATTTATGTAGATGTGAATATGAAATGCTCATGGAATTATGTATGCAACTTTGTTTTTGTATCTCACAGGATATCATCTGAGAACCATAGAAGAGAATACAAAGATGGATGTTAGTGTGAAGAAAGATATGCATATTAGTGTGGAAAATTAAAAATCCTTCAAAGCTTTGCTATAGTGTTATTCTAGTTGTTGCTCTTTAATCATCATTGGGAAAAAATGTCATGATGGTCAACAAACACTATGATATGACATAGATCAATAGTGTGCAAGGTCGAACCATCAAGTAAATCAATAGCCGCAAACCAAGGATGATCATAACTCATCCAAGGAACACAATTGCCCCTAGCCACTTATCATGACCAACCGCCAGAAAAACCAAACTAATCATGAGACGTCGTTGCTTCTCTAAATCCTGATGATAGGACATCATGGAGAAACTTGCCACATGATAGTAAAAATAGACATTAAAATCATCATACTATGTCGTTGCTTCTCTAAATCCTAAAGTCAGGACATCCTTGAGAAGCTAATAGTAGAGTGATAAGAAAAAAAGGATAATTATCATGATATGTCGTTGTTCCTAAGACATAAGGAACTATTATCATAATAATCATCAAAACATAGAAAGAAAAGTTTTCCAAGTGTTGTTAAATGTCGAGTGGTATCAAATTCACGAAGGACACATCCTGAATGACGTTGATATCTAGGAGATCGATTCTTGAAGTTTAGGAGAATCCATAAAAATTCCAGGTGATGATGACGATGCTTGGGAAGGACACATCCAAAAAGCATAAAGAAATGATAAGAGTCGCTTTTCAAAAGGACACATCTTGAAGACGAACTCAAAATTTTTGCCATGATAAATTGTCTTGATATGGTTTTGACTACATGTCATTGCTGGCATGCTGAATTGACTGAAAGTGTTGATGAAACATATTGCCGATAGATTGATAGTTTGAGATTGACATAAGATTTGCTTGATTTGAAGATAGTTTGACATGTGTGAATGTATAGTGCCATGAACCCTAATGGACTGACCTAGTGCGGCCTCGGGGGTCCATCGATTGATGGCCTTGCCTACGTCGTGCACTCAGAGACCTCGTAGTTCAACACGACCAATGACGTTTTCCGATGGACAAAATCTTGAATCATGATTTATTTTTGTGACAAACCTAGGAGGATTGACCTAATGTCTCAGGGATTCAAAGATGAATCTTGCCTACGTAGCAACTACACAGAGACAACGTAGTTCTGACTTGGACGAAATATTGATTTTGACAAATCTGATTGTACTGATCAGATTTGACTTTGTTTTTGGTATTTTGACATTGATTTGGATGTTTTTGTATTTTCTAAGGATGCTTTTTGATTTTTAGGTCTTTTTTTAGAACTTTTTTACATTTTTACGATTTTTTCAAGACTTTTTTCAGATTTTTATGATTTTTTCAGGACTTTTTGAGAATGCAAGATCATGTGCAGTACCCACTGTAGTTGTATGATAAAGGTCTTGCCCTCAGATAGAGCGGGGAGTATCCAAGTTCAAATGAAATGGAGATAGATAAACGCAAGGCTAAGGCAAGGATATGCCAAGAATGATGTCAACTAAATGTTAACCATGGTCAGAATTGACAGGACTTAGGACGGATGTCGTGAATGTGTCAAGCCTTTGTGATTATGACAAATGGATAAAGATCAATTTGAGTGACAGTAGATGGCGAAGCAATGATTGACTACACATGGCGCATGTTTTCCAATTTTTCACCATGGTACCTATCCAAAGCGCCTGTTTGCTAGGTTTTCACTATTGGATGAATTCATTTCTTTTTACTATTTTTGTCATTTTTCAATTTTTTTGGTGTCACCAAGATGCCTGTTTGCTAGGTTTTCATCAAGGGATGATTTTTTGTATTTTCCAATTTTTTTTGTATTTTGTAGGTTTTTAGCCCAAGCTCTCTGATGCTATGTGTAGAACTTTCTCAGGTGTAAACTATTAATAGGTTCTGTCAACTATTATCCATCAGGTGTGGCCAACTGATAAGCTTCAGAACCAAATGCGGTAGTAATGATATAAGGACCAAGCTAATTGGCCTCAAACTTACCAAGCTTTTCATGGTCCACCTGATTTATGGGATTCTGCATGAGAACCAAGTCACCGATTTCAAAATTTCTCACCATGACTCTTTTGTTATAGCTTCTGTAGAGATGATTTTGATATGCCTATAGATGATTTAAGGAATTTTGTCGTCTTCCTTGTAGCATTTCCAGCTCATGTAAGCGATTTTGTCTGTACTATTCATCATCAATCATTCCTTTCAAAGAGACTAGGAGAGAAGGAATTTCAACCTCGATGGGTCATATGGCCTCAGATCCATAGACCAAGGAAAATGGAGTGGCTCCAGTGGGGGTGTGGATACTAGTATGATAAACCCATAAAGCGGGACAAAGTTGTAGGTGCCAATCTCGGCCAACATCGTTGACGGTATTCTTCAGAATGTGAAGGATTTTTTTGTTGGACGCCTTAGCTTGGACGTTACCTTGTGGGTAGTATGGGGTGGAAAAATGGTGTTGGATGTGGAATCGCTCACAGAGCTCATGAACATCCTGATTTTTTAATCGACTGCCGTTATCTATGATGATGGATTGTGGGACACCATACTGGCAAATGATGTAATTTAGGATGAGCTTTGATATTTTTTTACTGATGATGTAGGTGAGAGGGACGGCTTCAATCCACTTAGTGAAATACTCAGTGGCGGTTATTATGAATTTATGACCATTTGAAGAGGATGGATGGATCTTACCCATGAGGTCAAGTCCCCATTGTGCGAAAGGCCATGGAGAAGTGATAGGTCTCAATTCTTGTGGAGGTGCGTGAATCAGATCACTGTGCACCTACCATTTCCGACATGTTCTAACAAACTGAAAAGCATCTTTTTCCAATGTCGGCCAGTAGTACTCTAGTCTAGTGACTTTCCTAGCTAAGGTTGGACCACTCGAATGAGATCCACATATACCCTCATGTACTTCTCGTAAAGTCGTTTGGGCTTCATCAGTGTTGAGACAATGAAGAAGGGTGTTGTCAAAGCCACGGTGGTATAAAGTGTCACTGACGATGGTATGTCTGGTCACTTTTTGGATAAAGGATTTTCGTTGGTTGTTGGATAGGTTGGGTGGGAGGATTTGGGATTTTAGATAGTCATATATATCTTGGTACCAAGGTGAGCTAGGACCAACAATCTCACACACCATTGTTGATTCTGGAATATCATATGCAGGCATCAGTAGTTGTTCCACTAAGAATTCAAACTATGACACATTGTTAGGAATGTCTAAAAGAGATCCAATGGTAGCCATTGCATCACCTGCTTTATTTTATGTTCTTGGGATTTGTTCAAATGAAATCATTTTGAAGTACATCAAGAAACTATCCACCATATGCTTGTAAGGGAGCAACTTTTCATCCTTTGTGTCTAGTCATCATTCACTTTGTTGATGACTAATTGAGAATCTCCAAATACAAGAAGTGTCTAAATTTTCCATTGAATTGCTATCTTGAGACTTGTGACCAATGCCTTGTATTCTACAATATTATTTGTACAATGGAAGGCAATCCGAAATGATTTAGGAATTGAATCCCCTTGTAGTGTGATAAATAATATTCTTGCTCCGGAGCCGTGTCTAGTGTGGGACCCATCAAAGTATAGCTTCCATGGTAAAGTTGGTTTTGCATGAAAGATTGACTCATCAGGAAAATCAGTTATTAGTAGATGAGTGGCTTGGAAAGGTGAATCAACCAATTGATCTGCTATGACTTGACCTTTTATAGCCTTGCACTCCACATATTGTATGTCATACTCACTTAATATCATGACCCACTTTGCCAAGTGAGCTATCAATGCTACTCGACTAAGGAGATACTTTAAGGGGTCAATCTTTGCCACTAAATGTGTTTGATGGCTCAACATATAGTGTCTAAGTATTTGCACCGCGAAGACAACTGCAAGGCATTCCCTTTCAATGGTTGTGTAATTGAGCTCATATCCAATTAATGTGCAACTGATGTAATATATGGCTCTTTATTTTTCTTCATGGTCATTTTGTGCCAATAATGCCCCCAGTGCATTTGTCATTGCAGATACACATAGGATTAGTGGTTTTCCCTCAATAGGTGGCATTAACATGGGAGTTGTTAATAAATATTCTTTAATTTTGTCAAAAGCCATGTTGCACTTATCTATCCATACAAATGGAATGCTTTTGCAGAGTAGATATTGGAATGGTTGACACTTGTCTGCCAACTGTGCAATGAAATGATGAATAGATTGTAATCTGCCTTGAAGTGTTCGCAACCCACTAATTCCTCTTGGAGGGGGAATGTCTAGAATTGCCTTTACTTTTGTAAGGTTTACCTCAATGCCTCGACGTGAAACTATGTATCCCAGTAGCTTGCCTGAAGTGAATCCAAAGGCACACTTCTTTGGGTTCAATCTAATCTTGTAATCCTCAAGCTGTCTAAAAATTTTATCCAAGACTTTGAGATGTTCTATCCTTGTCAAATATTTTTCCAATAGGTCATCCACATAATCTTCCATTAGAATGTGCATCATGTCATGCAAGATTGTTGTCATAGCCCTCTGGTAGGTAGCGCTTGCATTCTTTAGGCCAAAAGCCATGACGTTCCAACAATATGTTCCCGAAGGACAAGTGAATGTTGTTTTATGTTGATCCTCTATTGTAATTTGGATTTGGTTATAGCTAGAAAAACCATCCATGAGAGATAGCATCTCATATCCTGTCGTGAGGTCAACAATCATGTCTATGTTTGGTACGGCGAAGTAATCCTTTGAGCAAGCTTTATTTAAATCTCTGAAATCCGTGCAAATACAGATTTTTCCATTTAGCTTGGTAACAAGAACAATGTTTGATATCCAATCCGCATAATCAACTGACCTTATGAATTCAGCATCCAGTAACTTTTTTAATTCCACCTTGACAAGTAGTGTGATTTGTGGGTGCATCTTGCGCAACTTTTGTTTGACTAGCTTGATTCCTTGGATTAAAGGAAGATGATGCAGAACCAATTCAGGATCAAGCCCTGGCATGTCAGCATATGACCATGTGAAGTTAACTTTTCTCTCTATGAAGAATTGTTTAAATTCAGGTTTTTCTTCATTTGACAATGATGCAGCCAAGAGAATCGTTTTGGGATTCTCTGGTGTGGCTATGTTAACTTTTGTTGTGTCCTCAATGAGCATAGCTGATTTTTCCTGTGTTATGGGGAGAAAGTCCATCCTCCATCCTTAGGCACCTTAGAGAGGTTTTCACCTTCAGATGCGTCCTTTGTTTTTACTATTTTACTGCTAGAAGGTGCCTTGCGATTTTCACCTCAAGGCATTTCTTTTTATTTTTTATTTTTTGCATTTTTGCGACTAGAGGATTGCACAGTCTCCCCAAAGTAAGTTGTATAATCTAGATCTATGGAGAACCCTATTTTTTGATCCCCCCATGGAATACCTTCTCTTAGTCCCATGAATTCTACAATTGCCTTGTCATTCTGAAATATGTCCATCACCGGTAGATCTTGCTGGTCCCAGTTGATTAGTTGTGGATAAACAAGAGGGATTCCATCGTCAGTGTTGGTGAAGGATGGGGAGGATGCGGAAAGTGTGAAAATTGATGCCTCAAGTGTAAAGGAAAAGTTGTCAATTTCCACTTTTGTGTCTGAAGCAATGGATGGTCCATACTCTAAGTCAGATGAGTCGGATTCAAAATCATAATATGGGATAAAATTATCAACATCGTGACTAGTGGTTGGTATTTCAAAAGTATGGATAGTGGGATTGGGTAGGTTAGGCTCATGGGTGGGCTTAGAGATGGGGTGGGATGATTCAAGTATTGTTGATGACACTTTGTGTTCTTCTGGATTCCAAGGAATGCTTACTCATTCCTTATTTTTAGAATGTCAGTTAATAGGGTCAATGTCATATTTCATGCATAATCGCTCATCAAAGGAAGGTTGGCCAGGTTCTAAGAACATTTCATCAATGTCATAGTCACTGACGGTTTTGTTAGATCCCCATTCCCATTCATTTGAGTCTGTTTCAGTAAGGGATTCTTCGCATGTCTCAACACTTTCTATAGCCATTACAACCTTACTTGAAAGTTCAAGCATACGTTGATCATCAGTTCCAACTTGGTCATACCCTAGCCCTATGTATCTTGGTCTTGCCTTTATGATAATAGGTTCCCGTCTTCTGTTGCTATTCTTTCTGAGGCCACTTGTATCGTCAAAACCTTGGGTTTTGCATATATCATATCCTTTGTCATAGAGATGCCAGGGTATTGGAGATAACTCTGTCGGGTCTCTATAAATCTAGTTGTCCATGTCAATAATGACTTCATTACCCATACCACCCCACCATGTAAAAACACTTTTTGGTGGAACCTTCAAAGTTATTTTGGGCTCTACTGCAAAACATGGTCTACCATAGACCTTAGGTGGCTTTGGTATTGTAGTTATACAATAAGCCATATTTAATTTGAATTCTCCACAACCAAGGTCCTGGATCTAAAGGTCTTTACTTGGGATGGAGGTCGACAGAGATGAGGTAGTAGAAGATGATGGAATGGATGATTTCGCTAGTGTTGATGGGTCAATGAATTTGGATGAGGTGGAAGATGAGGCCTCCCGATTGATGGGTACCTGGTGCTCAACAGTAGCTCGTAGGTTGGTACAGTATTGGAATGGATCAGGATCTCCTGGGATGGTGATCTCAGTTCCATCAAAAGGGAATTTGAGGCACTGGTGGTATGTGGATGGAATAGCGTTTAGAGCATGGATCCATGGACAACCAAGTAAGATATTATAGTGTATATCACGATCCAGGACTTGGCATGTTGTATCTATGATAACAGGTCCTACCCAGAGAGGAATTCTAATAACGCCTTAAGAAGCTCATTCTTCATCATCGTATGCCTTAATGACGATGCTCTTGCTAGCATATACACATGCATCTGAAAAACCAAGAGCTTTGACCAATTTTAGAGAGAATATGTTCAATCCTACTCCGCCATCTACTAGGACTCGTCTAACCTTATGCTTATGGACAAAAACCTCAATGTGAAGGGCATCATTATGTGATGGTTTGGGTGAGGAATAGTCGTTGTCTGAAAAGGTGATGTGGTGAGGTGAATTCAGGTATCTAACCATGGTCTCAAAGTGGTTGACATCGATGTTGGTTGGGACGGTTGACTCTTGCAGTAATTTATCTAGGATGGTCTTATGCATAGGTGAAATACGGAGTAGTTCGAGAATGGATATTTGAGCAGGTGTTTTATTTAACTACTCAACAATGTTGAACTCCGGTTTTGGGTTGGACTGTTTGGCAGTTGGACCAGGTATGGTGATTTTTGGTTGACAGGTAGAAGGACCCGAGATAGTGAACTTTCCTTTACACATAGTCACATTGCATTCTGGGGCTCTTTTAATGTTGATGGTATTAACAGATTCATCTTCATTAGTAGCGCAAAGATTGTTAATAATAGTACCACCGGGATAACTGTATGCAGGACGAGTAGTATTATAGGCTTGATGGATGTGGTTGGCTTGATTATTTGTATGCTTTGTGCCAGACGAGGAAGATTTACCATGATCCTGTAGTGGATTTTTGTGTATGGTATGATCTGCATTAGATGTTAAAGATTGACCACCAAGCTCAATGGTGTGGTTCTCTATGAGATCTTGCACCAAATTTCACAATTGGTGACAAGAGGAAGTTTTGTGCCCTTTGGCATGGTGGTAATCATAGAATGAACTGTCATCCCACCATGATGGCTTGAATTGACCAGGGTCAAATGGTTTGGCTCTTCCAGCATTATGACGCCATTTTGAAGAAATTTCTTCAAGACAGTTTCAATAGGTTCACCCAACGGGGTGTATGTGCGCTTTTCAACCTATCATGGTTGACACAACTGCCTTTGATTAGATTATGCATGATTGTTTTGGATAGCATTGGCAGTTGGTGTCAGTGTAGTTATATGTGCGTTTTGATTTTGAACTCCTTTGATTGTGAGTACATGACCTGTTGTATTTACGATTTTTGCATCAACTACACCGTCATTTGTGATGTGCTTGTTCTTAACCTAGTATTTGTGTTTGTCGTTTGAGCTACTTGGGTTATTATTGGTGGTGGTGTTGATGGTTTTGCCACCATATTTTAATTCACCTTTGGCGATCAAGGCTTTCTCCAGTTGAACACCCTTTTCAACAAGGTCAACAAAAGTGGTGCAACAATGGACTTGTAATCCATACCTTAGTGGTCCAAGGAGAGTTTGTACAAACATGGTTACTTTCTCCTTTTTAGGTATTTCTACCAGACATCTGCTTGCTAAGGTTCTCCATCTTTGGAAGAATGGAATGAAAGTCTCTCCTGCATCCTCTTGGGTAAGTTTTCATAAGGAGGTGATTTCAATGTCTATGTCAATATTGTAAGCATAGTTTTCGACAAACTTGTTTGCCAATTCATCCCATGTTTTTATTCCCTTAGGTAAAAGTGAGAACCATTCTAGTGCATGACCTCCAAGACTTCTAGAAAAGAGTCTCATGAGATAAGTTTGCTCATAAGCAATGTCGATACAACTAGTGGTGAATTCCCTTATGTGTTCAATGAGGTTTGTTTTGCCTTTATACTTGGGAAAATGAGGGACTACATATCCATGAGGAAATGGCAGCATATACAAGGTTGTGTCAAACGGATATGGACACAAGTCAAGTGACATGTATGAATTTTTATTGGATTGTTGCAAGGTCTCCACTTGTGTTTGAAGAGCAACGAGTTGGAGTGTGAGTGCTTCCACCATTGGATGGTTGGTAGCATCACCTATGTTGGTGATAGGGTTAGCTTGAGTCCCCAGCTGTTGTGATGAGATGTCTTGATTTGGGATGGGTTGCCGGTGAGAAAAATGAGTATTTTGATGGGGGATGTGCTGCTGCGTATGGACTTGAGAGGTTTAAGTGGGGATGTGATATCCTGCCATGTTGGACTGAATTTGAGGACCTTGTTGGTTTTGATTTTGTTGATGTTCAAATGGAGTGAAAGATTGATGGCCTTGTTGATTTTGAGCTTGTTGATGCCCAAATGGAGTGAAGGAGTGAGCGCTTTGATTGTCCTTCCCAAATAAGAGATTGTGGCCTTGAGGAATGTTCATGTTTTGGGTCATAGGAATGTTCGTATTAACCTATGATGAAGTGGGTTGGGTGCCTTGAATGAAAACTCTTCGTTTATTTCTCCTAAATAGGTTGGATGAGTTGGTTGCTATGGCACTTGAAAAACCTAATAATAGGTTTGCTAATGTACTCATGGAACTAGCTGTAGTTCCAAAGAGGTCTGATGTGGTTGTCCCCATTATTTTTCAAGGAATGGTGGATGTTTTTTGGGGGATGGATTGTGATGTGGTGTTGGTTTGGGAAGATGATCCCCCAATAGATGTTGTGTTGGTTGTGGTGGTAGTATGACCAAGGGAGGTAGCATTGATTGTGTTGATGATATTTTGTGAAGAGGCTCCCATGGAGGAATTGTGTGATGTTGGAGTGGGAGAAGTTGGTCTAACAGTGTTAAGATAAAATCCCTTTGGTAACTTAGCCCCTTGGTCAAGGAGCATAGCTAGGAATCTAGAAGAGTCATTTAAGACCATTTCTTCCACAAAAGAGGCCACTTTTGGGTTTTGAGCAACAGCTTGTATGTCTTCTTCAAAGACATCCCTATTTTCATCTCGTCGGATAAATGGTTCAAAAAGATGTGATGGAGATGATGGGATGTTCATCTCACTAAAATGATTGAAGTTGGAATTTTCCATGTCAAAACAAGGATTGTTCGTGGCATTAGAAAATAAGTTCATGCTAGTTGTGAACCCAAGAAAGTTGGTGTCTTGTCTAAGGGAATCCATGAGTCTTTTCTTTTTTTGTAATCTAGTTTCAACCATACAAGGTTTTGCTCAACTTGGGATGAGAATGATCTAAGTATGAGACTATGTTTTTGGTTTCTTTTTGGATTTTTAAATGCTATGAAATGTAGGTAAGACTAAAGGCTTATGGATGCAAGTGGTGTGACACTAACGAGATGGAAAAATGATATGCAATAAATGATCCTAAGATGTACTTACTAGTGAAAGATCTAAAGAGGACAAACTTGGGCAAACAAAGATTTTGGCAATGATTCAACTTTGTAAAACCAATGGACCGTAGAAGGACTATAAGTAGGACAAAGTGAAGTTTCCACACTAGACTATTGAGTGGGAAATAATTCACAAAATGATTGACAAAGTGACAAAGGTAATTGAGTCCAATGATAACCTACTATTGAATTCAAAGTTTGGACAATGAATGATAAGAGTCAACTCCTAAAATCTGCAAAAGTGAGTGTTGAAGGAGATGGTGAAACTATTAATGCAATCTAATGAAAATGAAACCTATTGTGAGCCTAAAATGGTATCTAAAATGCAATGTTTGAGGAAAAGTTGAGCAATTCAAAGTCTGGTTTGGACTGTAATAGTGAAGAAAGATTGGATTAAACTGAAGACAAGTTTTGGACTTTATGTTTTGACAATGAGAAGTTATTTGTAGGTTTAAGCAAATGCGTCGTAGAAAATGTGGCTCATAGAATCAAATGTGGTGTAGAAAGTATCGATTGCCACACAGTATTGCAAATGCGGGTTTATGTCTATCAAATGTGGCTCAAATAACCGAATGCGGTGCAGTGATGGAAAATGTGGCTTTGTTTAGTTCAAATGTAGTTTGAACAGAGTGAATGAGGCTCGTGATGGCTCAAATGTGGCTCATCAGAGTGAACGCGGCTTTCTAGCTTTCGATTGCAGTGCAGCAGAGCACTTGGGTCTTAATATACAATTTTATGGGAAAAACCCAAACATAGTTTGCAGTTTTTGACAAGTTTTTTTTGGTTTTGATTTGTGATTTTAAATTTGTTGAAGACTGTTAGAAACCATTGGAAAACATAGAAACCAAAATATGAAGTGCATGTTAAAAAAAATTCACTCTTAATAGTCAAATGGGTCATCCTCGCAATCACAACCCACATCTTAAAATCACATCGACTCACACAGCTTTGTCACCTCCTAGAGGGCGCTTGTGTTTTTGTCTTTTCTAGGTGCGTACTCAAGGTGATGGAAGTGGATACCGAATCCAATGAGAAAATAGTCCGTGGTGATTATATGGTGAGTGTCTTGGGGGAGATTCTTCCCTCCCCTTGCACTGTGATTGAAACGATGTTTGGTTACTGACTCAGCTGGCTACTACACTATGGTTCTTAGTAAGTATTTCCGTTCATTGTGGCAATAAATATACTCCCTCGAGAGACCTCCCAACCTTTAGAACAAAGGCTTTGGGGATGGTTATCTTGCGTCCTACTGTCAAGTTGGATTTTCATCAACAACTTGCTTTTAATTATAGTGGGTTGGAAACCTTGGCTTTAGGTGTTCCCACTTAGGACGTTCCCGTAGGGTGTGTACTTTTTCCACTACGACAAGCCTTCTAAGGGTTGTAAGAAAACATAAATGCATAAGTATAAAATGGATAGGTCGGGCTTTTTGATCACCCAGTAAAGGGGAGAGCATATGCTTATTATCTAATCAAACACAAAAAGCAAGTTGTTCAATTTTTAAACCCAAAATAAAATTTTCTATTCTAGGTGAAGATGTTGCTTCACAAAAACATGGTTTTCATTGTTAATCCAAAAATAAAAGTGTGGTGACTACCCTAGATTGATAAATTCCAATTAGATTAGATGTCTATCCTAGGATTGATAAATTCATATTAATGTGTCTATCCTAGGATTTGTTCTTTTTAAACACCAAAAAAAGAAAGAAATAATCAAACTCTGGCCGTCGATGCATTGGATCTAGATTACAACAATAACTTGAAAAAAATGATCTTGTTACCAGTTACCTATGGCTTGGTTTCTGTCAAAGGTGTCACATCACGTCAAATGTGTCATTTGAAGGATCGTATGCGTTGCAACAGAGCGATTGTGTCGCTCACGATCGCAAATGTGATGCAACAGAGTGATTGTGTCATTTGGGCCTGCGAATGTGTCTTTTCGTACTGTTTCTACAAAAACAAAAGTCTGAAGCCGTACGACACTTGCAAAAGTTCGTAAGAATGTTAGGTTCACCAATGTAACATGTGAATTTCTGCAACATAGAATTTTTAGTTGAACATTATAAAATCCTACATATTAGATCATATAACAATGGAATACAATAGAGAATAAACGAGAAAAGAAGTAAACTAGATTGATCTCACCCATGTCTTCTCTCCTCCATGCTTCACTTCCATTGTACCTTCTTAACATTGTTTTGATAATAATGCCCTCAGATTTGTGAGCAAATTATCTATGTTTAGCCCTAGCAATGCCTTTGAAGGATTTAAATCACTAAACTATGCAACTAGAAACTCAATCCTAATATACAAGTAGTAAATAAAGCCTAGAATACAAGTAGTAAATAAAGCCGAAAATGAGATCAAGATTCTCATTTTATAGAAAATGCAATCTTGAATGGATGGACAAGATGAGAGATTGAAGAATGCCCTATAATCAAAGGTCAAGATTCAATAAGGCAACTCTCAATTAGGGTTAGGGAAAAATACCCATATGTGTGAATAAGATTTAATTAAATGAATTAAATCAAGACTAAATGTGACAGTTGAGATGAAATTAGCAAAAATCAAAAGACAAGAGGATGAGATTTTAGAAAATCAATAATTTTAGAAATTACTTGATTTGTAGAAGAATATTTCCCTTTTTGAATTAAATTAATTCAAAATAAAGATTTTGTGAGGTAATTAGTAATTGAATTTTGAAATTAATTACTAAATGAAGAATTAGTTAATCGTGTGAGATATTTTTAAATGATTTAGTTTATTTAAAAATATAAAAGTGTCACATGCCATAATTAAATAATTACAAATAATTATTTAATTTAGAAGAAGTAGTTTAATTAATTAAATAAATTATCAAATCTATTTAATTAAGAGGATTTAGGAATTAGTGACATATTAAATCAATATATTAAAATATATTTATTTAATAATCAGGAGGACATTAATAATAAAGATTTAATTATATAAATAGTATGACTTTATTTAATTATTAGAAGACTTTGACAGTTAGTGACATATTAAATAAATAAATACAATTTATTTATTTAATAATCATGAAGAATGAGAGATATTATGAATTAATTAAATAATTATAAATTATTTAATTAATAGTTGAATGTGGGGTAGAAGCATAATTAAAATGTTATAATCATGTCATGATGAAAGGTGGTAAAATAGTGCTTGCAGGTCTTGGTCATTTTTATGTGTCTACAAGAATATCCTCTAAAAACCTTTTTCGTTTCATCAATTTTGGGTAAAAAAAAAGTCATCAGCCACATGGGCGATCATATACCTTACATATCACCACTTTTTGGCCCATCATGACCTTTCACATACCCCTCCCCTACTTATGAAAATGCTTTAGTAATTGAGGATACGATTATGAAGGATCATGATAAAAAAATTTGTGTGGAGGATATGTTGAAATTTGAGAGCTATGAGAATCCTACCTCTCCTACCCGGGAAGAAATTATATGACATGGGGATGTAAATGTAGATTACAATGATAACCAAACCTTTCATTCTCCTAATATCTTCTCTATACAGGAAGAAGATAGTTTAATGTTAGAAGATATCCTGATTAAGACTCGTGAGAATATTATTCCTCCCTTTCTTGATGCCCCTACAATTTGGGAATACCTATTTGAACAAAAAAAATTAGTCATTGGTAACCATGAAATTCCTAGTTATCCTTCTCTTGATGCCTCTCCTATGAGTGATGAAGCTACTTTACCAAATCCAACAATGAAATGTGATGAAATTATTTTTTGTCACTTTCCTAAAAGCTCTCCTACTATGATAAATACTATAGCACAAGAGAATGAGACCTTAGAGAACAAGGATGACATTATGGACAACAATAAAATCTCTCCTACAAGTAAAGAAGATATTATGGTGTTACAAGATCCCATCGATGAGATCTATGAGGAAAACATTATTGAACAAAGAAACAAAATCATTGACAAGAAAGAAAATACAACCCTTGATCATTCCCTTACTCGCTATGAAGTCCTTCCAGAAGAAACAAAACTTACATTTCATAAACATCTAGTTTGTAGTTCTCTTAAAAACTCTCCTACTTGGAAAGGTATCATGGTGAAAGAAAATGACAACCTTGAAAAACGTCTTTCAAAAAATAGTAATATGGCCTCCTTAGATGAAGATGATGAAGTGACATTAGACTCCCCTTCACTAAGAGATCATGAAAACAAGGACAAGTGTTGAGGTTATGAACATTAGATCTCCTTAGAGTCCTCTAATTATGAAAACACCTTACCCTCAACTTGAGAAACTCGATAATGATAACGATTAACACCAACCAAGTTACAATGACATTGATCAAATATATAACAAAGTGTATAAAATCAAGGCCAACCTTGAACCTAAAAGATTTATGAAGCAACTTGAGAAAGGATGTAATGCTAGAGAACAAGGTATACATCTTGCTTTTTTTTTCTCAAAACAAAATCCTTCATTCAATGTCAACACTATCACAAAAGATTCTTCCAAGACAACTTTAACTTTGATGCATTTGAAACTCATAAATATCTCATTATATATGTATCAATTTGACACTTTTCTTACTCATCATCATAAATAACATGAGTTGCTTCTCCTTGGCATGCAATAGCTGTAAGATAATAGCATACTCACTATTTCATGTTATTCCATTTTTGCAAGGAGTGGCATATTATCATTCATTGTGAGCTCACCATTGTCCTATACTAAGTGGGGGCAAGGGGTTGATAGTATTTTCCTCTTATGTCAGTTATTTTTGTCTCTTTTGGCTAGTTGACCACCTTTCATGTACATATAAGAGCAAGATTGGGATGTGGACAACATGCCTTAAGTTGGTTTGAATGTGACATACTATCTTTTCCTTTTCATATTTTGGTTACTTTCAAGTAATTTCTTGCAACATGGTGTTTAGAAATTTATTTAAAGTGGGGGAATACATTGGCCTTATTTTAGCATGATTTTATTTTCATTTTATCTTTCATTTTCCTTGATTTAATTTTCTCTCATCATATGATGTGTTTTCCTCTTTTTCGTGACATTGGGAGTAATCTCCTTCAAGAGTGTGACCTATCTTAGCATATTATATTCCCCTTAGTGGTGGTGTGATGCACTACATCCCCTAAGTAGTGAATATTTTATCCTTTGTATGGTTCTATCTTGGAGACATTAGGAATGATGTCCACTAAGAGTAAGACCTTGAATGAACTAAGAGAAATTCCTTCAAACATCTATCTTTCTTGTTGCATTGCATTTTATCTTTTTTCCCTTATTAAAGTCATGGAGGTATGGATTTGATATGAAATTCTTGAGGCTCACCTAGTGAACAACTAGCTTCACTAGCCCTTTTGAGCATGCATTTTGTACCTTATTAAAGTCATGGATGTATGGCTTTGATATGGTCCCCTTGGGGCTCACCTAGTGGAAACTTGGCTCCCACTAGCCCTTGTGAGCATGTTTTTGTTTGCATAGTGGATAGTGTGTCCCACTTTTAAACCCTCTTCAAGCTTAGATTTGGTCCATCACATTAGATGACCAGTCAAAGCTTGATCTATTGTATTGTTTTTTTCCTTTTTCCTTTTTTTTTGTTTTTGATGGTGTATGTTTGCGATCTAATTTTGGCTTCATATATCATATGCAAGTGTGTTCCTTTATGCCTATGTTTTTTTGTTAGAGGATCTCAATCCTGGGGGCTTGATCATCCATCTTGATCATTGTCATCCTATATTACTAGAATTTGTATGTTTGAGCCCCTCTTGATTGTGTGTATGACTACATTAGTGTGAGTTTAAAGCAAGTTCATCCTCTCACTAAAGAGGGGGATAAATATAGTGTAGTAAAATGCAAACCCTTGTATTTTCACACTTTTTTCGGCCCTCCTTGCTTTATTTATGCTTATGTATGGCTTAGTTGGTCCTATTTTGCTTCCACAAGCCTAATAAACTATATATTTTTATGGTAAATCCTAACAAATCACAAAAGATAAATGATCATTTAATGTGTTTTTCTATGTGTCGCTGATTTGTGGACTGGGAATAAAATGCCACATAGGGCATCTTTTTCATCCATGGGTCTTGAGACCTTGGTTTTGAAACCTCTCAATTAGGTCCCTTTTTAGAGTATGTGCCCCAAGAATTGAGCCTCGATACTAAGATGCCACCAAGGGCCTTTTTTCTCCTCCTTGTCATATTTTTGGGGTCTAATTTCAAATTCAAGTGGGATTTAGCCTCCTCTAATTAATGATTTCATATGGTAGTTTGTTGTGGTGTAATTTCATAATGTTAAGAATGAATTAGTATAAATACAAGGTTCCTCCACTCATTTTTTCTAACAAGCATGCAATTATTCTTTCCTAATGCAAGTTTATGCATTCAAGAGCATTTCATCAACTATTTGGGGCCATCTTCAAGATTTGAGTATCACATCGAGGGTTTGGTGTATCCATTAATTTTGTTGAGCCAAGATTATGAATGTAGCATTGAATATCTATTTACAACCATTGTTCACATCAAATTCAAGGATCAAAGATCTACATTCCACATAGCTACTACATGGTTGATTACTGATTTGCTTCACAATACATCATACAAGGTGATATCATTTACATATTTCATGTTTCATGCTTCATTTCAGTCATATCATCATTTGGTTTAATTACCTACAAGGGGTTTGACCAAGGAAAACCCCCATTCATTAACAATCAACAAGCTTTCCCTTCTTGCATGGTTGTTTTTGTAAATCTAGGTTGAAGACTTGAAGATCAATTCGAGTGAAAAGTTTTCAAAATTTTCAAAGTTGCATTACAAATTTGTCATCTTCACGGAAACTCACCTACAATTTAGTTCTGACTATTTGAAAACTTGAGATATGAGAGGAAGCAATTACAGATCTAGGATCTCAGGACCATGTTTAGATTTTTCATAAATTCAGAGTGGGACTAAAACACCATCTTGGGCATCTTAGTCCTCCATATCATATTTTTTTAGAGATTCTTTGGGATTTTGTTCTATCATTCAAAGATTTTGTGTTTGCCCCAAAAAATAGCAATGGGACTAAAACACCATCTTGGGCATCTTAGTCCTCTAAGGAATATTTTGGCAGTCTTTTTACATTTCTTGAATCCTAATTGCATCTCCAGGCTTCCTAGGTACACATACCCTAACTTGGATTTACTTATTTCCATTAATTACATCCCTCGTTTAGCTCATTTTTGTTATATTGGATATCATAGTGTGTTTTCAAGCATTTTCTTGGTGGTGAACCTCTTAAATCCAAAAGAAAAACCCCTCCTAATTTCTCCTAATTGTGTATTGGCTCACTTTGAGAGGTTGATAGTCAGTCATATTAGGGTTCTTAGGACATATTTGAATGAAAAAGATAGAATTGGAGGAAAAGGGTATCCTTTCTCCCCCAAATTTTATCTCAATTTCAAATATATCAATTGATATACATAAATAATGATATGTGAAGAATTAATAAATACATAAATATAATTTATTGTTTGTATATAATAGAAACCTTAGAAATAAATATTGATATCAATAAACATGATATAAAAATAAATAAAAATATCATGTTACAACTCATTATATTTCTATTCAATAGGACTTGTAAAACTTTAATGTGTAACACATGATTTATTCACTATAAATCATAAGCATGATAATTTTTAAATGACACTTCTCACATTTTAAATTATACTCATAAATTCAAATTGAAAAGTGAAATTATTGTGCATTTAGCATTTCAATGGATAACTATATTTATATTCTATTTTGTGATTGTAGCAAGTTCCTCTAAACTTGTATACATTAGCTCTCTAAATATTATTTTATACTGAAATTATTTTTACAAAATAAACCCCTACCTCCAAATATACAACCTCCAAAATTCCCACTATTAGTGTGCATAATGTATTTTACCTAATTAGTTCACCTAGTCGGTCATATTCACATGTTAATTTTAATTTGGCCATGGGAATCTTTCTAGAGGTTTTAATTGGGATTAGATCTTATTCTAGTTTTTTTAATTTACTTCTTATTTTCAAGGTCATTTAATATTTTTTGTTTCATGTCATAGGATTAAGACACTTGTCATAATATTATCTAGTCATATCTCTCAAAATTGCATATTTTAGCAAGGTCTCATATGGACATTGCATTGAGTATTGCATTGCAAGTATTACAAATCACATATTGATGAACTTTGATATAATATATTTGCATCCATTATAAAACATGTATACTCTCTTTTATCTTTTGTAGAAGTGATATTCAAATATTGAGTTCCTAAATGAATCTAACCTCATATCAGGGTATGTGCAGGATCATCATGGAAAAAACAAGCCCTTAAGTGGCAATGAAAACTCAAAAAATCAGTGTTAGGCATCTTGACGTAAAAATTTGAATAAGTTATCTATATTATTTCAAAAATATATAAGAATAGAATATATAGAAAATTGAATATAATTTCTAAACTACTAGGTTTATTCAAAAAAAAAATCCATCTGGTGAAAATTTGAAATTTCAATGTAGTAATACTTAAATTTTGAGAAAAAATAAGTACTAGGTGTCTGTCTGACCACCCTAACCACAATAAAATGATAACATTTTTTATAATATTTTTGATATATGTAGAGGACTCATCTCCTCATGTGATGCATATTTTTTTGTAATTTGTTTCCAAGTAAATAATTAATTATGAATTTTTTATTACAACTTTTCAAAAATATTAAAACTTGTATGTTTGACCACCTTAACTTTGTCAAAATGTCATGAAATTCAATTTTTTTTTCTTTAATCCTATAGTATGTGAAGAATAGAATGTGACACATGTTTTGGATACAAAAAATGTGATACCATTTGAAATCTATAGATTTTTTTCAATCAACCTATCAATTAGGACTTTAGTCACAATTCAAATAGAAAATGAATAATAATTATTTATTAACTTCAAAGTAGCATAGTTTATATTGGTGGGAAAGTGAGAATATCCTTTAAAAACCCTTTTTGTTTCATAAATTTTGGGTAAAACAAAATTTGTCAGCGACATGGACCATCATATCACTTACATATCACCACTTTTTGGCCAATCATGATCTTGCACATACCCATCAGAGATTTGGTTTTGAAATTTTTGAGTGCTTGGATTATTGATCAAGAGTCTAGAGTTTTTTGTATGATCTTTTCAATTCTTATATGCTCTTCGCTTGAATTTTAATACATTCAAGAGAATCAAAAAAGACTAATGAATTTTTTTTATTCATATATTTGAATGTGTGTTTTTGGTGAGATATGGTGATTGTAGTTATTTTTTCTATAGTGGTAGAATTTTTTACTATTCCATTATTTTTGAGAGGCCTGAAAATAACAAATTTGGATTTTGTTAATTCAACTTTTCCACCATATGACACAATATAAAATAAGGGTTTGAAGATTGGATCTAACTAACACCCTTTTATTGCAGAATTTTCATCCCAAATTGAACTTTCCATTGTGTTTAGGATGCCAAGAACATGAATTTTCACTATAATTTTTCTTATATTTAGTTTCGTGGGTCCAAGTAGAATTTTTTTTACTTGGGATACCATATGACACCCTAGTCATATGTTCATACAATAAATTTTTAATTTTTTTAAAAAATAAACAGAAAAATTTAGTAGATATAACTAAATGCTCATGCATATGGGTCATTAAGACATGGGTTATACGTTGCACACTATGCAGTTAATGCTACCCATAAGTAGCTACAACTTAAAATCTACTGACATAAACCAACAATGATTGTTAAAACTAGATGTTGCATGTGGTTAACACAAAACTATGACTCCAAAACAATAACCAAAATGATAACTACCATCTCCATTGGATTTTAACAAGCTCACTGCATGAAGAGCTAGACTTTTTGACAGGAACACACATGGATCAGCCAATGGACACAAAGACCCTTATTATAGGGAAAATTTGGCCCTTTTTTAGTTTTACATAATTTTTTCCATAGGTTTGAAATTTTGGCAAAAAAATAGTCAACCAAAATCTAGACATGACCGATTTCCATCCATTGACGTTTTGAAAAGATATTTTTCATTTTTAATTAGATTTTATAGGTTGAATGTGTTTGTTACTTGTTTCTTCAACATTCGACAACTTTCACCCCAAAGCTCTATTTTCTAGAAATGAATGAGTGTTGGAGATATACTAAAGAAAACTACACAAGTAGAGGTTTTTTTTTTCATGTTTTGTTGAAAACATTCATTTTTTTTTTTGTCAAAAGTTGTATTTTTTACGATTATGGGCTTGAAAATAATTGTAACCTATTTAAATCCTTGTAAATATGATAATCATAAAGTGTGAGAATTGTAATCTCTTTGGGATTATTTTTGAGACTAGTAGAAAGGTGATCTATTCTTTTTGTGTCCTTTAATATCATTTCAGGATTGTATCATGGGTTTTTCATTCACCATTATGTGACAATATTGGATAAGAATAATTATGAGTCTTGGAGAAAATAAGTTCTAACCCATATCAAATGTATTTAAAAAATTCCTTACATTTATGTTCTCATGCCTGAAAAAAATACACCTAGAAGGAAATTAGTATGGGGTAGAAAATTTGATTATATAGTAGACATAATAGTGTTGATCATTACACTATGTGGGATATAATGGATATTGATTTTCCTCACATGCTTTGGACTAAGATTTAGGATATATTTGGAGAGCATCATATTTCTTCATTTATATATGATCCTACTTTAGATTGCCTCATTCCACTTGAGATGTAGATAATATACCCTTTCATGATGATAATTTAGAGGAGCTTAAGTATTTTGCATGTCTTGAATGTTTAACTGACATAGAGTCTCCTCTTCTTTCTTCTCCTCTAGATATTGAGATCACATCTCAATCATCAGTTGCTAATTTGAATTCTAGCATTTCTTCTTTGAGAGATTCTAGTGACTCCTTGTATTAGGACATACATATTATTTCAAATTTTTCTTTGTCAGATTATCTCTTGATAGGTATTTTAGACTATTTTAAGGAGATGCATATTCCAAATTTGGGAGATACTATTGACTTCATTCATTTTCTCTTAGCTAGTGATGATTCTTCTATATTTTTTATGAGGGAACATTATGAATCTTATGCATTCTCTACATTATTATTCATCATAGATCTTGAAATGAGTGTAAATACTTTGGCTCAAAATTTGAAGGAGACATTTTTTTCAAAGGAGATACTTTAGTCTTTTGATTGTATTTTACATCATCTTTAGGAGATTCTAATTTTTAATTTTCTATTGTGTCGAATAGAATTCCTAATTATATTGTGATAACCTTTAATATTAACATTGAGACATTTGAAATTAGCTTAGAGACTTCACTTTTTTTAATATTTCTTCCTATATATTCATTTCAATAGTGGTTAGATAGATTTATTGCACCTATGCTATTGTTTCTTCCTAATGGGAGGAATAATTCTTGAAGATCGTGGACCATATTCTACATATGCAATTGAGTATATACCATTGGATCTCTTTATGGGGATTCTTGGTCCTTCCAATTTATTCTCTCTCTCTTTTAGGGGGCATAGTTTCTTTTTGTGGGTGGGTTTTTCTTCTCCTTTGGGTGGATTTTATATGTATATATGGTTACCTAATATGGCCTAATATGTTAGGACACATTATCATTATTGCATCCACATTTAAGCTACACTTAAGGGTGGTCGTTAGTATATATATATATATTTTTTCTAGTTTTTTAAATTAATTTTCCCTTGTTCCTAGATTTTTAATGCTCTTTTATTAAGGTTTATTATGCTAGTAAAGTAAGGTTGATTAAATAATTACTAGTATATAAGGTGTTGAGGTATCAACATCCTAAAAGGGAGAAGATTTTACTATTTTTGTCACTTTATTTAATAGTGGTTGTCACTCGCTATTGGGTGGATTTTATATGTATATATGGTTACCTAATATGGCCTAATATGTTAGGACACATTATCATTATTGAATCCACATTTAAGCTACACTTAAGGTTGGTCGTTAGTATATATATATATATATTTTCTAGTTTGTTAAATTAATTTTCCCTTATTTCTAGATTTTTAATGCTCTTTTACTAAGGTTTATTATGCTAATAAAGTAAGGTTGATTAAATAATTACTAGTATATAGGGTGTTGAGGTATCAACATCCTAAAAGGGAGAAGATTTTACTATTTTTGTCACTTTATTTAATAGTGGTTGTCACTCGCTATTGGGTGGATTTTATATGTATATATGGTTACCTAATATGGCCTAATATGTTAGGACACATTATCATTATTGAATCCACATTTAAGCTACACTTAAGGGTGGTCGTTAGTATATATATATATATATATTTTCTAGTTTGTTAAATTAATTTTCCCTTATTTCTAGATTTTTAATGCTCTTTTATTAAGGTTTATTATGCTAATAAAGTAAGGTTGATTAAATAATTACTAGTATATAGGGTGTTGAGGTATCAACATCCTAAAAGGGAGAAGATTTTACTATTTTTGTCACTTTATTTAATAGTGGTTGTCAGTCGCTATTTGTTGGATTTTATACCTCCACTCTCTATGTAGTTCTATGTAAAATCACTACCCATCTTGTACTTTTATTCATTCATTATTGCATACTCTAGCATACATCTAATTTATGTATACAATCATTCTTTTATAAATTTTAGATTTGAGCTCCTAATGTAACATTGTCATCTTGAAATTTTCAGATCTCTTTGAATCATGAGGCTATAATTGTTTTATTTAATCTACAATTTTTATACATTATCTCTCTCATAGAAATATCATGGCTATTCAGTTTTTTCACTTTCTTAACACTCACCACAAAGACCCCCATGCCAAAAATCCCCACCAAAAAATCTTCTGCACCCATACCTAATGAGGATTACTCTATGGAAACCATTAGAAAGAACTCATTTTATGAAGAAAACTATATTTTAATACAATAAGCCAAATTTTCATCCACATATATATAATGGTTTTCCTCTTAAAATTAAAATGTAATTTGATTTAAGAGATCTATTGATGTATTTTTTGTTTATCAAGGGAGGGAAGTGACAATTTTGTTTCTATATGGATTTCTATATAAACATTTCATTGATTTATATATATCTTGAAATATATCCAAGACCTATATTTTATTGAAATTTCTATAAATTAAGACATTAATCCAACAAAAAATAGAATTGTAATAAAATAGTTTAAGAAAAAATGAGTTACTACATTATTTTTGAAGTTAAAATGGATGTTCCTTGATTATAAACCACATAGACATTGTTAGGTTTAAAACATAACTATTTTGACATCATAATATTCTAGGGTGTTTGTGGTATCTTGCAACAAAATAAACCAAATATGCATGTTAATCAAAATTATCAATGGCTTATTCCACCCACCATGCTCCTACCTCCATTCACTAATAGGAAGTGTGTTAATGTGAGGAGCATTCAACATGTTCTATAGAAAATTAATTGACTAAGATACGTACAAACAAGTAAATGTTAGTACCAAACATAATTAAGGATATTGCACTAGTTATTGGTGTAAATAGGTATCTACCTATTTAGGTTATATTTACATATTCGGTCCACTTAGGCCCTTGGCATATTTAATGCTTAGATAAGATTTTATGATTTTTTATTTTATTAAATATTAGAGTCCCATGGTCATCTAATGTTGGTACATCATGATATTTCTACCATTTCTCTTTTGTGGAAGTTATTTTTTCTTGCAAGTGAACCTAGAGCCTTTTGGAGCTCACCATAAACTCCTAAATGGTATCATATCTTTAATCTTGTAGACGTCTTCCAAAAACTAAGAGACCAATCTTCATATGAAAATATTTTGGGTGTGAGTTAGTGTTTTGATGACCTCATGGTTGAAATCTAGGGTGTTAGAGAGAGTAATTTTTTCCGATTGTTTCATGAAATTTCATCATGTTTTGACTAACCTACAAGGTTTTGAAGAAGAATTGAAGTTTCCAGATTTAAGGGGCGAGATGCTTTTTGAGAGAACTCTAGGAAAAAATTGAGCTCGCCATTATTGAATGCTTGGTGGTCTATAGTCATAATTTTGGAATTATCATATATTCAAAATATTTTGTACTCTACTAGTGTCTATCTATATCAATATCTACATCATCCTTGTACCTTTGTCTATAGACACTATGATATAACATCACATGGTATGATATAATTAATATAGTTAGAGGATTAATATTATAATTTATTTTTTTACAAATATTTTCTGCCAATCATTGTGATTTATGCCACCAACTTTAGTAGTTGGTCACAGGACTTAGCTAATTATGCCAATATTTTGTACTCTACTAGTGTCTATCTATATCAATATCTACATCATCCTTGTACCTTTGTCTATAGACACTATGATATAACATCACATGGTATGATATAATTATTATAGTCAGAGGATTAATATTATAATTTTTTTTTTTACAAATATTTTCTGCCAATCATTGTGATTTATGCCACCAACTTTAGTAGTTGGTCACAGGAATTAGCTAATTATGACTAGAGCTTGGTGTATGTGGGGCTTATGCTCTAGGTGTTGCAGCCTTTAGCCTCCCACCCAACCACTAGCAACGCATAGGAGTCATCACTCTATTGTTTCCATTAGGTGGTTTTTTTCTACAAAAAAACTTTAACCATAGTGGTCATATGGGAGGACCACCTATGCCAGATTTATAAGGCCTTGGTGCCCAATATTGCTCCTCGGAGGTTGTAATAAGCTATTTTTTTGAGCAATCATAACATACAATCTAGGAGTAAATTCTTTTTTCAAATGATATATTGCTAGAAATATGGCTTTGCCAATTTTCTAGAGGTGTATGTTATTTTTTGAAATTTTGATATATTTTCAAGAGTTTATTAATTTTTTATGTTAGCCCTACATTTCTAGATTTTGAGATCATAAATATTTTCTATGATCTCTCATTTTCTTCATTCTTGTGATGTTGGAAATGTATTGAGGAGATCTATCATTATATCTATGTACTTTTTCACATTCCAGTACAAGGTATCATTATTTTAAATTTTCCCAAATATGTGTCATAGATATTACTTGGATATTTTGATAGTTGTGGAGGTGAAATTTCAATCTTTTCATTTTATTCAATGCTTGAACAATATTCTATATCTTGTTACTTCATTAAATTTTTATATTTGTTCTATATCAAGAGTGTTCCACTGTTCCTTGGCATCAAGTCTACTATTTCCTTATCATGATGTTTACTTGAGTCCTTGCGTGACTGTAATATGGTTTCTAAAATTAGAATTATCTTTCCTTTCCTTACCTAATTAAGGATTTTATCTTTACTGCACCATTATGCTTCCAATGTTTTTTTTTAGTAGGTTATTTCATTGAGGGGAGGGTTGAATGGTCTCTTTTTCATCTCTCTTGTGGGTGGTCCTTTTCCTTGAATGGGTTGTTTTCCTCTCATTTTACATGGAGAGAATTAGTGCATTTCATCACTCTTTTGGGGAGGAGTTTTGTCCCACCAGGATTTTGCTTTTCTCCATTATGGGAGATTACATTTGAATTTTTACATGGGTACCTAACATGAACCTATATTAAAGACCCATCTCTATGTAATTTACATAAGTACTCCCTAAGTTTTACTTAAGTGGATGTTGGTGAAAATAGGTATCTTACCTATGTAGGTCCTATTTATGTATTAATTTACCACATAGATATTAGGCATATTTAATGTTTAGGTAATATTTAATCCTTTTAAATTTTATTAAATATTAGATCCCTACGGTCATTTAACACTATCGGGTATGTGTAGGACCATGATGGGCCAAAAAGCGGTGATATCTAAGTAATATGATGACCCATGTGGCTGACGACTTTTTTTTACCCAAAATTGATGAAACGAAAAGGGTTTTTAAAGGAAATTCTCAGCTTTCCACCAATATAAATTATGCTTTACTTTGAATTTAATAAATTATTATTATTCATTTTCTATTTGAATTATGACTAAAGTCCTGATTGATAGGCTGATTGAAAAAAATATATAACTTTCAAACGGTATCACATTTTTTGAATCCAAAACATGCATCACATTCTATGTTTTGCATACTATAGGATTACAAAAAAAATTGAATTTCATGAAGTTTTGACCAAGTTAAGGTGGTTAGACATATGAGTTTTTTATATTTTTAAAAATTTGTAATAAAAAAATCATAATTAATTATTTACTTGGAAACAAATTACAAAAAAAAATGCATCACATCTGGACATGAGTCCCCTACTTATATCTAAAATCTTATAAAAAAATATTATAACTGCATTTTTGTTAGGGTGGTCAGACAGGCACCTACTTCTTATTTTTTCACTGAAATTTAAGTACTACTGCATTGAAATTTCAAATTTTCACCAAATATATTTTTATTTTTTAAAAATAAACCTAGAAGTTTAGAAACTACATTCAATTTTCTATAAATTCTATTCTTACATATTTTTGAAATAATGTAGATAACTTATTCATTTTTTTACGTCAAGTTGCCTATCTCTGATTTTCTGAATTTTATTGCTACTTAAGGGCCTATTTTTTCCATGATGATCCTGCACATACCCTATCTCATATCATTTAATTATGAAATATTCATTTAATACTAGTATTTCATAACACCTTAATTTTATAAGAAATGTTTCATATTTATAACATTTTTTTCTAATAAAATTGCATCCATAATCATATCATGGTGTTTCTTTCATTTATCTCTTGTGAAAGTTATTTTGTCTTATAGGTTGTCCTAGAGTGTTGAGGAGTTCACCATAAAATCCTATACTAGTCTTAGAAATCTTAGACATATAAACATAATTTAAATCCAATTATTGTCAAAATATTAATCATTCATGTTATGGTGTTTATCTTACATATATTTTAAATGTTATAATAAATGAGTTATTATTAGACAATATATTTTTACCCTACATAAATTATGCCAAATTTTATGTGTAAAACTAATGTAGATTAAACTTAATAAATATTTCAATTGTAAAATATCAAGTATAACTTTATTATTAAATGAATTATATACTATCTTAGTTGGTATATATGAATGGTAAACCATCTAGGCTAGATCATTCAAATTCGTAAGCAATACAACTTAATTCACCTTAACTGATAGAGTAATAAATTATCTTTAACCATTTAAATAACACATCAAAGATATTTAATTAGCTCCTAAAATTAGGTATGTATTAAGTAATAATACATGTGAGAGAGGGGGACCACCCACTACAAGGCCCTACTTCACGAAAGGCCAAGAGCGGATAGGCTACCCTAACTCACCTCAGTTTAAGGGATAGTTAGGATGATGAGGATGAGAATGATGAGGATTATGTGTCCATCGAGCACTCTTCAATCGCAAATGTTGGAAGGAGACAAGGTGAGTTGAACTTTAGAGTCTGATTCATGCCTCAAGTATCTCTCTATCTGAGGATGAAAGCATAATTCCAAGACAAAAATGCAGCACGCTAGGATCTCATAGGTGCACTGGTATCCGTATGGACATAGAACCAAAATTATAAGGCTCTAACTCTAGAAAGGGAGAATATTAGCCTAGTTTATAGGTGTTTAAATTGATATAACAAGACTAAGAAAAGAGAAATGCATATATGAATATGATAAAAGAAATGTATTACCACTGAGGTAATGAAGACAATCTCGTACAATGCTCTCCTTACTAGCCTACTCCAAGTTCTCTCTGCCTACACACAATAATGGGAGAAATTGTTGGGGCTGTATACGGGCCTACCTCAGTCAGACCCCTCATCTTGGTGTTTCCACCTCCATGAACAACCAAGTTTGGAATAGTAGAAATAAATGATAAATAAAAGAGACTACAACCTACGTAAACACAAAAAAATTACAAGCAGTACGTGCTTACTCAATCGAAAGAAAGAGGAGAGATTAGAGGAGCTTACCTCCTCTATCCAGATCACTCAAGGCTCATGGAGGATTGAACGAGAGTGACTCAAGACTCTATTGCCATGGTGTTTATCCTATGATCGCCCTGTTGGAGTGACGAAGTAGTGGATTGCTACAATAGAGTGAATAGTGCTGCTACAAAGCTTGTGAATGAATGCTCAAAGCATGGGGAGAGTGTGCCAACTTGTTCAAAACTTTTGTTGAACCCCCCACTATGGAAGAAAGAGTGAATATTATGAAAATATGGATGAAAAATAGCCATATTCAGGTTGGCCAGCCGAAGAGGGATGTTACTCTTTGACTTCCAATCAAAAATGTAATGCCTTTGCAGTCTCTAGTCATAGGAATCTGCCAAGGACATAAGAGCACCATGCGGATGTCTGCATGTTGCGTAGGCATCCCCGATAGAAATGCCCCCACCGACACACAATACAAGCACCAAGTTGAATGCAAGGAGCGGTCTTAAGTGGAGTTAAGCTTCCACTTTTGATTTTCTAAAGTATTAAGGGTCAAAAGGGAACTTGTGTTAGGGGTGCAAATTCATGTTGATACATTTTCCCCCACTTTATCAAGCATGAGTACTGATGAGTGCTTTGGTAAAGTAGAGTAGTAAAGAAGTAATAAAGTAATAGATGTATACCTTAATGGATGAGGAAGCAGAGCATGATCTGGCGAACTCGGAAGTACAAGAGAGGACTTCATAGTTTTATGGAACTACAAAGCTGAATTATGAAAGTACCTTACAGGCTCATAGTCCTGCAAGGGTGGGATCCTTCAAGAACCCACATATGAAGGAAACCAAGATAAGCACCTTAAAGCCCCACAGAGCTGGAAGGAAGGTATCCCTCAAGAACTCTCACATGAGGGAGACCGAGAAAAGCACCTCACAGACCCCTAGATCTACAAGGAAGGTATCCCCCAAGAACTCTCACATGGAGGAAACCAAGGAAAGGAGACTCTGTAGAGCCAAAGATGGAAACATTTTTACCTGCAGATAGAAAACATCAGGAAGCGCTCGCACAAGCTAGTGAATGGATAGTCACATAGACCATTGCTAGGTTAGAGGAATTTCAAAGGGGTCCCTCAGGAACCCTTCAAAAGGAAGGAGGGTCCACTCAAGGGATGCATTGTTTGAAAGGTACGGTCTAGACAAGCTACCCCCAAGCTAGACGTAAGGATGCAAAGACAGTCTAGTCCGGTTGCCCACAAACTAGACATCAAGGTATGAATTCGGTCTAGTCAAGCTTCCCCCAAGCTAGATGC
Source organism: Sequoiadendron giganteum (assembly GCA_007115665.2). Taxonomy (NCBI): domain Eukaryota; kingdom Viridiplantae; phylum Streptophyta; class Pinopsida; order Cupressales; family Cupressaceae; genus Sequoiadendron; species Sequoiadendron giganteum. Next base: position 68,336,573 of record CM021105.1, read on the forward strand.
CATATAAATTTTTCAAAAATTTCAAAGGGGTCCCTTAGGAACCCAATGTAAAGAGGTTTGGTCCACTCAAGGGACACATTGTTCAAAAGCTTAATGTCTTCCTTTTCAAATCGATTTGTCATCAAGGAATTTGAAAGGAAGGGGATGTAGTCATGTGAGGGGAAGACTAAGACCATTCTCGCTTTAGAGGAGGATTTCCAAGTCCTTTCTTTACAAACCCATGATAAAGGAAACATGTTCCGCTAGGGTTTCAAGTTGAGAATGCAATCCTAACAACAAAATGTGTGAAGGGTCTTCAAGAAAAGATTCATTTGGAAACGAATGTGTTTTCTAAGGACCAATTAATGTAGAAGATACGTTTTCATACATGAAAGGGACAACTTAAGAAAATACTAGAGAAAGATAAAGAAAACAAATCACACACAAAGGGTACAAGGGGATCTAGTTTTCTCAGGTTAGATCTGCCTTTATTTATAGATAGTAGGTAAATGTGATAAGAAGCGAAACATAATCAATCCCCAACAAGATATGGAAGAATGCATGGAAGACAAAGTAAAATAAAAATTGGGCAACATGGAAGGAGGGCTAAATGCTTCCAATGCTTAGCATCATCTCAAATTTACTGAAAGTGAATCACAAACATCAAAGAATAAAGATACATATAGAGGAAAGTTTACAACACAAAAACCATGCCTATTTCCATGCACCAACAGGGGTGATGAGGGTCATCCAGGCACATGTAGCATGATCAGGGGGGAAGCACAAGTCATGACACACACACATATCTAATCTAAAGATTAAGAAGAGGGTATCCCCCTAACACTGGTCGACCAAGAGGTCATCAACTTACCATTCTAGATCCTCAAAGGAAGGAAGACAAGATTGCAATGGTGTAATGTTAAGGGGAGGAGCTTCTGATCATCCTGCAACAAGGGCCAAAGAAGAGGGACATGTAAGGTCTCTGTCACTTAGCTCTTGTGGGTCTAGGGTAAATGACCTAGTGAAGATTACTGATAGGGTTGGGACTTCATCCACCAAGTTAAACATCCAATTGATAGGAGTGTTATGTTTCACCTTGGTGGATAGAGGATTTTGCACCTGAGGTTCATTGCTAGGCTCGCTGAGAGACTCGGGAGTAGTGAAAAACATGGGGAGGCTGGGACCAGTTTCATTACCAAGACAAAACAAGTCAGTTTGGGGCCACCTTTTGGAGAATATGGGATTTTATTACATCCTCCATTTCTAGAGGGGCCAGGTTCTACCTTCTTCTTCATTACAGGAGGTGAACTCCCCATGGATGAAATAAGGAGTGTCAAGGAAGAAGAGGAAAAAACCATAGTGGACACAACCAAAGTGTTCACCATGCCCATGGGATTTAGGAAAGACAAGACATCCAAGATGGAAGTTAGCAAGGGCTGCTCCACTGAAGGAGCAATGAACACTTGCACCCTTCTAGTTACATGTGCACTCACAATGGGACTCGGAAGGGATTCAAGGAAAGAAGGAGATAAAGAGGAAGACACAACAAGAGGTGTCATCTTCTTCTCTTCCATTTGTAATGAGGATTTCTCAGCAAGGAGATCCTTTCGTGGGTGGTTACGCTCACACACAAGGTGGTTTCTATGGATCTTTGCATAGGAAGTTGAAACTTATGAAGGGACAGAAGGATCCTACTTAGCCATGGGAGTTTCCTTCGTGACTATCTCCAGTGGAAGGGTAGACTACTGAATGGAAGGAGGGGAAAGCTCAAAAATAGAGGGATGAGTTGACTCTAGCCCCTCGATAGAAGGCCTCTTCCTATTTACTATTTTAGGAACATGAATAATAGGAGGCCGCGAAGGTCAAGACAAAGAGGAATCTCCATGGGGGGCTTTATAGACAAGAAGCTCAAACATAGGATGGTTGGCCTTTTTCAATGCTAGCACCATGGGATTCTCTCGCAAACGTGAGATAGAAGTAGACGGTACCACGACAAGATGAGAGGAAGCATTAGGTTGAACTATGGAATAGGAAGAAGGAGGATCTTGAGACCGCTTCTCTTCTTCTCTTTTACAAGCCTCAGTAGCATCACTATCAACCTTTAAGCGTGCTCTATGCAAGATAACATAAGGTGGAGGAGGGTATCTCACTTTCGGCCTAGCACGCCCCATCTTATAGTTTTGGTATGTGTGGTGTAGGAGGTCCTTCCTAGGTAGGAGAGGACCAAGAGAGGCAAGTCGAAATTAATCCAAGGTATAGTTTCCATGTGCAACCAATGGTCTACAACCAGTGTCATAGACAATATGTACCAAACCTCCATGGAAAAACTTCCGGAATTTATGTACAATTGAGGGAATTGTATTCATAGCTACTAGCTAGGGGATACCTAGCTTCACTTTGAAGATTTCAAACCTCGAGATGATGTCAAACTTGAGGCTTACAAATTTAGGTCCAACAAGGACTAATAGGACAATACTCCCTCTAGGAGGTACGAAAAGTCTATCATTTGTGTGGATGGTACTTTTAGGTGCATCATATCCATCCTTGTGTAGGAAGTTAATCAACATGATCTCCTCAGTTATAATATTCACTTGTGATGTTGGATCAACAAGAACACGTGCTATAATGTTTCCATTTATCCTTACAGGAATGTAAAGAGGAGATGGATCTCTATTAAATCCCATCGACAAGTGCTATGAAGTAAAGGTTATGCTCCTGCCACTACTCACAGTCTATACTAAGGGAATAGGTTGATTAAAGAAAGAGGCCATCATACACAATAGATAGTACTCATATAGAGCCTCGTCAGGTTTACGGGATAAGGTAGTAACCTAGTTATGGTTTTGTTATGAAATACTTTGGAACCTTCCAACTACACCTACTAGGGGTCACAAGTTGGGTTGTGAGATGAGAGGCACCTCACAACACTCACACCTACAACACTCCTAGGATATAAGGAGAGGAACTTTTAGTATCGCAGAATGGAACCAAAATGGTTCACATCGAGTTCACCAAAAATGTGAGTGAGGGGGACCACCCACTGCAAGGCCCCAGGTTAGGAAAGGCCAAGAGTGGAAAGGCTTTTCTAACTCACCTTAGTTTAAGGGATAGCTAAGATGATGAGGATTATGCATCCATCGATCACTCTTCCATAATGAATGTTGTAAGGAGACCAGCTGAGTCAACCTTTAGATTCAGATTCATGTCTCAGGTAGCTCTTTATCTGAGGACGGAAGTGTAGTTCCAAAATGACAATGTGGTGCGCTAACATCTCATAGGTGCACTGGTGTCCATATGGCTAGAGAACCAAAAATATAGGACTCTAACTCCGGAAGGGAGACTATTAGCCTAGTCTAAAGGTGTTTAAAGTGATAGAACAAGATTAAGAAAAAGAAATGCAGATACAAATATGATAAAAGAAATGTATTACAACCATGGTGACGGAGATGATCTCATACAATTCTCTCCTAGCGAGCCTACTCCAAGTTCTCTCTGCCTACACACAATAAAGGGAGAAATTGTTGGGGCTATATAGGGACCTGCCTCAGTCAGACTCCCGTCTTAGTGTTTCCACCTCCATGGATAGCCAAGTTTGGAATAGTAGAAATAAATGATAAATAAAATAGACTATAAGCTATGTAAACACAAAAACACTTATTCCTAGGTAGAAATATTTGGTGTATGTTTGAATAAATTTTACTTGAGTAAGCACTTGCATTACTCATGAATTTGAAAATTAAAGTGCATACATGTAATTATAAACTGAATATTAGAAAATATATGTACATATATGAGTAAAACTAACACACTAAGACAAAAAATTGAACAAGAGTTATTTTTGTTTAAATGACAACAACTAAGATGTTGAAACAACATGCCACACTAGAAATAAAATGGCACGCAAGTGTCATGTGAAAATAATTACATAAGGAAATAAAAACTCGAGTTACCTCACCATTACTTCAAGAAAGCTAGCTTGAATGAAAAAATTACCAATCATAGAATGAAACCTCCATGATGAACCTACGAGAGCGCAATGAAATCTAAATTATGATTGAGTACTAACCTATGATCATATTCTATCAAGGTAAAAGCACAAATATGTGTCACACTTTATAAAGGAAACAACCAACAATAATCCAAATTTTAAAATTGAATCACTAAAAAGTGGCATATATGTTTTAAATTTTGAAATGATGTAAACTAGTAAAATATGTATTTTTTAGTATCTTTTATGTTTCTATTTTTAATAAAAAAATTTAAAAATTATTTTAAACTAGTTTTTAATAAATTAACACTATAATTTAGTTGCTGATAAAATGTTGAAAAATGAAGTTGCCTGAGACGTCAAACATTTTATAGTAAACTTTATTTTTTTTCTTTCAATTTTTTTGTGTGTATTTATAACTTGAAACTTTAGTGCATGGATATATTTTTTTCAATTTAGATAAATATATATTTTTAAATAAATATGAAAATGTGCATGAATAAAAAATAAGTTTTTTCCATTGGACGTCAACTTTCATATTAAATATTTATCTCAAATGGAAAAAAACTAGACCATATTGAAATAGATTCTTTTATCTAGTGCATCATATTTTTTCAATTTTTTAAAATAAGTTTTAGTATTTTTCCTTGCCATGGTAATCAATCTAATATTTTGAGCTGATAACCTACTTTCAATAAAAATAAAATATAAAATATAAATAATAATTAAACTATTAAAATAAATATATTTTTGAAAATTACATTTATAGATCTACAAAAGGGTATTTTTTATATTTTTTAAAAAATGTTATTTACATTATTAGGAGTTATTGAAACTTCAAGTTTTTCAAATAATTTTTTTTTTTTGGTAAATTGGAATCAAAGTGGTGCTCCACATATTTTTAGCCAACAATTTTAGTTGAAAAAGTTGTGGAAGTGTCTAACTTATATAAAATGAATCTTACTAGATCATATGTTTGACAAAAATTGAATTTTAGTTAGAAATACTTAAATTCGGTTGTGTTGATAAGTTGGCTTAAAGTGTGACACAAATTTGTGCTTTTACCCATCATGTATAGAATACTAGGTTAGATGAGGAAAGAATGTACCCTAAATACACACCAATAAACTCATAAAAAATCACAACACCATGAAAAATAACATAAATATTGGAAAAAATAGGAGCTAACACACCTCCAATAGATGACACAACCATTAATTTTTAAAACAAGGAGTAGGAAAAGGGATATTTCACCTCTAATCTAGTCAGAAAAAACCTTAAACAATACCTAAACACAAGGGGAAACACTTAGAAGAGGTTTCCTTACTAGAAGGTACAAAGCCTCCACCAATTGGAATGATGAAGGGTCACTTTCGAGTAATGACATGTTTCTCAAGGAAAATATGTATAAAACATATTGATGTTAATACTTATCAAATAAAAAAAATATCGGATAAATCCCAGGGACAAGAGGAACACATATTGAATAAATATTTTTTCTTGAAAGATACATAAAATGTAAATAGACAACAAAATAATAAAAATAGAGAACCATAGGATAATAGAACTCAAATATGAAACTAGCATCGATTCTTAATTTTCTAGGTCTAGAGTTCAAGTCTCAATCTAGCACTATAGACCTAGTCCTTAATTGCTATTGGATTATGCATTCGGAACTATAGTCCTTCCCAAACTTTGTAATTCAAATTCTAGTGTTGGTTTCCTAACAAGCGAGAAAACCCAAGATCAAACTTGGTCCATAGAATAGGCACAATCCTTAGTGACTACAAGCCCAATAAAAAATATCCAAAATAATGAAAATGATTGAGGAATGAAGGTGGTCCTAGACACTTGATAATGTCTCACACTATCCCACAAAGTTGGTTACTCCTAATTATTGGGAAGACTACAAGAGAACTTGACACATGGCCAGCAATACTACTTGAAGAACCTCAAACAACCTCTTGATGATACAATTCTCAATGGCACACTACAAACAAAAAATAAAGATAGAGAATCCAAGATAAATAACAAGGTTTGTAACATCATATAAATATTTTAATTCTCAAAATTAAATTTACTCTACATTCATTTTAACCCACATTGCAAGAAATTGAAAAAATATATAAAATGACATTCATATTCAACTTTGAAGCTAGAAAACATAAAATCATGCAAGTATTAATACAACCCACCACTTAAGGAGGTTCAATTACATAATTACAATAAATAGATCCCTTGAATTTCCTTCAAATAAATTTTACAACATTTTATTGAGGGAGTTGATGGTGAACCCCACATCTCCGAGAAATCACCTTGTGATGCGGAAAAAGAGATCGCACACTTAGGTAATAGATTATTAAGGTCAATGTTTTAATGCATCCACATTAAAGGCCAATACAACAAGGTAATGATATTGGGTAACAACCTAGAAGAGGAGCTAATCTATCTTGGAACTAGTTATTTTCTTTCTTTAAAAACTAATTAGATTTATTGTTAATTAATTGACCTATTTTAACTGTGGTTGTAGTATGTTATTTTTTAAGTATTTTAAGTTCACTTCATCAAGATAATAGAAAGAAGGGGTTTATTTTGGTATTTTATATTTATTTCTCTTATCTAGTTTTGTCTTTGGTTTTGTAAGGGGAGCACCATTCATCACACACATCTACTCATGAGAAGCAATAGTGGAACTCACCTCACGATGCTTCTAAAAATCTTCCAATAATAGGGACAAACACATATACCCATGGAATGAAGGATAGTGAGTAACACTTATACCCAATGTTTTATAAAAAGCTAGGATAGGGATAAACACATCTATCAAACATCAATTCTAAATAGGGACACACACATATGTTCACAACAATTATGATTCGAGAAACACACATCCAATCATAATTACCTATAAAATGTGATTGCAGAAAAACATTTCCAATCACATACATCATCTCATAAATGGGAAAAATCACATCCATTCACAAGAAACAAATAATTTTGATTGGGAGCACACATATCCAATCATGAATACAAATTTGGGAAGTCCGCATTATCACACATTTTGCCACTATTATAGATCTTTTCCACTTTGATTACAAATTATATGAGGTTTGACACTACCACCTTGAAACCAATCTATGATTTAGCTATTTTGGCAAAAATGTGTTTTTCACTAATCCAATTTATGGCCCAATCTCTACTGACTAATGGGAGGTTAATGAATTCTTATGGCATCTTATGCCTCCATCCTCTAGTCAATTTGCTACTTAGTAAATTTGTCATTAGAGCTCAATTATAGTATACCCTACCTGAAGATGTTCATTTCATGTACAAATGATATTGTATCCATTTATAATTTACAAAATTATTAATCATGCATACATCAAAAATAAAAAATGGACCATATTCTACATAAATTGATCAAACTATCTAAAAAGCACATTTTTAAATCCTCACTATTCTCATTTGGATGGTCTATAGTAGTTATTACAAAAGAAAAAAACCACTCTATCATGATAATGTGACTCAAAACTTAATATAAAATATTGAGAATAAGATGACCTAAATTTTGATGTCATTACAAAAATTATTGAAGGCACGACTTATACATTTGTAGCTTATCAAAGAAACTCACCATGCTTCTACTGAGTACAATCATGAGTCAAAATAAGATGGAAAAATAATCATGAATACAAATATTTTTTCTTTTTTCTATTTTACATTTGATTATGATAATTCCCTATAAATTTATTCAATAATAAGATGACAAAAAATATTCCACAACTACTAAAAATATGTAATAGATGTCAAAATTTCTACGCAACATTCCGTTCACATCCAACTTCCTCTTCAAAATTCTCATGAAATACTCGAAATCGTTTCAAATGTTTTTTGGGTTTTATCCTCGTTCCAATATTTCTAGAATATTTTTTGTTTATAATGGAAAGATATATCATGATTATACTAAACTAACTATGAAATAAATTTTTTGATTCCCTACTTTGGTACCATGTGAGTGAAATGTAGAAAATTATAGCTCTTTGTTTTTGGATATAGAACCACCAATTTCCTCTAAGTTTCATTCAAGGAAACCTTAGAGATCTCAATCTAGGGATGGAAGTGAGGGGAAAATATATACAATTAGGTGTCCTATAGGTGTGATTAGATACTAAAAGGAGGTTCACCATCAAGCAATACTTGGAAAGAAAAGAAAATGTAAATGATATGCAAAACTAACTAAATGACCTAGAAAATGAACTCAAATAAGAATAATAAATTGGAGATAAACAAAGGTGCACTTGGAAAGCTTAAGATGATTTAAATAATTTAACCACTCTTGAATTATGACTATTGAAGCACATTGTGAATCATACACCAATAGGTGTGATTTAGTCCCAGTTTAGGGTTCTCTACTGAAACCAAAATTTGGAACTACTAAACAAAGATCTACAAAAAAATCCTAAAGATAGCTATACTTGGACTCATATGCCACAAGTGGTGATTTAGTCCCACTATTAGGGTTGATATGAAAATTTTATATCCTCTAGTGCTTTCCTATAGCTTCTCTCCTATCAAATTTTCAAGTCTGAAACACTAAATTGCAACCTATAGGTGACTTTATGTGAACTTGCAATGTAGATTAAAACTTTTACAACTTGACAACTTTTCTCCAATCTTTCTCTTGAATGGATATTCAACCTAAATCACCTAGATCTAAAAATCACACACTAAATAGAGGGAAATATGTTTTTTTGTGAGTTGATAGGGGTTTTCCTTAGTCAAACCGCATTTCGGTAATCAAACCTTGAAATGAAATAAAATAGAAGGAATGAATGATGAATGAACAAATATGCAATATTTCAACTCACCATTGAAGCCTTGAACAAAAGGCTGCAATCTATCAGTAAGGGTTAGCAATAATGTGGACCTTGAACCTTGATTGAATGCTATGGATCTTGACTTGAATGCTTGCTTGAATCACAAGAACCTACATCACAAATGTTAGCTAAAAAATAAACATGATGCATGATGAATTTGAAATGATGCTTGATTATTGAATAATGTTCCGAAATGATTGATACTCACTCTTGAATGCTAGAATTCTTGGATTCTAGACACAATTTCTCATAAAAATTTCTTAGGGGAAAATATGTGAAATAACCTTGTATTTGCACTGGTTTATGCCAAATTTCCTGAAATTAGAACACTACAAGTCGACATCAAAACTAGGAGAATAAAATCCTGCCAAGAATTCGAATTGAAAATAGGTCCAAGCTATGCAGGAATCATAAGTTCGAGACATAAATTTCAAGAAAGGTTAAGTTTTATGCCAAATTTAGGCTGATGCCCCAAAACTTAAGTGGGACCCATATGCCCAAGGTTGCATATGAGTCCCAAATCTCTAAATCTAGGCCATACATACCAAAATATTAAATTATGAGAGGTCACTTGATATGTGTCAGGACTATCCTTAGAAATATGCATTAATTAATACTTTTGGATGCAAAATAGAGCCAAATAAGGTATAAAGAAGCCCAATTTTAGCAAGGAGGGCCCAAAAAATTATGAAAATATAATGGGATGCATTTTTCTACACTATAGTGATAAAAATGGGTAGAAAAAGTAGAATCTAAATATTACTCTAATATTTTCTTCATTCTCCTCATAATAAATATTACATAAACATATATAGGATTCTCATATCCTATTTTATTGGAAACTACATAAATAAGATTTCATAGATATACCAACAAACATTGTACTCGGTGCTTCTACAAAATTCTCAATTTTCTTCTATTTGAATTGTCTACTGTGACGGGTGGTGATCTTGTCCAAGAGAAGAAGAATAAGGATGTTTGGACTATCCTTTAATGAGGCATGTTGGCTAATTATATTTAGGGTATGGTGGGGAATGACCCTAAAATCTTCATGGATCTTGATAATTCTTAGAAGGAAAACAATGTGATTGTTGGGCACTAATCCTTCTTTGTCAATGTGGAGCTTATTGCACAGGTCAGTGGTGTCTCTCCTTAGATTTGATGTCTATTTTGATAACATTTTAAATCCTGTTCTTCAAAAGGTCTTTGAGCCTTCTTCAACATAAATTTGCAATCAAACACACAAGAGATAATTTTTTTTGTTTTGGGGTGAATGGTGTTTTTCTTGGTCAAACCCCATTTTGGTAATCAAACCTTAAATTGCAATAATGCATGAAAGAGAAAATGAAGAATGATAAAATCTATGTTACCACTCAATGAACCCTTGTAGAAACCTTGATAATGAAGTTGTTAGGAGACCTACAACTGGCATGAAATGGTTGAATTGAATGTGGATCTTCACACTTGAAAGAATGCTTGAAATTCTTGAATAGATCCTAAAACCTACATCACAATGTTAGCTCTGAAAACATGCATGATGCAAGAATAATTTTACATGATGATTAGATATTGATTGCTGCAAAAAATATTTGATATAACTACTCTTGAATGCTCTTGATCATCAAATTTTCTCTTATGAAATTGATCTTGAAATTCTATGTGAAACTTAGTGAAATGACATTGTATTTAAAGATATGTATCCTTAATTTCCCAAAATTCAAATATCACAAGCCAAATTTGAATTGAAGATTTGAAAACAATAAAATACCTCCAAAAAAATAATTTAAATTTAGGTCCAAAGGTCTAGGGAGGACCCATTCACAAAAGGGTGAATGTATCCTAGGTCCCTATACTTGGAACACACATTTCTCAATGTAAAGTCTTATGATTATCTACATTAATTATTGTCATGCTTCCCTTTTAGAAAATGTAATTAATTAGGCTTGTACATGAATAAAAGGGATAATTAAGGCATAATTAAGCTCAATTTAATTAAGGGGATCCCATGTATCTCGTTTCTAGAAAATGGGATCCCATTTCTAGAACAGTATCTCATTTCTAGAAAATGGGATCCCATTTCTAGAACGGGATCCCATTTTCCATTTCTAGAATGGGAACTTGTTTCTAGAAAATGGGATCTCATTTCTAGAATGGGGTCCATTTCTAGAAAACGAGATCTCATTTTTAGAAAATGGGATCTTGTTTCTAGAATGGGATCTTGTTTCTATAAAATGGCATAATGTTTCTCGAAAATATAATCCCATTTTTTGTTCAGGGCCCTAAAGAAAATCAATATCCCATTTCATAAAAACAGGGATCGGGTGCTACCACAATAATGGGTTACACTTTTTGGGACATCCTCATTTTTTCTTAAATCATATATTTTTAGAAAATATAATGATTTGATCCTTAAAAAGGTTCCATTTTAAGGGTTTTAATTGCAGAGGGTTTGATAAAACCCACTTCTATCAAAACCCCTTGGATAGAAATCCACTAGTTTTAAACCATACCTATAATGGAGTCTCCTCTAAACCTATCAAAATGCTGATAAAAAACCACTTTTGATTTACCTTTTAGGGGATCAAATTAATTTATTTAAAATTATTTTTTTGTAAACATGTAGTCCTTATTATAATCTTCCCAAAAAGTATAATTTTAAATATATTTAATTTTATTATTATATTTATTTTTTATTTTTTGTGAATGTAGGTTTTTCAATGAACATCGAGGTCTTTATTTCACACATACGAAAAAATAGGAAAATAGAGAAAAAAAATTCTTAAAAATTCATGTACACTAGCTACTGATGTCCGTATTCCAACAAAAAAAGAATAAGTTAATTCAAATGGATACAAAAAAAGTTATGTAGCTGAAAGTATAATATATCCAAATTATAATTACTCTGAATTAGAAAATTAATTAAAAATATGTATGCAACAAAAAATTATGAAAAAATATCCATCCCATAGATAATGGCATGAAAACACTGTATTTAAAAAATAAGAATTGTATGCTTTCTATAAAAAAAGTTATGCAGTCGAAAGTAAGCATCAATTTTTGAAAATGATATTTAGTAAAAAATATAAGTTAATAAAAACTACATAAAATAATTCACAATTTATTTTTTAATTTAAAAAAAATATATAATTAGCTTCTTAACACAAAATATCACAAATCACCAGTTTACTTCATCTTCAAATTCTTAATGGTTTAGCTTCTATAGGCGTACTAAAGTGAAGATCTGGTGAAAAATGTTGATTTCAATGTCAAGTTTGGCAAAAAAGTGTAACCCATTATTGTGGGATCACCCGATCCTATTTCACTTTGCCCGATTAGGTGTTTTTTCCTAAGTCCAAAACATCCATGAGAAGTGGACTCAACTTTGTGTATTTACCCTTAATATTCTAGAACTAAATAGAAATGGATTAAATTGTGTGACATCCATAGATACTATGGGATGTTGACTTAGGTCTAGGTTAAGGTTCTTGTGGAAGCACACATCATCATGTTCTTTTTGGTGACAAAAAATTGATTTAGGACCTATGTGCTACACACTTGATGAAAATATGAATTTAGGTGCATCTTATATCAAACTAGTTATTTATGGACCCTCGGCCAAAATAAAGTGGTACTAATGTAGTGACATGTATATAATCATCATATTTTTAGATCTCACTTGACTTTTTTATCGATGTGAATTTGTATGGAAGTGTAATCTTGTGCAAGAAAGTATAATTAAATGAGAGTTGCATCTCAATCATTATTTTCCAGTATTTGAATATCATAAGGAATATAAGAGAATTTCTGACACACACTTAGATCTTATGTAGGCAGTGCTATCCACATTAAAAAATTTCAAGCTTTATCTTTATAATATGATAGGACTAGTGTTCTACTTATTTAGCTGGTGCTTAGATCTTTGTACAAGGGATTGGTGTCTCCAATACATTGGTGCCTTCAAATACTTTAGGGGATTAGTGTCTTCGGTAGGTTGGTTCCTACTTTATCATTATAACTTATTCATTATTTTTGTGAGGTTGTATTTGGATAGTAGCTCCAATTATCTCTTTTTGCTATGGTTTTCCCTATCTAGGTTTTCACGTATAGGTATTGTTCATTTTTTTAATTTGTGCTTCTATGATTTCTTGATTGATAGTAATTTTGTATTTGTCTTTCATGTCTTGAACAAAGATATGCATTTTTAATTAAAGATTTTTAAATAGATATTATCTAATGATTCACCTTGTCTTAGTAGATTATGTGCCCTTTAGAGTCCTTCTAGAAATTAGCCATTTTATCATTGTTTATCTTCCAAGCTAGATGCTCTATAATTATAGATGCTCTATAATTATTGGTTTACAATCCAAGAAAAATTTCCATGTTGCAAACCCATCATCTAGATTGGCTGTTGTTAGGATCTTACTTGGTTCTTGATTGTCTATATATTTACTTCACATAAATTTACACCATTTCTTATCCAGGTAAGTTTACATTTTCAACACCAAATTCACCCCTTGAATGCTTTGTTTTAAGCTCAAACTTCCCTTATCATAGAATCTCTTCCTTTGACTATTTTGCACACTATGTCTGAATGAATTAGAGGGATATATTTCTCTAGGTTGAATCCCTTCGATGGGAATTTATTCAAGCATCCTTTCATTCAATTCATCACTTTCTTTGTTACCTATAATCGGTATATCACATAGATGGGAACTTCAACTAAGACTTCTTTAATCATTGGAATCCTTCCTATGAGTTAGAGCCATTGTCACTTTCAAGATGTAACTCTATTTGTGCACTTCTTTATAAACTCACCCCATAATTTAGTTCTATTAGATCCATTAAAAATTGGGACCCCCATATATTTTAAAGGTAGTAGTTTTATTGAAACCCTAGCCTGTGTGTTATTCTTCCTAAAGCATTTCCCTTTTCATATTAGAAAAATATATTTTTGCCTTTTATTTATTTATAATTTGTCTTCAAAAACTTGCATATGTGGTTAAAGTCTCTTTTACTATTCTTTCCGACCTAAAATTTTCTTTCCCGAACATCTCAGTATCATCTACAAATTGATTGTGTATTATTCAGATGATGTTCCTTGTCATTTATACCCCTTTGAATCTTCCATGTTATACTATATTTTATTTACATTCCTAGTACTCCCACCATGATCATAAAGAGGAATGGTGAAATTTGATAACCTTGTTTAAGATTATTTGATGTCTCAAAAAATGTACACAATGATCCATTAATCATCATTGAGAATCTATTAGTAGATATACACTAATAGATTCATCCCAACCACTCCCCTGGACATAATTTAAATCTCTTCATAACCTTGATTAAGACTCTCCACCTTAATTTATTGTAAGCCTTACTCACATCTAATTTAATCATAATATTTCTCTATTTTTCTCCCATGATTGACTGTATATTGTCTCATTGTCTAATATAATGTTTTTCTTATTTCTTTACTAGGAGTAAAAACATTCTATTCCTTTAAAATAATATGATTTAAAATACTTTATTCAGTCTATTTTCTAGAGATTTTAAAATTATCTTATATAATGAATTGCATAGTGAGATTGGCCTATACTCCATAAAATAAGTACATTCATGTTCATTTTTTAATCAATGTTATAACTATATTATTAATACCTTTGATGAATCTTCTTTTCCTTCCAAACTCCTCGAGGTTCTCTCATATTTCCCTCTCAACTATGTTCCAACAACTTTGATATAAAATTGTCAAGAATCCATTAGGCCTTGGTTCCTTATCAGGATGAATCTAAAAAGAACCCTCTTTGATTTCCTCTTCAATGAGTGGTTCAATTAGATTTTTTTTATAACTATCATTTATGATCTTCATTATACAACTAGTTATCTCTATGTTAGATAATATATTTGTCCCCCCTTCCATATCTAGAATGCACCTAAAGAAATCAACTACAACGTTCTCTATATCATGTCTCTTCTATAACTTATTACCATCTTTTTCATGAATCCTGGATATCCTATTTTTCATCCTTTTCGCTTTAATCAAGTTGTGAAATAATCACATTGTGATCCCCTTCCACTAGCTAGGTTTCCCTTTCATTATATTTCTAGAATAATTCCTCCCTTGCTAACAATTTAGAGTGTTCTTCCCACAAATATTTGTCCTTTTGAAAATATTATTGGACCATCACATGCTTTATGATTTTTTCGTTTAGTTCTTTCATTTCCATCTCCACTATTTTATTTTCTCTAAAAATATTTTTAAAGGATTTTGCATTCCATTATTTTAGCTTCTTTATATATTCCATCTTTTGTGTGAAAATAAAGCTCTTTGTACTATTCGTTTTGGCATATTTCGACCATAATAAATTGATAATATAAATTATATATGGTCTCCTTGTCCCTATTATTTTGATGTTTAAATAGCTTATCCTCGATAGAGAATCTCTTCTTATTTGTAAATTGATCTAGAAGGGGTTAGAAATAGTTATTGGTTATATCTTAGACTCCAATTTAATAAATTTATGAAAGCTAATCCCCAGACATCAAGAATTGGTCAAACCTTTTCACTATATTAGTGAACCCTTCTCTTCTATTTGTCCAAGTATATATCCCATTCTTGGGATGAATGTCCCCACAACTATTTATTTATATAAAACACCTAAATTATTTGATCACTACATTTTAGATCTCAACCCCCCACGAATTTCATCCAATTTCAAAATCGCATTGAAGTCACCTCCAAGTATAGATTATCTATCTAATATTTCTATTTTAAATGAAAGTGTATCCCATAATTTATTATTCTCATTTTTTTAATTGGTCCATACACATTAAAAATTAAAAACTTTTAAGTCTGACAAAAAGTGTCTTATCTCCACAATAATCGAATTACATTTTTTCTTGATCGCCTATACTTCATTTATTAAGAACTTTTAAGCCCCGAACATTTCATGTTACAATCTTCAGATATTTCCTCCCTTGACCTTAGAATTTATTCCTTAATATTAGATAGTGCTTTTTCAATCAGAATTTCTTCTTACTTCTATTTATTGATCTTTATTCTTGTCTTCCTTTCCATTATCATACTATGTTTCATTGCTTTTCATATTGATTGGCTTATGCATCAAAGGTCGACAATGCCTAGTTCATCAGATTCCAAAATACTCATCCTTCGACCATTGTCCTTTTCCTTTCTTATCTCCAATACCATCATGTTTGATCATTTCCTTATTCTCCTCCAAATTGTCTTCCTTTTTCTTTTCTTGTATCCTATCCATTACCGATCTATCTAGTAACCCTTTAGAAGTTGTAGCCACCATAATCGGGCACATATTCCCTTCTTCTCCTTTGGACCCCATTTCTTTCTTCCTCCACACTTCTATTGGTTTCTGCAATTTCTCTCTACGGCATTCCATTTCCCAATGCCTCCTACTTTTGCATTGAAGACAAAAATAAAAAGTAAAAAATTCTTCTTTCATAGTTGTCGACTAATTCCATTCTTCGTAAGGTGTATCGTTGTATAGTTATGTCGAAATTGGATTAATGGGTGCCAAACAAATTCTTCGATACAAATATGAATTAGATTTAGCAAAACCTTCATCTATTTTATCTCTCATCCCCATATTGTCTCCTATCGCTCTTAATCTTCTTGCAGTCTAGAATTCTAGGGGTGAGTTATATAGCCTTATCCACACCGACTCTGATGGTGGAATATATGATAGTTGATCAAAATTTAGTGCTCGCTTGTATATGTTCAATGTTGAGTTTTGAAATTTCCATGGGCCCTTTCCCATTATCTCTGCCCACCTTCTTTCATTATCGAGTTCTACATAAAAGAAGCATTTTCTCTTAAATTTTAAAGTGGAAGAATCTTTCCAATTTTCTACAATCCACTTTTCTATCTGCTCTCGCCTATATTTCTTCCCGAATCTGCCAATCACTCTGTATTCTAGCATACCGTTGATCGACGTTTTGATGTTGTCAATGAAATGCAAATTATGGTTTTCGGTCTTGCACTCCATTTTATTATTTTATGGTATACTTCATCTATACAGAAGTGAAATATTATTTCAAACTTAAAATATTAAGTTATTATATGAGGTCATTCATGACATATTTTTATTCTTATAAATGTCATTATTAAACAAAATAATCAAAATATATATTTTTTATATTAAAACATTCAAATATGTTGAAAAAATGAACATTAATATTTGTTGATCTTAATTATTTTTGCATTAGATTATGTGATAGTTTACTATATTCACATTTCGGATCATAATTTGTGATCAATCATTAGCATGATAGTGTGTTGTAAGAGACAAAAAGATGAATTAATAACAAACCATGACAACCTAAAAAAAAAAGTGAGGGCAAGTCCAAAAGGAAGTAGGTAAGAAGGATGACACAAACAAGACAAAACAACAAAAAATAAATAAAAAAATTATGAAGATAAATATCAAATGGTTATTTTTCTTTTTGTTTTGTTTTGTTTGTGTCATCCTTTTTGACTTGTTCCTTAAATCAGCTATCTATCTTTTATCTTTTTAAAATAATTTTGGTTTACAACTAGTCAATCTTTAATAGCATTCTTTTATTCAGATGATGAATCACAAACCAAAATATTGTTAAAAAACTACCATACTTTCTAATAAAAACAATTATGACCAATTTTATGAATGGTAAGACATCCGAAATCTGTAATTAAGGTTTATTTTTTAAAACAGTCCACGTGCAGACGTATACAAGTTTGGAATGGTTGAAAAAAAAACATTGTATTCTTTTCCTCGGTACGCATTCTCTCCTTATAAGATGTCACCCAGTCAGAACTATTCCAAATATATTTTATATTGCACATCGACATTATCGTACTTGTTCATTTTTTTTATCAAAAACCTCACAAATGCTGAAAAACATGAGCACCAATGTTTATTTTCAGGGCAATATTTGACCAAATTCTTTTATTTTACATGCTGTAGTGTCTGACAGAAACCAGTCAGGAAATGGCATGGTAAAATTTTCGGTCAATAATGATTGAATGGTATTTATTATTTATATGACAATTTATTAACTTGTTTGAACCAGCACTCTGTAGTCGTCCAGAACACTCTAGAGAACTGGCAAGTCAATAAATATAGAACACGCTATTAAGAAAAATGCGAGAACAGGCTAAGTGCTCTCTATTAAAGCGTGGCTTGGCAGGAGTGTAAGTAGGCCATCAAATTAATAATGGCGTTCGTTGCAGCTTTCATTATCGTTCTTGCCGTAGGACTGGCTTCACTTTGGCTAATAGCAAACTCTGTCAGACGTAGAAATAATAGTGCGGCGGAGCGGAAGCCACCACAGCCTCCGTCGTGGCCAATACTTGGGCATCTTCCTCTCCTGAGTAGAAGCAAACAACCCTTTCACAGAGTTCTGTCCTCGCTTTCAGAGAGCTATGGCCCCATAATGCTTCTGCAACTTGGCATCCGCCCAGTTTTGGTCATCTCTTCATCAGATCTCGCAAAAGAATGCCTTACAACAAATGACAAAGCCTTTGCTTCCCGCCCACTTCTGCCTGTATCAAAGCATATTGGGTATGATTTCAAAAACTTCGCTTTGGCTCCTTACGGCTCCTACTGGCGAGACGTTAGAAAACTTTGCAGCCTCCAGCTCTTTACGGCTCACAGAATCGAATTCTTCAAGCACATCCGGAAAGAGGAGATTTCCACTCTCATCCGTTCGCTGTTCGAGAGTTGCGAGAGAGAGGTCAATCCCGTAAACATGAAGTCGAAGCTCTCCGATCTCACATATAATATCATGATGCGAATAGTTGCCAGCAAGAGATTCTCGCCGGATCTCAGTTCTGAAGATTTCCAAGGAGCGCAGCAATTGAAGAAGTTGGTGGAAGAATTTATTTATTTTCTTGGAGCATTTGATATCTCTCATTACCTGCCGTTTCTCAAGTTGATCGATCCACAGGGAATGGGATATTCTATGAAGAAGCTAAAGAAGAAAATAGATGTGTTTATGCAGAAATTGATCAAGGATCACCGAGAGAAGGGAGGTATGCATGCTCCAGACTTGATTGATGTTCTCGTCTCTGCAACAGACAACCATGAAATTCAGTCCGACAAAAACGACGATGTGGTGAAGGCCAACGCCTTAGTATGTTCTCTTTATCACTTTCTGTTACATAATTAGGAATATTTCTGAAATCTTCTTTATCATAGTTTGTAATAAATCGTTAGGATCTTGTGGTCAAGGGATAGATTATTTAAAGGAAGACTTTATGTTCTCGTGGTAGAGATCTGATCTCTTGATAAACAGCTTCTGTGGTCAAGGCACTGATTATTTAAGTAGAAATCCAATCTCTTACACAAAAAGCGCGTACATTTCGTTTGGTTTTGTAGGCCTTGATTACTGCAGGTATTGAAACATCCTCGGTGACCATGGAGTGGGCACTCTCAGCTCTAATACAGCACCTGGAGATTTTGTTTAAAGCCCAGCGAGAGCTCGACATACATGTCGGACGGAACCGATTAATGGAGGAATCAGATTTGCCCAAGCTGAAATACTTACAGGCAATTGTGAAAGAAACTCTCAGGCTTTATCCAGCCGGATCTCTTTCGGTCCCTCATGAATCTGTCGAGGCCTGCACTGTTGGAGGATACCATGTTCCCGCAG
The DNA here is from genome assembly GCA_007115665.2 of Sequoiadendron giganteum. Taxonomy (NCBI): domain Eukaryota; kingdom Viridiplantae; phylum Streptophyta; class Pinopsida; order Cupressales; family Cupressaceae; genus Sequoiadendron; species Sequoiadendron giganteum. The sequence continues at coordinate 68,356,082 of CM021105.1, forward strand.
GAACGACACTGTTAGTGAATGTGTGGGCAATTCAACGGGATGCGGCCGTGTGGGAGCAACCAACGGAATTCATTCCTGAACGTTTTCTCAACAGTAGCAAAGAGATTGATGTGAAGGGGCAGAACTTTGAATTGATTCCGTTTGGTTCAGGGAGAAGAATGTGCCCGGGCATGCCATTGGCAATGATTATGGTCACCCAAACATTAGGGCGGCTGCTTCAGAGCTTCGAGTGGTCTGCTCCAGAAGGCACTGTAATTGACATGACAGAGGAGACAATTAATTCCAAATCAATTCCATTGGAGGCCATTATTAAACCTCGCCTTCCCCCGCATCTCTACTGATATGTCTGTTTACTCCTCAGAAGAGACAAAAGAAGAAAAAAATTTAACGCCTGATACATCGTTCGGCCTCAATCACTCAATTTACTAGGAATATAGCTTTTAAGTGTCTTGTAAGACTTATTTAACATAAGCGGTATTGGTGTTAAAATTGTAGATTGTATTAAATAAACTTTAGCTTTTTAGTGTTTGGTAAAAGCTAAAATCTATTGCTTTGTGTCTATTATATAGAGAGAAATATAGGAGCAATACAAAGATGGACAGAATGTATGAAAGAAATATTGAGTAAAGGTTTTCTAATATTTAAAAATTACGTTAATATATCAATTATTATGTGTGCACATATTTTGGACTTAGTATAATATGTTTAGGGGTGAATTGTATAATTCAATTGTTAGTCTTGAAAAAAACATAATTTATTAAAATTAGACACTGAAATATATTTAATTAAATTTGTGTTTTCAATTTGTATCTGCATTTTTATTCTTGATAAACAAAGGTTATATTATTTTGTATATTATAAAAAAATCTTGAATTTTATATTTTTTTTGAAAATGGTGCAAGTTGTAGAAGGCATTCCCTCAAATTCCATGTGAGGTCAAGCCTAAACAAAAAGACAAGACAACAATATAAAGTTGCAAAAGATACACCACAAGGGGGAGTGGCATAATACCAAAGGCATCAATGACAAGGCTTAAACCAATAATCACACCATCTTCCTCACTCATATCCTGAATATATGATTGAGTAGAATGAAAAAGAGAATTAGGCAAAGGTAGGCATGAGCAAGACTATGTTCCTTGAGAAAATCTCAAGAACTATAACATTAAAAAAGTCATAAATTTAATTCCAAGCTTCCTAAACTCTAGAATTGCCAAAATGGATTGACAATTCCTAAATGAGACAATCAAGAGCAAGGAGGAAGATTCTAGAGATTAGGGCACTAAGAAAAATGAGAATGTTGTGTTGTTAGGATTGTAGTACACATAATTTAAATATATGGTGTCAAGTGCCCAAAGAAGACTAGATATGTAATATATTATTCAAGTGGAAAAACATGGAAAGATGACATGAAAATAAAGAATATTCCTTACAAGGTTTGTGATTACAAAATTCATCTTCAATACCAAATTTCTAATCTTAAATTGACATATTAATTGATATTGATTGATATGACACTTAGTGTATATCAACTGATACCAATCAATATATAAATTGATTGTACACCAACAATCAATACATATTAAACGAAATATGAAATAATCTAGAAATCCATATAAAATATAATATGATTCAATACAAACTATAACAATATCAATAGATATTGATCGATATACAAACTGACATATTGATCCATATTAATTGGTGTATGCCAACAAATCAATATATAAATATTAATATGTTACAATAGAAACCTAAACAATTTATCAATTGATATTAATGAATATCAATTTGTATAAACCAGTAATTAATATTTGTATATATATACATATATAAATACATGTATATATGTTTGTGTGTATATATATACACACACACATATATATATACATACATATATACATATATTTATATGTATATGTACACATATACATATGCATATATGTGCATATATACTATAGAAGAGGAGATTTACTACTCTTGAGTCTTTAGAATAAATAGGATTCTACAAGGAGAAAATAGTCCTTAACTACCTCAAAGGTTAAGCTTTGGTGACAAAGGGAGGAAGACAAAGATGAGTTCTTACATTATTTTATGTCTTAGGATAGATTTGGTAAAAGGACTTCCAAGGCCTCGAGAGCAAGCTGGCCATCTCTTAGCGAAGGATGACAATGTGGTGCATGAACATCCCTATGGTGCATTGTGGTCTCATATAGTCCTAGGGAAAAAATTGTAGATAAAAACACAAGGAGTCTACTATCTATTCGAGAACTAAAATCTAAATGTTTTACTAGGCTAATGGAATGCTCAAATAATAGAAATAACAACAAGAAGAAAACTAACATGCAAGGATTTAAACTAAATTGAATAAAATAGTGAGAGAGAAAAGAGACAAATGGACTCACAAGAGTTCTGAACTATTTAGCCTCGCACTACGCTCCAAATGAACAATCTGCACACATGGAGACAATAAAAAATGTTGTGGTTGTAACAACCAAGTCAAATAATTTTAAAATTTCTACGAATGATTTTTTTTTTTCTAACACATAACAAATATGTATGATCCATTATACCATTATAAATAATAAATAACAGAATACTAAAAAATTAATAAATGTAGTAATAGAAAAAGTAACCTTTTCCTTCCTTGCTTGAGTAATTGACCTTAAAAATTGAATTAATGGTGTCTTGGAGTAGTGTTGTAATGTCTTGTAGACATTCACACAATTATAGGACCTTTACTTAACTAAATCATGCTTTAATTGGTCCTTTTCAAAGGTGTTGTAAAGTGTTGTGACACACTTTCACACTTTTCTAATATTTATTTGCTTAATCAAGACTAATGGCCCCCTTTTCAATAAAAATGTACATAATGTATGCCTTGTTTAAGTGTGGTAAATTGTTTTAAATAATGTTCACAATTATCTAGGTGTTCTTAATTAATTGTGGTTAACTGGAGTTATTAACCCCATTTTTATTCAAATATAGGACTTAAATTTGACACCTCTTGAGGATCCTTCTTCACAATCATAACTTAAATGTCAAATTATTTCATTGGAAAAAGATTGGTCTAGGTTAGTTGAGATAGGATCCATTTTCCCTTACTGGCGAATGGGTCCTCTCTTAATAGGACCCCCCTTTTCCTGGTGATCTGGAATTGGTGTTTGGCCTTCTTTTAGCTCCTCGAAGCTTGGTCTTGGAAATGTAGCCAAGAACCATTCGCGTTTCGTGGGGAATGGGTCCTCTCTTAATGAGACCCTAATTTTTGAATTTCATTCTAGGAAGAATTTAATTATCTCTCTTTCTAGATCTGGTTTCAGCCTTAGTTTTTTGAATTTTAGAGTTAATCTCCTAATTTTGTATAAATAAGGGGTTAATTCACATTGTCTCTCCTATCAATTGAATCTAAGCAATCCTGAGCATTCAAAAATCCAAGTGATCAAGTATTGGAGAATTTACAATGCATTTTAAGGCAGATTTCAAGTCATTATTGCAGCAATTCAAGGTCTTATCATCATGTCAAGGGTTTAATGCATGCATGTGTTTTGAGCTAAGAAGTGAATGTTGCATTGAGGATTCATTTACAAGCATCATCTAACATCCAAGATCTATATTCTTCATGGCCACTACATGTTAGTATGCAGATTTTATTCACAACACAACTTCCAAGGTGATATCATTTACATTATTGCACTTTCATGCTTCATTTCATCCTTTGTATCAATTGGTTTAATAACCTACAATAGGTTTGACTGAGGGGCAAACCCCCATTCACTAAAAAATGAACAATTTTTCTTTCCCTTGAGTGTGTTATTGCATATTTACAGGTTGAAGATCAAGTTGAGCAAGATTTGGAGCAAAGTTGTCCAAGTTGAAAAATCGCTAAAGTTGTCATTCAAAGTGTAAGATCACAGAAAGAGCTCTACAAAATTAACTATAGAATTCTAGAAGTTTTTTAATTAGTATTTCGAAAGTGCAGACATCAAGGTATAAGATCCTAAAATAAGTTTTCTGAAACCTTAAAAGGACCCATTCACCACTAAAGATGATTGAGTCCTCCATAGCTCAAAAACAACAACTTTCTTTCCAAGTACATATATTTTATCCTTTTAAAACATTCCTCATAGTTTCTATAACAATTAGGTTGCATCTCTAGTTATTTTTAACATCATATTTTGCATAATTTGAGGTGTTTAGGGCCTTGAAAAATAAGTGGTCCATCACATTGCTCACAACATTGGGTGGATCCTATTTTCACCCTATACACTATTTGGTGAATCTGACTCATTCAACATTTCCCTATTCTAATTTCCGGAATAGCTCATTGTATATTAAGTTAAATCTTGCATTCATTGCATTTAGATTTGCATTGAATTAGGGTTTTCTTCTTTTACATTTCAATCTTGCATATTATATAGGGTTTAGATTTGCAATATTTTGCACTTCTTAAATCTGAAAATTACAAAAAAAATTCAATCATTGTGCATCTCATTTAGATCTCATTCAATTGCATTTGAAAATCATTTTTTTATTTATTGAAAACTAGATCTTGCATTTCATCTTTCTATTGCATTTTTACATTGAAATTCTAGAAATCTGAAGCTGCATTTCACTGTCTATAACCTTGAACTAAAAGAAAAATATGACAACTTGAAAAACAATCAAAATTAGTTTAAAAATACCTAACAATGACCCATTTTCCTTTACTAGAGAATAAGCCTCTAATCGGTTCTAATCTGCAGCTTAGTGTATGTGAAAAGGTATTAAATTTGAGACTTAAATCCACATAAACATCCTAGAAACACCTAACTATGACCCAATTTCCCTTATTGGCGAATGAGTCTTAGTTAGCTGCAAATCTGCAATTTCAGGGTACTAAAATCTTAGTTTTTAGCTTTTATTTTCTGCATTAATCTTTCTATTTCAAATTCAAGATTTTCTATTTCATCAATTTCTTGGCATTTAGCGTAAATTACTTCATTTCAATGCATTATTAAAAATTAAAAATTGTGTGAAAACATTTCCTTTTTAGCTTATTGCATTGTGTAATTAGTAAATTACCATGTTTATGTCTGGAATTCTGAAAATGGGTAATTATTTAGGAAATGTGTCAAAGTCCTTGTTCTCTTTGGTTGATGTTTCAAATTGTGTTTTTTGAAATGACCCTAGTGACATTGAACTCACTCATGGTCACACAAATCCTAATGCATTTCCTCCTTGTGATGTTGACATTATTGGAGAAGATGATGCTAGAATGAATGAATTCATAAATGATTTCCTTAACAACGTTCAGTCAAATGCATCCTTTTATCCTTGAATGAAACAAATTGAAATGTTTGATCTTTAACATCCTGAAACTGAGTCACATTCATGAACCTAAGTTCCCTACCATAGGTGAACCTAGTAGCTCTCAACAAGTAAACATTCAACCATCCTATGTCAACAAAGTAACCAACACATCAATCAACATTGAAGAGACATATGGCAAAGGATTTACGATCTTACATAAACAAGGATGTGATACAACAAGTGAACATGAAATTCATCAAGTTCTAGAACAAACACCAACTAAAGAAATTAAAGGGATATGATATCAAAATACCCCTCCCAACATTTAAGTGCTCCTAGAGAATACCTAAGGCTTCGTAGTGAGAGTATGGTAGTCGTAGATACTCCTCATGACCTAAGTGTCCTCCTTCCTAAAGAGAAACCAATACCTCCTAAGAATAATGATAATAAAGACAAGATCATCTTAGGACCTTTTGGCCTAATCCCATCTAGAGAATTTGGTTAATCTAGCAAGTCCAAGAGGCCTTACAAACTACATAAACTAAAGTTCCCTTCTCCACCGCTTGAAACTGAAAGAAAACTAGAACTGGTTCTAAACAAAGAACCCATAAATTTACCACCAATGAAAGGAAAGATAATACTATATCCTAAATATGTAAATGTTCCACACTGTTGATACCATAGATCTCTTGGACATAGTATTGATGAGTGTCATGCATTCAAATTAGTATTGATAAAATTTCACTTTGATTGAAATGATTTCCATCGAGTGATTTCATAACATACTCTTCTGCTCCTTTCCATGTAATAGTTTTAGAATCATAAAAAAATATCACTATTACATGTTTTACACTCATTGGAAATCATTTTGTCTCATGTAAGGAGCTTAGTTTCCTCACTCATCATAAGCTCATTCTTGTCTTGCACATAGTGAAGGAAATATTTTGGTAACCTTGTCCTAGTAATGTATTGATGTTGTCTCTTTGGCTAGTTGTCTCCCTTCTATTTATAGCGACTGATATTTGGAGGCAAACAACCTGCTTTAGGTTGAATCACTTGTGCCTTACTAGCCTTATGTTTTTTCATTTTTCTTATGATTGCATCTGTATAATGTGATCCCCCATTATGTTTCATTTAATCTATCTTCTCTCTTTTATTCACGATTGTATTTGTACCTTCATTCTTCTATATGTCGTAATAATTTTTCATTTGTCTTGTGTTCTCCTTTTGGGGATGACACAAGGCATCGAGGCATTCATGTCTCTTACATGTTTTCCCTAAAGATTTGTTTTCTTTATCTTTTTCATTTTTCTTTTGTTTTACTTTTGGGGATGATGCAAGGCATCAAAAAAAAAAAATTTCTTCCATGTTGACTCGAAAGGATTTTGATTTGTTTCCACTCTCTTTGTGTCATTATTCTAGTTCTATGAGTATTTGGGGAATGATGATAATTCCATGCTCTATGACAAAATTGTACCACAAAAATATTGACCCCAAATCCATAGATCCCTTATGTGTTTGTGGGGGAAATGCTTCCTTCCTATTTCATGACATTGCTTGCTTAAGAAAATCTCATGTCTTAGGATAAAATTTTTTTTTTCTAATTTTAGGAAACTTCTCATAGTGATGGTATAGCAACCTCTTTAAAGTGGAGGCATACAAAAATGCCATGTTTTGGAAAATTTCATGGCATGATTTTTCTTTCTTCTTGTGATGTGTTCTCTTCTTGGTGGTGTCATTGGGTTTGATGTCATCCAAGAGGTATGATCTCCTGTCATGGCATGATGCGAATGAGGCATCCCATGGGAAATTTGACACCTTGATTTTTCTTCTCTTAGAGACATTAGGTTTAGTGCTCCCTAAGAGGAAGACTATTACATAAACAAAGAAAAATCCCATTTTACAAAATGTTTACATGACATTCAAAAGAATTTATAAATGCATTTTCTTTGTGGCACCTTATCAAATTTGTCAAGAAGATAACTTTAAAATTCTATGAGAGGCTAAGTCAATTCTCTCATTTGACACCTCATTGGGATAACTCACCAAGTGGACAAACTGAGGCTCCACTACCCCATAGTGATCATACATATTTTCGGATAGCACAGCTAGTCGATAGACTGAGGTTCCACTATCCTAGAAGAGGAAGCATTTCTTATGGACAAATAGCCACCGCTTCATATCATGTTGAATCGGTTATGCTTGATCTTTTTTTTTGTTTATTTTTGGCCTTTGATATGGTATAATTATGTATCTATGTAATATTTGTATACTTAAGTGTCTTGAATGTCTACTTTAGTGTTATTTTGACATGGGGTCATCCTCTCACTAAAGTGGGGGAAAAATGTAGTAATGGAAAAAGTAACCTTTTCCTTTCTTGCATGAATAATTCACACTAAAGACTAAATTAATGGTGTCTTGGAGTAGTATTCTTATGTCTTGTATACAATCACATTATTCTAGGACCTTTATTTAACTAAATTTATTTACAAAGGTTTTACATACACACTTTCACACTTTTCTAGGACTTATTTGCTTAATTAAGCCTAATAGGCCCCTTTTCAATAAAAATGTGCATAATGTATGCCTTATTTAAGTGTTGCAAAGTGTGTTAAATAAATTTCACACTTATCTAGGTGGTCTTAATTCATTGTGGTTAATTGGAGTTATTAACCCCCTTTTGATTCAAATTTAGGCCTCAATTTTGACACCTCCTGAGGATCCTTCCCGACAATCATAAAATAAATGTCAAATTAATTCATTGGGAAAAAATTGGTCTTGGTAAGTTGAGATAGGACCCATTCGCCCTTAGTGGAAATTTTTCATCTCTTAACAAGATCCCCCTTTTTCTAGTGATCTGGAATAAGTTTTTGGCCTTCTTTAAGCTCCCCAAAGCTTGGTCCTAGAAACTTAGCCAAGACCTATTCGCCTTTGGTGGTGAATGGGTCATGTTACCAATGACATAGGGAAGGTTAACTACACTCGACCCATACAAATTTGAGGCATATTTAACCCACTAAGCATTAATCCTAATAAAATCATTCACTGTAAACAAAGACAAAGAAGCCATTAAAACTAACATTATAAATCATGAAAGCTTGAAAAAAATCTAATCTAAGACATTGAAACTTATCCTATTGGGTGAGTGGTGTCACATTGATGTGGAATGGTGAATCTTTCCAAATCCCTTGGATAATGAGCTTGTTTCAATCAATTTTATTGAAGAAAATTGATGAAACAATTGATAGATGTGCATAGAAACATGATTTAAAGATCAATGAATATGATGCAAGCTATTTTAACATGATTTATGCTAAGATGATTGATATGGGTGTAAGAAAACTTGAAAAGATTAAAATTTTAATTAACAAACAAACTAAATGTATGCATGCATGTTATCATGGAAGCCATTAATAGAACCTTAAAGATAATATGGAACTTAAAATATGTTAAATATGAGTAAAGTATGAGTGTGAGTGTGAGTGAATTCAACAACATAAGTTTGCAATTTAAATATGAATCCATTTGTCTCCAAATAGTGTTTTATTTATAGGAAAGCAAATGAAAAAAGAAGGGCTGAGATTGAAAAAGCTAATCAATTATCAAAAAGGAAAGAAGATGGAGGCATGGATCATGGATTCTCATCAATGGGTGAGAATGCAAGATGAGATTTAATCAAATTTCTTATTTGTTCCAAACAAACACACTTTTGACCTGCACACATAGGTCACAAGGTAACTTGTTCAAGAAGTCGCAAGTTTAGCTTGCTCAAGAAGCCAAGTGAGAATATCCCTTTTCCAAATGATTGGAGGAGATAGAATATTCTTTGGAATATTCTCATGGGTGAGGAAAAATGATACTTTTCAATTTAAAACAAAGTTTTAATTGTGCAAAAAAGGGAAGGAATATTCCATGGGAATATTCCCCTTTTGGAGGAATGTGAAAAGGAGGAATATTCCCTTGCAAGTGGAAGATTTAGTGTTAGAATCAAACATGCTCTGATACCATGTTAGAATTGGCTATGGATGCCAAGATCTATGGACCAAATGGAAAGCACAAAGAAGAGAGAAAATAATGTGACAAGAATAAACTGTATTCAATGTCAATGATATGATTCAATGTGTGTCCAAATGTAGTAGAGACCCCTTGGTTATATAGCCAAGGTGAGTACATAGGAGTGCATAAGATTATGACAAGTGTCATAATCTTATGACATGAGAAAACAATGAAAAGCTATCACTCCACCTAAAGTGGAAAGTGATAATGTGATAACCACCACAAATAGTGGATCTCCCACAAAAGGTGGAAACCTAATCACATGATATGTCCATGAAAGGTGGAAGTGATAAAGTAATAAGAAGATAAGTCCACCAAAAGTGGAAATTCTCCAACAACTCCTATGTGGTCCCTAAGTAAACTTAAATAAGGTGTAATTATGACCTAGGACAAGGTACAAAACATTTAATTACACCAACAATTAGCAATTTGATAATTAAAAAACTGTTTGAATTATGCAAGTTAGGGGAATTATATGATATTTATTAAATAATGATTTAATGGATATCAAATGAAAAAGAAATGGATGAGATTGATTTGATCTATTAATGGTCACAAGTGAACAAAGGATGAAACATGGATCAAGGATTCTCATCAATGGATGAGAATCAAAGATCACATGGATCAAGAAAAGATCAAGGGCTCACAATAATGCAAAAGAACACACTTTGCAACAACTTTAAAAAGTTGTTTCAAAGTTTGTTTGGATTAATTATTACCTTTTTTTGAGGAAAATAGGAGAATTTTCCTTTTGAATATTCCCTATGCAAGTGTCTGAGAGGGAAATTATCAATTTAGTTAATTAAAAATAAATTTGAATGTGCAAGATGAGGAATGTGAGGATATTCATTAAATTAATGATTTATTTAATTGAAAGAAGATGCAAATATGATATTTAATTAAGGAAGTTTAGGTTATTTAATTAAATAAGAGGACTGTGGGTTAAAATTAAATAATTTGTATTATTCAATTAAATCAAATGAAATGTTAGTGTGAGAGGGGATGAATTAACCCAATTAAGTCAATTAGATTAATCGGTAAAAATAAGGCATTTAATTAAATAATTAGGCTTATTTAATTAAACAAGAAAAAAGAGGATGTGTTTGAGGATGAAATGATGTTAGTTAGCCAATGTGATCCATTGAGACATTTTTGAGTGTCTACATTTTTCCCTTCTCTGAAGCATTGTACTCATTTTATCGGTGCAAAGACTAATGCTAATTTTGATGTTGATGATGATGTAGAGATAGATATCGATGATGTCTTTGAGATGTTGATAGCTAAGCTAAAGTTGATTGATCTAATTGATTGATTGATAAAATTGTTCAGGATTCACAACAATGCAAGGATTGTGTTGAATAACATGAGGATTGGTAGGGAAAGATATATCCCAATGATGAATGATTTGATAAATTGATCAATATTTTCTAGCGAGGCTAGGAAAAAAATCCATTAGATGATTTGCTACCAATATGATCGAAAGATGGTTGGTTTCCCCCTTCAGAGATTGATCAGAGAATAAAGTGTTTTGAAAGGGCCCACGGTAGGTAAAAATCAGACTTATGCTTAAGATGCTTGATATTTTAGGTTGCTTTTGCATCGAAGAGCTGCAACTTTTCAGATTTTTGAGCTAAAGATTATATGGATGCCCCATTGTGCCCCCAAAAAAGAGGGATTTCTAGTAAAGAGGATGAAAAATAGTTTCGAGAAATATTAGATGTTGATGTACACAGATTTCATGATTTATATACAATCATCGACTATGGGTATCCTCATGTATATGTTGATGTAGATCACATAGATTTGATGCTTGGATAGAAATGTTAGTAGATATAGAAGAATGAGAAGAATAAGATGAATGGACTGACCATTTATTTTGAGATTGATTTAAAATCCCAACAAGTCCTTGATCCAACAACACTTTATTAGAGATGGTGATGAGAAATGCATGATGATGATTTGCTCATATCCTAGGATTGGGATTTTCTTCTATTCATTATTTTTGATATAACACATAGACACGATGCATCAAAGTATTGAAAACCAGGATGGTGTTGTATCTAGTGTAATGGACCTTGACTCTACAAACAGATAGGATAGTTTTTGTTAGGAATGTAAGTTAGAAGCTTAGAATATATTAGACCAAAGAATACACAATAGTCAACAATGTACTCCAAATAAATTTCCTACAGACAAATAAGAAAGTATGCACCAATATTATTTTACAAGAGAATCCACAAGTAGAAAAAATGAAAGATAATGAGTGAGAGGTCCTTCAAATGGGTCAATAAGATAAATCATAAGAAAATATTAAAGACAAATAGTCAGTGTTATCTATATCTATTGCCTAGTTTAACTTAGCTAAGGTGATTTTTGATATTAATGTCCATCGCGAGAAGGATACATCCTAGGACGTGTTTATTATATTGTTTGATTTAGGATGATGATGCTATGTTGAGTTGTTGATACAATCTTCAATGATGCATTTAACTATGATCTAGACTTTAGAACCTGATACTTAGGTTCTCACTTTATGAATTGTGATACTTTCTTTCTATTTTTTTTACCAAAGGTTGAAGATGATGATTGATTTATTGTGGATGGAATTTTATTGTGAGTGAAAGCAATATGGGATGGGTGGTTTTGAAATTTTTGGAATATTTCAATGTTTCTGGTATTTTTGAAAATGTTTTGAGGCTATATATGGTCTTTTTGAAAGTTTATGTGAATGTTTATGTTTTTGATTTTTTAAATATTTAAGGCTTTTTAGATATTTGAATGTTTTAGGGTTTTTCAAATAATTGAATTTTTAGGGATTTTTTAGAGAATATTCAACCAAGAACCTAACCTAAAAGACCTATCCTAGGGGCCTTGGGGGCTGATCAAAGATAAGCCTTGCCTACATTATACACCCAGAGACCACGTAGTTCGATTGACTCAACCTATTTACAAGATGAGAAATGCACAGGTGATGGAATGTTAGATTATTATGATAGACTCCTAAAAGTAACCTAGGGTGTCTCAAGGGAACATCAATGATGGCCTTTCCTATGTTCAAGCTTAGGGACAACGTAGTCAGACAAGGGTACTTCTTTATGGATTTTTGATATTTTGATCTTTTTAGGGATTTTGATGTGTTTTGGATGTCTTGGATTTTGAATTTACAATTTTGTGAATGTTTTTGGATTTTTTGATGAACATTTTACAAATGTTTTTGGGATTTTTTATGAGATTTTATAAATAATTTTAGGAATTTTAATGAGATTTTATAAATGATTTTGGGATTTTTGAGGAGATTTTGAGGCAAATGATACCTAGATCACGATGTTGATGTCATGTTGTGAGATAAAACACACAGATCAAGATTTATTTGAAAACAAGAGTGCAAGAACCTACCCCCAATGTCTAGCAATGCTTCATAGTGTAATGAACAAACAAGGATAGGTAGTATATATGTAAAGAGTTTAACAGACTTATATCATGCTAGCTATAGGCTATGGGACTTCATGGGATAAAATGGTAAAGACCCTATCAAATTTTTTCCATGACTACAGTTGAAGTATGTACATCGAATATTTATCAAGATCAAGATAAAGTGGGATATTTGGATCAATCTAGACTGGATGGATGGATGGAACATTAGATTTATCATGGCAAGGATGAGATGCTTTTGTCTAAGAAGGATCGTATAGATGCTCGATTCTACTCATGATGCATGTTTGCTAGGTTTTCATCATAGTACTTTCCCAAAGTACCACCGTAGTGGTTTTCATTGCAGGACAATTTTTATTTTTACTATTTTCTTGATTTTTTTATTTTTTTTATTTTTTGAAGATTTTACCCTCATTTTGAACCACTTGGTGGCACCAATGTAGAGGGAATTGTAATAACATGCCAAAAATATCCTACTTGAAGAAGCTTATTTCCTAAGATACGAGAACTTGAATGCAACCTTGAAGAGCTCCAATTTTCCTTGTGGATACTAGAATTAACCTTGTTTATATGTGCACATCACGATAGAGCACTTTTGGAATCCTTATGATGAATATTAGTTGCTAACACATGGTCAATGTGAGAATTAGATATCATAAATGGAGTGTATGGTTTCATGCATGAAGGAATATGAGATAGATTGGTAGATGGTTTTGAACCTTTGACTCTCCAAACTTGGGAATAAGACCGATGATGGATGGGAATGGAAGTTTCTATAGAATTAGGACCAACCATTGGATATACTTTATTCCTTGCTTGAGAAGCTTGCTTTTGTATTTGAGGACTCTTTTGATGGATATATTTCCCTTTTTCATTTTTCCCCATAGTTTCTTTGACTAATGGAGTCTTGGAGGGATGATTTTATTTATTTTTCTTTGGTATCCATTTGTATTTTATTTTTCCTTTTTTATTTACTACTTCATTTTTTTTTATGATCTTCACCTTGCTTTGATAGGGATTCTTTTTTTTTTATGTGTTGGTCCAAATTTGTGTATAAGATGATGGGTGAATGGAAACTCATGATATGACTAGTTGTAGCATTGACCACATTTTCATCATAAGGATTCTTCGTACCCCATATGTTGATTTTTGTTGTAGACAAGATTTCCCCTGGCATTGTGAAGGTTTTATCAATACCTAATCATTTGCCCTGATAATGTGCCCTTATACCCATAGCCACTGAATATGACTTGTCTTGAACACATGATACTACTATGGGTTCCTATTGTTCAAGAATATTAACTATTTTCTTTGGTTCTATGATGTTGTTCTATGTTGATACTACTTCAAAATATGTTGATGCTGACTCAAAAGATGTCGCTGATGCACAATAACTATAAGAATCAAGAATCTCAGTTGTTCCTTGCTCCTGTGTAGGAATACCAAGAGTGGGAGACTCTTGTTTTGGATGAAGAATGTTTATATGCTCATGAGAAATAAAAATCTTAGGGTTGATATTAGGGACATGTTTGGAGTTTAAAATGGTTTAGAAGATGTCCCTTAGCTCTTGGTGAAACTCTAGGGATAAGGGTTCTTGATCCTGACTCGATTCAGAATAAATTTCGTTATCCTTAAGAGCCTCCTCTTGACATGATCCTTGGGTGGATGATACATCATCAGTAAAAGACTCTTTGCAACATTTTATGGTTATGGGAGCAATAAGGGATATTTATAATAGTTCATTTGGAACTTCTTCAACATGCCCAATCATTGAGTCATATGTGGGAGAGATATCACAATCTGGTATCCACTTGATGTCATTACGGTATAAAATAGTGCTAAACATTGTTGATGGGTCTGGACTTTATTTTAAAATAGTATCTTGATATGTGTTTGATTTCTCATGTTGTGATAAATAAATATGTCCCATCATGCTATCATAGGTATTGTTTATGTTTTTTGAGGTTGATGCCTTTCTTGAATATTTTTCTTTTGTATGATTAGGCATAAGGTTGGTGTAAATTTTCAAATTTTCATTTTCACATTTTTGATCGACATGAAATTCTCCTTGTTTAATAATATCTTCTATTAGATATTTTAGTGTAAAACAATTTTGTGTGTTATGTCCTTTATATCGGTGAAATTCATAAAAATGATTGTCTCTATAGTTACGAGGTTTGACTTGTGCCTCTTGATAGTTTGAGAAATTTGGGAGTGTGATAAGATTAGACTGTATCAAACTCTTCAACACATAATCCATAGGTTCCCCTAAGAGATTGAATTGTCACTTGGGAGAATTGTTTGTTCTTTGCTATCCTCGTTGAGTGTTCCTCGTTGGGAGCATTGTTTGTTCTTTTCTATCCTCGATGAGTGTTGACTCTTGTTTGATTGTTTGATGGTGACATGTATGGTTGTTGTGTGTTCATGGTTTGGGTGTTTTCTTGCCTATGATAAGTTAAGAACACCTTTGGATCAACAACACCATCACTAGTAACATTGTTGTTCTTAGCCCAATAGCGGGGCTTGTTGTTAAAACTTGTAGATGGGTGCTTGTCTCTATATACTTGTGTGTTTCCATGTGAGATTAGGGATCTTTTGATGTTAAGGAATCTAGGGAAAAGCTCATCATAAGAGGTAATGAACTACATATTGAAGTGGAAGGATATATTTGGATAAACATTTTCTATGATAATCCACACTTGTTATTTGTCGGGAATGGTCCACTTGCTCTTACTAGATTTTTGCCTCCTTCGTTGCAAAAAATTGATGAAGTATTCTCCTTTGGTTTTCTTGAATGTGTATAAATATTCTAAGCTCATTTCCATGTTAAGATTGAGGGAGAAGTGATCTATGAATCTATCAATGATTTCTTGGAAGTTTTTGATGTTGGAGGTAACTGTGAAAACCAATCGATGGAAGGGCTTGTTAAACTTTGTGGGAAGAAGTGAATTAAGTAGGAATAATTATAGGCCACCTCCATACACATGACATTTAAATATTTGACATGTTCCATAGAATTTCCTCTCACTTTGAATTTATCAAATTTTGGGACCTCAAATCTAGGAGGAAAAGGTACCATTGTGATGTTTCGATTGAATGGATAAGGACATAGGTTTTTTTGTGCATGGGGCTTATTTTTCTTGTCCATTTGGAAGTCTTGAATTTCTTGTGACAACTCCTTAAGTTGTGATGTTAGATCATCTAACATATTTGGTGGAGGAACACATGTTGCATATTATGGGATGGTGGATGAAGTGTACGTGGGATTTTGATATGATAATGTGTTATATGGTGTGAATGGTGGTGTAGGATATGGTGATGATGGTGTAGGCATATATGTTCCTATTTTTTTCGAGTTGACAATGTTTTGTTGAGGGTTATAGTATAAATGGGTTGTTGTTGTTGTTGTGTGAGAAATTGTTGTTTTTGGGCATATTGTTATGCTTGTTGCTAATTTTAAGCTACTAAAGTTTCTTGTTATGCTACTAAGGCTGCTTGATGTTGTTGTTTTTGTTGTGCTACTAGGGTTTCTCTTGTTGTTATGCTCACTATTATTGTTCTACTGCTAAGGCTTGTTGTTGTTGTTGTTGTTGTTGTGCTACTAGGGCTGATTTTTGTGCTTGTTGTTGTTGTGTAACTAAGGTTGCTTGTTGTTGTTTCTTATGTTGGACTACTTACTGGTAAGCCTATTTTGCTTGATGCAAAGTTAAGGAATGCACTTGCAATGTAGGATAAATCACTGGTTGGGACATCTATGATAGGTTTTGGGTGTTAATGTTTTATGCAAGTTGTAGATTGTTGATGAGAGGTTGGGATTTTTCTTGATTTAACATCCATTTAAAGATAGTTGATTGGGATGGAGGAACATAATATTGAGGTGCAATTTTATTTTGCATGATGTGGGGGACCAAGGGAAAATATGATGTTGGTACAATTTGGTATTGCGATGGTAATGACACTTTAAGACCTTGTATCTGATTGAAAGGGTTCCCTTGACCAAAGGGTATGTTATTTCCTTGTTGTATTTGAGGTGGGATCAAGGTATGACATTGGTTGATGGGATTTGTAACCAAGGTGTTATTTTGATTCGAGTCGATGATAGATGGGTTTTATGTGGATGGTAGATTAACTTGGCTATCTTGGGTAACCACTTGTTTTGATGTGTTAATGTGGTTGCTTGAGCTACTTCTCAAGGGTTGAATTTGCGTGAGAGTATTAATCTTCCCTTATTTTCCTACTTGAGGCACTTGGTTCACATTACCTTGCATATATTTAGGCATACTTGGGGTATTTGTTATGAACTTATGATGGATGAAGATGGTTGTGCTTGAAGTGTCAAGGTTGTTGTGGCATCATGGAACATAAGTGGTTTGCCAAATGTTGGTGTCCAACTCGTGTTTTGGGGAAGGTTTACGGTTAATGGAATGTTCATATTGTGAATACCCATAGTTTTCTTTGTTCCTAGACATGAAGTGAGACCAAGGTTGGTTCCTAGCATAGTTGTAAGACTAGATATTAAGGGTTGAATTGGTAAAAAGGATGGAGTTGGTTGAGTCTTAGATGAACTCAAGCCTTGTGTCAATGATTGGGAAAAAAATATGGGGTAATTGGAGCCATGTTTTATAAAGCTTAATGTTCCATGATTTCTTCCCTAGTAAGTCCAAATGGATTGTTTGTGACATCTTAAATCTCATATGGTCCTAATGGAGATGATAGTTGTTGTGATGGGGTAACTTGACTTCTAGGATCAAAATATTGAGGATTTGGATCACTTGAGGTGAATGTGACTTTAGCTCTCTCCATGATTCTCTTGTGTTGTGATCTTATCTTTACCATAAATTTTGGGTCACCTATGGGAGAGTTATGTTGAGATGTATAATGTTTGAACTCTCTAGTTGACTCAAATCTAGGTAAAATGGATGGTATAAGTATTTTTGGAGCAATGGTGATAATGGAAGAAGAAAAGGTGAATGATCTATGAAGTGATCTTTACAAACATTTTGGGATATAAATTTTGACTTAATTTTGATGTTTTGATGTTTTGATAAAGGATTTTTATGAACTTGGAAATATTTAAGGTAGACTCATGACCTTCAAGATAAGCTAGTTATAAGATGATAACTAACTTAGCCAAATGCATGGAAAATGATTCATTTCACATACAAAGTCACTAAATTAGCATTTAGTTGATTGATGTTTAAGTCACAAAGTGTTGGTGTGTTCAAAATTTTACAAAGTTTGATAAAGTGAAGGATGAAAATATCATGAAGGATGGGTGAAATTTTTGACTCAATTTTACCTAGAGTGAACCTTTATTTTGCAAGACCAAGGTGATGAGAAACATTTCATGCCTCTAAAGTGATAATACTCCAAGAACTCAATTATTTTGGTAAAATAGGACTCAAATGATTTTGGAAATAGGGCCCAATTATTTTGGCAAAGTGAAACTCAATTATTTTAGATAATAAAGCATGGACTCAACATTTTGCAATGTTATCCTTATCTCAATTTGTTTATTTTGGGGAGTCAAATTTTGAACATACGTCAATGTGGGGTGTTCATTTGATTTACTCTTGGTTTAATGAGGTTATTTTTACCACATGCACTTTTCTTTATTATGTTTTCAAAATAAATGTCTATGTCAAAAACACCATAAATTTCACAATGTCCATTTTATGAGAAGGATGAAGTTTGAGCCATAGTTTCTTATGTTAAATTTGTAAAATATTGATTGAGATATAGGTCAATATATTTAGAAATATCCAAGGATAGAAATCCCTAGGACAAGTAGTAATCTCAAGGATATTTCAAAAGGAATCCATATTTAAGCCAAAGTGTTTGAAATTTTTAGGTAGATAGTGAATGTTTGTTTGTAACATTTTGGAACCAATCAATGCATCAAACTAACTCACAATCATCTACAATCATAGGTTGAAATGGCCATACTTTTTGAGTCCCCAGTAGAATTTATACAAATACTAAGACATTGAAAATAGTTAGAGATTTGATGAAACTGGCTCCCATCTACGACACAGATCTTGGGACCACCAAATCTCAAAATCCTGAAGATCCTAATGATTTTTTGTTTCAACAATGAATATTAAAAATGTGGGCTGGCTTCAGAATGATCGTTCTTGTACCAACAAGTATTAGGGATTTTGGATTCTAAACAATGGTTCATAATAAGGGCTTTCAGTTTAAGGGATGCTATGATAAAATCCATCGAGAGGTCTCCCAACCCTTAGAACAAGGGATTTTCACATCATAAAGATACTATGGGAGAGCTATCACTTATCATTTCCCATTGATCACAATTTTGATTGGAACAACACATATATACAGTGGTTCAGAAGAGCTTAGCTTTAGCTCGTTACCCCATGGTTCATTCCCTCCTTTCAAAGTGAGGAGGTAGGTCCTCTAAAGATAAACAATAGTAAGGATGAAATTTTTTAGTTTTGTCATCTTAGTTTGCATGAAACAAGGAGATAACACACACCACGCCTTTTTCCTACACTAGCAAGGGGTTCATTTTTAATCCAAATTGAAAGATGTAGGTGATTTTGCAAAGTGTTAAGGAATTTCTTTTTTTCTCAAGATCATCGAGTGGAGCAAGGGAATTGCATACACATTCAATAACACATCTGTAAATCAAAACAAAACAAAAACATAAATTTTATTCCCTAAACCTAAGATGAATTCATTATGCACCAAACGAAATTTTAAGTTGCCTTGTTCAATTTTAGACCCAAAATACAATGATGAAATGAGGGTTCAATTTTAGTCCCATTTGAGTGTTCATTTTAAACCAAAATGAAATTTAGTGAGTCCTAGAAAAAAAAGTAAGAAAGCATAAGATCTTGGGTTATAATTGCCCCAAAGTATCAAACGCTTGTTACAATTATAGTTCAAATGATAATAGTATGCTTCTTTTCTTCAAGTTGTATTGTCCAAACTCGCAAAACCCTAGAAAACAAAACAAGAAGTTAGAGACATGTTAGAAATCAAATGAAATCAAAATTTTTAAAAACATGTCAAAATTTAAAGCAAATGTGAGGTTGTTTGGTTCAATTTTATCCAAATTTGAAAGCTAATTCATTTTATCATTTCAAGTGTTTCAGAACCATTTTTATAAAATTAGACTATAACAACTTGAGATAATGATAACTTTCTCAAATCTTGATCAATTTTGTAATCGTAAAATGTTTTAGAAAGCTAAACATGAGATCTTCAAAACTCAACAACCTTTCTACAAGATTAGTCATGTAGAATTCATTAAAAATTAAGGAAAATCATACATTTAAGAGATTAAACCCAAATTAGAAAAAATAGAATAATTGATCGTGGACAACAACTTGAGATAATGACAACTTTGACAAATCTTGATCAATTTTAAAATCGTAATTTTTTTTGGAAAGCTAAACATGAGAACTTCAAAACCCAACAACCTTGATCCAAGATTAGTCTTGTAGAATTCATAAAAAATTAAGAAAAATCATGCATTTACGAGATTAAACCCAAAATATTAAAGTCCAACCTCCTTCTAGCACCAAAATGTGACCAATGACATAGTGAAGGTTAACTACATCTGAACCTTAGGAATTTTAGCCATATTTGACCCACTTAGCATTAATACCAATAAGATCATTCATTGTAAACAAAGACAACCAAACAATTAAACTAACATTCTAAATCATCAAAGCTTGAAAAACCTATAATATAAGACATTGAAACTTATCCTATTGGGGGAGTGGTATCACATTGATGTGGAATGGTGACACTTTCCCAATCCCCTAGATAATGAGCTTGTTTCAATTAGTTTTATTGAAGAAAAACTGATGAAACCATTGATAGATGTGTATGAAAACATTTTTTAAAACTAAATGAATATGATGCAAGCTATTTTAACATGATTTATGCTAATATGATTGATATGGGTGTATGCAAAAATAATCTAAATGTATGCAAGCTTAAAAGGATTAAAATTCTAACTAACAAATAAACTAAATCTATGCATCTATGTTATCATGGAAGATATTAATGGAAGCTTAAAGCTAATATGCAACTAAAAATGAACTAAAAATACTAAATGTGTGTAAATTAAGAGTGTGAGTGTGAGTGAATTCAATAGGATAAGTTTTCAATTGAAAGGGAGATCCATTTGTCTCCAAATGGTGTTGTATTTATACGAAATCAAATGAAAAATGAAACCCACTAATATTGAAAAAGCTAATAAATTGTCAAAAAGGAAAGAATATGGAGGCATGAATCATGGATTCTCATCAACAACTGAGAATGCAAGATGATATTTAAACAAGGGTTCTCATGTGTTCCAAACAAACACATTTTTTATCCACACACATAGGCACACAATAACTTTCCCAAGAAGTCACAAGTTTAGCATGCTCAAGAAGCCAAGTGAGAATATCCCTTTTTCAAATGATTGGCGGAGAGAGAATATACTTTGGAATATTCTCATGGGTGAGGATAAAAGGATACTTTGTGATTTAAAACAAAGTTTTAATTGTGCAAAAAGGGGAAGGAATATTCCATGGGAATATTCCCCTTTTGGAGGAATGTGCAAAGAAGGAACATTTCCTTTCAAGTGGAAGAATTAGTAATTTGATAATTAAAAAAAAGTTTGAAATTTTCAAATTATGAGAATTATATGATATTCATTAAATAATTGATTTAATGGAGATCAAATTAAAAAGCAATGGATGAGATTTATTTGATCTACCAATGGTCACAAATGAAAGGAGGATGAAACATGGATCAAGGATTCTCATCAATGGATGAGAATCAAAGATCACATGGATCAGGAAAAGATCAAGGGCTCATAATCATGCAAAAAAAAACACTTTGCAACAACTTTAAAAAGTTGTTTCAAAGATTGTTTGGAGTAATCATTACCTTTTTTTGGAGGAAAATAGGATAATATTCCTTTGGAATATTCCCTATGCAAGTTGATGAGAGGGAAATGATCAATTTAGTTAAATAAAACTAAATTTAAATGTGAAAGATGAGGAATGCGAGGATATTCATTAAGTTATTGATTTATTTAATGAAATGGAGATGCAAATATGATATTTAATCAAATAGTTTAGATTATTTAATTAAATAAGAAGAATTAGGGTTAAAATTAAATAATTTGCATTATTTAATTAAATCGGATGAAATTTCAATGTGAGAGGGGGTGAATTAACACAATTAGGTCAATAAGATTAATAGGTGAAAATAAGGAATTTAATTAAATAATTAGGCTTATTTAATTAAACAAGCGAAAAGAGGATGGGTTTGAGAATGAAATGATCTTAGTTAGCCAATGTGATCTATTGAGACAATTTTTAAGTGTCTACAGGTCCTCCCTTAATGAGACCATATTTTTGAATTTTATTCTAGTGGGAATTTAATTATCTTTCTTTCCAGATCTAGTGTCGGCCTTAGTTCTTTGAATTTTGGGGTTAATCTCTTGATTTAGTATAAATAAGGGGTTAATTCACATTGTTTCTCTTAGCAATTCAATATAAGAAATTGTAAGTATTCAAGCATCCAATTGATCAAGCATTAGAGAATTTACAAGGAATTTCTAGATTTCAAGTCATTATTGCAGCAATTAAATGTCTTATCATCATGTCAAGGGTTTAATGCATGCATGTGTGTTGAGCTAAGAAGTGAAATGTTGCGTTGAGGATTCATTTACAAGAATCATCTTACATCCAAGATCTACATTCTTCATGGCCACTACATGTTACTAGACAAATTTGATTCACGCGACAAATTTCAAGGTGACATCATTTGCATTATTGCACTTTCATGCTTAATTTCATTCATTTCATAAATTGGTTTAATTACCTTCAAGGGGTTTTACTGAGACAAACCCTTATTCACTAACAAATCAATATTTTTTCTTCTCGTTGAGTGTGTTATTGCAGATTTATAGGTTGAAGATCAAGTTGAGAAATATTTGGAGCAAAGTTGTCCAATTTGAAAAGGTTCTAAAGTTGTCATTCAAGGTGCAAGATCACTGAAAGAGCTATACAAAATTAACTATAGGCTTCCAAAACTTGATAACGAAGATTTCAAGAGTCCAGAAATCAAGGTACAAGATCCTAAAATCATTTTTTCAAAATCCTAAAAAGACCCATTCACCACTGAAGGTGAATGAGTCCTCCATAGCTCAAAAACAAATTTCTAGCCAGGTACATGGGTGCTGGCAAGAAGTTGAGTCCACTTTTTGGCCAAAAAGTGGAAGTGTTTTCCCTGATTTTCAGAATTTGACACTTTGACCTTAAAATTTGAAGCACTTATAGATGGATTCTTCAAAAAATTCACTAATCATAAAATGTAGTACTTAGAGTCTAGTTTCCAAATATGTAATTTATTTCAATACCCATATTGTACAAATTGAGTTTCAATAGGGATTTGTAAAAACCACTGTTTAAAAGTCATTTCTTTTTACCATACCATGCACATGTACAACATCCATATTTTGACTTAAATTATCATATTTTTGTAAATCCTTTTGGGAAAAGATTTGTGACTCACTGAAACTTGCCTTGGATATTTTTTTGTAATTTTTTATTGAATTTTATTTTTGTTAATTTTTTATCAGGGATATTTGTCATTTAGAAAACTCGTCGTGTACGACACGCATAAGATGACCTAAAGTTATCATTTTTTGCAATTTTTTTTTAATTGAAAATAATTGTTTGAATTTTTCCCTTGTGCAATCTGTTCGTCAAAATGTTATGTTGATCAAAAGTTATTAAAATAGTAAAAAACTATGATATTTAAAGTTTCCGAACCAATTTCATTAGAAATTAATTGAAAAATAGAAAAATAATCCAATTGTAAAAACAATTACATATTTTGAATCTAAATTGTCTCATCTAAAATGGGTTTTAATTTCGTGAAAACATTCTACAAAAAAAGTCGTCAACCATATGTCCAAATTCGGTAGTTTTCTCTAACATTGTTAGAACCTTCAACTTGTAGGTCAAACCAGGTTGAAAGCCTAGGTTTGGACTCCCAATGCTTTTCCCGAACTAAAACCCAAGACAAAAACTCGACTATAAAGAAAAACCAATTTGAAATTTTAAAAATTTAATAAAAAATCATTTTTTATGCTTTTACAAAACGAGATCCCTTTTGAAAATTGCCAAAATGGAAAAATTCTATTTTTGAAAGTTTTCAAAATGGACAGTTTAAATGAAAACTTTTCAAAAACAGGATCTCTTTTGAAAAGTTGAAAGGAAAATTTCCATTTTGGAAAATTTTCAAAACGAGATCCTGTTTTGGAAATATTCCAAAAATGGAAATTTTTAAAAACTAGATCCCGTTTTATAAAATACGGGATCCTGTTTTTTAAAATAAGAGATCCCGTTTTTTAAAAATAGGATCCCATTTTTTAATTTTAGGTTCAAGATCTCGAACCTAAACGGGATCCTGTTTATTAGAAACGAGATCCTGTTTTTGCAATGCCGATTTTGTTTTTTTCGCTAAGGCAAAAACTTCCACGTTTCGTGAACTCAACTTCTTGTACTTACCCACACAACATTTTATGCTCTTAAAAAATTCCTCATAGTTGCTATAACAATTAGGTTGCATTTTTAGTTTTTTTAGCATCATATTTGGCATAATTTGAGGTGTTTAGGGCCTTGAAAAATAAGTGATCCATCACATTGCTCACAACATTGGGTTGATCCTATTTTCACCCTATAAAATAAAAAAATAAAACTCCATCATATTTATCCAAACAAATGAAATGATGCATACAATGAGTAAGTCTTTCTCACCACCCAGCCATATTGGCATCATGAATCCACATGGACTCTAGTCAATCCCTCGAGCAAGTAATGAACTACCAATAAACATAGTTTATTATTAATAATCATAAAATTATAGGCACTGAGTGAGTGGGTATGCAACCCTTTCTGAGGACTAATTTCCCTTAACAGTTCTATATCGGTTTCCACCCACTTGGATGAAACATAGCTAATTTTTAGACATTTAAAAATTATTTTATATAATGTATTGCATAAAGAGATTGGTTTATACTCTATAAAGGGAGTATATTGAAATTATTTTATGAATCAATGTTATAACTATATTATTAATATCTTTGGTGAATCTTCTTTCTCCTTCTAAAATCCTCTAGGATTCCTCATATTTCCCTCCCAACTATGTGCCAACTAGTCTAATAGAAAATTGTCAGGAATCTATTGGACCTCAGTTCCTTATCGAGATGAAGCTAAAAAGTACCCTCTTTGATTTCCTCTTCAATGAGTGGCTCCATTAGCTTTTTTTTATCACTATAATTTATGATCTTCATGATACAACTATTTATATCTATTTTAGATAATATATCTACCCCCCTTTCCATAGCTAGAATGTGGCTAAAGAAATCAATTTCAATGTTCTCTATATCCCACATCTTCTATACCTTCTTACCATCTTTGTCGTGAATCCAACATATCCTATTTTTCATCCTTTTGGATTTAACTGAGTTGTGAAATAATTTCATATTGTGATCCCATTCCATTAGCTAGGTTTCCCTTGCTTTAGCTTTCTACAATAATTCCTCCCTTTCTAAAAATTTAGACCATTCCTCCCACAAATATTTCTCCTTTTATAAATATTCTTAGACCATCCCATGCTTTATGATTTTCTCATTTGGTTCCTCCATTTTCATTTCCACTCTTTTATTTTATCTAGAAATACTTTTAAAGGGTTGTATGTATTTTATTATTTTAGCTTCTTTATATATGCCATCTTTTGTGTGAAAATAAAGGTCTTTGTACAATCTATTTTGGGATATTTTGACCATAATATGTGGATAACATAAATTAGATCCATTCTCCTCATCCACATTCTTTTGATTTTTAAATAGCTTATCCTCAATGGAGAATCTCTTCTTATTTCTAAATTGATGAAGAAGGGGTTAGAAATAGCTATTGGTTTAATCTTAGACTCCAATTTAACAAATTTACAAAGCCAATCCACATACATCAAGAATCACTCAAACCTTTTCAATATATTAGTGAACCCTTCTCTTCTATTTGTCCAGGTATATATCCCATTTTTGGGAAGAATGTCTCCACACCTATTTATTTATAAAAAGTTCCAAAAATATTTGATTATTTTATATTTAGATCTCAACCCCCCACAAATTTTCTTCAATTTCAAAATTGTATTTAAGTCACCTCTAAGCATATATTATTTATCTAATATTTCTATTTTAGATGAAAATGTTTCCCATAATTTATTTTTTCATTTTTTTTAATTAGGCCATACACATTAAAAATAAAAATATTTTAACTCTGATGAAAAATACCTATCTTCACAATAATCCAATTAAATTTCTCCTTGATCTCCTATACTTCAACTATAGATAGATTCCTTCACTCATAATTTTGTTTCCTATAGAAGCACTATGTTGACACATAATTTTTCCAAATAGTGTTTGGTCATACATCATTTTTTAGAGGTATTTAAGCCCTAAAAATTCCATGTTATGATATTCATTTCTCTCTAAGGGAGGTGTTTCCTCCCTTTGAACTTAGAATCTATTCCTTAATGTTGGATAATATTTTTTCATTCCCGATTTTTCTTACTTCTATTTGTTGGTATTTATTATTTTATTCATTTCCATTATTATGTTATGATTGATTTCTTTTGATATCGATTTGATTATGCATCTAACGACGACAATGCCTAGTTCATCAAGCTCTAAAATACTCA
Organism: Sequoiadendron giganteum; assembly: GCA_007115665.2. Lineage (NCBI taxonomy): Eukaryota > Viridiplantae > Streptophyta > Pinopsida > Cupressales > Cupressaceae > Sequoiadendron > Sequoiadendron giganteum. The sequence continues at coordinate 68,382,598 of CM021105.1, forward strand.
TCCTTCAACTATTGTCCTCCTTTCTTATCCCTTATACCATCATGTATTGATGATTTCCTCTCCCTTCTTCAAATTCTCTCCCTTTTTCTTTTCTTGGATCCTATCCATTACTGATCTATCTAGTAATCCTAACCCTTTATGAGTTGTAGCCACCATACTCGAGCATATGTTCCTTTCATTTTAGATTGCTTCTTCTTCTTTGGACCCCATTTATTTCTCCCTCCACACCTCTATTAGTTTTTTGTAATTTCTCTCTACAACATTCCATTTCCTAGTGCCTCCTACTTTTGCATTCAAGACAAAGAAAATTCTTATTTTATAGTTGGTGAATGATTCCATTCTTTGTAATGTGTATTTATGTATAGTTATGCCAATATTGGGTTAATGTGTGCCACACAAATTATTCTATAAAAATATGAATTCAATTTAGTGAAACCTTCATCTATTTATCATCCCCATATTGTCTCCTATCTCTCTTAATCTTCTTCTAGTTTAGAATTCTAGGGGTAAGTTATATAGCCTTATCCATATCGACTTCGGTTGTGGAATATATGATAGTGGATCAAAATTTAGTGCCTATTTCTATATGTACAATGCTTATTTTTTCAATTTCCATGGTCATTTCCCAATATCTCTATCCACCTTTCATTATCAAATTATACATAAAAGAAACAGTTTAAATTCTTAAATTTTAAAGTGGAACAATCTTTCCAATTTTCTACAATACACGTTTCTATCTGCTCTTGCCTATATTTATTCCTGAATCTTCTAATCACTATGTATTATAACTTACTATTGATAGACATTTCAACAAAGAAATCTATTATTATTTTTCCTTCCAATGATTTTGTAATTTCCAATTTGGACCTTCAACCTTTATCCCTTCCCATTCTCATTTCTTTTGATTTTTTCAATGAAATGCAAATTCACCGCCATGACAAATTCACCTCATGTAAAATTCACCACCAGCAATTCACTGCCATGGAAAATTAATCACATTAATATTTTTTAATATATATTTTGAAAACATTGAAATTTAATTTTGCAAAAAAATAATTTTCACCTCCATTACAATTTATTAACAATTTTATGAACAATTTTCCTTATAATTTAAGCATGGTATAATGCCCACAAAAGGTCCTCCACAGTCCATTTCTACTACACACATGGCATATAAGCTTTCATTTTCATCATTCTTTTATTGTTTCATGCAATGATCTATTTAATTTTTTAAAATAAAAAAGCCACTTAGATTTTATCAAACTAAAAAAGGTAGGAAAAAAATGTTCCTTGATGGTTATTTCTTTTACAAAAAAAACTAACTTGAATTTTTTTCGGTGGAGATGTGAAGATTATAAAAAAACCAAGTGTCATGATTGAATGAATACTAAAGGTGACATGATCATTAAACAATTTAAGGAACATGTAACCATATTCTAGATATAGTGAAAGTTGAATCCACTAAAATTTTGAATGATATTAGTCATACTGCTAAAATTATATTTGATATGTTGTTGTATAGGAGAGAATTTTCACCCCTTAGGAAAATTCCCCTTTTACCCTTCCTCACTTTAGAAAACAAAATTTAGAGGTTTAATTCCACCTAAGCTCACTACCTTTGTTCCACTTGGCATTTATCTTGTGTGTCAGTAGAGGAAAAACTATTGGAGACGCCCACATAGTGTGGAGACGTCCACACGGTGTGTAGACATCCATGCAGTGCACTTATGTCCCTGATAGATTCCCACGTTTGGAACCCGCAGAGGCATTAGATTTCCCATTGGGAGTTGACTTATAACACCCTCTTTGGCCGACCAACCTGAATATGGCCGTTTTCTTCACTATTTTCATCATATTCACTCATTCTCATTCCATTTGAGAGATGGTTGATCTCTTCACATCCTTTCTATATCCCCTAATTTCTCTTAATTCTTCACAAAATCTGAGTAGTCTCCTTAGCATTCTACAATCTCTTCACAAGCTCCAAGCAACTTCTTCACCATCCCTTCAATCTCAAGCAACACTTTACACTTCATAGAAGCAACATCAACACTGCATCACTTTAGTAGAGAAAGTGTGGAATGAAACACCATGACAACAGAGGCTTGAGTTTCTCTCATTTTCTCCCCCACTAGCCTTGAGTGCTTTGAGCAGAGGTGGTAAGCTTTGACTCCTCTCCTCTATTATTTGGTTGAGTAGCATTACACTATTTTGTAGTGCTTTTTTGTACTTTACTTCGTTTCCTACTTTTCTCTTTATCTATCTCGCTATCCGTGGAGGTGGGAACACCAAAATGGGGGTTTCACTGAGGCAAACCCCTATACAGCTCCAACAATTTCTCTCTTTCTTATGCACAAGTATTGAAGACATTCATGATCTGGAGGCTTCATCGCTCGCATGGTTGTAAGAATTTCCTTTCCCTTCTTATCTTTATCACTTCTATTTCAATCTATTTCAACATTATCACATTCTGTTATTTTCCAGTACTCTTGAAGTTCCCAGTAATGAGATTGCTAGTAGTCACTTAGTTGTTCTATGAGATAAACCTACTTTATGGTCTGTACTAGATGCTAACATGCCTCAGGGACACCAACGCACCACACTGTCATCTATGTTCTACTATGTCATCCTTTGGCCGAGAGCTTGCTAGTTTGTCCAAATATTCTTTGTAACCTACAATTCTAGTTCTAGAACTCTCACCGTTGTTCCTTGAGGTAGTTTAGGGCAGTTTTCCTTGTGAGGCTCTCTAAATGAAGAGAAATCTTGAGTAGTGAATCCCCCTTGCCTACAACTACAATTTGTAATAGGAAGTGATGTTGCTAAATGCAATTGTCATGGCCCAAAAAATTACACAAAAAAAAAAATATAACCATCATTTGTTTTTTAATAATACACATGAACATTAAAAATTATTAACTACACATGATAGTAACATAATAATGATAAGGTGCATATTAAATACATCTAATTAATTTTAATTAATATTTATATCAACATTTGGCCAAACCCAACCCAGGTCAAGTGGGTAGGGGTGGGGTATTTTGTGACCATAGGGGTAGGTTTGTGATGGCTTATCCAGTTAATTTGGGAGTTCAATCTTCTACTTTTTTTGACATGGTAGCGACCTTCTATGGAATTAAAGTTTCCACACAAGCTAGGTTTTCTAACTTAGTCATTGAAGGGTTCTTGAGAAATATGGTTCTTATGCTAACTAGACTTACTTCTCCTTACTGGACTCTTTAAGACCCCGTGTCCTTATCTTGCAATCTAATGATTTCCCTTGGGAATTGTAGAGTGTATCATGTGTCTAGGGGTAGTAATAAATTCATCGATGCATTAGCAAATCTAGGAGATTTTTCTCATAATTTGGAAAAATGGGATAATATCTACCATATCCCAAGTAAGGTGCTTGAATTAATTGAAAATAATGTCAACGAACTACCCAATTGACATTGGGCTAGATTTTTTTTCAACTTGTTTTGATAGTTGCCACACTTGTCATTTATGGAAATTTAAGCTTCCTAATCACTTTTTGATGGGTCATTATTATCTCCATTAATTATTGGTATCTCATTGCTTTGATTTTTTTGGGTGGCAAGATGGGTGGAGATTTAGTCCAAGAGGAACCTAGTACTTGTGATGGTTGGAAGCAGGATATAGAGGTCTCAAGGATTCTTGAAAGGGGAAAGTTGGCCTCGTACGTGGAGGGGATGCAGAGTGTTAACCCCAAATTATCCATGGAATTCACCAATTTGTGGGTGGACGGGACTATTATCGTGGGCAATATTTATTTTATGGTGTCCCCTAAACTTATTGCACAGGGTATAGGGCTTTGTTTGAAGGGTATTTTCTTCCCACATAATTCCAAGAGCCATTACTATGAGGACATGAAACAGTTCCTGAAAGAGGGTGACAAGGTGAATTGGTTGTAGAATGGTTTCAATCGTATAGACCTCCCCGAGGTTTGGAGCACCATTATTGAAATTATCATGAGGTATGTCACTATGGAAGGGCATTTATGCCACTTCCATGCCCACCTTTTCCCCATGCTCAACCATTTTAGGTAAAATATTAAGATGAGTTTCCCCTTCTAGATTATGTCTTCATTTGAGCAATCTATCAGAAATTTCCAAGCCAAAAGTAACAAATTACCCCTTCATTAGGGTTTAATCTTCCATTTATGTATTTCATGAGGATTTTCTTCCCTCCCCTACTACTGTGCGCAAGAACACTTTGACTATTCTGGACCTCATGAATCCCCCGGGAGACCCAAACTCTTCTGTCACTATAGACAAAATGCATCCTTCCATTCACTATAGCACCTGGGCTTAGGGTAAAGCCCCTGCTAATGATAATACCCCTCTCGTCCCTATCAAATGCAAGCCCCTATTGGAGCCCACAACTATGAAAATTTATTCTAGGTTGGTGGAGTCTGATAATACCAATGATGATGATGATTCATGGAACCCCACTTAGGCTAATTATCCTATCCACTCCTCAACTTAGAGCCACAACTCAGAGGTCCCCAAAAGCCTACCCATTTCTAACCCTAGCACTCATAATTCCCCCAGTGTGTGTCAAATTAGAGGAACCTAGGATTGAACCTAGGTCAATTTGTATCCCTACCGACCCCATAAGTAAAAAATTGAATGAAATCTCTGATACTATCAATTTTCATAAGGATATTATGAAATGGATCTTGGGCTAGCTGGTTAGTGCTAAAGAGAGGATACAAATTTAGGAGGATAAGGTGTTGGAACAATAGGTTATGTGACCTAGGGAGGCAGAGAACAAAATGCTTTGGGACATGATTACCTCATTAGCCAGGTACTTTGAGAGGTGGGAAAGGTGGGAAAAAGAGCTGGATGATCTTTGGGCCATTGATGAGTCCGAGGAAGATAAGAAGTGTAACTTATTGGTGGGTGATCCCACAATAGTGGTTTACAATTTTTCGCCAAACTGCACATTGAAATTATTATTTTTAATTAAATCTTCACATTCAGGCACCTATAGCGGATAAACCGTGAGGAATTTGAAGATGACGCGAACTAGAGTCTCATCACATTTTTTTTGTAGATTCTAAAAATATTTTTTTCAAATTTTTTGGAATAAGATTGCACTTCTTTTTCCATCTCCCATGAAAATTGGGTTTTTTTAAAAAAACAACATTTTAAAAAAGTGACGCTCACCGTATACAAAATAACCTTTTTTGTATGAAGGATAAAATTCTAATTTTTTCGAATTTAGATTTATAACTATGATATCTAGAACTTTCATTTGGTTTCATAATTTTTTATTGAATATTTTTTCCTTAATAGGGTTTCCAAGTCAAACCAATTACAATTCAGACATAGGCGGACTATATACAACATAACGTTTTTTGTATGTATCGAAATTCAATTTTATTTTTTTAATGGATCAAGGACATCAATACCCAGCATGAACATATTTAAAAAAAATTATTTTGATAATTTTCTATTTTTCCACATGTGGAAAATAGAGAGCTTGATTTTCGGTGAAAAACCTATGTTTAATAAAAGTAAAAAAACACATACATAATAAAACCAAAACACATTAAAATTATATTCGTGGGATAGCTCATTTCGAGGAATACCATAATCATTTGAAATAAATTTGAAATGAATTCATTTGATCCCCCAAAAGGTAAATGAAAAGTGATTTTGTATCAGCATTTTGATAGGTGTAAAGGAGACTCATTTATAGGCATGGTTTAAAACTAGCAAGGTTCTATCCAAGGGGGTTTGATCTAAGGTGGTTTGATCAAACCCTCTTCAATTAGAATCCTTAAAATAGAAATTTTAAAGGCTTAAATCATTATATTTTCTAAAAATATTTGATTTCAGCAAAAATCAGTTCCTCTCAAAAATTATAAACCAGCTTTATGGGATCACCCTGGTTGAAATTGATGCCATTCACTAGAACCAAGAGAACGCATGCAGTGCTTGAGGTTTATTACCAGCTACAACAAAGAAAATGTGAAAAATATGACCATCACTTTTCAAGTGTTTTAGGATGAGATAAGAAAGAGTTGGGGGAAGCAACTGGTGGAAGGGGAGGTCGATGGTCAAGTGTAGAAGAAAAAAGGAAAGACAATGGACACTTCACCTCGTGATGTTACCAAGGATACCTAGGTCATTTTCAAGGGCCTATTACTTTCGAGAAGAAGCTCGAGTTCCTATCCCAGGAGTGGAACGTGATCACTGGTCTCAAGATTTTAGGACCTGTAGGTGTCTAGTGGTTTTGTACTGGTCCCAAAACTTTCTTGTAGTCTCTTTTTGTTGTTTTTTCCCTTCTAGTTGAACTGTTTAAGCTCCAGTTTACGTTTACTTTTTTTTTGGTTTTCTCACTACTCGTGAGCCCCTAGATTTCCTCTATGACTGGTTTGTAATGGGTACTAGTCCTTCTAGTTTTAATATAATCAAAACATTTATATCAACATTATACTTCTCTGAATTCCTTACCATTCCCTTCTAATATTTTTATTTACTTGTATTACTAGTATTACACTATTATTCTTGTTAAGCAATAACTATAACATTATCATAGTACTTAACATTTATTTTCCCTATCTTAATACCACCCGATCTAATGTGGATGTCACTCACAATACTCATATTTATTAATCCCCATACTAATATTATTGTTACAATTTACCCTAAACATTTAATTATAAATATTTACTAATATTACCAATCTAAAATCTACTCCTAATAAAGTTAAGATTATGGAATCACAAGTGTAGTTACTACTATGGTTACTAACCTCACCAATTATATAATTTTTAACCTTTACCACTTACTATTCCATTTGTAGTATTACTCTAAAAAACCAAATTACTCAACTACTAATACTAATGACTCAACGATTGCATTACTCCTAACATTAATATTAATATTATCCATATTGTCTATATCCTTACCAATGATGTTATTGTGATTAAAAATCACAGCAGTAATATCATCAAAAGATAAAGTATTCATTACTCTAAATTTGGAATTTTTCTTAATTAATAATGATAGTACAATAATATCAATAATTTAACTTTATGTGAAGATCCAAGCAACCCAATTCCAACTAGCATTTACCCAATTTATACCTAGCAATGATCCGAGTAACGACCAAGATCTTAATGGTTACCAACTAACCGACAACCCAACTACTAGAACTTGACACTTCACCAACCACATTTCAATTCCAAGGCATTCTTGAACTTCAACATTGAATAATACATTATTACCTTAATGTAGGTCAAGAGGAAGATTGATAATCCTGCACCTCCTATTAACAACATTAGCTAAGACAATTCTAATCAAACTTATTGAAGGTCTATGTATAAAGATGGCATAAAGAACAATTGCTTTAACAAAAAATGGATAAGAACACTTTCAAGAAGTGACCATTGAATTCATTAAAATGGGAATGTCATAATGACTAAGTAAAACCAATAAAATGATAATTCAAGACTTTTAACACAATTGGTTACTACAGTTTTCCCTAATTTCACTAGACACCCAAATTGTAGTTTTAAGGAATATCCATTAATAACATCTATGCAAGAACTATCTAGTCTAAGCCACAAAACCAATCCTATTGAGATCAATTGTTGTGACAGAATGTCTTCTACTAGCATTAGTTTAGTCTATTTGATCTTGAGACCTAAAACTTAATACCACGAAAATCTAGAGTAAAACGAATTATGTATTTGATTCAAAATTGCTTAAACCCCAACTACAATTGTTTAAATTGTATTCCCTTGCAAATACTAATCAGAACAAATTCAAGGAACTTTCAAACAATTACTTAAATTACTAAATGAAAACTGATTCCTTAACACATAACTACTCACTTCTAACCACTTCTTCTTCAAATACAAGATTTCTTGGAAGATTATGTTTTAGTGGAATGTTCACTGTCCAATTTATTTGTAGGTTCATTCACAGGGGAAAAACTTCATGCAGGCTCAAAGCAAAATTATGTCTCCTATGCACTGTTCACAGGTAACAAAGGCATAAACATAAACCAATGCAGATTATATGGTTCAAATTTATTGATGACAGGTTGATTGTTTCCAGACTTGACACTTTCAAAGCAAAATCATGTCTCCTATGCACTGTTGACAGGTAATAAAGGCATAAACATAAACCAATGCAGATTATATGGTTCAAATTTATTGATGACAGGTTGGTTGTTTCCAGACTTGACACTTTCAGGGGTATCTATTAGTTGCAAGTATCATCTATGAAGGATCGTCCTTTAAATCAGCAAATATAAAGAATTTTTAGAGCAGAGGCTTGGTATAGATGAAGATCATCAGCAGATTTTCTTGCATATCAAACCTCATTACAACTCGTATATATAAATGGACGGACTATAGATGAAGAAATCAGATCACAAAGAGTTGAAAGCACAATACAAAGTATGATAGAGATACAGAATAAATCAGAAGCAGCGACAAAAATATATGATGGCGAAAATTATATATCATTGAATAAGATGTATGACGTTATTTAAAAGTTTCATTACAAAAATAAATTTAAAAAGTTTATACATTCTTTAATCGAATGAAGTGAGCCCCTTTTTATTGTTCATGGGTGTCACAGGGAGGGGACCGAGCCCTCCATGGTCGGCCCCAAGAGGGGTTCGACTAGCGGGTTGAGCCTTTTAAAAACCCTTTATTAAGCTTTCCTTAACTCTTTTGAAGTGAGCCTTTCTTTTATTTAAATGTTTAAGACATTTCTTTCATAAGCTTATTATATTTCTTTTAAAGAAACATTAACACTTTAGGGCTTTAATATATGTATATTTTAAAATGAAATAAATTAGTATATAAATTAAATATTAATTTATATAATTTATGTCGAGATATATCATTCTGAAGACCTAGTGGGCATATATCATTTTGTAGATCTATTTTCTTTATTTTTTAAAGAATTTGAAATACTATTAGGGTTCTTTATTTAAAAAAAAAAAAATTATGAGTTTTAGAAATTACCAAATAGCTTTATTCCACACTTCCAGTCACCACAAAGATTACATTGAAAAATAGAGACTTGCAGTCACTTGAAAAACATAGATTTACAAAGATGTTTGTAACATTAAAACCTATAAAAATACTAAAAATCTATACAAAAAATTGAGAATAGTGTAAGCTAATCATAAGTTCCCCCACTTCAACAGCTCTGCCACTTAAACAACCCTTGCAAACCATTAGTTAGATCATCAAAACTCCATGGCTTTAGGGAGAACTCAATACTTGCATTCAAATCACCTGATGAATCCATGACGAAATCATCTAAATACTCAATATTTCTATTCACATTTGTATTGTAGCGGGTCAATTAAACCACCATCAATTTCAAAAGAAATATCCATAGGGTTTTGCACAAAAATTACACCCAATGGTGGTGCCTACATGTCTATAAAACTGGACCCGTTCACATCATAGAATACAAAAGATATTTTTGGAGCTTTCACATAGAAATTATTAACCCTATCATGGGATACATCGTTTCTGTCATAATCAAAATTTAGGCTCCTTATGAGGGGAAATAGATTTCAAGGTTTTGAAACATACATCGTCATTATTAGCAGAAGGCATGAAGTTGTTCATCTCTAGATTATTATAGCTGCTGCAAATATTGCCTGAGAAGGCCTTTTGCAGATTATTACTATGATTGCTTTCATCGGCAAAGTGGCCTGTCAATTTCATAGAATAAGGAAATTTTGAATCCCCAAACCCTAGATCATCATAAGAACTTGTCTGCATCAACAACTTGAGGCCAAATACTTTTTGGGTGTCCTTCATAGATGGTTTCCCCATTTTGTTTACATTCAAACCCTCAAATGCAAATTCAAGCTTAGGATTTCATGACTTAGATTTATTTCAACGCTCCAATTTCCCCAAACCTTTCTTGCATTTCAAAGGAGATAAATCATCATCAAAATTAAGCTTGGTTTTCTTATTTCATCGGAAAACTAGCCTATCAAAATCATAGTGTAGACACTAAAATCTGCAAATGCTTCTACATTGATAGAGATTAACATTGTTAGCAAATCACAACATCCCTATGAGATATTGAACCATACTAAATAATGCAAACAAAACACTAAAAATACCAAAGAGACTCATTGAAAGCATGTAAAGTATGTTCAAACCTATCCCATAGTGGGAGTGGTGCCTCTTGAAATCTAGAAAGAAAGCCCTTTCCCACCCCCTAATAAGCAAGATTGTCAAAATGAGAGATGATGCAAATTCCAAGATTGTGCATCAAATTGTGTTGTAAGTTGTGTTGTCGAAAAGCCTTGATTTTATAGATTCAAGGTTGGAAGAGTGGGAGATTTTGATGAATGTGGGATCATTCATAAGCCAGTGACAAGATGCCACTTGTCAAGATTTGAGAGGATGATGAATGTGCAAGTTTTGGCCAATGTGCCAATTTCAAATTTGAATTTTTTTGAAATGAAATGTTTACGGAGGATGAAAGGTGCATTTAATGCCAAGTTTGACTTGTGCAAGAGACATGTGTAAGAACATTTAATGCTTCGTTGGAAGGGACAAGTCCTTTAGAGGGAAGATTCAAATTGACAGAATATTCCATCTTGATGTCCTTTTGAAAGTGATTAGAAGAATTAATAAATCAAAAAAATTATTTATTCATGCAATTGGGTGTGTTAGTTGAGAGTTTAGATTTGAATCAAGTTGAGTCAAAAGCTAGAGAATGGGTGATTATGATTAGAGGTTAATTAATCCAAATTAATTAACTTGGAGGATTTTAGGAGTTTGACATTTGATTTAAATCATTTTGATTTATTGAATCAAATGAGAAGAACTTAAGGACTTAATGAAATAATAATTTTTATTTAATTAAGCATGATGAAACTTAGGGAATTAATCAATAAATTGTTTTAATTGATTAATAGAAGAATTGGATGCATGATGTTAGTTTTGCATGTCTACATTTTGCCCCTCTTTGAAGGAATGTACTCATTGCATTGGTTCAAAGAATGATGTTGCCGACATCAAAATTTAAAAAAAATCTTATCTTTTTGGATGCCCCAATGGAAATAAGTACATTTGTACATTTCCCCCTCGAGAGATTGAGCGAAAATATTCGATTTGAGGTCGATATCATGATAAAGAGGTTCAAAATGGATGTATGGATGGTTAGACTATATGATAATGATGATGTAAATCAGATGTTTGGAACATGCTTAGAATAACAAATCTATATTATTTTAAACATCTTAAATGATTATGCAAATGAGATGGATGATGTTGTCCTCTTATGATATGACGTGATTATGCAGGATGAGAGTGTGGATGCAAGATGGATGCATTGTTAGCATGAAAGGGGATAGAAGAATAAGAGGGATCAACCCTTGAATCCAAGAAAACATAGAAGTCCAACAATTCCACTAGTCGTCGAGACTTTATTAGAAATGATGATGAAAGATGATGATGCATTGCTTATCCAAGGATGGGAGAGATAAAGAGCATACCCTTCTTTATGTTTGATAACACACATAGGTGAGATGCATCAAGGTATTAAGAACTAGGATGGCATTGCACCTAGTGTGATGGACTTTGACTCATCAAATAGATAGGAGTACTCTTGTTCTTACTTGACAAACATGACCTTATTAAAAATGTAGTTCATATATTCTAGACATCTCGGGCCAAAACATAAAAAGGCAAGCCTTCTTATGTGGTCAATAGGATACCTAAAACATCCTTCCTACAAACAAAACAAAGTACGCATGACGAAGTTTTTTTACAAGAATATCCAACAAGAACAACAGATAAAAATATAATGATCATTGCCCCATTCCTTTCTCTCTAAACCTATTTTGTTTAGACATCATCGAGAGGTCCTTGGAATGAGCACAAAATAGGATAAGTCAACAAAGACCAATTAAATTAAACAAACAAGCTAATGTTCTTCATACCGCTAGCCAAGGCTAAAATATTGCGGGGTACCTGATGCTTATGTCCATCGTGGGAAGGATTCATCCTAGGACATATAGTGATCAAGGTTTTGATGAAAATGATTTGCATGATAAGCTATTGATACTCCAAGTTGACCAACTTTCTTTCTTACTGACTTAGGCTTAAGACTCTGAGGATTATGTGTTCACTTTTGGACCTACTAGACTCGCTTCTGATTGCTTCACCAAAGGATGAAGGCGGCGATGATTTATTATGAGCGATGCTTATTGTGGGTGAAAGCGAGATGAGACGGGTGCACCATTTTGGGTTTTAAGATATTTGGATTTTTTTGATGATTTGAAATGTTTTTGAGGTTGTTGTGATTTTTGGATTTTCCAATGTTTTGGTATTTTGAGATTTTATGAATGTTTTTGGATTTTGTGTCTCGGGGGTCGATCAAGAATGGCCTTGCCTATGTTTAAGCTCAGAGATGACATAGTTTAACAAGGTGAGAGATTGACAAGACTCAATGATGAATTTTTGAAGATTTTATGATATTTTGACATGTTTTTGAGTTTTTTGATGATTTTTCTAAATGTTTTTGGATTTTTTGACTTTCTGAATGTTTTGAATTTTTTATTTTCTCAATTTTTTTTATTTTTTTGATGAATTCTTGAATTTTGTTGGTTTTTTGCATGATTTTGACAATTTGGATATGGATACATGATGATATCAGTGATTTGTTTTGAGATTTTATTGAAAACCAAGCTTAAGGTTGATTGATCAGATAAATCGGTTGATAGTTTGACTAAGTGTGCTAAGTCAAACAAAAGTGATAATGCACTTATAAAATCTAGGAAGTTGTGTTATCCTAGAGTAAACTTGTGCAAAAGAGGATGGTTTGACTAAGTGTGTTAAGTCAAACAAGTTGATGATGGATTGGATAATTTGACGAAGTGTGTTAAGTCAAATAAGATGGTATTGCACTTGTAAACTCTAGGAAGTTGTGTTATTCTAGAGTAAACTTGTGCACAAGAGGATGGTTTGAATAAGTGTGTTAAGTCAAATAGGGTGATAATTGATTGGATTCGATTGATCAAGATTGATGAAGCTTGATTTGGAACAAAATTGTTTTGATGATTTGATGTGATGCTGACGTGCAAGTTAGATGCGACTGATATTGATTGTTTAGATTGATGTTTGATGGAATATAAATTTTGATAAGGAACATCGTCTTGCTGTCAAAATATGCCATGGGTTGGTGATTTGGATTCATGCTTACAAATGCTTTGACCAGTTTGATTTCACGTTTTCCAATGCTCGGATCACCACATAAGTGTAAAGATATAGATCAAGATTTATTCTTGAAGCAAGATGTAAATATTTGTCCCTAGTGTCTAGCAATGATTGAATCACCATGGGTAGATTCTTCGATGAATGGATATGGATTATCTTGCGATAAGATAAGGTATTTCCATAAAGGATTCTCATTTGGATAGTGCTTTCATGGCTTAGATAACGTTGGGTAGGATAGGATCAATGAAAATGACCTGTGTCAAGATGTTTACCATAAGCGAGTGTAAAGTGTGCACCAAAATTCTATCAAGATAATGCGGATAGATGGTAATGAGTTGGATAAATGGTTCATGGATGAACGAATGATATGGTTGGAATGTTGGATTTATTATGGATGTGATAAGATGCTTTCTTCTGAACTAACGCACATAGATGCTCGATTCTACACATGACACCTATTTTCCAGGTTTTCATCATGGTACTTGTCCATAGCGCCACTGAAGTAGTTTTTGCGAGAGGATGATTTTTATCTTTACTATTTTGAATCCATTTTCTGATTTATTTATTTTTTGGATTTTTATTATTTTTTGATTTTTTTGTATTTTCTGAGAGATTTTAAGCTTATGTTGAACCATCTGGTGGTTCTGAAATTGATGCTTCTGTCATAATGTGCCATCGGTATCCTGCTTGAAGAAGTTGACTTTCAAAGATACATGCACTTGAATGCAACTTTCGAGATCCGTGATTTGCTTTGTTGATACCAGAGTTAACGTTGTCTTTGTGCACACATCGCAATAGAGTGCCTTCTGAATCCTTATGATGCAGGGTCATGTTTCCAACACATGGTCAATATGAGAATTAGATATCATGCATGGAGGCATGGATGGAGTGTGTTTAGGAATAAAAGATGGATTGGCTGATAGTTTGGAACCTTTGACTATCCAAACTTGGGAAGATTAGAAATGATTGGTGGATATGGAAGTGTGCGTGGAATTAGGACCAACTGCCTGATACACTTTGTATGCTGATTTTAAAGCTTTCTTTTTCCTTTTTGGACATATTTGATGGATACTTGCCCCTTTTTTATTTTCCCCATAGTTTCTTTGACTAATGGAGTTTGATAGGGATAATATTTCTTTGTATTTTTTGGTATCCATATGTATTTGATTTTTCCTTCAAGGTTCAGTACTTCTTTTTCTTTGATGATGTTATTTGTGCTTTGATTTGAATCTTTCTCTTAATGTTGGTCCCAATTCATGGATGGGGTGATGGGTGGATGGAGATTCGTGATGTGGCGGGTTGTAGTATTGACATTGATTCCATCATAAGGATACTTCATGCTCCTTATGTTGATGTTTGCTTGTGACAAAGTTTCCCCCAGTTCTGTAGAAGTATCACTGATACATTGAGACCCCTTGATTGTCGAATAACCAAAACCTTGATGCTTAGGATTTCCAACAATCTCCAATTATTTGAGGATACCCTGTTCATGTAAGCCTAATCCTCTACCTTCATAATTCATCTATTGAAAAAACTTATTTTCAATAAGATATGTTTTACCTTGGCAGTAGGGTGCTAATCCTTTTCTGCTCTGTGGTGTATCTTCAAAATTAATAGCTTCTTTATTGATGAGATAGCTTTCTCTGAGAAAGGTAAGTGATCCAAGTTTATAAGTGATAGGATCCTTCATATGTGAGGTTAATGCCTAATTGATATCTTTAGTTTGATCTTGTGAGATATTAGATTGTAATGCTTCTTCAAGAAGTGTTGATGCTTCACAGTCCACACAAAATTCTTCCTCATGATCTATTCTTGATATTCTTTCACATGAAATTTTCGATTCACAATTTATGTAAAAGACTTCCTCATGATTTGTTTTTCCTATGTCTCTAATTTTTTCTACATCTTGGTCTTGTGCAGAAATGTTAAGAGTGGGGGACTCTTGTTCCTTGGTAATGATATCAAGAGTGTGAGACTCTTGTTTTGAATGAAGATCATTTGTGTGTCCATCCAAGGAAGGCATCTCATGGGTATATGGAGGAGTATGTTCTATGCGGATTTGGTCTTATTGTATAGATAGGAGAGTTTCCATTACCTCATTGTAGTAGCCTGGAGATACAAATTCTTGATCTTGAATGACTTCAAAATTGCTTTCAATATGCTTTGGATCAAGTTCTTGACATGGGTCAATTTCAAAGAATGGATTTCTTATAGTGGGTTCTTGGACATTGTTTTTAGGTATGGAAAATGGCTTAATATCCACTTGTTCTTTGAATTGATTTAGATCAAGCATAAAGTAAAAGATTCTTTCACTATTCTCAACTGTGAGGTCGAAGGATGCCAATATGCCTTGGGAGGGACCATTGCTAGACCTTGATGAAATATGTTGATCATGCTTTGGATTAAATTCTTGAGATATGTCCTCTAACTCATAAGGCGATGTAGATACATTTTCAATATGATCATTGGTCAATGGGTCGTGGATTATGTCAATAGGATCAAATAATGTTAACACATCTTGAATTAGATCACTAAAAAGTGGCTCTTGATGAATATTGATTTGATCATTGGATGGGGTAGACATATCTTCATAGTTCTTATTGATGGATTGATTTGGATCATTGTCTTTGGCAGTTATGGTGGAGAGATTGTCAATATTTTCAACCATAAGATCAAGTAATGTTGACATTTCTTGAATTGGATCTTTATTGGATGTTGTTGGTGGATTTTGATCATGATTGAAAAGAGGCTCTTGGTGTATGTTTATTTGATCATTAGATGAGGTGGAAAAATCTTCAATGTGTTTATTGATGGACTAATCTTGATCACCATTTTAAACAATTATAGAGGAGAGATTGTTAAAGCTATCGCTAATGGTTGAATTCTGATTGTTGTCCCCAATAGCTATTAGCTTTTGATCAATCAAGTCTTGGATGAGATTTTGAGTCAAATAAAATTTGATGTTGTGTGTCCCTTTACTTTGTGAAAGTCACAAAAGTGCTTCTCATCATACCCTAGTGGTTTCACCATGGGCTCTTGATAATTCACATAAACATGGATTTTAATGAGATTTTCTTGGATTAGCCATTGCAAGACTGACTCAATTGGTTCCCGAAGTGGTGTATTTTTGTTTGTTACCTTGTGATATTTTCACTTTAAATTGACCTTGTGGCGATTGACTTTGGAGATGTGGTAATTGATCTTTGAGATGTGGAGGTTGGGTTTGTTGTTGATGTCATTGATCTTGATATCCAACTTCTTGAAATTGGGGATATTGTTCCTGATGTGATTGTGGAGATAGCATAATGATTTGATGACATGGTCCAACCAATGGAAGAGTGTATTGATTTTGGGGTGGAGATGTCTGTTGGTGATATAAACCAACTATTTTGGTAAGTGCAGAAATTTGATCCCACGGTATTTGATCTTGATTTGGATCTTGACACCCTTGATATGGTTGATTTGGTTTTTGACCAAGCATATTTGGCATGTATACTTGTGGCTCTTTCTTGGGATTGTGTACAAGTTTATTCTAGATAATGCTCTGATTCGATGTGATCTTTAGATTCGACATGATAGGTTGACTTTGAAGATTGTTGTCATTGGGAATCATTTTTCCTAGATTTAGGTAACTTTGATTTTACATGTTTTTACCTTGACTTGGGTTAATACATGAAGTTGTCAATGAACTATTAGGATTTTGAACGAAATTGGTTTGATTTGTGAGTATATCTATCCCAAACTTCACCAAGTGTGGATTTGAAATGTTCATGTTTGGAAAGCTTATATTTGGAATATATGGATTTTGTGGAATAATGTTGTTTGGAAAACTCATGCATTGACTTTTTGGTTCATAGATTTGTAGGTTTGGACTTTGATTTAAATCTATCATCAAGAAAGGTGGTCCACAACTTAGATTGGGCATACTCACATTGAGGTTTGGAGGAGATGATGATGCCATGCATAAATGTGATTTTCGATAATAAATTGGCTTTGTGAGACTTGAATAGTTTGGTTGAATTGGATTACTCATGATGTATGAATCAATTTTATATTCCATGTTCTTCTTGTGTTTTGACCTTGTTGACCTCTGGGGGGTTATAGGACCAATGATGAGATGAAGGATGAAAGGGGTGAATGATATGGGTGTTTAAAATTTTAGGAACTTTGGATCAATGCTAGACTTTAGGACTCGATTTGATGTGATTTTGATTGATGAAAGTTTGACTAAGTGTGTTGAGTCAAAAAAATATTATGGTGAAATTGTAAACCTTGGGAAGTTGTGTTATCCTAGGGAAAACTCACATAAGAGAAATAATTGGCTAAGTGTGTTAAGCCAATAAAAGTGATCATGAACTAGTAGACCTCAGGAAAATGTGTTATCCTAGAGGAAAATTTGTTCAAAAGGATTAATAATTCAACTAGGTGCATTAAGTCAAACAAGGTGATGTTGATTTTGAAAATTCTAGCATAAATGGTGCTTTCCAAGGTTCCAAAAGTTGTTGGTGAGATGGGATTTGATAAATTTTTGGATGGATGAAGTGTTTTGACTTGATCCTAGATGACCATATGAGGACTTGTTGACTAGACCAATATATTGAAGAACATTCTTTTCCCTAAGAGTAATTTAAACCAAAAGATCAATGTTCGCATGGAAAACATTAAGATAGAAAATTGCAAGTGCATGTGTGGTTCAATTTTTTGTTATCTTGCTTAGGTTTGGTTATTTTTACAACAAACACTTCTTGCTTATTTTTTAAAACTAAATGTCCAATATCCTAATTTTATTTCATCCCACAAAGTGCATTATGTGAAAATCAAGGAAATCAAGGCAAAGGTTACCTAGCGTTGACTTTGGGAGAAACAAATTGAGATGTCTAAATTTTTAGAAGCCTTCTAGAGATAAGAACCCCTAGGGACAAGCAGTAACATTTGGACACCTCCAAGGTATTTTGTTCCTCCAAAGGGTTTGAAATTCTGATGATTTGTTGAATATTTATTTTCCACTATTTTAAATCCAAGCAAAGTGTTTTGATTCATATCACATTTACAACCCTAGGCTGGAAAAGGTGATATTTGTCAGGTTCCCACTTGGACAAATCCAGCTGCGCATTTTCTGTGTGGATGAGTAGATGCTTGACCACACTAGCTGCCCTCCATGACACACACTTCTTGCGTCAGCCAAGCATCAATACCCATGAATCTCACATGGCATACTTTTCATCTCTATAATAAAACTGCATGTATAACGTGGGGTGGCTTCAGAGGACATGACCTCTTGCACCGACAAATATAAGGTATTTTGGCTTCTAAACAAAATTTTGTAGTAAGGGCATCAAGTTTAGGGGGTGCAATGATAAAATCCTTGTGAGAGATCTCCCAGCCCTTAGAACAAGGGATTTACACATCATAAAGATACTAGGGGAGAGTTATCATACACCACTTCCCATTGTCCATGGCTTTCACCGTGAACACAAATTTATATAGCGGTTTGGAAGAGCTTGGCTTTAGCCCATTACCGCTTGGTTTTTTCCCTTGGGGTGAGTAATTTTTCCCACCAAGGCAGGCCCTCTAAAGGTACACAATAGCGAGTAAGTGCATTCATAGTTTGGTCATCTTTGTTTGCGTGAACAAAGAGAGAACACTCGCAATGCCCTTTTCTCACATGAAACAAGTTTCTTCAATTTTAGAACCCAAATGAAATGTGAAGGAAATCTTTTAAACAAACTAATATCACCAAAATACTTTTGATTCTCAAGATCTCCATGAAGCATGAGAGAAGCGCATACGCCTTTTGAATGATATTAATTTGTGAAAAAGATTGCAAAACATGAAAAACACTTATTTAGTTTAATCCTTAAGCAATGATGAATTTGTTTTATAGCACCAAAACCAAGTGTGGGAGATTGTTTGTTCAAATTTAAGTCCAAATCAAAATCTAGTATGTTTCTAATGTTCAGTTTTAATCCACCTTTAACAAAGCATGAATTAAGCCTAAAATATAAGTGAGTTGCCTTGAAACAAAAAATGAGAGATAAAATTGATGCCCCTAGGTTATTTCAATTAGCATTGAAAAATGCTTTCGTTCAAGTTTCAATGCTTAATTTTCTTCAACTCTAATGTGCTTGGTATTTCTAGATTTTTCACCTTGTTACTCCATCATCTTCAATAAATCTCCAAATCAGTTATTGACATATTCAATGGAAATTTAAGAAAATAAATTAACCCAAGAAAACATATGTCAAAGAAGTGATACTTCACTAATTTTTCATTCAAAGAAAACAACAATATTATTCAGTCATTTTCTAGTCTTTATGAGTTGCTCCTTTGAGTATATTATTATTTTATTCTATTTTTGTTTTCTCCCCAAGACCACTTTCAAATTGAACTTATGAAACCCAATTCACAAGTTGTTCAAAACATCAATCTATGATTCCATCTTTGTAGTCTAATTTTCCAAATCACTTTGATTTGAGCTTACCTAAGTCCATTACTTAATCAAACATAGCAAGAATCACCTTCTTTTGAGTGCTAATGAAGAACCATTTCAATAGACCCAATAAATGCAGCCACATGAACGTCAAACAACATACGTAGTCTCTTAAAAAGGACTCTCTCTTGGCTCCTTCCATCGTACACTATATTTTTCTCATAGGTAACTTGATTAAAGTCTGAATCTACCAATTATATTGTGCCCAATTGGCTCAAGTGATAGAGAAAAATATAAATGCCATCATACTCGATAATCAATGCAAAGATAAGATAATAATATCAATTCAAAGAAATGACATTTAAAAGTTTTTGAAAGGCCTGATAAGGAACATTTAATAGGGTGCCACAATAGTCAAATAGCAACAGAGTTAGTGTATAAAAAACAATTATGTGTTATTCAAACTTTCAACTAACAAAAACAAAGATTTTCTTTTCTTCCTTCATTCAATAGTGATCTCACAGAATGCAAAATTTCTACCCTATATTTAAACAATATTTAATTGAATCACACTTGTTGTAACGTGCATCCAATTGGTAGACCTCAGAATTTTCAGCAGCTCAATCAGAACTTCTAATAAAAAATTACAATTCGTGCAGCAAATCTTTGATAGGATTGTGAAATCAATTTTAAAGGTCCCACAAAAGTAAAGACATTTAACAACGACACTGAAATTTTACCGGTTTGTCACATAGCACAATCTTCTCAGAGGCAGAAACATATATTTTGAAAATAGAAAGAGATAATATGCAGGCCTAAGCATGGGAAATGTGCACACAATCTAATAATAGCAACATTACCACTATTTTATTTATTTGAATTGAGGGGGAGGCGTATTTTGAAGAAACCTTTGGTGGTTTAAATGTAGAAGCAAAGACAATGCATGAACTAAAATACATGGTCTTATGGCCTTTGGAATGAATGAAAAACTTAAGACAAGTACACCTCGAAGTTGTGGCAGCCCCTCTACAGGGAGAAGGGTATGATAAGTTACTAAAGTGCGATACTAGGAAAAATATCAGTCATATAGATCAAACTCGCACTGACATTTTATCCAAACTGGCCTGTGAAGTCTTCCAAATCTATCTAGAAAGATGCGATGTGGATATTCAATGAATTTTAGAGGCATGTGAAGAGTATGGAAACTATCAAAACATAAATAAATTTTGTCAAATATTATAGTTGGTAATGCCACAATAGACATGTATAATAAAAATGAAATGGGGAAGCAAAGATGAGGTGTTATTTGTAGGTAAAACAGGCAATGCATTTGTGTGAGATAACTGTGCAGGCTTACACAAGCAACATGTGATATAACTAGGCAGATCTAGTATCGATAAATGCACATTTTGCTTCCTCTCAAATGGCTCTCAGGGAATGAGTGAATTATACGATTCAGGTGAATTTTGTGCCTTTAGTGCTTCCATATATGGGATACCTCACCCACCCTTGCATTCACTTCACACACCATAATATTTACTACAATCTCAAGTGGTAGCAGCACAAATAGAGTTTCTCAACTACAACAAGCTAATTTTTTATTTATTTTTACTATCCTATACATCAAAAAAAAAAAATGCACAACCCTCCTCTCCCTCTCTCAGTCATATATTTTAATGTCTGCAAGTTAAATGATAATAATAACAAAGAAACCAATATATTTAGATGCTAAAATTGAACCCAATGTATCTCATTTAATGTCTACAAGTGAAATGATAATAATAATGAAGCTGAAAAATTCATAGCACTACTGCACCTATATTTACATACACTAGAGGTCAAAACAAGCAAATAAAAATATTATCAATAGAAAAAAAGATAAGTGACAATGTCTAAGTAAGAAATTTTCTTTATATTTCAAAACCAAATTTGAAATTTTTTAGATATGCCTTGCTTGTCCTCCTTCTAGTGCCATTTTCTAGACACTAAAATCTGCAAATGCTTCTACATTGACATAGATTAACATTGATAGCAAATCACAACATCCCTATGAGATATTGAACCATACTAAGTAATGCAAACAAAAGATGAAAAATATCAAAGAGACTCATTGCAAGCATGTAAATTATGTTCAAACCTATCCCATAGTGGGAGTGGTGCCTCTTGAAATGTGGAAAGAAAGCCCTTTGCCACCCCTTGATAAGCAAGATTGCCAAAATGAGAGATGATGCAAATGCCAAGATTTTGCATCAAATTTTGTTGTAATTTGTGTTGTTGAAAAGCCTTTCTTTTATAGATTCAAGGTTGGAAGAGTGAGATTTTGATGAATGTGGGATCATTCATAAGCCAATGACAAGATGCCACTTGTCAAGATTTGAGAGGATGAGGAATGTGCAAGTTCTAGCCAATGTGCCAATTTCAAATTTGAATTTTGTTGAAATGACAAATTTAGGGGGGATGAAAGGTGCATTAAATACCAAGTTCGACCTATGCAAGATACATGTGTAAGAGCATTTAATGCTTTGTTGGAAGGGACAAGACCTTTGGAGGGAAGATTCAAATTGACAGAATATTCCATCTTGATGCCCTTTTGAAAGTAATTAGAAGAATTAATAAATCAAAGAAATGATTTATTGGTGCAAGTGGGTGAGTTAGTTGAGAGTTTAGATTTGACTCAAGTTGAGTCAAAATATAGAGAATGGGAGATTATGATTAGAGGTTAATTAACCCAGATTAATTAACTTAGAGGATTTTAGGAGTTTGACATTTGATTTCAATCATTTTGATTTATTGAATCAAATAAGAACTTAAGGACTTAATGAAATAATTTGGTTTATTTAATTAAGCATGATGAAACTTAGGGAATTAATCAATAAATTGTTTTAATTGATTAATAGAAGAATTGGATGCATGATGTTAGTTTTCCATGTCTACACATAGAATAAGGAAATTCTAAATCCCAAAACTCCAGATCATCATAAGAACTTTTTTACACCGATGGACTAAGGCCGAATCGTTTTTGGGTGTCCTTCATAGATGGTTTGACCATTCTATTTACATTGAAACCCTTGAATAAAAATTCAGGCTTAGGATTGCTCGACTTAGATTTCTTTTGGAACTCCATTTCCCCCAACCCTGTCTTTCATTTTAGAGGGGAAAAATCATCACCAAACTTAAGCTTGGATTTATTATTTCACTAGTAGACTGGACTTTCAATTTCATAGAATAAGGAAATTATATATATCCAAATTCCAGATCATCATAATAACTTTCTTTACTGACGGCCTGAGGCCGAATCCTTTTTGGGTGTCCTTTATTGATGGTTTCACCATTTTTTTACATTGAAACCCTCAAATACAAATTTAAGCTTAGGATTGCATGAGTTAGATTTCTTTCGATACTCCATTTTCCCCAACCCTTTCTTGTATTACAGAGGAGAAAAATAATCACCAAAATTAAGCTTGTCTTTATTATTTCACTTGTAGACTGGCCTATCAATTTCATAGAATAAGGAAATTTTGAATCTCCAAACTCTAGATCATTATAAGAACTTGTCTACACCGATGAACTAAGGTTGAATCCTTTTTGGGTGTCCTTCATAGATGGTTTTTCCATTTTTTTTACATTGAAACCCTCAAATACAAATTCATGCTTAGGATTGCATGAATTATATTTCTTCTAGCACTCCATTTTCTTCAACCCTTTCTTGCATTTCAAACAAGAAAAATCATCACCAAAATTAAGCTTGGATTTCTTATTTCACTGACAGACTGGCCTACCAATTTCATAGAATAAGGAAGTTATGAATCCCCAAACTCCATATCATCATAAGAACTTGTCTGTGTCGATGGCCTGGGGTCGAATCCTTTTTAGGTGTCCTTCATAGATGGTTTCACCATTTTGTTTACAATGAAAGCCTCAAGTACAAATCCAGCCTTAGGATTGCACAACTTAGATTTCTTCTAGCACTGCATTTTCCCTAACCCTTTGTTTCATTTTAGAGGAGAAAAATCATTACCAAAACTAAGTGTGGTTGTGTTGTATTCCCTAGCAGCATCCTCCATAGCATTGAAAGTTCTAAGCAAAACCCTGACACTATTTTTTCGGATCTCTAATCTCAACAACCCTTTCCCCCAAGGCCACTGCCCGATCCCTTGGTACAAATTCTTCCTCTTCCTCCCTGTGCTCTTTTCTATGATCCCTTCAAAAAAGTGATTCAGCTCAAAACCCCCCTCTTCAAATCTAAAACAAAAAATACTTAACACTAAAATTTTATCCCTAAATAACTTAAGTTTTTAGGTTTCCACAGCTCAAACATTAATAGTGTAAAATGTAAGTGTGGAATAAGTAATGAATAAGTAATAATAAACAAAAATCCTTAATAAGACTTTATATCAAGAGAATTAATAAACATTAATCTAATGAAAACAATAAAAATCTTGAAAGTGTCATATTGCTCTCTATCTCCAAAGATTTATTAAATCATAGGGCTCTTAGATTTTGTAAGCATTGTAACTATTAATATGCCAATCTAGAGAATGAGATACTACTAAATGCAAGAATCTAATCCTATAGGATGATAATTAAATGATATTGATGCTACTGTAATCTAAATTCACATGAAACTTGATAAAAGAAGCTACAGTAAACTATGATGCAACTAAATGAAAAGCCATGATATTGATTCTATGCAAAACTGCTATGAATAATTACTACTAAATGATAATTGCTAAATGATAAAATGCTTGATTGATCAATCACTATTCTTGCAGAGTAAGTTTGCACAAAGTTAAGATCCTTTTCCTATAGAAAGTGGTTGTATTTATAGATTCCCAGTAGCATATTTGTGAAGGGGCATCAAGGCAAAGGTTTGGATTCAATCTTGAGGATTCAATGGTGAAGGATAAATAAGTTTGAGCTGATTATGGAGATTGTTCTTCCCCACAAAAAAAATTGGCCAAATGATAAGAAAAATCCATGGAAGAAGATGCAGGAGTTGCCTGCAAATTTGTCTCCAAATTTTCCTGTGAAGGTTGAGATGAATAAAATTAGACATTTCATATCTATTTTGGTAGGTGAATAAGATTAGTTGTAGAATATTTTTTAATTGAATATTTAGATTTATTCAATTTAGGAAAAGGGTAATTTAATAAAAGAAACTTTAGAAATCTATGTTTATTAAATAAATATGGAAGAAGTACAATAATTAATAGAAGAATTTAATAATAATTTAAGTAAATAAAACAAAGTATTAAATTTGTTTATTTAATTAAGAAGAAATAATATGATAAAGATAGAAGAATTTAAAAGTGAACTATATAAATAAATATTTCTATTTATTTAATAGCAGAAGAATTAAAGGTTAATTAATCAAATAAATTGTATTTAATTAATTAGATTATCCAGACCATTTTTAGGTGTATACATTTTTCCACTCTTTGAAGTGATGTGTTTACACATTGCTTCAAAGAAATTTTTGCTACTGCCGCTAGTATCAACGAAAGATTTTCAGATATGTCTCAAATGTTGATTTTGCTGTGATGGTGGATATATGCCCCCTCAGGAGATAAATTGATGAATTTTTATTTTTTTTGGAAATTTTTCATTTTTATTTTTATTCTTTTTCTCATAATTTGATAATGATTTTATGATTAAATAACTTATTTCCCAAGAAAGAGTTATGAAAGTGCCCCTATGATGAAGTATGAAATAATCCTCCAGTAAATAAAATAAAATTCCACCAAAATCCCTTTTAGTTTTTCTATTAAAAAGTTTAAAAGGGGTTAATTAGAATTCATTTGTGCAATTGAAGTTTTAAAAATTTGAGAGACAGTGATTTTGAGCCATTTGGAGCAAAATGCAATTCCCTTACCACACTCACCATTTCGAGAGCGTGCATCAACACAATTGCCCGATAGCCTATGGACCTCTAGTACGTACCCATGAACCTCTTTGCTTTTCGTGTTTTTTGAATTTTGGGCATTTAAATTGGCTTTTAAATTTTTGAATTCTTTTAGTGCACTAGAAGCCTGAAGTGGCACATATTATTCCTATTCTAGTGCATTGATTAAAATAGTGCATAGATAAGCGTTTTTAGCATGCCAATAGGCCAGATTAGCGCATGGATCATTTCAGTGCATAGGGTAGATTATTTAGCATGTTTGTAGGCTAAAGTAGCGCATAGATCATTTTAGAACATAGGGAAAATTATTTAGCACATCTATAATATGAAATGGCACATCTGGGGATTTAGCGCATTGACCACCTGAAGTGGCATGTCGACCCACTAAAATGGCGCATTGAATATTTTAGCACATTGATAGTTTGTTTTAGCACTTTGAGTCATTTTAATGGCACATCAATACTCTATTTTGGCACTTCTAAGTCAGAATGATGTATTTAATTAATTTTGTCCTTGATTTTATCGATTTTTTATCGTGTTAGCCATTGGTTTGATATGATTGATGATCTCATTAAATTAAATGATTTTTAACCTCATGATAGGTGACGTTTGATGATTGATTAATGAAAATTAACCTCATGATAATCGAGGAATAATTATTATTTGATTGATATACCTCATGATAGGCGAGGTTGATTCGATTAATTGACCTCATGATAGGCGAGGTACAATTTTTAAGATTGATGATTGACCTCATGATAGTCAAGGTTGATTGATGGTTGCTCATGAGATTTGATCAAAGTCTCACTAGAGCTATTTAGATTTGATAGGCTAATTGATGTTTGATGAATTGAAAAAGATTATTGAGTTTCAACATTTTGTGATGATAGGAGGTGTTGACGAAACTCTAGGTTTGTGAGTGTTTTTCAAGGACTTTTGATTTGATACCACAGCTACTGTTTCCTGAGACAATAGTGATTACACATTGTGATTTGTCTTCTCTCTTATATATACCCTAGATTAGTATTAATCGAGGTCTCCTGACAGCTCTATCAGAGAGGTAGCATAGCAAACATAATACTTTCCACCTTCCTACCGGCAAGATGACCATCACTCCTAAGGATGTATGGAAGATTTTGAGGATTCCTGTTATCGGTGACCTTGTGCTATATGATTCTATGGAGAAAGGTGTGACTGATGCTCTCCACAAATTATTTTAGGACGATCATATTTATGGGTATGAGATTCCATGGTGTGAGATGGTGGATGCCTATGCCACCCTTCCTTCAGAACTTACTGGTTTCATTGGAGTGCTCCTTTGTCTTGATCGTAGGTCAAAGGGACTTTTTGTTGCTTGGGGTCGTGTATTGGAGATTATGATAGTGCATGGTACCAGATATGCATGGGGAATGTGTATGCTTTCCCATCTTTGTCAAGATTTTCATTCAGCTTTCTATATTTGAAGTCATAGTTTGTCGGTAGGGGTTACATTATTATAGGTGTGGGCATGGGAACATATAGGTGTTACACATCCAATGATGGTGAGACAATGACCAACCATGAGGCCATATGTGCACATTTATGCAGGTCATCTTACTCAACCTAGACTAGGTGAGTTAGAGCATTAGAGGAGAGTGTTGGACGATGTTGAGGTTGTCACATGGCAGCCTTATGTCGACTATGAGCATTGGGGAATGATGATATTCAATTAATTTATCTCTCTCAATAATTTCTACTGATTTTAGGTAGTATGGTATCGTACAGGGCATGCCCCAGGGTGTTACTCATTATGGTCATCGTCAGATAGATTCTACAAATTGGGGACCCTCTATTTCATATGATATTTCCATTTAGGAGTACCAAGATCTACAACCTTTAGTTTGGGATATTCATTTGGATATTAACAAGGCACCTATCACAATGGACTATGCAAATTATCTAGCTCTACATCCCTTTCCATGGATCATTGTTCCTAATGAGCCAGTGTCATTACATTTGGAGGAGGAGGGTAGTAGTGATGATGATGAGGGAGATGATGATGGTGGTGATGATGGCAGAGGTGGTTATGATGGAGGAGGTGGTGCTAATGATGATGAGGGAGATGATAGTGGTGAGGAGGGAGATGATATTGGTGGTGAGTCAGGTGGAGTTGTAGATGTGTTAGAGTTTATGGTGCCTCGTAAGAGGTGATCATTGGTAGCTCATTCTGAGCAGTGTCTGCATATTAGGGTACCATAATAGCATCAAAAAAATTATATTGTGAGTTTATAGGTGTGGGTACAGACCTTACAGGGGTATCTGGTATAGGCTCAAGGTTTATTGGTTTAGACTTAGACTCAGATGGAAACACAGGCTCAAGCTCACGCATAGCCTCTCTCTTAGGTACATGGATAGTTGGCAACTGGTGAGGGACAAATTTTATCATTGACAATAGAGTGAGATGCATCCAGACAGGTTGAAGAGTAGGCAAAAACTACTGCAAAGAAGTTACAGAGATTAGTAGATGGTACCTCTATAGGCAATTATATGAGAGAGGTTCTCTGTGTGGGCAGAGAGGCAGAGTTGTATAGAGGCCGATACCATGATGCAATCCCCTTTGAGAAGAGAGTTAGTTACACATAGTCTCGATTAGGAAAGACCCATTCTAGGACTATTAGCATGGGTGTGACTAAACCTCCATGGAGAGAACTGAGAGATCTTGGTATGTCTGGTGGTAGAGGGGCTAGTCTAGAGATGCTTGCACCTTATGGAGGTAGCACTACATAGCTACATGATGTGATTTCATGATATTTGAGACATGATGTATACTCTGGTTTTTTATTGACAACCATTTTTGATGTTGTATCTCTTTATATTTCAAACATCATTGTATACTTGACATTATGATTTTTTTTTTTTTGAGATCTATATGATATACGGTAGATTGATCGATTTATATGTGTTCTATATGGTTTCATGATGTATGCATTTAATTTCTCTATTCTATATGTTATGTGATGATCTATATGATATGTTATGGATGCATTTAATGTTCATATGATATGCCATGATTTATGAAGCTCTATTTATGATGTTCAAATGTGATTACAAGAATAATGATGATGTATGGATGCATGATGTATGTAGTTATTTACATAGATCGATAGATCTATAATGATGTGTATATCTAAATTACATGATAATGTAACCATATGCATGATTATGGATGTGATATTTCAATGATAGATGATTAATGCAGATATATGATATAAGAAATGGATAAATGAATGATGTCTATAACTATACTTTTAATGTATATTTTTGATATGATAAATGGATGAATGAATATGCAACTAAGTTGATATATGATATAAGAAATGGATAAATGAATGATGTCTATAACTATACTTTCAATGTATGTTTTTGATATGATAAATGGATGAATGAATATGCAACTAATATAGAGATTTGTTTTTGATAGTTTTTCTCATGTGATTTTATGATGTGATGCACAAATTAATAAATGACATGATTAATACAAACTATTTGATGACATGTATAAATGATAAATTTCTATAATAATGTTTTGTAATGTATATAATGAAAATGATTATGCAGCTATATGATAATGATGATGTTTTTGTTAATTTCAATTATACTCAATATGTTAATAGGGAAAGTTAACATTGTTTATGAACCGGTTACCCATCTTTGGAACAAAATACTCTACAGATGCAAACATTACATAAATGCAATCTAATGTATTCATGCAAAAGTACATATGCAAAAATTGTCACCTTAGTAGTCTTTTTATCATGCTTTTTATCATCATTGAGCCTTTAAAATGTTGAAAGTGAGTACAAGCATCGATGGTATGAGTTAGACCATGATGAGTTGAGTACTACTTTCATGATTTTTGATATTGCAAGTGAACACAAGCATCTAGGTATAATTAAATTAAGATGACCTGAGCATTTCTTGCATAAACAGAAAAGAATTGAATCATTATACTATGTAAATTTTGAATTTCATTAGTGATATTTTGTAGAGCACGTCTTGCAACAATTTACACAATAAATGATTAATTCATAGACAATAGACAAATAAAATATCATTCTCCTTCCTAATTTATCTAGTTCAATACATTACCGAGTTGCTTCAAAGAAATGATAGCTATAATCAAAGTACAACATGTTAAAAATTCAAGCATATAGTGATAAAATCATAATTTAGAAGAATATCATCCCCCTAAAGTTTGCCTTGATTTATTTTTATTTTCAGTCGTTTGATACAAATGGTTGATTTTTGTGAAATGTTCTGATGTTCGATGTATGTTCAAAGTTGCTTTCCACTTTGATAATTGTGTTTACTATGTTTTTGTATTGTTGTTTGCCTATTTTTTTAAGCTCATTTTTATAGCCCCTAGTGAGTTCAAGATTTTCCCCCAAGCTAGGGTGAGACACGACCACGTTTGCAATGATACGATAATAAATGGAAAGGATGGCAAAAGTAAATGAGAATGAAATGCATCTAATAGATGGAACTGCTGGTTTAAATCACAAGTAGTACATGTTTCTATGTTTTCACTACATTTTGTTATTGCACTTTTTCACACTTTATGATTTTTTTATATTTTTCTGTTTTTTTCATTTTTTGTATTTTTTCCTTCTTTTTTTTCAGTTTTGATTTTGCATTTTTCTATCACTAAGATGCCTGTTTGCCAGGTTTTCATCAAGGAAACTATTTTTCTAGGACTTGAACCATGTGCTAGGTGATTTAGGTGTATAAATTTCTAAGATGGATATTGTTGATAGGTTCATCAAACATATCCCCTTCAGATTTGATAGTTGATAGGCTCCAAATCCATAGACTGATATGACAACAAAAGGACCTAGCCACTTAGGTTCAAATTTCATTTTCTTTTATTTGTCCTTTTAATTTCTAAGGTTTTCCTTTAGGACCAAGTCACCAACCTGAAAGACTTTAGGGTTTACCCTATGATTTTAGCTTCTAGACATTCTCTATTGGTATGCCTTCAATTGGTTTACAACTTGTTGATGACGTTCATCCAAAAATTCTAGTTCTTGAAGTTTAGATACTCTATAATCCTCATTTGAAATAATTCCCTTCAGTGACACAAAGAGTGATGGAATCTCCACCTCAATAGGTAGGATGTCCTCTGATCCATATACCAAGGCATATGGTGTTGCTCTTGTAGGTGTTGCGATGCTAGTTCGATAAACCCACAAAGAAGGGATTAGGTGACTATGCAATCACATCCAACATCATTGACTGTTTTCTTTAGAATTTTCAGAATTGTTTTGTTGGAGGTCTCTTCTTGGCCATCTCCCTAAGGATATTATGGGGTTGAAAAATGATGTTGGATGTGAAACCTTTCACACATTTCTTGGACATCCTAATTTTTAAATGATCTACCATTTTCAGTGACAATGGATTGATGTATACCATATCGATGAATGAGGTAATTCAGTATGAAAGAAGAAATATTATTTCCAATGATTGTTGTTAAAGGAACCACTTTTTTCCACTTTGTAAAGTTATATATGGATGTGATTATGAACTTGTGTCCATTAAATGAAGACAGGTTAATCTTTCCTACCAGTTCCATTCCCCACTGAAAAAAAGGCCATGTTGAAGTAAATGGTTGCAAATCTTATGCTGGTGTGTGGATTAGGTTACCATGTATCTAGAACTTATGGCACTTCTTAAAAAAATGATAAGACTCCTTCTCCATATTTGGCCAATAATACCCCAAATGGAGGAGTTTCTTGGATAGAGTTAGTCCACTTGAATGAGTTTCAAAAATACCTTCATGGGCCTTGCATAAGGTTATCTTGGATTCATTATGTTCTAGACACCAGAGAAGAGTACCATCTAGACCTCGACTGTAAATTATATTGGTAATTAATGTGTGTCATTTGGTTTGGCAGATGAAGTTGCATTTCTAGTTTCTAGAAATATTAGGAGGAAGGATATTGTCTTTTAGATAAGTATAGGTCTTTCCATAGATTGATGATTCAATTCCATCTAAATATGATATGGTTTGAGATTTAGGACTATCATAAGAAGTATTAGACACTTTTTGTACCATAAACTCATAACGACCATGTTTTTTCTAGCAACTGCAAGAGAGAAGCAATTATCACCATAACATCTACATCTTTGTTTTATGCCCTTGGAATCTATTCAAATTTGATATCCACAAAGTAATTGTTGATATCATCAATCAACTTCTTATATCGCATTAACTTCTCATCTTTCATTTGATATTCATCATTTACTTGATAAATGACTAGTTGTGAACCCCCATATACTTG
The DNA here is from genome assembly GCA_007115665.2 of Sequoiadendron giganteum. Taxonomy (NCBI): domain Eukaryota; kingdom Viridiplantae; phylum Streptophyta; class Pinopsida; order Cupressales; family Cupressaceae; genus Sequoiadendron; species Sequoiadendron giganteum. Next base: position 68,414,490 of record CM021105.1, read on the forward strand.
TAGCTTTGTGATCTTCCATTCAATTGCTACCATGATGCCAATGATTAGTGCCTCATACTCAGCTACATAATTGGTACATGGAAACATGAGTCTATAGGACCTTGGGATGGTGTTTCCTTGATGTGTAACAAAAAAGATTCCCACACCAGACCTTTGTTGTGTGTATGAACCATGAAAATAAAGCCTCCATTGTTGTGTTGTCATAGTAAGAATGTTTGCATCAGGAAACTCAATTGTCATAGGATGATCATCGGTTAATGGATTTTCAGATAATTGATCAGCAATCACTTCACCTTTGATGGCTCTCCTATCTACATACTAGATATCAAATTCACTTAAGATCATGACCCACTTGGCTAGTCTTCCTATTAAAGCATCCTTGCTGAGTAGATATTTTAAGGAATCAATCTTTGCTATTAGCCTAACTGTGTGAGTCAACATGTAATGTTGTAACTATTTGGTAACAAATACCACTGCTAAACAAGCTTTCTTGATGAAGGTGTAATTTATTTCATAGCCATTGAAAGTCCTATTGATATAGTAAACAACTTGTTCCTTTCCCCTAGGATCTTCCTGTGCTAATAATGTTCCTAAAGAAATGTCTCTTGTTGCAATGTATAATAACAATGGTCTATCTTTGTTAGGTGGCATGAGTATGGGTGGTGACATTATATATTGTTTTATTTGATTGAAAGTTGTTTCACACCCTTGATCCCATTTGAAAAAAACATTTTTATGTAGCAAGTGATTGAATGGATTACTTTTGTCTGCTAATTGGGAGATAAAACTCTTGATTTATTATAGCCTGCCTTGTAGAGATCTTAGTTGGCTGATATTCTTTGGTGGAAAAATTTCCATTATAGCCTTAACCTTGGTGGGATTCACTTCGATACCCTTCTTTGAAAATATGTATCCTAGGAGTTTAGCTGATGTAACACCAAAGACACATTTCATAGGATTCAATCAAACCTTGAACTTCTCCAGCCTTGTAAAGATTTCCTTAAGGATCTCTAGATGCCATTCTCTAGAATATGACTTTGGTGAGATATCATCCAAGTAATCTTCCATAAAGGTATGCATCATGTCATGGAAGATAGTGGTCGTTGTTGACTGATATCTGGCCCCTACATTTTCAATACAAAGGCTATGACATTCTATCAAAAATTTCCCCATGGATATGGAAATGTTGTTTTCTCTTGATTATCTAGTGCTATCTTGATTTGATTGTAACACGAGAAACAATCCATTATTGATAACATGGCATGTATTTCTATTAAGTCTACAATGATGTCAATGTTTGGTAAAGGAAAATAATCCTTTGGACATGCCTTATTTAGATCTCAAAAATCAGTACTTATTCTAATACTATTGTCTAGTTTAGATATAGGTACAATATTAGATATCCACTCTGCATAATCAATAGACTTGATGAATCCTACATCTAACAACTTTTTCAGCTCAACCTTCACCATCAAGGCGATATGTAGATGCATTTTCGTTAGTTTTTGTTTCATAGGTTTTATCCTAGATGGTAGAGATAAATGATGCATTAGAATATTTGGATCTAAACCTCGCATATCAGAGTATGACCAAGCAAATTTAATGCTTCTATCCTCAAAGAAATTGACAAATTTTGGATTTTCTTGTTCAGTCATAGATGCTACCAGATGTAAAAAAAAATTAGTTTTTTGTTGTGCCAATAATAATAGACTGTCTAGGCTCCACCAGTATTGATGATCTTTCATGATAATGCTCTGTAAGGGTGTCAAATCTCCCATATTTCAATGCCTTTGAGAGGTTTTTATTGTCATATGTGTTTTTTATTTTTACTTTTTTGAGATTTAATGCTTCCATGAAATGGTTTTCACCATTACATATATTATTCCTATTTTCAATTTTAAAAGTGGAAGATTTGACAACCTCTCGACTGAACGTGTTGTTATGAGATTTATGATTAGAACTTGTTTCAAGATCATCACAACCAAGAAAATTAATGATAGCGACATAATTCACAAAGATGGGTATATTGATAGGTTCACTTGGTTCCCAGTTAATAAGTTCAAGACGTACTAAGGGTAAAACTTCATGAGATTGACTAAGGTCGATGGCAGTGAGGGTTCCAATAGTTATGTTGTTAGGGTTTTCAATAGTGATTTTGAGGTCTATGATATTACTTTCCTCCAAGTCATCTATCCCACTCAATGTATGTCCATCCTCACTTGAGTCATCGATATTTTGTGATTCAAATACAAGTGGTCTAGTCCCCGAGCATTGTCCCTCCTCACATGTGGGTGCATAATATTTTATGACATCAATTTCTATGTCTTTGTATGATACTTCAGATAAAATATCCCACACATACTCATTGGAATCTACTTCAGAGCTATCTCTCATTTGAAGGATTCTTTCAAAAAAAATTGAGTTATTTCTTGTTTTGTTTGCTCCGCATAACCTGTTCCTATTTTTTATTTTGACTAAAGTGTGAGAGGTTGAATGGGTTCTATGATTCCTTCCTTTCTCTTGCCAATTGGACCTTGTCCTTCGTACCCCATTTTCTCTAAGATATCTTTTCTTTCTCGATATTGATTTGTCTTTATGCTGATATTTGTTGATGTTGATTCTTCTTCATCTTTGTATGGTGATTTGAGGATGGCCTTGTCTTTTGATTCATCTTCTAGACTACCTTCTTTTACAAATATTTCATCCAAAATTGTGGTAGGTTGTGATGATTGGTGTGTTATTTTTTATGGTTTCCCATATGATTTTGGAGACAGCAAAAATTATGAAAGACATAATGATTTCCCAATGGAATATTCTTCCATGCCTTTGTCAGTTAACTGGACCTTTTATTAAAATTGTTGTGATAGAGTATTTGCATGACCCTCATTGTCTGATAAATTGGAATCAACAATACTTGTGTCTTTTGATTGCCCCTTTTTCTCAACCCATTAAGATACAATGTTTAGTTGCATTTTACAGATTGATGAAGTAGAAGTGATTGCTTCTCTATTATGGGGCACAAATGTGTCTTAATTTGTTTTAAGTGTGTTACAATAGTGGGGATTATTGTAGTCAGCTGATATAATCACTTCTTATCCATTGACTGGAAATTTTAAACACTGATGATAGGTTGAAGGCACCGCTTGCATTTAATGAATCCATGGATGTCGCAAGAGTATATTATATGTTAGCTCTTTCTCTAGCACTTGGAAAACTATATTCTTCACAATTGGTCCTACTTGAATAGGCAATACGATCAATCCCTTGGAGGATCTCTCTTCTTCATCATAGGATTTTATTGTTATTTTCCTTTTGTCATCTATAACATTATTGAATAACCTAGTGCACACATCAATTTTAAAGTGCAAATATTTAAACCAACTCCACCATCTATTAGGACACATTTAACAGAGTGTTTATGGATTAAGACTTCTATATGAAGTGTTACATTATGTGGATGATTAAGTTATACATCATCCTGTTCGAAGAATGATAGACAATGAGGTGTGGTTAAATGTCCCACCATAGCTTGAAATTGACAAACATCCAGATTATTGGGTACTGTTGTGGCCACAAGAGCTTGTTCCAAAACCTCCTTATGGGATGGTGAGATTTTAAGGAGTTCTAATATAGATATTTGTGCTAGTATTTTCTACAATCGATCAATTATGTTGTATTGATTTTCAGGGGGAGTAGTGGTTTTAGATGCAACTCCTTTCAATATTACCTTGGATTGCCCCCTTATTGTCACGTTGATCAGTTGGTAGTCTTGCTTTTCCCTAATTTTTATGACACTGATCTGATTGTTGGATGTGTCTATGTTTGGGATCACATCTAATGGTATGATGTCATTGGTTCCAACATTATCAACTTGATTTTCAGCAACAACATCACTCTCAACTACCACAAAGATCAAAGATTAGGAGTAAGGGCTCGAGAATCCTTACTCATTAGTTGACCACTAACTTTGATGATTCTTGAGCATAAGGGTTGGATACCCTTTAGAGGGTTTCAAGGTTCGGCTAGAAAAAACACCAACATAAATAGCGAATCCACTGGGGGGAATTGTGAATCACTAGTTGGAGACTATTGTATCATAGAGTTAAGCATTTGGTGAAGTCTAAATATTTGGTTCAAATATTGAGAAATTCTTGAACCTGGAAGAGGTTTTATTGCAACAAGTTACTTTAAATGAATTTATGTGTGATTTTTTTGTGGGAGAAGACACAAAAGGATATTTATCTTCAATAGAGCTTCAGACTACTTTAAGTTCAATCCTATGTGAGCATAGTTGGTGACTCTATCTAAAGAACCTGATAGAAGATGTGAAGAAGGCTTCAAATCTAAAAAACTTCCAACCAAAAGTAACGATTGGTAGCTACTACAAGTTTTTAGGTATTCTCATAAATCTTAAGAAATTTGTATCATGTTTAAAAATTAGTTTATGAGAAATTTTCAATAATTAAGGTAATATATGATTCCCTATTAAGTGAAATATCACTAAGAAAGGGAATATTGGTGATAACTTTGCATACTTCTAAGGTATGATTTGATGTCGTTGTACTATGACAAAGAAGTATATTGGTATTTCCCATTGAAGGGTCTTAAGCAAGTAGAGTTAGAAAGTTTGTATTGTAAATGCTTAAGATCATATTGCAAAGGAAGTTAGAATGGCCTTGTGTAACTACAATATTGATCTAACAAAACTTGTCAAGGTGTAAGAAGGTGTATGTGTAAATATATGCATCCAAATATGGTTCCTAGTGTAAGGATGGCTTGTGATCAGCCCCAACTAGGTTTTCAAAGAAATTTCAGTGTTGTAAGGTACAAAGCCATCAGTTTCAATAGTATCTAGGGTTACCCAAATGCCTTACCATCTACGATTACAGATGAGATACCCAAGAATTTGTAGATGTGATGGGAGATTATGAACATGATTGTGAGGATGCTATGAAACTTTTTGTTCAATCCCTAAAAGGAGATGAAAGAGATTGGTTCTCCTATTTTCCAACATCCTCCATATGTTCCTAGGATGATTTTAAAGCAATTTTCATTGAAAAATTTGGTGAAAGGGTGGATACCATTTTAGTGAGACAAAAATTTATGAGCATTGAGAAAGAAGAGGATGAGCTAGTCCCATCTTTTAATCTTATATTTTCAAAGGCAATAAAAGTCATCCAAAAAAATCTAAGACCAAATGATGCATTTTTTTTGGTGGTGTATTTAGGTGCATTTGATAAGAAAACAAAATATTGGCTAAGCAACACAAAACCCACAACATTACATTAGGCATATCAAATGGCCATGGATATTGAAAATAATTTGAAATATTCAATGATGAGAGGATATAAGGCTATAAGTGTTGGTTGTCCAGGTGCACCTCTTGCAAATGGAATCAATGGTGTTGGTGTTTTTTTTAGTAGAACCTTAAGATCCTCTAAAGGGTAGCCATCCCTTATCCTCAAGAATCTTCAAGGTCAGTGGCCAATGAAAGAGAGCTTGATATATAACCCTTGTCCTCTGAACTTTAGGCTTTGTTACACCTGAGAGGGTAATCCCAATAGTTTTTTTATAAATACTCTTGTGTGCCAAAGTATTAAAAATAAACTAAACAAATAAAATATCCTTCATATTCTCAAAAGACACAATACCTTAAAGGTTTAGCTAACCTTCATGTCAATTTATAATTCAAACATGAGAAATATTATTCATTAAAGATGAACGCACATTCACACTTAGAGAGATAAGTAAATTGGTTTTAAAATTGTGATTAGCTATTGAATTAACCCACACAACATAACATGAATAACACACTTAGATTAGTGCCTCATTTATTGGAATGAAGTCAATTCCAATACCTATACAAACTGATAATAATTTAACATGCCACAATATCATCTAAGCTTTGACATTACTCCATTACAGTACATCAACATTTTGTTCTCAACCATAACTTCTTATCAAAATCTTAAAATTTAATTCACATGAATCTATAACTTCACTCAAGCACTTGTATTAATTTCATGAATTAATGACAAAGAAAAAAACTAAACACCCACTAGAAATCAATGGAGATGAACAAGACAATCTTTGATTATATTATTCATAACTCATAAAATAAGTACATAGGAGAGAAAATGGTTTCAAAATTTCACCATTTTGTATTATTCTACCAGTATTGCTATAAAAATTACATGCATATTGACAAAATCCAACCCTAAGACTTAACCTTGAAATTCTTTCTGTTACAGTGTTCTTTGTGTCTAATTACATAAAAACCAACCCACACCCCAAAAAATGAGGGAGAAAACAACACTTAAGGAGAAAGAAACCCTAACTGAACATCAAAAGAAGACACCTAGTAGCTTCAGCTTCCGTTCATGAATAACTCTCACCCCATTCTACAAGTTTTTCCCACCATCTTCATTTCCTTTCCAAGCAACATAAAATATTCTCTTATCAGAAAAACTCATCATTCTCTCCATTCAACCTTTGCGCATGCTAAAAATGCCTTGCTGCAGAAAATACCCACCTTTTTACTCATAGCTGAAAAATATTTTTTGTTGTAGAAACTTCATTTCACCTATGCAATTTACCCTCATATTTCTCGGCAATGAAGAGCCCTTTACATGTTTATGAAAAAATATGTGAAATATTTTATCTGATTTCCTAGCAAATAAAGTCTTTAAATTTACTGGGAAGGCATTTAAAATATTTTATGCCATGCACCTACAATGTAAAATGCCCAACAATAAAAGATTTTTATTCATCCTAGAAGATTAAACTTCATTTTATTAGGTGACAAAATAATTACGCGTGCCTCTATATTTCACCCTCACATTTTATATATTTCCTAGATTAATATCTTGATTTTAATCCTATGGAGGCATTCATTTATTTTACTCGAAAATTAAATTTATTACCCATGCAATCTCCATTGACATTTTTCCACTGTCAAAAGTAAAGGTTAAAATATTTAAACATTTCCTCTCTCATTATTTACCATGGGCTCATCACCATCATTTACCTGACAACTACCATCGCCAATCGTAGATGTATTTGGAAAGAGGTGACATTGATTAGTGATGCTCGATAGAATAAAAAAACCTAGTCTCATCGCCAATCACTGATACATTTAGGAATGGAGCTTTCCAATTGCGATGGAAACAAAGCACCTCACCCATCACTAAAATGGAGAGGAGAAAAGCTCTGAAAATAGTGATTGGTGATACATAACAGAGGATTGGAAAGTTCATCACGATTGATTGCCCGAGAGAAAAATTATTGGCTCTACACATGAAAATAGAATCCATACCCTATTTATCATTTTGTTCTCAATGAACAATGGCAATATTCAAATAAAAGTTTACACTAGTCGATATGCACCCTATTTTCTCCCAACAACCATGGACACATGTGTTCCTATAGAAAAAAGTTGGATGGCCACATAGAACACACTCATAAATGGAAACAACATTTTATGAAGTTCATTACCCATGCACCTTCATCTTTATAGCTTTGTAGATAAAAAATTATGCATTGTAATTCCACAATCAAAACGTGATATGTGATTAGAGGGCATTAAAAACACTAGTCCTAAGAATGCATTTACATCCTTGCCTTTGATGTAAAACAAACTATGATCTGGACAAATGAAAATAAATTAGTGTTTCAGCTATAAAATAATTTCCTCAAATAATTTTGATACATTTTCCTTGAATGTGCATGTTGTCCTTGTGCAAGGAAAATCTATGCTAGGTTTCGCAACACATCACCCAGCTTGAACATATATGTTTTTGGTAGAAACTTCCTGCAACATGTGAAGATCTCCTCTTGTTAATGTCAAACTGACCCTTTGCATTTGATTTGATGCTACAAGACAACACATTGACTGCCCTTATTCGTAGCATTATTCCCCTTTTTATATCCACACCAATCCCTTATAATACAGTCTTTGAGCCTTCTTTAGATTGAAGGAATTGAAGAGAGAAAAAAATGAAAATAGACATTGGGATTTATTGATGAAAATAAACTATTACACTACTATCTTTGAGCTTTAGCTCATTTCACACAAACACCTTAGACTGAAGCATCTTACAGATCTAATCTCTCAAGCAGGTGGTTTCAGATTACCACAAACCCACAAGGGTGGTTTCAGATGACCACAACCTAATTGGAAAGGTTTCAAATTACCACAAACTCACAGGAAACTCTCCTGAGCTGGACTCCACAAAAGTGAGTACAAAGAAAAAAAAAATCAAAAATATATAGAGCTAAGCATTTACGAATGACATAGAAGACTGAATAAAATAAAATATTTCCCTTCACCTAGAAAATGTGAGATCTGCAGGTGATGTGACAAAGGACAAGCTGGAGGAGTAAATGAAAATCAATTCAAATCCTTCAAAAATTTGTTCCCAAGTTAGTGTTTAATATTGAGGTTGAGTGTTGATGTGAGAGATATGGATTTGATAGAAAAGGTAGTGAGTAGTTGGGATTACAATCTCCAAAACTCCCCCTTAATCACAACTACATATTTCTTTCATCCATTTTTCCAAATAACAATCTATCTTCTAAAGATTTCTTTTCTCCCATAATTTCACATGCCTCCTCCATCTCAAAAATTACTTCAAACATTGACCAGAAACGTATAGTGACAAACCTCATATTAAACATGTACCATTAACAACTACAACTGTGACTTTTCCACACTTCTTCCAAATCTAACCGATGTATTTTCTATGATCTCCTTGACTTGTTACTGAAGTTTATGCAATAAACCTTTTCTTCTTTTTTTTTGATGACTATTCATTGACTTTGTGGGCTGTTTATCCTTTAGCTCCATACATCTTCACATTAGAAAAATTTCTACCTTTGAACTGCGGCTCAATAAAAACTTCCTTCAAATGTTATAACAACACTGACTTCAAGTTTGTGATTATTTTACACAACCACCTCCTTTTTGATTAAAGTGATCTCTTCACTTGCATTACAGTTGCTTTGCTTGACTTTTCTATGACTATTCTGCTCCTTTTTATTTATGTAGAAACAACAATCTTCAAGACATATGTGGTGATTCTCTCCTTTTCTTTTTAGACCAACCACAACGTCTCCTTCCTACACTTTTTGACTGCTACATAGACTGGTACTTTCCTTTTGTGGTAGAGATCTCCTTTGGCAGCTACTTCAACAGTGGCTAAATCTCCTCTTCAGGTGGCATACAAGAATCCAACATGTTTTTTGCTTAATGCAACTTCTGCAACATTATTACTAAATGATCTCTCCTTCATATGATGAGCATTGATAACTTGGTCTTCTCTTTTCATTTTTCTTGGTTGCATCTATTGTGATCTTGTATTTATCTTAGTGGCTTCAACCTTCCTCTGAGTAGTGACAGTTTGTGTTAGATGACTTACCTCTTGGGTGGTGTCACATTTCCTTTAGTCATCCTAACTTTGGCGATTCCACTCATGGCTTCTGGCTTCTGCAATCTCATTTATCCTTGTCAGCGACCTCCTCTACAACTTTGGCTTCAACAAACTCTTCGTTGGCATTTAAATTCTCCAAACTTCAACAAAAACTCGATTCATCTCCTTTTGTGGCGACTTTACCAAGCTCTACGTCCTTTGTATTCCTTGGGCTTCAACAATCTCCCATTGAGTGGCACTTTCTCCTTGATCAGTTGTAGATGAAATAAACTCTTTGAACTGTCTTCTAATACCCATGATCCTCTATACTCCCAGTGAGGATGACCAACATGGATCTGATAACATTTGAAGGAATTGAAGAGAGCAAAAATTGAAAACAAACATTGAGATTTATTGATAAAAATAAACTATTACAGCACTATCTCTGAGCTTAAGCTCATTTCACACAAACACCTTAGACTAAAAAATATTACATATCTAATCCCTCAAGTAGGTGGTTTCATATTACCACAAACTCGCAAGGGTGGTTTTAGATGACTACAAACTAATTGGGGTGGTTTCAGATTACCACAAACTCATAGGCAACTCTCCTGAGCTGGACTCCACAAGAGTGAGTACAAAGAATAACAAACTCAACAATATACAGAGCTAAACATTTATGAATGACAAAGAAGAGTGAATAAAATAATATATTTCCCCACACCTAGAAAATGTGTGAGACTTGTAGGTGATGTGACAAAGGACAAGCTAGAGGAGTAAATTAAAATCAATTTGAATCCTTCAAAAAACTATTCCAAAGTTAGTCTTTAATGTTGACGTTGAGTGTTGATGTTAGAGATATGGATTTCACAAAAAGGGTAGTGAGTATTTGGGATTACAATCTCCAACGTAGATGTTGTGACTCGTTCTCTTTATTTGTTGGTAAGCTTCTTATCTTCACCTGATCTACTTTTTCTTTAATTATTTTGTGTTCAACATTAACTTCCTCCAATATGAAAATTTCCATATATTTATACCATCGGTTTTCTCATAATGTGTTCAATTCACATATGGGTCAGGTGCTACACAAGTGAACAATTTCCTTTGTCATATTTAAATGACCTCCTCTCCAGTGAGCACAATGGCTTCCATTTGCAATAAAATATTTACTTATACTTGCGCCAACACTTTTCAACACCCTCAGCCAAAATCTCAAAAATTGGACAAAACTTCCAATGATGATATTGAAGCATTACCCCCAGGTAAAGTGAGACTTTGTTCAATTTTCTATGGAACAAATAAAACATAGAAATAACACTAAAACATCCCAAACTCTATCAGGCTCATTTTCATATCCAGTTAAACTCTAAAAGATCTGAGTAATTTGTAATCCCTCTCAACCTTTTGTCTAGAAGATATAACCACTCTTTGATTATTATACTTGTTTGTATTCATCTACAAAACTTGAACCCAAACTCCAATATTTCCAGAATAAAATCAATTTAACTACTTCATTTTAATCACCATGAAAGGTGGCATTGGCCCCTTAGGATTTCCTATTATTTGGAATTAGTCATTTTTATGCCCAATTAAACTCCAAAATATTTGAGCAATGTGTACTCCCTCTCAACCATTTTTCCAAAACATGTAACCACTCTTTGATTATTATACTTTTTTCTGTTCATCTGCAAAACTCAAATCCAAACTCTCTTATTTCCAACATTAAATTATTTTAACTACTTTAGTTTAATCATCATGAAAGGTGGCATTGGGCCCTTAGTATTTCCCATGATTTGGAGTGAGTCATGATTTTTAATATGATGACTTAACACTCCGCCAAAAGTGGTGAAGCTTTCCATTTTTATACTATAGAATTTTCATTCTTTAGTGACTACATTAATTGACTAACTCATGGATGTCCCCTCAATAGTGGTACCATTGCTCTTGAAGCTCCATATGTCACAAGAATTTGGTTTATCCCGTTGTTAAAATTTCCACACTTACAACTTCATAACTGGGTAAAGCATGCTAGGTCCCCATGTGGGTCTGACTAATTTTTTTTTTGTTTTCAAACATGTTTTACCCTAAATTGTCAACCTGAGACTATGTATCAATATTCCTGACATGAAAATTTTGAACTAGGTACACATTGAAATCCACTTTCAGACATTTTGTACTATGAGCCAAACAGGTCAACTGGCGTCTCGAATCGACTTGGGAAATTAGTCAAACAACTTTCGAGAGTAATGAAAACACATAGAAATGCACAATTTTGACCCAAGAATGCAATGCAAAAAATGGCTTAGCAAAAAATATCTCGACGTGCAAGATATAAAATGCCAAAGTAGCTTACTAGACATTTCTTCAATTTCACCTGTCAGAAACCAATTTGAGCACACCAAGTCACGTCCTCGAAAAATTATCAAATAACCTCCTGGGAGGCTATCATTGGAAACATTGGATCGTTTAGGTTCATTGAGCATGTGTGCAAGAGGGATTTCCTTGAATCATCATTCATCACAAGATTTAAAGGTCAGAGATAACCTCCTTGAAACATTCTAGAAATACAGATGTAAAAACTAAACAAACTCCATTTTCCTTTGACTTGGTAAAAATATCCAATCTGATCATGAGACTCTAAAACTAGAACAAGGAGCATATGAATGCGAGGGAATGTAAAGAATCAATCCATTTTTCATCATGATCATCTATTTGCAAAATATCAACTCCAACAAAAGGCCACTTCATAGAACTAAAAGTTCACAAGCAACAAAAGAGTCCCAGAACCCTCCACCTTTGATTTTCAAAACCTTGTCAAATATCATCATTGGAAGCTGAAATAGGACACACATGTTCAAATATGTCACATGAGTATGCTCATCAAAGGATTTGATGTGAAAATCAATTGGCTTTGATTTATGACCCTCCAAAGTAGGTCACTAGGGAAGATTTTTCAAGGGCATTTTTGAGTGTGCAAAACATCTTTTTCAACATGGGAACTTCAAATTTGCAGAATTTGAAGGTTCCATCAGTGGCTCTGACTAGGGATGCATTCCCCTTGTGGGCATGGCGAGATTCCAGATCTCTAGGGAGTAGACCAAGTGCCAAGTCCATAGGGAGCTCAAGAACTACTCCTTTATGTTGCATTGGAACTCATTTTTTAAATATCATTTTTTGGCTTCTCCAAAAATGAAGTACCAATATTTACCTCTATCTAACACTTTGTTCTCTACTATCTGCAATAAGCCAAGTCTTAAAGCACTACCAAGAACTGCCCACAAACTAACCTTGTCACTAGCATTTTCATTGACCATCACTACCACATGTTTGAGCTTGCCACTATCACTATTAATTCTATCAATCTGCAATCTACAATCAGATACTAACTGAAAATGTTCATCATCACATGACACATATGTTTTGTATTCATCACTAGAAACATGCTCATACTAAAAATAAAATTCCTTTGTCTTCATCTTATTGTCATTCTTCATCAAAAGACCTCCCATCTGAACTAGAAACTAAGAGTGTTCATGCTCCTCCAAGTAGTTGGCATCATCACACTCAATCTTGTTTGCAACATGTATGTATCAAATATAAAACATTCAGAGGAAATTCTTTCAAGGAGCTCATCAAACTATTCCTTTGTTTTCTCAAGGTCATAGTCTAATCCTATGTCAGATGCATCATCAAAGCCCTCAAGAAAGAGTTGATTATCTCTACACTTATAAGGATCACCATTTCTCATTTCTAGTGAAGATGGAGGCTCATCAAATGAGGGGGTCTGATGCAAGAAGTTGGGTCCACAAAAAGCTCAAAAAGTGGAAGTGTTTTTGTTGTTTTTCACAATTTATCACACCTGGACTTAAAATTTGAGGCACTTACACAATGAATTTTTTAAAAAATCAGTATTATGAAAATTTGAATTTTGAATCTAGTTTCTAAATATGTAAATTATTCAAATACCCAGATTGTAGAAATTAAATTTTGATAGATATCTATACAAACCACTTTTTAAAAGTCCCCGTTTTTTTACCATACCATGCACATGTATGGACACCACTTTTTGACCCAAATAAAATTATTTTGATAATTAATTTTGAAGAAAGAGAGCTAATAACATGAAGATTGATGAGGAATTTTTTTTTTATTAAATTTTTATTGGCCTTAATTGTTGTTTTTAAAAATCAATGTGTATGGACAACATAATTTGACCTAAAATAAACATTTTTTGAAACTTTATTTTTTCATTCTGTAGAGAATTATCTAAAGATTGATGTCATATAAATTTTTTTTACAAGAAAATTCGCCAAAAAAAAGTTATTTAAAAACAAAAAAAATCTGATATTTCATGTTTAAGGACTACTTTGCTATGAAATTAATTTTAGAATAACAAATATAATCCAATATTAATAAAAATTATATATTTGGAAACTAGATATCATGTTATGTAATGGGTTTTAATTTTACAGATTGATTCGAAAAGAAAGTCCATCAACCATATTGTCAAAGTTGGACATTCTTCTTCAATCTGCCTTAGTTTTTTAGTTGCAAGTCAAAGGCTAAGGCTCGGATTTCCAAGCCTTTCCTGAGCCTAAAACCAAGGTTGCAAGTGGGTTGGAGATTCAAATTTTTAATAACGTGTACGCGTTACAAAACGCATATGCGTTCTTTATTTGTTTGATTATTTTTTTAAAAAATGCTTTTTAGAAATGTTTTAAAATGGGTACCCATTTTGAAAAGGAAAACATGTACATGTTTTAAAGTGGGTACCCGTTTTTCTTTTCAAAACGCATACGCATTTTAAAACGAGTACCCATTTCTAAAAAACATTTTTTAAAAAATAAATGACTTATATGCACTTAAAAATGCATATGCATTATATAACACATACACGTTATATAACGCATACATGTTTTATAATGCATACACGTTTTATAGTGGATACGCGTTTTTTTAGGCTTGGGTACCTGATGCATAATGCATACGCATTTTCTGCGAGATTTTTTTTTTGTTCAAAACTCCCCCTCTTCATGGACCCAACTTCTTGCACTTACCCAGGGGTTTTTTATTCTATTTATTTTTGACATAAAAGCCTCAGCCTCCACAACATGAAGGTCCAAATCTTTCAAATCACCATTTCATTGAAAAGCATTGTAATCACTATAAGAGTGGATAGACACATTTTCAATTTAATTCCCATCCTTAGATTGTTCAGTACACATATTTGAAGCTTCTGCCATATCCACATAATCTAGGATATCATCATCAGAAAGCTCTTCAAGCTCCATAGCAATATCACCCAAAAATTGTGGCATCCTATTACTCAAATTATCATTAAAATACATAACCTGATCATCTGAGAGTGAACTCATTGCATCAACATTTTGCATGCTAATGTCATCCTTATATAATGTAAAACTTTCCAACTCTACTTCATATAAGCTACTATAACTAGTAGAATAACAATCATCATGATCAACCTCATGAGTTGAATGTGCATGAACAGGCCTATTGAAACCAAGCTCACTTTGGACAAAGATTTCAACCTTGGTAATATTGTAATTACGATTACATGGTTCTTGCATACTAAATCATGAATATAAATGTTATCTCATTTTCACCCTTGTCTTCAAAAAAATCACCACATTCATCTTAACCATAAGACTGTAGATCCTCTTTGGGATCTCATCATTGGGGTAACTAGTAGTTCCATTACATGGTGTGATATACCAGATATCTAAAACTATTTTCTTCTCTTTCTCAGTTGCATCATGTACTACATTTGAATCTTCATGAATGCAATCCAAAGGTGCATACACCAGATTATTTGGATGCTCACTAAATTTTTTTCTATCAACATGAGGAATAATCACAACTTGGGACAAGTCTTCCTCACTCACATTGTTTGAATCATAGCCCATAATGGGGCTAGTGTGATTAGCATTATTGAATGATGTATAAGCTAAAACAATATGGTTGTAAGTGCTTTGATATTTATTTTTTATTTCTAACTTACATCATTCATCAACAATTGGTGTCTTGGGGTAGCAAACACTTGTAGATAGATAACTCCTTTGCATTCCATATTTCAAGTTGTTCTCAATGTTCATGGCTATCACATAGGCCTGATACAAGGTTTTAGGATCCTTATTTCTCAACAAATAGCTCATCTCATTATCAAAGGCTCCCAAATAGACAACCAAACACACTATATCACTTAGTCTCAAAACCTTAGGAATATCCCTCAATGTTTTATCAAATCTCTAGTTAAAATTTTGAACCAGGTCATCCTCTTGTTTCTTAATGCTCATAAATTTATTGAGCACCAAACTAACATTAAATATTTCACCAAATTGCTCCATGAACACTGTCATAAACTCACTCCAAGAACAAAAAAAACATGCTAGTAAATCAGAGAACCAATCTCTTGCATCTCCTTTCAGAGACTAAACAAACAACCTCATGATTACATCCTCATGGTCAACTTCGTAATCATCCATTAAATTATTGAATTCCTACAAATGCTTATTAGCTGACTCACTCTTTGTACAAATGAATCTTGGTAGCTTATTTATGATTTCAGGTGGAATAACATTTGGGTAGCCATTAATTCCACTGAAATTCATGGGTCTATGTCTTTCAGTACTGAAACTTCTTGTATGGCATTACTAGGGCTGCTCACTATCCATTGTTACATTTCATTCCACACAAGGATGCATAGGTTGATGATATATTTTCTTATAGATCTACAATCCTTTTCATAATATGCAATTATACAGGGCAACTCAAACTTATTTTACAACTTGATCTTAAGCTTTTACAATGCAAATTCCTATCTCAACATGCTTAAGATTTTCTAAATGAGTTTCTTCAAAAACATTTCATAATTCACTCATAATAGATACTACAATCTAGTAACAAAAACGTATATAGAATAATCACTACTATTCCCTTTCTTAGTGCCTAATTCACTTAATAGGGAGTCAAAATTTTCTCTGATACTGTCAAATATGGTTTTCAGATACAAATTTATCCTTCATGAACGCCAAAATATGAAAAATACCTCGATATGGTACAACTGCAAATTATTCTTCCTAATTGGAAATCTTTGTATATCTGAAATGCTCTTCACATCTTCATCAAGTTATTTGACAAAGTCACCACCTCTCTTCACAAAGGATTTAACTTCAAGCAATATGAAGCTCCTTCAAAGATGAATGTCCTTTTGGGTCTTCTCCCACAACAAAGTCGCACATAAATTATTTGAAATATGCTACAACACAACCACTTCTAGGTCTGGAAACTTCTCAATATCTGAACCAAATGTTCAGATTCACCAAATTCTTGACTCTATGATACGACAATCTACAAATGGAGATTCAAATTTTTCCCCAACAAAGTTGTCAATATATTGGTGTTTTTTCTAGCAAAATCTTAAGATCCTCTAAAGGGTAGCCAATTCTTATGCTCAATAATCTTCAAGGTCAGTGGCCAATGAATGGGAGCTTGATATATAACCCTTCTCCCCTTAAATTTGAGCTCTATTAAACCTGGGAGGGCAATCCCAATAGTGTGTTTATAGATACTCTTGTGTGCCAAAGTATCAAAGAAAAAGTAAATAGATAAAATATCCTTCATATGCTTAAAAGATAAAGTACCCTAAAGGCTTGGTTGACCTTCATAGCAGTGTCTAATTCAAACATGAGAAATATTATTCATGAAAGGTCAACACATATTCACACTTAGATAGATAAGTAAATTGGTTTGAAATTGTGATTAGTCGCTGAATTAACCCACAAAATGTAACATGAATATCACACTTAGCTTAGTGCCTCATCCATTGGAATGAAGTCAATTCCAATACCTATACAACTTGATAATAATTTAACACATAAAAAAATCTAAGATTTGACATTACTATATTATAGTACATCAACATTTTATTCTCAAACATAACTTATTATCTGAATCTTGGCACTTAATTTAGATAAATCTACAGCTTCACTCAAGCACTTACATTAATTCCTTAAATTAATGTGCAAGAAAAAAACTAAACACTCACTCAAAATCAATGGAGATGAATAAGACAATCCTTGATTATATTATTCATAACTCATAAAATAAGTACATAGGAGAGAAAATGGTTATGAAATTTCACCATTTCGCATTATTTTTCTAGTATTTCTATCAAAATTACATGCATACTGACAAACTCCAACTATAAGACCTAAACCAGAAATTCTCTATATTATAATGTTCTATGTGTCTAGTTATAGAACAACCAACCCACACCCTTGAAAATGAGGCAGAAAACAACACTTAAGGAGAAAGAAACCCTAAATACACATCAAAAGAATAAACCTAGCAGCTTCATCTCTCATTGATGAATAATAGTCAGCACTTGAAGAGATGCCCCAATCTACACATTTTTCTCGCTATCTTCATTTCCTTTCCCAACAATAGAAAATATTCCCTTATCCAAAAAACATATCATTCTCTCCATTCGACCTTTACGCATGCTGAAAATGCCTTTCTATAGAAAATACCCACTTTTTTACTCGTAGCTGAAAAATGTTTTTGGTTGTAGAAACTTCATTTCACCTGTGTAATTTACCGTCATATTTCCTAGCAATGAAGAGCCCTTTACATGTTTGTGAAAAACTCCATGAAATATTTTCTCATTTCCTAGCAAATAAAGTCTTTAAATTTATTAGAGAGGTGTTTAAAATAATTTATCCTATGCACCTATAGTATAAAATGCCCAATAGTAAAATTTTTGGATTTATCCTCAAAGATTAAACTTCATTTTACCATGAAAAAATAATTACCCATGCCTCTATATTTCACCCTCACATTTAGATTTTTCCCAAATTTAAATCTTGATTTTAATCATATGGAGGCTTTGATTTATTTTACTCGGCAATAAAATTTATTGCCCATGCAATCTCCATTGATATTTTTGACCCTCAAAAGTAAAGGTTAAAACTTTAAACATTTCCCCCTCATTATTTACCACGGGCCCACCATCATAATTTACCTAAAAGATACATTGATTAGCGATGCCTGATAGAATAAAAATAGCCTAGTCTCATTGCCAATCATTGATACATTTAGGAATGGAGGTTTCCATTTGTGATGGAAACAAAGCTCCTTGCCCATCACTGAAATGCTGAGGCGAAAATCTCTGGAAACAACAATTGGTGATACATAACAGAGGATTGGAAATTTCATCGCCATTGATTGCCTAAGATAAACATTATTGGCTCTACACATGAAAACTACACTCCATACCCTATTTATTATTGTGTTCTCAATGAACAATTGTGGTATTCAAATAAAAGTTCACAGTACTCAATATGCACCCTATTTTCTCCTAGCAACCATGGATACACATGTTCTTGCAAAAAAAATTCAGATGGACACATAGAATAGATTCATAAATGGAAAGACTATTTGATGAAGTTCATTACCCATTCAACTTCACCTTTCAAAATTTACGAATGAAGTATTATGCATTATAATTCCACAATCAAAACATGATATGTGATCTGAGGGAATTAAACATGTTTCTCCTAAGAATGCATTTACATCCTCACCATTGTTGTACAACAAACTATAATACAACCAAATGTACAAAAATTAGGGTTTTAGCTAGAAAGTAATTTCCTCAAATAATTTTGATACATTTTCCTTGAATGCGCATGTTTTTTCTTGCACAAGGAAAACTTGTGCTAGGTTTGGCCATGCATCACCCTACTTGAACATATGTGTTTCTAGTAGTAACTTCCTACAACATGCGAAGATCTCCTCTTGTCAATGTCAAACTGACCCTTTCAATTTGATTTGATGCTACAAGACAACATAATGACTACCCTAATTCACAACATTATTCCCCTTTTTATATCTACACCAATCCCTTACAATACGGTCTTCAAGCCTTCTTTAGATGTGGTGACTCATTCTCTTCATTTTTTGGTAACCTTCTTATCTCCACCTTATCTAGTTTTTTATAATCATTTCGTGTTCAACATTAGCTTACTCCAGCATGCAAATTTCCATCTATTTCTACCCTCAATTATCTCATAATGTGTTTGATTCACATATGGGCTGGGTGGTACAAAAGTGAACAATTTACTTTGCGATATGGTGATCCCACAATAGTGGTTTACAATTTTTGGTCAAATTAGACATTGATTTTTTTTTTTTTAGCTAAATCTTCACATTTGAGCACCTATAGTGGCTAAACCATGATAAATTTGAAGATAATACAAACTAGCATCTCGTCACATTTTGTGAATAGATTCTAAAAAAAAAGAAATCCATTTTTTTTTAATCAGATTGTACTTCTTTTTCCATCTGCCATGAAAACTGGTTTTTTTCAAGAAACAACATTTTTAAAAAGTGATGCACACCATATAATGCATAACCTTTTTTCCATGAAGGATATTATTATAATTCTTTCAAATTTAGATTTTAAACTTTGATATCTAGTGCTTCCACTTGGTTAGATAGTTTTTTATTGAATATTTTTTCTTTAATCAAGTTTCAATTTCAAACCAATTACAATTTAGACATAGTGTGACCATATTTAACGTGTAAATTTTTTGTATATATCGAGAATCTTTTTTTTTTTTGATCAAGGACTTCAATATCTAGTGCACTCATATTTTTCAAAATAAAATAAAATAATCTAATAGTTTTCAACATGGGCAAAAAAAAGACCTTCATTTTCGATGAAAAACCTATGTTTAATAAAACTAAAAAAATTAAAACATATTAAAATTATATTTGTTGGATAGCTTGTTCTGAGGACTACCATAATAATTTCAAATAAATTTTAAATGAATTCATTTGATCCCCCAAAAGGTAAATCAAAAGTAATTTTTTATCAGCATTTTGATAGGTGTAAAGGAGACTCATTTATAGGTATGGTTTAAAACTAGTGAGGTTCTATCCAAGGGGGTTTTATCTAAAGTGGTTTGATCAAACCCTTTTCAATTGGAGTCCTTAAAATATAACTTTTTATGGCTTAAATCATTATATTTTCTAAAAATATGTGATTTTAGCAAAAATCAGTTGCTCTTAGAAATTGTAAACCACTATTGTGGCAGCACTCCATATTAAAATGACCTTCTCTCAAGTGAGCACCATGGCTACCATTTAAAACAAAAGGGTATGTGCAGGGTCATGATGGGCCACAAAGTGGCGATATCTAAGTGATATGATGACCCATATGGCTGCCAAAAATTTTTTACTCAAAATTGATGAAATGAAAAGGGTTTTTAAAGGAGATTCCCAAATTTCCACCAATATAAATTATGTTTTAATTTGAATTTAATAAATAATTGTTATTCATTTTCTATTTTAATTATGACTAAATTCTTGATTGATAGGTTTATTGAAAAACATCTATAACTTTCAAATAGTATCACATTTTTTTAATCTGAAATAGTCACATTCTATGCTTCACATATTATAGGATTAAAAAAAAAACTTGAATTTGATGAGGTTTTGACAAGGTTAAGGTGGTTAGACATACGATTTTTATATTTTTTCAAAATTTAAATAAAAAAATAATAATTAATTATTTACTAGGAAAAAAATTACAAAAAAATATGCATCACATCGAGACATGAGTCCCCTACTTATATATAAAATATTATAAACAAATATTATCATTTTAATGTGGTTAGGGTGGTAAGAAAGAGACCCGCTTCTTATTTTTTCCCTAAAATTTAAGTGCTACTGCATTAAAATTACAAAATTTCAGCAAATAGATTTAAAAATAAAAATAAACCTAGTAGTTTAAAAACTAAATTCAATTTACTATAGATTCTATTCTTACATATTTTTGAAATAATATAGATAACTTATTCAAATTTTTATGTCAAGTTGCATAGCTCTAATTTTTTGAATTTTTTGCCACTTAAGGGCCTATTTTTTTCATGATGATCCCACACATACCCAAAATATTTAATTATACTTGCAGCAACACTTTTCAAACCCTCGGCCAAAATCTCAAAAAATTTGACAAAAATTCCAATGATGGTATTGAAGCATTACCTCTAGGTAAAGTGAGACTTTGTCTAATTTTCTATGGAACAAAGAAAACATGGAAACATCCCAAACTCTAATAGGCCCATTTATATCCCCAGTTAAACTCCAAAATATTTGAGCAATTTGTACTCCCTCTCAACCTTTTTTCCAAAACATGTAAACACTCTTTGATTATTACACTTGTTTGTGTTCATCTGCAAAACTCAAACCCAAACTCTCTTATTTCCAACATTAAATTAATTTAACTACTTCAGTTTAAACATCATGAAAGGTGGCATTGGGCTCTTAGTATTTCCCATGATTTGGAGTGATTCATGAGTTTTAATATGATGACTTAACACTCCGTCAAAAGTGGTGAACCTTTCCATTTCTATACTATAGAATTTTCATTCCTTAGTTACTACATCAATTGACTACCTCATGGATGTCCCCTTAGTAGTGGTGAAATTTCTCTTGAAGCTCCACATGTCACAAGACTTTGTTGTCTCCCTTTGTTAAAATTTCCACACTTACAACTTCATAACTGGGTAAAGCATGTTAGGTCCCTGTGTGGGCCCAACTAATTTTTTTCATTTTCAAACAAGTTTTACCCTGAATGGCTAACCTAGCACTAGTTTTGAATATTCCTAAAATGAAAAATTTGAACTTGGCAGACATTGAAATCCACTTTCAATTATTTTTTACTATGAACCGAATAGGTCAAGTGGCCTCTGGAATTGCCTTGGGAAATTAGTAAAACGACCTCCTAGAGATATCTAAATGAATAGGCATGCACACTTTTGACTCAATAAGGAAATACAATAAAATGGATTAGAAAAAAATATCTTGAGGTGCAATATATTAAATTCCAAAGTGGCTTATTTAGACATTTCTACAATTTCACCTGTCAGAAACCAATTCGAGCTCACCAAGTCACCTCCTTGAAAAACTATCAAATTGCCTCCTGGGAGGCTACCATTGGAAACATTGGATCATTTAGGTTAATTTAACATGTGTGATAGAGGGATTTCCATCAATCATCATTCATCACAAGATATTAAAGTTCAAAGATTACCTCCCTGAAACATTTTGGAAATACAGATGTAAAAACTAAACAAACTACATTTGCTTTTGATGTGGTAAAAATATCAAATCTTATCATGAGACACTAAAGACAAGCTAGGGATCATATGAATTTGAGGGATATTTAATGAATCGAGCCATTTTTCATGATGATCATCTAGTTGTAAAATATCAACTCAAATAGGAGGCCACTTTGCAAAACTGAAAGTTCAGAAGCAACAAAACAATCCCAGAACCCTCCAGCTTTGATTTTCAAAATCTTGTCAAAACTCATCATGGGAAGGTTAAATCAGTCACACATGTTCACATATGTCACATTAGTATTCCCAGCAAAGTATTTAACATGAAAATAAATTGGCTCCAATTTATAACCCTCAAGGTAGGTCATTGGGGAAGATTTTTCAGGGGCATTTCTGAGTGTGAAAATCATGTTTTTCAACACGGGCACTTCAGATTTGAAAAATTTGACGGTGCCACCAAATGGATCACATAGTAGAGATATTTTTCAAGGTGATAATTCTCTTACTATTATGATTTCCCCATCATAATAATATGTAAACCATAGTGAGCTCCAAGTTGATCATCAACAAAATTTGAGAAAAATTGATAAGATGTGTTATGTTAAGAAATTATATGAAATGAAAAGGCACAAAGGAGAATCACCCTATGACTTTTTCTCTAGATTTTTGGATGCTCTATTGAAGGTCCCCAAATATCTCAAACCTAAGGATTCAATATGCATTGATCTATTTTGTGAAATGTATGATTCTGGACTGACTACATTGTGAAAGGAATTAAAGCCTCAAAATTTTGATAAAATATTTGAGTGGATAATGATTGTAGGAGCCAAGTATGATTATACACCAAATTTGATATCTAAGAATGTTAGTAATGGTTCTCCTATTTAGGATACCCTGAAAAAAAATGAAAACAACTAATGAAAGTGTATCAGAGCCTGAAAACTCATCTTGTTTTATGGGTGAATGTAATGATTGTAATCATTTCATAAGTACACATATGCAAATCAATACAATAGTGATGAATATGAAGCAACACACTATGATAGAAAAGTAGGACAGCATGAACTACATCCTTGGGATGTTTTGGATGAGGAAGAGATGGAAGGGATGGTCACTCCATGCCATGATTTGGTCATTAATAATGATGTAATTATTGTTTAATTTTCATTGCAAACTGGGGGTCAAGATTTTAGAGATGAATTTCTAAGCATTTAGTCTGAATATAGTTTTAGTATTGATAGATCTCCCTGTTGTCTTAACTATGATGGCATTAGATGTGGTAACTCCTCTATTGACAAAGATTACCCTTGCGAAGAGGAGGTGGAATCCTCTACTTCGAATAGGATATATGATAATGGAGATGTGTTTCTACTTGAGGAGAAATGATTTTCTTCTTGTGAAGAGTTCTCAAAATGTGAGTCAAAGATGTTGACTATTGATGACGTGTTCATGAAGTTGAAAATATATCTTATGCATTTCTAGTGATTATAGTGCTTGAATACAATGATGATTTGAAAATTTTAGACCATCATATTG
Organism: Sequoiadendron giganteum; assembly: GCA_007115665.2. NCBI lineage: Eukaryota > Viridiplantae > Streptophyta > Pinopsida > Cupressales > Cupressaceae > Sequoiadendron > Sequoiadendron giganteum. The sequence goes on from CM021105.1 coordinate 68,438,575, forward strand.
ATGGAGGAGTATTTTATGACAACAATGATTATGCATAAAAATCCCTTATTTTATGGGTCTCCAACTACATTAGAGATGAGCAATAGTGATCCTTATTGGTTTATAAATAATCCACTCTTTGTTGATGACTCTTATGATGAATCTGGTGAAGAGTTTGAAAATGTAAGTGAGAAACTAAGGAAACACATTAATGATATCCTCAATGGTATTACTTTTGGTTATCTTACATCTAACATAGATATCACTAGTAAACTTAAGGATCAACATGAAATTGAGGTTTCTAATTATCTCTCTTAGAACTGTGATTTCTCCTATAAAGATAATTTGGAGGTATTTTGTACACATGAAAAGTGAAAATATATGGATATTAATAAAGTCACTTGTTTACAAATGAGTGAACAAAGGGTATTTCGTGCAAACATGGAATATAATGAGGAATTTCTATCATTGGAACAAATCTATTATGTAAATGATGAAAAATTTGAAGATATAGAGATGTCAGCTATATAGGATGAGGATAATGATGCACACATTGATGGAGGAAGGAGTTCCTTTTTGAATGATTAGGTTATAAAAGATGATGAGCATATGGATCTTGGATCAGCAACATTGCAAGTTGACAATGTTGAAGAGTTTGATAGTCTATTTGGTAATGCACATGGATTTACCATTGCACATGAATGTCTCTTTGATGACCCTATGTGTGTTGAATTGTTTGAGCCTAATTTTGAATTATTTCGCATTGAGCTAAACAATGATTTGAAAAATGAGGCAAAATATATTATTGAGCCTAAGATGGATGTATTTACCCATTTTTAGGATGTTGATGATGCATATGACCTCCATTTTCATGGAACCAATGGATGTTTTGGTGTAATTAAATCAAAGTATGTAGATGAATGCTTATTCCATGATGAACAATTCAAAGAAGTTTTTGAGTATGCATTATTTTCGTTTGATGCACCTGAAGGTTGTCTACATAGTACATAAAAATATGTTTATGAAGGTTTTCACTTTGATGTGCAAACTAAATATGGTGTCAAATTCTATGATTTTATTGACCAGGTTGAATATGAAGTTTTCACTTTTCTATTTTAATCAAGTATGGCTGATGTTATTAATAAAAATGTATTAGATTTTTGGAAAATTCTTGGTACAACTATTGATCTATTGCAAATAGTAGAGGATAAAATATTTGATAGAGGTAAGAGTTGGCCTTAAGTTTTGGGGGGGTTGGGGCAAACAATTTGGGGAGTGAAGTCTATGAATTTGCATAAAGAGGCTTGTGAAATTCCAAAGGTGGTTATATTATACCGTCCTATAATTAATGTATATAGATTTGATGTGTTTTCTTTTTATTGCATCTAGTTTCCTTTTCTAGGGAAGCTCCTAGTTTTTGGCTTCTTTGTGCTGGTCTGCTTCAACTATGAGATTTGAATTTTTGCCATACCCACTAGGGGTATGCATCCTTGAGCTGGAGCCACTGGTAGAGCTTTTGAAATTTTAAAAAAATTGAGTTGGTTCTCTGGTTTCTCATGGTCTTTTTCCTTTGTGCCTATGGGTAGGTTTAGAGTTGTGAGCTGGAAGCCCTCGTTTCAAATTTTTTTAGTCTAAAACCTTGGGTGTTTTATTTCTTTGTTGACCTATCATGCTCAGTTCCCAATCTTTTGAGTTACAACTTGAGCCTTTTAAATCATATTTCTACCAGCACTCTAGTCTAGGTTCATTGATTGATTTATATTTTCCCATTGCTTAATATTTCGTATGGTTAGGTGGAAAAAATTTCATGATAAAAGGTATTAAGTCTTTATTCTTATGGGTCTAGGTCTCATTAAACTTACATGACCCCCATTTCAAAAATCTTACATACACATCTCAATTCTTTTCACTAGAATGGTCACCCAACGTTGAAGTTCTTTTCACTAGTGGGTTATTTTTAGCGACAAGGAATGAGCCCTAGTTCCCTTTTGTATTTCTCATCACTGAAGTCCTTAAAATTTTTGTTTAATATTCAATGACAAGAAATGGAAATTATAAATTTTTTATATTGTGCCATTCTTGAAGTATTTCAAGACCTTTCCTTTCTTCAACGATGAGCGACGTCGGTAAACAAAAGTGAATGGTATGTTTTCCACATGCTTGAATCTTGTTCCATCATTGGGTTTTTTCATCATCCAAGAAATTTTCTTGTTTAAGATCATTACAATGATATGTTATGGGTGAGGTTGTTCAGAGGCATCACCAGGAAATTCCTCTTGCTAAAACATTGAGGTTATCTATCCATTTGTCTTTGATAAGTGAGAAGAAGCATCTCAAGGAATATTCCTTTCAATCGAGAGGTATTTCTTGTCACTGAAGATTGGAGACCTTAGTTTTGAGAGGACTTCTATGATGACCAGAAAATTATACGTTATATGGTCGAGATATTGATGACTACATGGAAATTCTTCAAGATGGAATCATTTTTTCCATGAATAGATGAAAAGGGATTTGGTGAGCATTGAAGAACACCCTTGATTGAGTTGTAAATCCAAAATTATTGATGGTTAAGTTTGAATATCAATTGAATGATTATCTATTCACTCACATGAACCAAGGTGGTCATTAATTATTGCATGCTCCAATTGGTCTACTTAATGAGGATTTTCTATAGTTTATTTCACTATTTTTCAATTATCAAGGAACTATAATAATTATTGTAGCATCAGACAAGTAATGTGCAAGCATTGAGCAATGAGTCACAGAAGCAATATTTTCCCTGGGTATGTGTTTCATTTTGAATTATGCATGGTTTAGGTATCTAGTTTTAATTCCCTAAGGTGGTATAGTTTTTGTTCTCACCACTGTTCTTTGTGTTGTATTGCATCAGGCTAGTTTTGTTTTTCCTTCTTGCAAAAGCACTTTGAGGGTATAGGCTAGTGTATTTTGTGTGGGGTAGTTGGCTAGCCTATGTTTTGTTTTGTGTAAAATTGGTGAACCAAGTGAGCTAGTCAAGCTAGTTAGAATTTTCACAAGGCTTAGAATACATGAACTTCAAGACAATTTTATTGAGGTAAAACTTAAGGAATTGCAAGCTCCTATGTTGCCAAAACATAGGAGAATTTTCCATGGGAAGAATAAGAAGAATCTTGTCAGAGAATTTTCCATGGGAAGAATAAGAAGAATCCTATTAGGAGTACATATAATCTAAGAGGAAGGACCATTTCCAAAGAATTCATCAAAGTTAAAGGGACAAAATTTGTTGAGTTTGAGAAGAAGTATATAAGAAGAAGGTTAGGTTTCCTAAGGCTTATCTGGGGAAACACAATTCTCCCATTGAATTTTCAGATAGCCATTCAGGGGATGGAGGAAAAACTAACCCTGAATATGGCCATTACTACTTTCCTTGGTTCCATACGGGGACTCTGATGAGGAGGATGTGGTAGTTCCTCATTCTTCTACATAGACACAAAGTGGGTGAGTATACTTTGATGGGGATGAATTAGAGTAGTGTCTTGCCCCTATTTTTGTTTTCGATGACACCATCACCACTACAAAAGGATCTTCCTCTTTAGTGTGTGCCACTTTTTTCCTTGGGTTTTGACATGGAGTTCTTTTTTGTTGGTGTAGTGGACGAGTGTGGGCATCTATTTCCTCGATGGCGAATATTATTTCATAAGAAGTGTGTGGGTTTTTTTCCTCTATTATTGGTGGAGAATCTTCTTTGGTATACATGGATATTGGGTTTCAATGATACTACATCAACTAATGACACCTTTTTGATGGTTTTCTCTATTGGATGCTAACGTTGTATTGTTGATATGTGGTTGTCATTTATGCCAACACTATCAGTATTGGTGATTCTAAAGGTTGTTTTTGTCGAGGATATTGAGAAAATTTTAATAAATATATTGTAGGTAGCTAGTGAAGCTGAGAAGGTCAGAGTGATGGAAACTTGTGTTCATTGATGATCAGGTGGTGCACACTAAAGGGTTGGTTTATGATCTTATCTAGTACATTTTCTGGAAGTTTTAGTGGTATGCATCATGAATTGAGAAAGTTTTGAAGATCTGTGTTCCTACAGTTATTTAGTTACTGTAGCAAGTACTTATGAAAAATAAAATTGCAATTTAGGTCAATTGGGTTGTTGCATATTTTTTTGAGATGTTCAAAAAAATTTCTAGATCATGCTCTATCAGTGTAATACATCCACATTGATTGATGTGTTCGTGATTGAATATATTTCATTGTGTGTTTAATTTTTTCGTGTTCTTGGTTGACATGATGGCGGTAGAATCTTGGAGATCTTTATGGATTAATATTTTATTTTTTGGCATGTTTGAGGATGATGATTTAGGTCATCTCTATGTTGTGACCAGCTTAGGCTGGTGGGCGTTAATATTTGTTTATGTATTGAGGCCAACAAGTTGTAATTCATTTATTTTGTGGTCAACAGAGTCATTGATGTAAATCCATGTAGTGTATATATAAGAATGATGTCTCTTCATTGTAAGCGTCTATTCTCAGAGTATGCTTGATGTATGAGTGTATGTATGTGTGAATAAAGATCAAATCATTTGAATGTAGAGAAGAGTATGAAGAAGGTTGAACAAAGTGTGAAGAAGTGTATTTGTGCCTAACTCGAACTTTAATTAGGCTTATGAAGAAGATAATTTCTTAGTTCATGTTCATTAGATGGTTTTTATCCGATTGTCTTATCTAAGGTAGTGAGCCTCCCCTCTGAGCAGTGATTTCTAGGCAGTGTGCCTAAATGCAAGTGCATTCTTTAGTCATTCTTCATTATACTTTTAAAAGGGTGTAATCTTGTGGACTAATATCCACCGTTGTTTTTCCCCTAACAGGGTTTCCATATATAAAATCTTGGTGTTCATGTGTTTTTGATGTGTTGTTGATTTATGCTTACAATGTTATTTATCAGATATAAGGTTAAAGGTTGATTAAGTTTGAATAAGTTTAATTTTTGTAACAACTGATTCATCCCCCCTCTTAGTTGTCTATCCTTTTTTTTCCAACAATTGGTATAAGAGAAGGTTCATCTAAATAATTTTAACAGCTTAAGGTGATCTTAGATGGCATCATAGAAGAAGGATAGTCCTAGATTTGATGGTACAAACTACTCTTTGTGGAAAGTAATAATGGAGTGTCATTTGAAGTGCATTGGTGAGCCCTTATAGAAGATTGCACATAATTCATATACCATTCCTCATAATGGTCCCTCGTTTGAAGATGAGATCAAGCAAGAAGAATTCAATACCAAAGCTATAGAAGCATTGTTGAGTGCTTTGACAAACTCTGAGATGACAAATGTGATAAGATTGAAGACTACACATGATATCTAGAAAAAGTTGGAAATATTGTATGAAGGAGATACACTAGTGAAAGTTGCTAAGCTACAAAGTTTGAAAGGAAAGTGGGAAAATATGAAGATGAGTGAGGATGAAAACATCTTTTCTTTTTCAAAAAAATATAAATGAACTAGTGATGGATATCAGATGTGTCTTTTTCAAAAAAATATAAATGAACTAGTGATGGATATCAGATGTGCCTGTGGAGTCTTGGAAGAAGATGATATTGTGGCTAAGATACTTAGATATGTGCATACTTCTTACAAAATAAAATCTGATGCTATTGATGAGCTCCAGAAAGTAACAAATATGATAGGAGACATGTTGATTGGAAAACTAGCTACCTTTGAGTTGAGTGAATTTGGTGAATCTTCACCTAAGACAAGATCTGCATTCAAAGCTACTGTATCCAAAAAAATTAAACTAATTAATTATGAAGAAAGAGAGCTAGACAAACGAGAAGCACTGATTGTGAAAAGAGAAGCCAGAGGACAAGTTAAGTACAAAGGAAAGTTACCTATTAAATATTTTTCTTGTAGTAAAATAGTTCATTTTGCATCAAGATGTCCATAAATAATTTCTAACTACAAACCTAAGAAGACTAGATTTCAAAATAAATGTTATTATGTTGAAGAAGGTGTAACTAATGATGAATATGATAATGAAACTGGAAATGAAGATGAATGGGTATTCATTGCTATCAAGGAAAATGGTCTAGTGTCCACTGAATCGACTAGTATTCAGAATATTGAGAAAGCTCTTGCAGCCATAATTGATGAGAAGGATGATTGGGTGATTGACAATGGATTATCACATCATATGACTAGTGGCAAAAGAAAATTTCTTAAGTCTGGAAAAATATGATGGTGGTGTTGTAAGATTTGGGGACAACAATGCTGGTGTGATTTGTGGTAGAGGCACTATTTCTCTTGGTGGAAAATGTAATACTAATGATTTTCTATATGTTGAAGATTTGAAACACAATTTGTTGAGTGTTGGATAGATGGTTGAAAAAGAATATAATCTTCAATTCTAGGATGGTAAGTGTAGGATATTAGGAAGCTCGAGAATTTTAATTGCTTCAAGTAAAAAGATAAGAGGTAATATTTTTCACTCGGATGCTGCTAGTGAAAGTTGTTTGATTGATCAAGTTGATGTAAGTTGGTTATGGCATAGAAGGTTGTCTCATGTGAATTTTGATAGCATTGTTAAAATAAGCTCAACACAAGTAGTCAAAGATATACCTAAGTTAGTGAAGCCTACTAACATTATATACAAGGAATGTCAGATCGGAAAAAATACAAGAACTTCATTCTGGAGAAAACAACATAGTTGAAATGGAGAATTGGATTTGGTACATACTGATCTATGTGGTCCCTCCAGAATCAGAAATATACAAATAGAAAGGTATTTCATGTTGCTTATTGATGATTATTTTAGAATGGTATGGGTTGCCTCCTTAAGAGAAAAACATGAGGCATTAGATAAATTCAAAAATATTTAAAGCTACGGTAGAAACTAATACAGGTTTGAAGATCAAATGTCTAAGATTAGATAGAGGTGGTGAATTAACTTCCTGAGAGTTCAATTCATTTTGTGAAGAGCATGGATAAAAGGAAAGTTATTTTCTCCCTGGACCCCACAACAGAACAAAGTTGTTGAGAGAAAGAATAGAACAATTTTAGATGCTACCAGAACTATGATGTTGGAAGGCAATGTTCCTTATTCCTATTGGAGAGAAGTTGTAAGCATTGCAAAGTATACACTATAAACTGGGTGAATGTAAATGAATTTTGGTAAGACACATTTTGAGCTATGGTTTTGTTATAAGCCTACTGTTAAGTATTTTAAAATATTTGGAAGTAGATGCTATATTAAAAGAGAAGAAGATATGGGGAAGTTTGAAGCTTGAACTGATGAACGGATCTTTCTAGGCTACTCTACTAAAACTAAATCCTACCGATGCTACAATCAAATATTGAAGAAGATGGTTGAAAGTGAAAATGTTAGAGTTTATCAAGATATTGAAAGCTCATCCAAGTACAAAAAATATGATTAAGATGACCAACAAGATAATACTAAGAATGGTAAGAATGCACAAACACTGAATCAAGTCAAAATTGTTCTGGTAAATCAAGAAAATCTAGAAGAAGAAGATAGTGGAAATAAAAAAGAAAGAACCGAAGAAACTAAAACCCAAATGTGTGTAAAGCAAATTCATTCTAAAATTCAGATCATAGGAGACAAAAACAAAGGTGTACAAACTAGAAGAAAAATTGTAGAAGAGTATTGTTTGATATCCAATACATAACCTAGCAATGTTAATGAAGCATGCAAAGATGAATATTGGATGGAAGGAATGACAAAAGGACTGATTTAGATAGAGAAGAATGATACATTTACTCTTGTTCATAGACCTCAAGACAAGAATATGATTGGAACTAAATGGGTTTTTTGGAATAAGTTGAATGAACAAGGAGAAATGATCAAGAATAAAGCAAGAATAGTATGTAAAGGGTACTCACAAATGGAAGGTATTGATTTTGAAGAAACATTTTCACCTGTTGCTATAATTGAAGCTGTAAGGCTATTTCTTTCTTATTCTACATTCAAGAATTACAAAGTCTATCAAATGGATGTGAAGCCATCATTTCTGAATGGTGAATTATAAGAAGAATTCTATGTTGAGAAACTAGATGGATTTCAATTTACTGATGAAAATAACACAGTGTGTCGGTTGAAGAAAGCATTGTATGGACTCAAACAATCCCCTAGAGCATGGTATGCAAGAATTGATAAATACTTGTTGAAGCTTGGATTCAATAAAGGTACTACTAAGAGCAATCTTTATTTCAAGTTGAATCAAGATAAAGAATTTTTCATTGAAGTCTTTGTTGAAGGCATTATTTTTGAAGGTGATGATGAATTATGCATGAATTTTGTCAATGAAATGAAGATTGAATTTGAAATGTCTATGATAGGAGAGCTGAAATTCTTTTTGGGACTGAAATTACTCAATTAGATAATAAAATTTTCATATCTTAGTCCAATTATGTGAGAGAGTTACTAAAATTTTTGGCATGGAAGACTCAAAACTAGTTGGTACACCCATGGTAACCAGATGTAAGTTGACAAAAAATAATTATTCTTCTAAGGCTAATCAAACAAGATATAGGTCAATGATTGGTAGATTTCACTATATTTAACTCAGACAAGACTAGAAATTATGAATGTTGTATGCATGGTCGCTTCATATCAAGTTGATGCTAAAGAATCACATGTGACTGCAATAAACAAAAAATTCAAATACTTGAAAGGAACAATTGACTTTGGGTTATGGTATCCAAAGGATGATGATCCTACCTAAAATGCCTTCACAAATACAGATTGGGTAGGAGATGTAAATGACAAGAAAAGCACAAGTGATGGTGTGTTCTTCTTGGGAAATAATCTAGTGTCTTGGCTAAGTAAAAAGAAGAATTCTATTTCCTTATGTACTGCCCAGGAAGAGTATATTGTTGTTGCAAATAACTATACCCAAGTGTTGTGGATGAAATAGATGTTGAGAGATATTTGGGTTGAGTATGGGGAACCAATTGGTATATTCTATGACAACTCAACTGCCATAAACATTTATAAGAATCAAGTGCTACATTCAAAAACAAAACATATATCTATCAAGTATCACTTTTTGAGAGATAAAGTATGTGAGAAGGAAGTAAGATTGGAATATGTACCTACTAGGGATAAAATTGTAGATATTTTCACTAAACCATTGCCTTAGGATACATTTAAGTATCCTAGAGGAAATTTAGGGGTGATTTACCCTCCTAATTTGAACTAAGATGCAAATCTTTGCATCAATCTATGGACTCATAGTCAGATCTTGTTTCAAATTGATGTATTAGTGGTTGCTACTTAGGGGGAGTAGTCAGATGATTAAAATATGTGGTTTAGATAATGTGTACCTTTTCCATTAATGTCAAAAGGGGAGTGGAGAAATGTGAAAAATGTGGGAGAGGAGTAAAGTGGAAGAAGAAAATAGGAAAATAGTGAAAAATCAAATGGGGAGATTGTTGAAGAAGAGCTAGTTGATTTCATGCTATTTTTCACATAATGTGTTTCCATCAATGTAAAAGGGGGAGATTTTTAGATGCTAAGGTTGTATTTCTGATATGTGGTTGTCATTGATGTCAACACTATTAGCATTGGTGATTTTGAAGGTTGTATATGTCAAGGATATTGAGAAAATTGTAATAAATATATTACAAGTAGACAATGAAGCTGAGAAGGTCAAAGTGATGGAAAGTTGTGTTTGTTGATGATCAGGTAGCATGCACTAAAGGGTTTTTTTCTGATCTTATCTATTATTTTGTTCAAAATTTTCAATCGTATGCATCACAAATTGAGAAAGTTATGAAGATTTGTGTCCCTATAGTTATTCAAATAATGTAGGAAGTGTTTCTAAAATATGAAATTGCAATTCAGATGAATTGGGTTGCTGCATATGTTTCTGAGATGTTTAGTGATGTTCCTAGATCATCCTCAATCAGTGTAGTATGTCTACATTTATCCATGTGTTCATGATTTAATATATTTCATTGTGTGTTTAAGTTTTTCATGTTCTTGGTCGACATGATGGTGGTAGCGTGTTGTGGATATTTATGGACTAATATTTTATTGTTTGGCATGTTCAAAGATGTTGATTTAGGTCCTCTCTATGTTGTGCCCGACTTAGGTTGGTGTGCATTAATATTTTTTCATGCATTGAGGCTGACAAGTTGTAATTCATTAATTAATTTATTTTGTGGCCGACAGAGTTGTTGATGTAAATCCATGTACTAGATATATAAGAACAATTGACTCTTCATTGTAAGTGTGTATGCTTGAATTATGCTCGGTCTATGAGTTTATGTATGTGAGAATAAAGAACAAATAATCTAAATGTAAAGAAAAGTATGAAGAATATTTAGTGAAGTGTGAAGAAGTGTATCCATTCCTAACCAGAACTATAATCAAGCTTATGAAGAAGCTAATTTCTTAGTTCATGTTCATCAAATAATTCAATCTGATTGTGTTATATAAGGTAGTGAGCCTTCCCTTCGAGCAGTGCTCTCTAGGTATTGTGCATGAATGCAAGTGCATTCTTTATTCATTCTTCACTATAATTTTAGTAGGGTATAATCTTGTGGACTGAAATCCACCATGGTTTTTCCCCTAATAGGGTTTCCACGTATAAAATCTTGGTGCTAATGTGTTTGTGATGTGTTTTTGATTGATGCTTACACTATTATTTATCAAATATGAGGTTAAAGGTTGATTAAGTTTGAATAAGTTTAATTTCTATGACAACTGATTCACCCCCCCTCTCAGTTGTCTATCCTTGTTTTGCCAATAGGCTCATCTTCTTCAACCGACTATGAGGATTTCTTTTTCTTTTTCCTTCCATCATTCTGAAATGATTAAATGTAACTACCCGTATGGCATCTTAAATTAAGGTGAAATTGGTTTTGAAATTAAATTAAGTGTAACTGTAGTTCAACCCAATTCTTGTTTCTCCCTTGTTCTATACAAGGGATTTCAATTCTAATTATAGAGGGTTCAAATTTTGAGTCTCATAATGGTCTGTGTGAGAAGCTAAGATCAAGAAGAAGTATTTTGTAGGAATGATCATGAATAGAGTAGTAAAGCGTCTATGATATGAGTCATGTATGTAACATGATCTTAAAATAAATTTGTAGAAGCCATAGATATAAGAGAAAATATTAAGTTCCAAGATGTATACTCTCCTATATAATATCCTTGAAAATTATGAATGAAAGGGTTAATGATCTTTTGGTTCATCTTCAATTGTATTAATTTATTGTGTGGTTTTTTTTATGCTAAATAAATTCATAGGTATATGAGGGGAGAGCATAGGATTGGGTAAGAAGTTATGTTTTAGATGCAGTGAGTTGAATTCTACAAAGTAGTATTACAATAGTCCACTAATTCTAAGTAAACTGGTTAATATATTACTAGTTATTACATAATTTGACTCTGATATCCTGATATATGAAGTATTGGTCTCATCACTTATAAATTTTATAGATAAGTGAGCTAGTAATGTGCCTGACTAGGGATTTGGAATGAGAATCACAATCATTAAAAAAATTCAATTACAATATGTGAATCTAAAGTATCACCTAGTTCTTGGAAATAGATGGTAATTTGTTCAAGGGTCGGCCAAACCTTTGATGAAGGATGTCTACTTGCATTAAATATGAATTGATTTGTGTATATAAGTGCTCTCAAAGAATTAAATATCTTTTGAGCACGATAAGGATTACCCTCCTATATTTCATAGATCCCGAAGAGGAGTGAGGGCTTCAAAATCCTTACTCGTGAGTTGGCCACTAGCTTTGAAGATTCTTGAGCATAAGCATTAGCTACCCTTTAGAGGGTTTCAAGGTTCTACTGGAAAAAAACCAAACAAAGACATGAACTCGTGGGTTTGAATTTTCATTTCTACCACCATTCTCTTGTCAAATTATATCTTAGTATTAGTAAAGTATTATTCTTGTTGCATTCTATTTCTATAGTTTTTGCATTCTCTATCATAGTATAGACTTTGTTAATCAGGCAGTTAGTAGGTTTTTTGGTGTTTTGTACTATACACTCTATGTTCATGTGGATTCCAATGCATCCCCTACAACTTTGCATACTGCACTAGATTCTATGATCAACACTGTAGTCCTATGATAGTAATTTGTCCAACTTATAGTTCAAACCTAGAAAATTAGCTTTCTTGACCCCCTAAAACATTCAGGTTGGCAGAAGGAAAGGAATAGACTATTTTTCCTTCTTTTTTATCCCTTGAAACCCTAAACCTCTTCAATTCATTCATCTAGATAGAGTTATATTAGGGAAGACTATTGTTCTAGACTCTCTTGTGACCTAGAGTCCCTGAGAAGTCAATCCCCCTCTACATTTTGGTAAACCCGACATGAATTACTTTAGTTCAATTTCATACTATTGAAGGAATCTTCTCTCATGTTCTAGATGTGTTGTAGGTGTGTAGCCTTGCAACATATTACATACTTTCTGGACCCCCTCAAAAACTACACTTATCCCCTTCAAATTTTGGCTAAGTTATGTACTAGTAGTGTTTTGGTTGTTTGTTATAACTCAGGTGGTGATCTACTAACTTACTCTAACTCACACTTCACCCACTTCTTAAATATTTTTACATGTTTGGATCTATTGGTGATGTTTTTCTTGGCTACTAGGACTATTCTCCTAATTCATTTGCATGTTTATCAGTGTTGGTGGTGCATTATAGATTTTGTTTAACTCCCCATTTACCACCTGAGAGAAAATGTAATTTTGTTAAGACATGGGCAGTGTTTTGTGGCCCAAATCAAACCCAATCAATGATTTACAAAGTTATGTGGGTATGTGCAGGATCATTATGGAAACAATAGGCCCTTAAGTGGCAATAAAAAGATAGAAAATCAGAGTTAGACAACTTGACATAAAAGTTTGAATAAGTTATCTATATTATTTCAAAAAAATGTAAAAATAGAATCTGTAGCAAATTGAATGTAGTTTCTAAACTAGTAGACCTTTATTTAAAAAAATAAAATCTATTTGGTGAAAATTATAAATTTAAATGGAGTAGTATTTAAATTTCAAGGTAAAAATAAGAAGTAGGTGTCTGTCTGACCACCCTAACCACAATAAAATTATAATATTTTTAATAATATTTTAGATATAAGTAGAGGACTCATGTACATATTTGATGCATATATTTTTATAATTTTTTCCAAGTAAATAATTAATTATGAATTTTTTATTACAAATTTAAAAAAATATAAAAGCTCATTTGTCTAACCACCTTAACTTGGTCTAAAATTCATGAAATTCAATTTTTTTTTTTTTAATCCTATAGTATGCAAAGCATAGAATTTGAGGCATATTTCGGATTCAAAAATGTGATACCATTTGAAAGTTATAGAATTTTTTCAATCATCCTATGAATCAGGGCTTTATTCATAATTTTAATAGAAAATCAATAATATTATTTATTAAATTCAAAGTAAAGCATAATTTATATTAGTGGAAAGGTGAGAATCTCCTCTAAAAAACCTTTTTGTTTCATCAATTTTGGGTAAAAAAAAAGTTGTCAGCAGCATGGGCAATCATATGGCTTACATATCGCCACTTTTTGGCCCATCATGATCCAGCACATACCCATGTGAACTTCCCATTTCCTCACTTGCATGACTGTTCCTTTTTAAAAATTAAAAAAAATGGTTATATTAGATAGTGACATGAGAGTTGACACATTCCAATGTGATGTAAGAGACGTATTTAATGTCTATCTACTAACACACTTCTTTTGGTAATTTCCAGAGAAAAATCATGCCAAAGAAAATCATTCTCTGGCTATAGCATTCATTCTTGGAAATGTGAAGAAAGCATACCAATTTAAATCTCCATCTTAAAAACTTGGGCTCATTCTGAGTTATTTCTATTCTTATCTTCTCCTTATGAATGCATATTTTCCAATTTTATCCTCCCCTATATTGTGAATTATCTAGTAAAAATCTACTCAAACCCTAGTGGCTCAAAAATGGTTAGAACTAAGTGTCAAGAGTATATATATGTCACGAGATTGATATGTGAAATGATAGAAATTGGAGATACTAAAATGGGGTTAATGAATTAAGCTATTCTCAAAGATAATTTCAATTCTCCCAACCAACCACCTATCACTAATAGAGTAATTTAGAGTGGGTTAGTAGAAGAGCCATCTTTCCTATATATGTCCACTATCAAAAATTGTTTCTAGAATGTATAAGGCATTACAATGTCTAGGCTAGGCTCGAGAAATAAGAATGAAGGATAATTGGTTAGTGGTTAAAATCCAAACAACCACCTTTGTGTCATGTTTAAAGATTCTAGAAAAGGAACACTACTCTCTCATGGATTTTACTATTTCTCAGGATGAGTTTTCTTTCAAGAAGGGGTACTACTAAAACATAACGGAAAAAAATGGCTGGTGAAACCAAGAGGGGGGAAATCCTAATTACCCCAAAATTTGCATAAGAACCAATTTATAGATGAGATGTCAGATATTATTTTTTTGCTTCACAAAGTTTTTGGAAATGAAGATGATTTTGGTTTCCAAGAATCAATGTATTTCTTCATTCAAATAATACTAGAGGGAACATAATTTTTAGACTAGATGACACTTATCAATGACAGGGTACACAGTCAACTAGCTCATTTCCAAGTCAATAGGGAATTCTTCATGTCTTCTTATTTGATATAGACTATTTCTAGTAGAAAACCTTAGCTAGGCTTGAGGCCAAGTAATCTTCCTCTTGACGAGGAACCTATTTTTGAATATCTCGATAAGCTATAGTTTTGTGAGGTTGGATAATTTAAAGTAAGGACTAGGTTTCCTTTATTTACTTTCTCTAGAGGATTATTGGGTAGATTTATTTAATGAATTTAAGGTAAGGAAAATAAGTTAGATGGGACTATATTTGAGGTAGATTACTACCTTTAATCTGAGCTTTGATGTGCAAGGGATCCAGGATGACGGGTTGATTTAGTAGACCTAGTTTTCATAGAATTAATAGCCAGCTGCCCTATTCCTACAATGGATTGGAGTAGTAAATAAAAGAAGACCATTGAGGCTATAAATGCTATTTTATTGGAAATAACTCAAGAATGGGACACTAATAAGAAGACAAACAATCTCACCCCAATAGTAGATCATAAAACACATAACCAGTAGGAAGAAATAGTTAGTCTTTCGTAGTTGTAAGAACTTTCGGAGTTGCTTCACAAGAATTGCAATCTAGGCCTCAAGGTGATGGTGATGAAGAACCCCCTAATTGAGATGTGCCTCAATAAAATTGTAGGGAAGATCTCCTTAATTTACCTATTTTGGAAGATGAAATGGAGTATGACAAAGAAGTGAATATATTAAAAAATATTGTCATTAGCTCTACTTTCCCATTACCCCAGTCATCACTTGATAGGTGAGTTGATGAATCTTTGAAATAAAGGACTTAACCACACCTTTTCAATATTCTCAGACTGATGTTCCTCCCACCAATAGAGTTATTTTTGGTTCTTCCAATTCTAAAGTAGCCAATGTTCCCAACGCTCCTATGTGGTTGGAAGACACTCTGTCTAGAAAAAAAAGTGGTGCAACTGGATTTTCCAAAGTAGGACATTATAGGGAAACTACTCCAAACAACACTAAAGCTGAAGAACTTAAAAAAAATATCCCGGTTAATTCATGAATCTATATCAAGAGACCTACATCTAGAAGTAGAATGCCTTATCACACAAAAAGAGGTCAATCAAGCCATAGCTAGTGATTTTGATATTAATAGGTTTGATCTAGGACCACCTACAAGAGATGGTGATGTATAGAATTTTCATGTCTCTACAAGAAGGATGGTGGAAAGATCGAAGAAAGAGAAGGAAAGTAAATCTCAATTAAAAAGAAAAATTTAAGTCTTGACTAACTTTTTAAGATCTATCTTCGAAATTCCACCTCAACCAATATCTCAAAATGAATCATCCTCTCACACTTTGTCTTTAATGGGTAAAGAGGTAGTGAGTAGAACACAAAGCTATAAGAATTTTGGTAAGGTTGTGGAAGAGTGAAGCATTGGATTAGTTGAGAAAGGTGACTATATCATCTCTAAATCCATCAGGTGATTACATAAAGGGTGAAAGTTTGAAGGTTACAAATTCAGGAAGAGATCACTATTTTTGGGAAGGAAGAAAGAACATGGAATTATTACATAAATGAAATGAAGGCTATGATAAGATTTGGGATGGAGAAGCTAGCCATTGAGTAGATTATATTAGGGGTTGTTGATGGTCATTGCTTATTTGGAGAAAAAGTGTGGAATGGAAACTATAGATAGTAAAATAGGGTTTGCAAAAGCTTCAAGAAGTATGAGTCGAATGTGATGCAATCTTAGAAGAGATTCCTACAAACCTTCTCACTCTTGGATTACAGTCTAATGAAGGAGATGGGAGTACTAAGATTGTTGAAGCCTTGAAGGGTTGTTTCTAGAAATTGATGGATGAAATTTTCAACTCATAATATTTCAACGTAGAGCATTTGAGAAATTTTAGTGAACTAGACCTTGTCTTGACACAAGATATAGGTATCATGAATTCCTACGATTATAAAATCAAAGACATTAAAGAGTTCCAATTGGTGTTAAAGTTACAAATGGGAAATGTCAAAATCCCACACCACAAAGTACTCCCACATGTCATCCAGGCCTTCCAAACCTTATGGAAATATCTTGCCATGATCCCAAAAGTAAGAAGTTCCATTGGCTTAGTTCAATTATTTGTATTTGCTTGAAGAATTTTTATTTAAAAATTAGTTTTGGAAAAGAGACAGTTACTCTATCCACCTTATATATGTAATTATTCTTAAAATTGTTTCTCGATAGCTAGATATATTTCCAAAAGACTCAGTATTACAACATCAAGTTAAATTTTGTTGTAAATTTAAATCTCTATCTGTCTGTGTGCACTTAGTTTGCAAAGATAATGGATAATCTTAAATTTGTGTGTTTCAGGTGATTATGAATGTTTATTTTTTCCTTTGAGTTAATATATGCATTGTCTTTGTATTTGATTTCAGTTTATCAGTAATATTGGGTTTGTGTTGTGTTACATTTTATACAACTAGTCTTTGTGCTCGTAATTATATACAATCTACTCTTGGAAAAACAAAAAAATGGTGTAGGAATGGTTTTGTATGGTTTAGGACATAGAGCATACTCACTTTCCAATTATTTCATTGAAGGATAACCCTAGAGATCTCAATGCAAAGTAGACTGAGATCTTGCAATAGAGTTGTCCTAGGGGATTGAATGATGTGTAATGAAGAGTTCACCACCAATTTTAGACTTAGAAAGATAATGTAATGAAGGATGAAATGGAAAACCATAGTTTGATGCAATGTTTTAATGAATGACCTAGAAATGACCATGAAACAAAATAGAAAGCTAGAAAATTGAAAGTGTGCACTTGGGAAATTGAAGAAGGCAGAATGGCGAGCTGGATCACTCAAAAATCTGCTATTTATGTTGACAAGGACTCATTCACCAAGTTGGGCGAATCAGTCCAATTTCTGGGAAAATGTGAAAAACTTGGTTTCATCCAAAAGGGTATCCAAATATACAAAAACCTATGGCAAGCCTATATAGTGGGACTGATTCAACAATAGTGGTGAATCAATCTACTTCAACATTTTTGGAAGTTTTGAACTAGATTACATGTCTCCTGATCTACTCTACTCTTTTTTACTAGTTTTTAGATTTGAATATGAAAAATTCCACCTATAGGTCTTCTCAAAGCTTCTCCAAGGCTTGGTGACAACTTTGAAAACTCTAGGGATTTGAAAAAAATTCTCAAACTTTATTCCTGATAAATCTACAACCTAGCCCTGTAAATCACACACAAGAAGAGGGGAAATTGTTGTTGGGTTAGAGAATAGGGGTTTGCCTTGGTCAAAACCCTTGTTTGTAATTACATCTTTAAATGTAAGTAAATATGGAGGAAGAATTATGAATGAACAAATAAAAATGTTGTAACTCACCAAACCCTAGCAATAAGGTTCTGCAAGCATGTAAGTAATGGCTCGAATGGATGTAGTCTTGGAATATTGCATAATAT
The DNA here is from genome assembly GCA_007115665.2 of Sequoiadendron giganteum. Lineage (NCBI taxonomy): Eukaryota > Viridiplantae > Streptophyta > Pinopsida > Cupressales > Cupressaceae > Sequoiadendron > Sequoiadendron giganteum. The sequence goes on from CM021105.1 coordinate 68,456,631, forward strand.
TGATAGATATTGAATGTAATGCTTGCCTGAATCACAAACCCTACATCGTAATTGTTAGCTCTGAAACAACATGATGCAAGAATTATTTTGCATGATTATTGACACTTGAAGAATGCTCTAGAATTCTTGATAATCTTCCCTTGAAATTCCTTGAATGCTCTGGTGAATTCTTGAATACTTGTAAACTTGCTAAGTGATCTCTCTTGAATGCTAGGTTATGAAAATGAGAGAAATAACCTTGTATTTATATTTAATTATGCTAGAATTCCCAATATTGCAACACTACAAGATGACATTATATCTAGGAGAATTATGATTGGTCAATGATTTCTGTCAGGATTACTCTCAAAAAGATGCAATAAATGAGGCTCATGAATGGAAAATAGGGCCAATTTAAGCATAAGAAATCCCAATTATTAATGATAAGCCTAGATAAATGTGTGTTACAACACTTGAAATAAGGCAAGATTAATTTTGATTATGATTATAATTATGCTTAGCTACTTGAAAAAATCCTAGAAAAGTGTGAAAGTGTGTTACAACACTTCACAACACTTTTGCAAGGCACCATTAAAATTCATTAGTTCACAAGGGCCCAAGACCTAATGTAAATGTTTTATCCACATTACAACATCAAATCAAGGCAACATTAAGCTAAAATCACAAGGAGGGTCTGGAGAAGCTAGAAAAAGTAGAAGAGTTAGTTTTTTGGTGGTCACATTTAGGCCCCACTTTAGTGGGAGGATGAATCTACTTCAAACTCACACTAAACTAGACAAACACACACTAATTTAGAGATTCAAATGTACCAATGCTAGCAAGATGAGATGGCAATGATCAAGAGTGGTTATCTAGCCCCTAGGATCAAGATCTCATGAGAAACTAACATGAGTAGAATGGAACACACATGAAAATGATATAAAGATAAATACCAAATGAAAAGAATACACTTCCAAAGATGAAAAAGAGAAAAATGGAAAATAAAAGGATCAAAACAAGATTTTACCATTTGTCAAATGCAATGTGGATTAGATCTAGGCTATTTGTCTGAAAAATGCATACTCACTCTAAGGTGACAAAACTTGTGGTTGTCCACCAAGTGAAAAGGCCTAAAATGTGAGAAACATACACTCACAAATGGTATGCGCTTACTCACACACAAGTGGCTATGGGGAAAGTCATGCCTTGGATTGGGCTTCTCACTAACCCATACAAAACTTATACCTCCTGATAACTTTAGTAAGGTGCCGCACAAAAATAAATATTTTTTGACCTTCATGAGAGAAGAAAAAATTCATATTCTTGGATCTCATGAAAAAAAATAATGGCTCCACAAGAATGCAAGTTTTATTATGCATGGTGTGCATATAACAAAAAATGGAAAATGAAAATTAGGAAATGTTCAAAGGAGTCCTACTTAGTTCATGCAAGGTCTTTAACTTAGGGAACATTGTGCCTAATATATCCAAGAGATGACAAATTGAATAGTATAAGATTCACAACTTAGGGGTTACAGTACATCACATCAAGCCACTAATAGGAATATAATATGCTAAGAGAGATCACACTCCTAAAGGATATCACACCCAATGTAATTCAGAAAGTGAAAAATGCATCATATGAAGTAGGAAGGCTACACCGAGAACCATGAAAAGGAAAAATCCAAAATAATAATGCGAATGTATGCCACCAGTTTAAAGAAATTTCTCAAAAAAATGTTGTGAGTAATTACTTTAAAGTAGAAAATGAAAAATGAAAATAGGAAGATATGAGATCCAACTTGTAAAGCCCTATGCCAGGTCATGTTTTTTAGTAAATCTACATTAGGTGAGAGAAAAGGAAAGAGAGAGGGGTTGCCCCCAAAATGAAAACACAAGGCATATAAGGGATATATGGATTTTGGGAATGTTTTCATAGAGCATGGAACTATCATCATCTACTAAATACACATAGAACTAGAAGAAAGACACAAAGAGAGCGAAAACAAAGAAAAACCTTTTGGGTCAACATGGAAGAGACATGAATTCTTTGATGCCTTGCATCATCACCAAAAGAAAAACATAAGACAAATGAAAAAAATAAAGATGAAAGACAAGATGTTGTGTCAACATGGAAGATACATGAATCTCTCAACACCTTGCGTCATCCCCAAAAGGAAAACACAAGACAAAATGAAAAGAAAAAAAATATTAAAAACATCAAGACATAAAAAAGAATGAAGGTACAAATAGAGCAATTTCATAAAGAGAGAGAACATCAAACACAAATTCATGGGGGATCACATTACACACATGCAATCACACAAAAATAAAAAATAAATGATGCAAAAATGACAAGAAAAATGAGAGTCAACTTGTCAACAAGCCATCTTCCACCCAATCATGTTCATTATATATTGACAGTGAGCAAATAGCCAAAGGGACAAGAGAAAATTTCAAACAAGGAGAAGCACCAGTTTCAACACTCTTTGCAAAATATTTTTCAATTAAGCTCATGGAAGAGGAAAACAATGTGTTCAATTCATTATGCACCTCTTCTTCAATTTTAACAACCTTGTCGCCATCATCTAAGTTAATCACAATAGGAGGTCTAATGCATTGCTTCAGTCAAGTTTGGATCTTGATTTTTATTTTTTTTAAGTTGTCATGCAACTTGTGAGCAAGGGAATAATGTCTATGTCTATGCTCCCTAGGACCTCTATTTATTTTGGTTTTTTTTTCAATTTGTAATTGTATAGGAGTGGTTGATCAATAATTGGTTTCTTTCCTTCCCTAATGGGAGGAACAAAAGGAAGCATGGGAGATTTTTCAACCACTTTTTCTTTGACTTTGTAAACTTGTTTATTCAAAGAGGTGCAACGAGATTGGGTTTATTATCTCTTGGTCACTTGAAAGAGGTAGTTGAAGTTTTTTTCTAGGTTGTTCTTGGTTGTTTTTTTCTTGTTCAGGTTCAACCATGGTTTTTTAAAGGATGGGAGGTTCAAAGGTGGATGCAAACATGTTTCAAAGGGACAGCTCTGCTATCTTCTTTTCCTTGAAATTTTAGTCGGATAATAAAAATATGTCTTCTTGAGGTTTTATAGGTTCCATGGGCTCGGGCCAAAAGGATTCTAAGGTAAAATTTCCTTTAGAAGACAAAGGGTTAAAGCCACTATGGTGAATAGTGAATATTTCATTATCAAATGAAAAATTTAAGAACTTATGCACAAACAAAGGGATGAATTTCATGGAGAGAATCCATGGGTGGCCTAGCCTCACATGAAATTGGTCTGACTATAGGATGATGGATAATATGACATCTAATTTTTTTGGTCCTATTTTCAATGAAAGGGTGATCGATCCCAATGTAAGGCAAGCAAAAAAATTGTGTGTCTTGATCCATGCTTTTGGTGTATCATATATATGGTGATAGATTTAATGTAAAATTAAGAATTCCTTAGTGATCACATTCTCTCCACAGGCGAGATCTATTAGTATCCCATTAGTAGGCTTATCACTTATACAATCGACTATGTAGAGAGGACCATCGGGTAAATGTTTAAGTATATCCTTAGAGGATAAATCAATGTTAAGAGAATTATTAGGTTGGCCCTTGCGAGGGATAATGTATATCATGCCTACCATTTCATCTATAAGATTGAAATTCATAGCATTAGTTAGAAAACAATCATTGTTTCCATCCTCTCTATCAACATTGACCACATCATTCTTTGTAGTTTCGTTGGCTTTAAAAAATGAAATATTATGTTTTGGCATGGGATTGGTGAAAATTTGAAATATTTTGTTTAGAGGGGTAGAAAACTTATTGCCTTGATCATGGATACCTACACTGGATAGATGACCAGAATCAATGAGATCTTGCACAAGATGTTTCAAATTCTTAAAATGTTTTGTGTCATGTCCATTTTGTCTATGATAGTGGAAATAATAATTTGATTTAAAGCTTGGAGGTAAAGGCTTATTAGGGTCAGATGTTCTTAATTATGAAGGGTATCGAGTATGGAAGTGAATTATCTTTTCAGATCTCCATAACTAAAGGGAATTGTGGCTTTGATAGCAACTACTTGGGTATTTTTGGTTGTTTGTTGAGGGGGATTGATTTGAAAGAACCCTTTTTTTTTTCTAAAAGGTTGGAAATTATGTTGGTGTGTAGGCTCAGATCTCTCAATTCAAGTAGAAGTGGAATTTGTATCTCAACTACTAACCAAATTTTGATAATCATGAAGGGTAGTACACAAGTGCATGAAGGATGGGAATTTTATCATACTAACATTGTCTTGGATTTTTCTTTAAAAAATTTCTATGAAAATCTTTTGAAGGTGTGGGTTTGGGATCTTGACATTGATTTCAGAATAAAGCGATTGATAGTGTGAGATAAAATTGGTTATATTTTCTTCATTTTTATTTCATCTCACCAAATCCACTAAGGTCATCTTAGGAGTCTTATGCAATTGGAAAAGGTTTATAAATTCCTCAATAAGTTCATCAAATGAATGAATTGAGTTTTTTAGTAAGAAATATAACCATTCCAAGGTATTATCTTTTAAGGACCTAGGAAAGAGCTTTTCCAACAAATTATCATCAAGGAAAAAGTCACTACATAAGGCAATGTAGGAGTTAATATGGTTAGAAGTATCTCCCTTCCCTCAATATTTTTCAAATCTAGGCACCTCTACACATTTTGGCATCTGTGTTTGTAATATATCTAGGGATAATGGTATAATTTTGACATAATTTATGGGTGGTCCATTTTGATTTTAGTTGATGGTGTAAATTTTATTTTGAAGGGATGAAATTCTTTGGAAAAGTTGAGTTATGAGAGAGTCATTTCTTGTGTTATGAGATGGAAGTGAAAGTGATGATGGAGTGTATGTGTTTGTAGGAGAAGTGAATAGAATTATTATAGGAGGTAAGGTAGAAGATAAGGCTTACGATTCCACATAGGAATTAGGGATGCTAGCAGTAATACCTAGGAATGAAATCAAATTACTAACTTATTGCATTTTTTTTGTGACTTGAGGAGGGGTGTAGATAGGTATTCAGGAAATTTTTGTGGGAGGAGGAATTTGAGTTGCACCTAGACTTGTCATGTTTCTTGTTGGTAAAGGACAACTTGTGGTTGAGGGAAGTTATTTTCCAAAGATTTGCACTATTATTTTCACAAGATCAAGGCCATCTTCACTTTCAAGCATGTGGTGAATGTTTTCCATAGTAGGAATTGCAGTAGTTCAAATGTTTTGTAGGCTTATTTGATGTTGTAATTTTATTAAATCCTCATGAATTTTAATTATTTTCTCTTGTGGGATACTATAATTCCTTGTTTCCGTTTGCATCCTACTTGAAGGAAAAGAGTTTCTAAGGGTGTTATCCTTGCCTAGTGTACTAGTGTCAATACTAGGAGTGGAAGCTCTAGATAACCCAAGATCCACAATGATTGTGCTATCATGGGATGGCATGAGTCTCAAACTTCTTCTCACTATGGTATTACTAGTAGGACACCAAACACTCATGCAAATGCTACTAAATGCAGGGTGAATGAAATTTTAATGTAAGCTAAGAACAATGAAATTATTATAACTAAAATTTCAGAAACAAAAACAAGAAAATAGAAACAACAAACAAAAACTCAGAAAATGGACTATAAATGCCAAAAAATACAGTGAAAAATATGCAAAGGGACTGATTCACCCAAGGTGGCGAATGAGTCCAGGTACTAATGTTTTTGAAAATTTTCAAAAAAAATTAATTGAATTTGATGATTTTTATGTTCTTAGATTCAGATTTGAGATGCAAATAAGGAATTTCATTTATTTTTATAGAAATTAGATGCAATAATGAAAGCTAAATAAGATTTTCACTAATGAAAGAAGTGAAACCCTAGAATGAAATTTTAATGCAAGATACATATATGATGTAAATGCACTCCAAATAATAATAATGATGTTCTAAATGTAGGCTCAAAATAATGGAACAATAGAAAATGGTGTAGGAATGCTTTCATATGGTTTAGGACATAGAGCATACCCACTTTCCATTTATTTCATTGGAGGATAACCCTAGAGATCTCAATGCAAAGGAGATTGAGATCTTGCAATAGGGTTTTCCTCGGGGATTGATTGATGTGTAATGAAGGGTTAACCACAAACTTTAGACTTGGAAAGACAATGTAATGAAGGATGAAATGCAAAACCCTTGTTTCATGCAATGTTTCAATGAATGACCTAGAAATGACCATGAAACAAAATAGAAAGCTACAAACTGAAAGTGTGCACCTGAGAAACTAAAGAAGGAAGAATGGAGATCTAGATCTCTAAAAGATCTACTATTTATGTTGAATAGGACTCATTTACCAAGCTTGGCGAATTAGTCTAGTTTCTACGAAAATGTGCTAAAACATACATGTTTCAACCAAAAGGATATCCAAATATGCAAAAAAAATTGTTAGGCTTATACAGTGGGATTCATTTGCCAGTAGTGGTGAATTATTCCACTTCTAATTTTTCATAAGTTTAGAATTATATTTTGTGTCTCCCAATCTACTCTGCTCTTTTGGACTAGTTTTTTGATCTGAATCTACAAAATTCCACCTGTAGGTCTTCTCCAAGATTCTCCAAGGTTTGATGAAAATTTTGAAAACTTTAGGGATTTGACAAATTTTCTCTAGCTTTGCTTCTTAAAAATTCTACAACCTAGCCCTACAAATCACACACAAGAAGATGGAAAAATGTTGTTGGGTTAGAGAATAGGGGTTTTCCTTGGTCAAACCCCTTGTTGGTAATTAAACCTTGAAACGAAAGAAAATATGGAGGGAGAATGAGGAATGAAAAAATAATAATATTGCAAATCACCAAACCCTAGCAATAAGGTGCTACAAATATGTAAGTAATGTATCCAATAGATGTATTCTTGGAATCTTGCTCGATATTGATAGATATTGAATGTAATTCTTTCTTGAATCACAAACACTACACAACAATTGTTAGCTCTAAAAGAACATCATGTAAGAAATCTTTGACCTGATGATTGACACATCAATAATGTTATAAAATTATTGATAATCTTCTCTTGAATTTCCATGAATTCTTGTCAACTTGCTAAGCAATCTCTTGAATGCTAGGCTATGAAAATGAGAGAAACAACCTCGTATTTATAGTCAATTATGCAAGAATTCATGAAATTGTAACACTACAAGACAAAATAAGATCTATGAGAATAAAATGTTGTTAGAAATTTGAATTAAATTTGAATCTTGGTCACACATGACTCATTCAACCAAGGTAGTGAATAATTCCACCTGGGCCAGATGTATGGAACCAAAAATGAAAAGTGCTTAGAGATGGGTGAAACCTACATTGGGGCCAAAAAGACCTAGGTGTGACTCATTCACCCAAGGTTGAAAATAGGTCCCAAACACTAAATTTGACCCATTCAAGCTAAGAACACTTGAATTATGTTTGGTCAATGATTGTTGTTAGGATTAAACTTGAATGGTGTAATAAATGAGGCTTGTGGATGCAAAATAGGGCCAATTAAAGCATAATAAAGCCCAACTATTAATGATACGCCTAGAGAAATGTGAAAATGTGTTACAACAGTTTACAAAACTCCAAATAAGGAAAGATTAATGTTGATTATGATTATAAACCCTAAAAAAATGTGAAAGTGTGTTACAAAAATTCACAACAGTTTTGCAAGGAACCATTAAAATTCATTAGTTCACAAGGGCCCAAGACCTAATGTGAATGTGTTATTCACATTACAACATCAAATCAAGGCAATATTAAGCCAAAATCACAAGGAGGGTCTAGAAAAGCCATAAAAATTAGAAGGGTTACTTTTTCAGTGGTCATAGTTGTATTAGTACTAGTCTTTGTATCAGTATTTTCTTGGTTTGTTAAGTGTCAATCAAAAAATTTCCTTTGTCTATTTTTGATTTTTGACTTTAATTTTGTCTTTAGGAGGATCAATGCATGAAGAGGTTGTGTTTATGGTGGGTGCACAATGTGCCATGTTGTGGATGCATGTTGTTTATTAATTACTTTCTTGTCAGCTCAGAATAAAACCACGTGTCGGCTTGGTAGACATTTTCTTGAAACCACTTGTGAATCTGAGACTATCTGCCCATGTGACATGTCATCTCTTAACTATAGAGGAGCTCTATCTTAGGAGACTACATTCAAAGTCTATCAAAATGAATTTTTCCTTGTTCTAATGAAGGGACATGAGTTGGTGCCTTCAAAGCCACTTGATTGGTTCACAAGACCTTTTTCCATATTGTTCTTTTAGGATCCAAGTGATTACATGGGGTATTTCTATTAAAATATCTAAATGATATTAATCCGGTAGTTGAAATTCGATGAGCATGATTGTAGTGACCTACAAAAGTATCTAGGATCATATTTTCAAGCTATCAGATGTGGACATATGGCAGTCATTACTTCTAAACGAAGTCAAAATTTCTCTCTCTTGGGAAGCTATAAATTGGAAGAAGAAACATGAAGTTTTCCTTTTGGAAAAAAATTTCCTCAGTTTTCATAGTTAGTAGAAATTTTTCTTTCAAGTTTACAGAACACTACTGCACTTTGGCATATTATGTCTTTGATATACTCAAACTATTGTTGGGTTGGAATCTAATCTCTATTTTAAAGTTTATTTAATATTTGAAAAACAAGTAATTTGGGAGAAATACTTGAAATTGTGGATGATATGGTCTTTGTGAATATTTATTTCTTTATATCGTCGTCCATAATAGAACACTGTGTCTTTATTAATCTAACTAGTTTGATTATTGGATTTCCATGTTGTTTGTGGGCATGATTAAGTTATAATCTATAAAAACTAGATTATGTCTTTCGACTTCTATATTCTATTTGTAGGATTATCATTTCTTCATGATATGCTATATTAAGAGGAAGAGTTTATGTATCTTTTGAATTTTTTTCTATTGATCCTTGAAACTTATATGTTTGTGTAGATCCTAATACACACTTCCTGTGGGTGGATTGAATGACTAAATTTGTCCTTGTATCTAGCCTCTATTGTTCATTATTTTCTAAAAAATGAAGGGATGTGGTGTTTTTTGTCTATGATGTCATTCATAGAAAGGAACTTATGGTTTTGAAATGTAAAAACATTGGACCATCACCACTTTTTATGTTTTTTTGTTTACATTTCACTCTACTCTTTTCCCAAACCCAAAGAAGAGCTGAATTTCTATAAAAATCCCAAAGGTATTTAGTGAGGTACATATTTTTCCCCCACTCATTTAATTTCCCATAAGATTGTCAAAGAGGTGAAAATTTTGATGATAAATAGTTCTTTTTCTAGCATGCCTGATGAGACAAGTTTCGAAGGCCTGATTAGAATTCAAAAATATTTCTAAATCAGACCAAGGAAAGAAATTGGGGGTTTCATGGCCAAGGTTAAAACAAGAGCATCCTCAAAGGGTAAATTTTAGTACTCCCAACTATCCTCCTTGGTACCTAAGAGAAGAATATTTACAAGATTTGTATCCCCTATAAGAAGTAGTTATTTCCAGGTCAAAATAACCTAGCGAATGATGAAAATGCATGGTGCTTTCCCTGCAATGATAGCCATATGCCCCAGAATTTCCCAAAGGGAAACATGCAGTAAAGGATAGCAGAGCAAAGGAAAAAAGGAGTGTCACTAAATGCAAAAGGATATGAATCTTCTAAAATGGAGAATGCCCATTTTAGAGTGCAAATTCAAGGGATGTTCGTAGAGCAAGATTTGAACATCACACTTGATTAAGTACTTTTTTCTTGGATGGAAAAAGAAGATGCGATGTTCATGAACGAAGCTCCAATAGCCAGTACTCCATAGGTATAGTCAGATTACAACACCAGATGTAAGAGAAGGCTCATGGGATAATATGTGCCAAAAAGCTCCACCTCATTCTCAGTCTCGCCAACCATCATCATAACAAACAAAACTACCTCAGCCGACTATTCAACCAATTCAACAACAACGAATCCCACCATCACCCAACAATTTTTCGAATAATATATCAAATCCTTTCCCAAGGGACCATCTCCATTTAATTAGAGAGAGATTCCACCATTCATACCAAAGGCCCCGCTAGTTAGAATGATCAACATGGTGGAGCAGCTGAAGAATAAACCTACCCATGTGTCTCTATGGGATGTAATATCCATCCTCGAGAAAAATACATTACTTTGAGAAGCATTGAAAAATGAAGAACCAAGACCATAGATGGATGAAGCTCTATTGTTTGATTAGAGTAAAGATAAAGGCCTGACACTAGATCCTCAAACTTTGAAATTTGTAGCTTATACAAACGATGTGAATAATGCAAAAGAGAAAGAGGTTAGAAAGCCGAAGCCAAATCCTTTATTTTTAGCATTAATTATGGGAGACAAAATTTCTCACAACAATGTGATTGACTCGGGAGCTAGTACAATGGTCATGCCAGAGCAAGTGGTTGATGCCTTAATGCTCAAGTATGAACCTTAAAAAAAAAGGAATCATGTAGTTTGATGGAAAGAATATTTTGACAGTCGGTTAGATTAAATATCTATCCTTGACCCTCTATTCATGCCCAAGCTAGATAGTCTCACAAGAGGTAGTTGTAATAGATATTCCCCCAATCTTTAGGATGTGTCTTTTTACAGATTTCATTGCAAATCTGGATGGATATTTGGCACTAGAATGGTCCCATTTGATATTAAGAACCAAGTACGGGGCAAAGATGAAGATTATTTATGAGTCTTTTCACCCCAAACATATAGCAAACAATGTTGTCCTCTATTTTGAAGCAGCACGTACCTCTTTTTCAAGACAAAAGGGATATTTCATGGAAATATTAGAAGATGAAGAAGATACAAGTGAGTAGAATCCTGAAGAAGTTCTCCTCAACTAGTTCATTGACTCCAACCTATTTGGTAATTTCCATACCATGAGATTATAGTTTTGAATAGATTTAATGATCAAAACATATGAAAACTGTATCGAAGGATTTTTAATTTCTTTTGTTAGGTTGCATGAGGATTTGATTTGCTTCTATGCTGGTTATTTTCTATCCATGTGAAACCTCCTTTCCATGGAGGAGGTTCGACCCTCATCCAAGTTTGTGCCTCATTTGGTTGTCCTTCGTAGTGTCATGATGGTGTTAAGGTGTCCTCTTCACTTGTGGATCCTTGTCCTATGGAGTTCTGGATTTGATGCCAGTGGTTGTGGCTATGGGTGGCCACATGTGTATCTCCTACTTGAATCATGGTAGTAATGTATGGTGGTATGGACCCACTGAGAAATAACAAATTTATTGTAGTAAATCGTCCATACAATAATGGTGCCCACAAATTGTTTCATGATATTGTTGTGGGTGAGAGAGGATCACTACCAGTGGGTGCTAATTTTTTGAGTGAATCCTATGGTTTTGTGCAATAAAATGGTAGAGAATGACAAGGTAAGCTTCCCTCAGATCCCCCCTTGAAATATATTTTGATTCCAAATTCTTCTTTGGATGAGGAAATTACAAAAGAAGATAGTAAATTGGCTAAAACTACAATATTTTTTGTAGCTTTCAACCCTAATAGGGTTCTAGTCAAGAAATATATGGAGGTATGGTTCTCCAAATTCTAGGAACGAAAATTGGGTCTGCATTTTTATTATTGTCGAATGATTCAAAGAGGCCTATATGTTGTGTTTTTTTGCAACCCTAATGTGCAAGCAGAAGCAATTAAAAAACAACTTTGGAGTGTGGTCTCAATGGTGTTTAGGGCTTTGGCCTAGAGCCCAGAGGCAGTGGAAGATGAGGTCTTGGTCCTCTCCAACCCACATTGGTTAAAAATAAAACATTTCCCTTCGAGGTTGTGGAAATTTGTTCTGGTGATCATGGAACCATATGGAAATGTACTAAAATTAATGACACCAAAACTCCTTTACCACACTTGGATGCTAGAGTGTTGGTTTCTCTATCACCAGGGAAGGATTTATTGGAAGTGATTGAAATTTATTTGAATTCTAGAAAAAAATGTTGTGAAATTGAAACCCTTGGGGGTTTGAACACATTCTATTTATCGAAGCGTGAAGGCCATATTAGGAGGAACTTCCTTTTGATTATAAATAAAACAAACTCAAAACCCACTTCAAGAGGGCTCAATAGAAACAACTTTAAAAATAAGAAACAAACCTCCAACGGTGAGGGGTGAGCAGAAAATAAAGAAGGAAATTTCGGGGACCATGCACTTCATTCCAGTGAAGGCTCTCCATCCCCTTCCTAGATTAACCATTTAAAAAATAATGTAACTGATGAAATTTCTTATGAATTTGAAGTAAAAATTCTTGAAGAAAATTTAGACTCCTTGCTAAGCAAGGCAGAAATCAATTCTAGGAAAAAGAATAACCCTAATGAAGAATGCATAAAAAGGGATGAGGGTCTTGAATCTGATGACCTATCAGCTAAAGATAGAATAGAAAACAACCCAAAAATGAATACACAACTTTCTCTCTTAAAGCTAAGGCAGACTAAGCCTTCTAAAGGATCTAAGCATATCTTAGATAAAATAATAAACACCTTTAACTCGAAAGTTTTTAAAGAAAATGTGGAGGTGGAACTAATAGTAGATGCTTTCCTCTAGATTCAAGGTAGTGAGGAATTAGTACCTTTTCCTAATGAGTAATTGAACACTTTGATAAATAAGAATGGCCATCAAGATCTGGATGTAACCCAGAAGGGGGAAGCAAATGAAGGCAAGGAGATACCCTAGGAATCCCACTTAAGTGGGTTCTTGGGGAATAACTCAGAAAGGGGAAGATCACATAGCATTATCTCATTCATAATTGGTAATACAAAAGTGGATGAAATGATGATCTTGAACTACTCAGAGGAACTCCCCAACCTCATAGGTGGAGCGATGAGCTCAAAGGATTATGCATCACAATCTGGCATGGACTCTGTAGAGGACATTAATTTCTTATCCAAGGATATAACTAATGGGGAAGAGACTGCCTTGGAAAAACCTATAATAAAAAACACTCGGAGCTAAAGGAAAAAGAAGGGTAGTGGCACTTCTAATCCCATAATTATTTTTGACTCCTCCCACCCAAAAGAAAGATAAAATAAATAAGCTTAGTGGAATCATACCTCCTAGTGCAAAAAGGGTGGAAGCAGAGGCTAGGCTTCCTAAATGTTTTGATAAATTTCAAACTAATAAAGAGCCTTCCCCTAAATAAATGTTGCTAATGGAAGTTAACTACATTTCCTGGAATTTTTGGGGGCTAGAAACCCATGATAGAAAGCATGTGGTTAGGATATTCCTAGCCTAGAACAAGGAGAAATATTTTGTCCTTTTGCAAGAAGTTAAAGCCATTGGTTTCAATATGGAAACTAGTCTAAAATTTATTTGGAGAGATGCAACACAATTCTCTACCAGACATGAAAAAGGAAAAGGAGGAGCTTCCCTCATTGTGGCAAAAAATTGGGCCCAATATGTTAGTAGCTTTGGTGTCTCAGGCCCCTATAATAGAGTGGTATGGGTAATCATTGAGAAAGATAAATATTGCTTTGGGGTATGTTCGTTGTATGCTCCTAATGAATACAAAGACTGGATAGCCCTTTGGAACTAGCTCTATTCCCTGTAGGAGATTCCTTGGATCTTTGGTGGGGATTTCAATATTATGGAAAAGGATGAGAATAAATGGGATGGATTGGGATTTGAATGGAAAGGCAATGAAATATTTTACTGGCAGAGAATAAAATACAAGCTAAGACTTGAGGATCTCATAGAAGGGTAGAAGAAAGATTGGCAAGTAATCTAGTTCACTTGGTGCTACTCTCAGAAAGGTTTACTGTAGATTGGATAGGTTCCATGCCAATAAGGATTTCTTTTCAGCATCCTTGGTATCTGAAGGCTGCAAGGTTGAGGTCTACCCTTATTCTCTCTCAGATCATCATCCCATTAGAGCCAAATTCTCTTTGAACTATGGAGTGCCTAAGGTTGGTGGATATAGTATTAATTTCTACCTCAATACCTTTCTTCTCAAGGATCTGGATTGCAGGAATGCTATGTTGTGCCTCAGGAAATTCAATAAGTATATGTATAAGTCACTATCTTCTATCGATAGATGGACACTAAATATAGAAGGGTGGAAGGCCCTCTTTCAGACTCTTGGGAGGAAAAAAGCTAAGGATATCCGGAGATGTGAAGCCTTTCTCTAGGATAGGCTTCTCCATTCTATAATTGAATTACAAAATAATCGTAAGGATGTAGCCCTAGCTAACAAGCTAGCTGCAGCCGGAGAGTCTCTCAGAAGGATCCAGAATAACAAGATCAAGGGACTAAGGGTGAGAACCAAGATTAACTAGTTGGAAAATGAGGATAAGGGAAAAAAATTCTTCTTTAGATTCATTAAAGAAAAGCAAGCCAAAGAGCAGATAGATTACATCTCCATTGAGGGTTCACCTACGAATAACCAAGAGGAGATAAGGAATTAATTTTTTTAGCTCTATAAAGGCCTTTTTTCTTCAGATAAGGTGTAGGATAACAATATTCAGGAAAGAAACCTCATTAAGAATCTCATTCCTAAGAAAATTAGTATGAAAATGGAAAAAGACATGGGGAAAGAAATTTCAAAAGAAGAAGTCTAGAAGGCTATCCTCTCGCTTAAGAATGACAAATCTCCCAGGGCTGATGGAATTTTGGCTCAGTTTTATAAAACCTTTCTTGACTAGATTTGTGAGGACCTACTCTAGGTTTTCAAGGAGGCCTTTGAGAAAGGATCTCTTGGTAGTAAAATCAATAAGGGTGTGATCAAGCTGGTCCCAAAATAAGGAAACGGGCCTTTAGTCAAGAACTGGACACCCATCACTCTCTTGAATGTCTCTTTCAAGATTTTGGCCAAAATCCTGGTACACAGAGTGGCCCTTATCCTCCCCTCGATCATAAACTCTACTCAGAAAAAAATTATGAAAGGAAGTTATATATTGGAGAATCTGATTACTAGTTGGGAGGCATTGAATTGGGAAAATTTATAGAGGAGAAGGTTGCAATGCTGCTGATTGATTTTGAAAAGGCATATATAGGATTGAATGGGATTTTGTATCTCTAATGCTATAGGATTTTGAGTTCCCTGAGGCCTTCTATCACATGGTCAAAACTTTTTTCCGAGATGCTACTACTCAAGTTGAAATCAACAAGGTGTTCACTCAAAAGATCCCATTGGAGAGGTCTATAAGGAAAGATTCCCTCTTTCTCCCACAATTTTTTTTATTGCGTTAGATGCTCTCCATAACTTGCTAAGAGAAAGCTCATCAACTCCAAGGGTAAGGGGTATTAGGCTTCCATATGAAAAATGAACTACTCAACCTCCAATTTGTAGATGATATTGCTATTTTTGTGCACTTGGAAGAAATGAACTTTGCTAGCTTGTTGAAGAAATTGAAATTCTTCCACCTAGCCTCAAGAGCTAAGCTTTCCCTCTCTAAATCCTAGTTGTTAGGCAAGAAGGAAAACCCCTTAGAATGGATTAGTAAAATTGGTTTGCAATGAGGAGACCCTCATAAAATTGTAAGATACCTGGGAATCCATTTTGTGGTGGAACCAAATCTAAAAGAAATGTGGCACTAGATTTGTGAGAAGATTGAAAAGAAAATTTCCAAATGGAATAGGCAATCTATTTTGCTAGTTGGTTGGATCCAAATTTTCTAGAATATTCTCTCTTCTTATAGCATCTATTTTGCATCTGTTTGGTTTTTCAACTCATATCAAATAAACGACATCCATAAAAGAATAAGAGACTTCCTCTAGTCAAATTGTAAAGTGAAAAAGAAAAGACATGCAATTAAATGGGATTGGTGCACTATTGAAAAGGCTAAAGGTGGGATGAGTTTGAAAGATCTAAAATTGTAGAGCATTTCCCTTGCATCAAAATGGATCATAGGGGCCTTGGAGGGGGAGAAACCTTGGAATTTTTTGATCTATTAAGAGATAAGAAGTGTTGTTCCTAAGAGGGAAAATTCTTGGAAAGCTCTGCCTATCAATGATATCCTTGGCAGTATGGAAACTGTCACCTACAGGGTCCAATGTATTTAAGACTATTTGGAAGGCCTGGGAAATGATAAAAAATCATCTTGAAAATCACCATTTCACCAATGGGGATTTAGGGATTGTTCACTCTTGCAGATCTATATGGTGGAACTTGAAGGATAAAGGGAAACTCTTGGCTCTTCTACAAGGTTGCTCTGCAAAAGGGCAGGCTGGCAAAGGGATCAAACACTTTAATGATATCTTGGAAAATGGGAGATTGAAAGGGAGGAATGAATTAAATAATGAATTCAACCTCCCCCCTTCTAATTGGAGAACTGACATAGTCCTTAAAGAGGCTTGTGGTTGACTAAACTTTCCCGTGATAAATAAGAATGGAACCAAACAATATAAATAATTTCAATGAAAAAATGGATCAAATATAAAGAATACTAAAGTTAAATAAAAATACAGCTTGTTAATGAAACACATTGATCTAATTGATCATCTAAACCAAATCTTGAACTTATAGTGGGATAAAGACCAATGGCAAAAAATCTTTAAAAAAAATTGGAACAACTAATTATAAGCTAAACTTTCCTGCTTTAGATGGTTAGTAACTTTACAAAATATTTCTTTTAAGGGTAAAAATGATGATATCTCAATTTGTACTTTCTATAGAGTCCTCGAGTCAATTGTTCATATCTTCTTTGATTGTTATTTTGCTAGAGAAATACAAGGAATGTTCTCTTCTAGGCAAGAAATATGGGCTACTAATGGAAGGCTAATTCTTGAGAAGATTTTATTCAGTCATAACATCAAAATGGGGAAAACTGCTAAATTATTTTGGCTATGTTTATCTTCTAGTATTTTGTGGTCAATATGGAAAGCAAGGAATGAAGATATTTTCCAAGTGAGGAAGAGGTTGTGTACTGAGTCTTCTCAGAGACTCATCTTCTTTGATATTGCTATCCAGGTTTACATTATAGTGGCTCTCTCCAAAGACAATTTATGGAACTACCTACAAGAAATAAGGGTCTCCATAGACATCATGGATGCAAGGTATGGGCATATGTGGCTCGAAGGACATCCAAATGTCGATTTGTTCCTAAGGGCTCTACAAGCTTTCCGATGAGATATGGCTACTGTTCAGTTTGAAGAGGTAGTGTAGAATAACCAAGTAAATTCACCTTTAGTGGAGGAGGTGGTTGTAGGACATGATTTAACTTCCCTGAGAGGAGATCATGAGGTTGTGTAGTCTCCTAATTGACAACAATATTTCCTTTTTGCTTTGCAGTTTTGTATATTTCTTATTATACTTGTATATGAAAATTGTTTATATGTTGTAACTAATCCATATGATACAGGCACATTGGATTACTTCTCAGCTGACATATTATTTTTTTGTACCTACTATGTAAAGGGAAAGGATTAGGGGTTTTCTTTTTGATACAGTGAAAGGGGGATTTTTTTATATATATAATGTAAGGGGGATTATTTTTGATACCTTGTAATGGGGATATACTCTATAAGGGGGGTTATATGATACTGATAAATGGGTCCATGGACAGATGGGATAACTATCCTACATATATGTTATGCATTTTCTTCTCTCTCTATACTCAATATAAAAAAGTATGAAGATTCTTTTAGAGTCTTTTCACCCCAAACATATAGTGAACAATGGTGTCCTCTATTTTGAAGCAACGCATACTTCTTTTTCAAGAAAAGAGGTATATTTCATGGAAATATTAGAAGATGAAGAAGACACAAGTGAGCGGACTCTCGAAGAAGAAGTTCTCCTCAACCAGTTCATTGAATCTGACCTATTTGGTAATTTTTATGGCATGAGACTGGGGACATATATAATATATGATGACAACCTAGTCTATCCAAAATAAATGAAGGTTAAGGAAAAGTATGATGATCCAATGAATAATCATCTATGGAATTTGTATGTTGATGAAACTAAGTGCAAAGTTGGTTCTTGAGAAAGAGTTCTATTGTTGTCTCTAGAAGAATCAAAGACGCTCAAGGCTTATCAATTCAAGTTTTTGTTCTCTAATAATGGTGTAGAATATGAAGCCTTGATCCATGGTTCATTCCTCATGGTGAAAATAGGTTGCAATTGTTCAAATATTTTGAGTTGATAGTAAGCTAAGTCTGAGGGGAAGCAACTGCTAAAAATACGAGGATGAAGGCTATAGACATCGGATATGGGATTTAATTGAAAATTTTGAAGCTTTTAATGTGCAATTCATTCCTCGATCCCAGAACATTATAGCAGATCAAATGGCTTCTATCGGGTAATAGTTTTATCCGACTTTTGATTAAAAGAAGAGCACTATTCAAATCATTATTTGACTATCAATTCCTAACAATGATCAGAATTGGAAAGTATTTGAGGGCGACACCTACATAGCTCCACTTTTATCAGAAATGTGGAAGGAGTTTTTGACTATTAAGAACTAGAAGTTCAACCTTTTGAAGGGTAGGTCATTTAGCTGAAAGGAAAAAGGCTCCCTCAAGGATTAATTTCCCTTGAGAATCTCTTTGACTGTGAAGATGTGTGAAGATGTGTGAAGAATGGTAAGAAAAGGTTTATAGCCAAAGAAAAGGATTATGAAGATTTGGACTTCAAAAATAGAACAATTTTGAAAGTTAGAAGGAACGTCTCATGGGAAGATAAAGAAAGGTTAAGGGATATGTGTTCTAAGTATAAAAAAGTTATAGCATTGACCTATGATTATCTCAAAGGATACAATCTTGGTATAATCCAGCATACCATTAATTTGGTGGAGAAGTCAAAACCAATCTGATAGAAGAAAAAAAAATTTAATATAAAGGTTGAGGCATTGATGGCACAATAGCTCACTAAATTAATTGAGTATCGAATCATTTAGCCAAATAAACACTCAGCTTAGGTGTCTAATGTAGTACCAATTCAAAAGAAAATGGTGATATCCAACTTTGTGTCAATTTTTGTGACTTGAATAGGTCCTCTCTAAAAGATCACTACCCTTTTCTATCCATGGAGCAGATCTTGCATATGGTAATTGGGTCAGAGATATTCTCATTCCTTGATGGTTTATCAAGATACAATCGGGTATATGTCAAGGAAGGTGACCAACATAAAATGATGTTTACCACCAAGTGGGTAATGTTCACATATGCAAATATTCCCTTCGGACTCTCGAATACTAGCACAATGTTTTAGTGGGCCATGGACATTTCTTTCACAGGATTGATCAATTCAATAATTTTGATTTATCAATATGACTCGACATTTTTTAAAAGTTAAAGTTTGATCATTTTGATCATCTAGAACAGGTTTTCTAGAGGTACAAAAAGTTTGACATATCTTTAAATCCCAAAAAATATGTATTTGGAGTACCTCAAAGCAAGATACTTGGCTTTGTAGTATCCAAGGAGGGAATTGAAATAGATCCCAAAAGAGTGAAATCTATAATGGATTTTTCCTTACTGGTAAATCAGGATGGGCTACAATATTTCTTAGGAAAGATTAATTTTGTTAGCTAGTTCATTTTAGACTTTGCAAGCATCACGAGACCCATCATGTTGATGGTCAATAATAAATTGATGTTCAAATGGACCCCTAAAGGAAAGGTAGCTTTTGAGAAAATAAAGAAGGATATTTCCGCTACTCTAGTGTTGGCCATTCTAGACTTTTCTAAAGATTTATTGCATAGATTTTGTGCTCACTCAAAAGGATGAAGAAGGAAAAGGGGAGAATTTGATCACTTCCCATTCAAGAACCCTCATGGGTTATGAAACTAGATACATTTTTGTAGAAAAAAAAACTTTCACCATTGTCAAGATCCTTAAGAAGTTTTGACACCTGGTGTCGGCCAATTGGATCACCAAAGATCCTGGAGTACGATGTGGATATCAAGCCGACCAAGTTTTTGCGGTGAAGAGGCCTTTGTAAATATCTTGCACAAGAGTCGAGTTCTACAACCGACAAGGAGATCGATCAAGTCTACTCAAATAAGTTTGATTCTGATGAATCCTAGGGGTGAGTTAGATACTATATATGCAAAAAGGACACTACCCAATGGCCCTACCATTTCACAAATGGAGATACTACCAATTGCAAGGCACTAGGTAATTATTATTTGAGTGAATTTTATTTAAGATAAACAATGACATAGTATTTCTCTAATGCTTAGACAAGCGCCAACAAGAAAGGGTTTTGTCAAAATTCCATAGCAGTCTTAAGGGTGGACATTTTCTGCTACAACTACCCCCCTAAAAATCATGCAAGTAGGATACTATTGACCCTTAATATTTTACGAAGTGCACCATTTGGTGCAAAAGTCTACTCAATGCTAATATTTTGTTAGCAAGAGAGAAAATTATGCTTTTCCTTTAAGTCCCATTCTAATCGAAGATCCTTTTACTCAATGGGGATTATACTTTGTTAGAATGATTAATCCAATCTCCAGTGTTTTCGATAAGTGGATCCTCATAGTGACTGATTACTTCACAAGGTGGATAGAGGCTATCGCCCTAAAAGGGGCTACAAAAGGTAGGTTTGTTAACCTTCTAGAGGAGTTGGTGACTAGGTTTGGTTCACCAAAGACTGTCATATATGACAATTCTTGAGCCTTTATAGGTTAAAATATGTCAAATTTTTCTTTTAAGAATGGGATCTACCTCAAGACTTCATCAAGCAATTACCCACAATGGAATGGGTTAGCGAAGTCGACAACTAAAAACATAATTAGGTTAATCAAGCGCATTGGGTTTGAACAACAAAGAGAATGAAACAAGCATCTATAGGTTGCTTTGTGGGCATACCGAATCACATCAAGGAAGATCCTAAAGATAGCTATGTATGAATTAGTGTATGGAAAGGAGGTAGTTTTACCTATTTTTATGGAACTCCCTACTCTATAATTACGAAAAGCCCTAGAAATAGAGGAGAGCAATGAAATGGAAGTATGGATAGAAGAACTCCTCAAATTGGAGGAAGATAGAGAAAATGACTTTGGAGCCATGGTTGGCCGCGAATAGATGGTTTGAAAAATAGACTTTCAACCCAGATTTCCATGAAGGAAGCCTAGTGCTGAAATATGATGAACACACTCTAAAATGAGTGTTGTTGGGAATTATGCCTCGACTTTCTGGTGACCCCCTTTGAAGACTTAAGCGAATTCTCTTGTTTCCTTGGCAAAGTCTTTTGTTCTAGCGGAGGTGGAACTGGGATGGAACTTGGCATTGTTCTGTTTGCCTTGTTTCGGGTCTTGTTCCTATTCCGTTTCCTGCTCTGCTCCCCGCTTTCTTGGGTCTTCGAGTTTTTGTTCTGGCGGAGGCAGAACCGGATTGGAACTTTCATTGTTCCTTTTATCATGTTCCAGGTTTGGCTCTGGATCCAGCTCTGGCTCTGGCTCTGGCAGTCTGTTGCTCTCTGCTTGGTTTTGGTGGAGGCAGAACCAGTTTTGGAAGTTGGCAATGTTTGTTTGCCATGTTCTTGTTTCTGTTCCTATTCTAACTCCGGGTCTGACTCCTGCTTTTGTGATCTAGTTCCTTTGGATGTTTGGATTCTCCTTGGGGAGTTTTCCTCTACTTTGTCCATGTTCTGGATTGTTGTTTCTTGCAGTTGGCAGAGGCGGAACCGGAATTGGTTTGGTTCCTAATCTTGGACTTTTGGTAAAGTCCTATTTCTATTCCTGTTCCGGCCCCAACTCCGACTCTGATCTTTTGTGCTCCCGTCTTGGTTTGACCCCAGGTTGACTTTACCCGGTCAGTCCTATTTTCGATGTGTTCCTCTGTGCTGCGGGCGGACATGGAACTGAATTGGTTCTTGAACCTGTAATTTCAGTGGAGTCATGTTTCGACTCCAATTCCATCTCCGACTCCAACTCCAAAACCGGCAGTGTGCTTTTTCGGTGGAGTCATGTTTCGACTCCTGTTCCAACTCTAGCTTCGGTAGTGTTAGGTTTGGCTTGAAGTCCTAGACGCACCCAATATCTATTTGACCATTTTGGTTGCTCTGTCAGTTGCAATTGCTGATGGGTCTTGGATGCGTGGCACCTAGTTGAATAGTGATTGGATGGTTACCTAACTTGTTGTGATGCATGTTTACTCAACGAAGGTTGGTGGAGCTGAACCCATTTTTGGAATGGCATTGAATGCTTGGGCGGCTCGTTGTAGGGAGATCTATCAGATCTGACCAGATGCGTGATTTTCGGATGGTCTTCTTTTCTCTTGTTGAGTCAGTTACATATTCGATGAGAGATGTATTATTTCTCATATAAGTTTGACGAGTCTGTAAAAGTTGTGGGTTGCAGAGCAAGTGCGAGATGTGCGAGCTGAATGCGTGACCATGAGACTGCAAGCAGGATGCGCGGGCATGTGAATGTGTGTGCATGGGGCTGCAAGCATAATGCATGATGCATGATACAAGATTGTAGATGTTGGACTTGCAAGTTGGAGATCCGAAGCTGTGAAGAGATTTGCAGAGAGATGGAGAGGGTGTTCAAGCATTTTTCTTAGGCAATGTAACTGTGAACACTCTATCTCTCAGATCTGGGCATGGGAATCATTGGAGGCCAAATGACTTGGCTGGCCATGAGGCTGGCTGTGACAGTCATTTGAGGAGCTGAGAGGAATTTTGCGGGTACCTGTTACTTCTCTAGTAGAACAAGATGTAACTCCTGTATTGGCTTTGAGCCTAATATTGTATTGTAACTGGTTTTGTTGCTGAATAATACAATGGCTCAAAATTTTGGAGTGTGGGGTTTTTACCTGAAAGGGTTTTCCCCACGTATATCTTTGTGTATTCTTTTTTTCTTTCATGGTATCTGTTTATGTTGAATCTATTTCTTGTTGCATTCACTTCTCTCAGAGGATCAATGGGGGATCAATTGTGCTTGTTTCTGCTTTATAGCATAATTGGTTGTCTTTGTTGTGATTTTGAATTGAAATCATTAAGGCACTACTGTCTTAGATGCCTATCTTGATGACAAACCAAATTTGTATCCCCAACAAGTGGTACCAGAGCTGGTAGCTTGTTGCTCGTGATAACAACAAGTGGTATCAGAGCATGTTTAAGGGAGGTCATGGCTTGATGATACCAACAAGTGGTATCAGAGCCTTCTCCTGGTTGCTAAAGTTTTGAGTTTTCTCCTGTGGTGATTTCTTAGCCTGGCAAGCTTGAGGAAGTCTAGAGAAATCAGTTGGTGATTGGTCCTTTGGTGAGTGGAAGTGTATGCTTCATTGATTCAACATACAGTTTGAAAGACGCTGGAAAAGTATGGAGTTGGTCATGTTGTGGCAACATGATCTGGAGCTCCTCACTAGTGACATTGTTCCTGATGCAAAGGGCATGAGATGTGTTCATGGTTGTGTTGCAACAAAGCATGGTGTTCACACTGGGCATCTGTGTGAGAGGTTCCTTGGTGGTATGGACTAGCTTGTGTCATTGTTTAGCTATGGATTATTGTGCTTGTGCTGGGTGTTTCTGACTTAGCGCTAAAGGCATTTTCTCTGGTGCTCTGATTGCATGGAGGCTATGAGGTGACCTTGGTGGTCTGCAACTTCTGAATAACCTCGGTCTTCCTTATGCTTGTGCATGACTGTGGCATTGGAACTGGTCTGAAATGGACCTGTTGTTCCTGTGTGCCTCTTTTTTGCACTTGCATGGTTCAGATTCATGTCTTTGGCTCTGAAGGTTTTGTGTAGATTTTCCTAAAAATTCTATGGTGCATTCTCTTGTTCTTTCATTATTCTAGTTTACTATGATGGTTGTGTGCAGACTCCTGAGTTGTCTAGATGAGCAGTGAATATGGAGGTGCGTGGGTGTTTTGGAAACACTGTGGTTTTTTGCAAGTTTTGTACAGTCAAGGAAAACTTGTGTTTTGTGGAACTGTTGTTTGTTATTTTTTCTAGATCCTGGTTTTTGGGGTGTGACTGGATGAGATAGCTACAGTTCGACTAGTTTTGAGGAGTGGTGTCTTCTCTGTATGGGAGTGTTGGTATGTTTCTCTTTCAACATTCTTGTGGTATGCTTTGATGGTTTTCTAGACATTGGTGCTTGGGTTGTGGACGTGAATGGCAAATCAGATCTATTGCTGATCTGGTGTTTGAGTCATGATTGTCTGCTTTGGTAGTTCTCTTTGATTATCTCAGTTTTGCAGTTTCCAGTGCAATGATAGATTTGCAGGTTTACTTTTGGTTGCATCCACAGGTTGTGCAATATTGTAGGTTGTCCTTACCTACATGCTTGTTGTGAGACAACTTAGAAGTGGACTGTCTATATCCACAAGGGTGTAACCATGTTGTGCAGATCTATTAGCTGACCTTGTCTATGGTCACTTGTGCATTGGTGTGGGTGTTTTGAGATGAGAGGAGGAATGGCGTTTGAGTACCTGAATAGTCAGTGATGGGGATCTGAAGCATGTGGATCATGATGTCATGGAGAGCTGGGTACACTAGCATAGTGTAAGCTTTTGACAGTGATGGTGTGGTCAGTCATGGTGCTTGGAAAGCTCAGTGTCACGTTTCAGTGGGAGCTTTAGCAATGACTTGTGTCTTCCTTGGTGTTGCAGAATTTGCATCTACATGTTCACTATTTGAAGATGTGTAGCACTTTGGAGCCATGAAGGACCTTGGTAGTCTTTGGCTGAGTTGTTGGTGGTGCTTGATAGGTGATGTTGGTTTAGAGTTGTTTGCTTTATGTCATGGTATACTCTTGCTTGTGCATTACAGTTTTGGCATGTTGTTTTGCTCTTGAAGACCATGGATAGTTCACTTGAAGCATGGTATCTCCCTTGGAGATGTGTAGATCATGGTGTCATGATAAGTTCCTGTTCTAGGTTATGGAACTTTGACAGTGGTCTGGGGGTTCTCTTTACTTTGAGTACATTAGTCATATACTAGAGGACTTCTGGTTATTGCAGTGCTGCAGTTTGGAGTTAGCATGATATGATAGGTGTTGATGGTTTCTTTTGATGGCATGAGCTATGGGTGCTAGTTTTTAGTCACGTGGGTTTGATCAGTTGGATGAGGGTAGTCTGTTCTTGGTTGCCTTTCTAGCTAGTCAGTTTTTTCTTGTTCTAGAGTTTGGTTGGAGTGGTGCTTTGCTGTTTTTTGCCTTTGCAGTCTATAGGATCTTTTGCTTTCATTCCTGAGACTTGCTATTTCACCTTGGTGTGTTCCTGTGTTTGGAGCTATTGCCTAAGGTGGTGGACATCTTTATGATGTTGTTGCAGTGGTATTGATTGGAGTGTGAGAGCATGTGTTGGTCCTTGTTTGGGCTGGTTTAAAGGATGCCTAAAAGTCTTCGGCAAGTGGGAGATTATTTGGAATTATGCCTCAACTTTCTGGTGACCCCCTTTGAAGACTTAGGCAAATTATCTTGCTTCCTTGGAAAATTCTTTTGTTCTGGCAGATGCAGAACCAGGATGGAACTTGGCATTGTTCCGTTTGCCTTGTTCTGGGTCTTGTTCCCGTTTCGTCTCCTGCTTCGCTCCTTGCTTTCTTAGATCTTTGAGTTTTTGTTCTAGCGGAGGTGGAACTGGATTGGAACTTGGCATTGTTCCTTTTGTCATGTTCTGGGTTTTGCTCTGGATCCGGCTCTGACAGTCTGTTGCTCTCTGCTTGGTTCTGGCGAAGGCGGAACTAGTTTTGGAAGTTGGCAATGTCTATTTGCCATGTTCCTATTTCTGTTCTTGTTTCGACTCCGAGTCTGACTCCTGCTTTTGTGATCTAGTTCCTCTAGATGTTTGGATTCTCTTCGGGGAGTTTTTCTTCGCTTTTTCCATGTTTTGGATTGTTGTTTCTTGCAGTTGGCGGAGGTGGAACCGAAACTAGTTTGGTTCCTGATCTTGAACTTTTGGTAAAGTCCTCTTTCTATTCCTATTCTGTCGTCAGCTCCAACTCCGATCTTTTGTGCTCCCGTCTTGGTTTGTCCCTAGGTTGACTTTACCCGGTCAGTCCTGTTTCCATTGTGTTCCTCTATGTCGCGGGCAGACGTAGAACTAAATTGGTTCCTGAACTTGTAATTTTGGTGGAGTCATGTTTTGACTCCAGTTCCATCTCCAACTCCGACTTCGACTCCAACAGTGTGCTTTTTCGGTGGAGTCATGTTTTGACTCCTGTTCCGATTCCGGTTCTGACAGTGTTAGGTTTGGATTGAAGTCTTGGATGCACCCGATGTCTGTTTGGCTGTTTTGGTTGCTCTGTCAGCTGTAATTATTGATGGGTCTTGGACATGTGGCACCTGGTTGAATAGTGATTGGATGGTTACCTAACTTGTTGTGCTGCATGTTTAGTGAACAAAGGTTGGCAGAGCTAAACCCATTTTTGGAATGGCATTGAATGCCTGGGTGGTTCGTTGCAGGGAGATCTGTTAGATCCGACCAGATGCATGATTTGTGGATGGTCTTCTTTGCTCTTGTTGAGTTGGTTACATATTGGATGAGAGATGTATTATTTCTCATATAAGATCGACGAGTCTGCAAGAGTCGTGGGTTGTAGAGCAAGTGTGAGATGTGCAAGCTAAATGCACAACCATGAGACTGTGAGTAGGATGTGCGGGCATGTGAATGCATGTGCATAGGGCTGCAAGCATAATGCATGATGCATGATGTGAGATTGCAGATGTTAGACTTGTAGGTTGGAGAGCCGAAGCTGTGAAGAGATTTGTAGAGAGATGGAGAGGTTGTTCGAGTAGTTTGCTTAGGTAATGTAACTGTGAACACTCTATCTCTCAGATCTAGGCATGGCAATCATTGGAGGCTGAATGACTAGGCTGGCCATGAGGCTGGCTATGACAGTCATCTAAGGAGTTGAGAGAAATCTTGCGGGTACCTGTTACTTCTCCAGTAGAACAAGATGTAACTCCTATATTGGCTTTGAGCCTGATATTGTATTGTAACTGGTTTTGATGCTGAATAATACAATGGCTCAAAATTTTGGAGTGTGGAGTTTTTACTGGAAAGGGTTTTCCCCATGTATATCTTTGTGTATTCTTTTTGTCTTTCATGGTATCTGTTTTTGTTGAATCTGTTTCTTGTTGCATTCACTTCTCTCAGAGGATCAATGGGGGATCAACTGTGCTTGTTTTCACTTTATAGCATAGTTGGTTGTGTCTTTGTTGTGATTTTGAATTGAAATCACTAAGGCACTACTATCTTAGATGCCTATCTTGATGACAGACCGAATCCGTATCCCCAACAAGTGCAACAAACCAAATTTGAAGAACCTTGGAAGGGTCCTTTCCAAATTAGTGCATGTAAGGAGAAGAATGCATATGAGCTGGAGGATATGGAATGCAATTCTTTAGAGATAATAGTAAATTTTATTTATCTAAAACTTTTCCATTAAAGTATGACATTCTTTAAAAAATCACATATATGTACCATATGTAAAATTTTATAAATATGATTTTATGTTTTAGAATAAGCTAGAAGGAAAATGAAGAAATAAAAGTAGGGAAATAATACATTATAAATTATATTTTCATCAAAATTTACAAGTATGGGGGCCACCCGAACCTCAAATTTTAACAGATAAGCTCTCTCAAGCAAAACCCAAAAAGGGTCTGTGAGAAAAAGTGCAAAAAGAACAAAATGGAGGCATTTAAACAAAAAAAGATATGCCTCTAGCCATAGTTACGTGGTCTTGTTGCCCATAATCATTATTTTTTTTCTTCTTCTTCTTCATAAGTAGGAAAGTGAGGAACATATAACACATAACACAGTGCACAAACCTTGACCTTAGTCTTCGTGATTGCATGCCAAAAGCTCAAAATTCTTCTCAAAGTCGAACCTAGGAGCATCCTCAACACCATATTATACAAGGAAGTAGTTGGCTATAGGAAGATGTAGAGTGCAGTGGCTTCCCATGTCCATGGTGTAGAAGTCTCCTAGAAAGGGTAGCCAAGGCACACCCATGCCATGATCAATGAACTGTCGAAGATCCATCATGTTGGGAATGCTGACACTAGGGATGATAACTTGCATGAGCCCTTCCAATAGAGACACGTCAAATATTCAGCAACACAACTCCACTATCTTGGGTTTTGCAACATTTAGGTCTAGGAGGGAGGCCATGAAGAGAGAAAAAATGTTATAATTGCTCCTCATCTAGTTTTCCTCTTCAATGAAGTTCATGGCAATGACCCAACAAAAGACAATTACCCCTAGTCGGTCACACCTCTTCACTAGGCATTTGATTTTGTCACCCATTATCTCCCCAATGAAGGCATACTATGGCCTTCGCGGAAGAAAACAAATAGTAGTACTTAGGTTGACAAACATGGCTAAATCAATAGAGTGAAAGGTTGTATGAAAGTGGAGAAGAAGCTGGCTAAACTCAAAATTCTTACTTTTCAAATGAATATAGCCTTAAGGTTGCATAGTTATTTATAGAAAAGAGGTGCCAGTGAACCCAAACAATGGAATGTATATTTTTGGCTGGACAACAATGGGAAAATATCAAAGAAGTTGGTGAATGAAGAAGAAATCATAAAGAAGATTTGACAAAGAGTCTCAAAATTATTTTTTGGGAATTAGGATTAAATTCTTGCATAATCCAATCATTGATATGTGTCCTTAGCCATCATCAGTATCAGCTAGCTCATGTAAGTGAAAATACATAGATTAATGTGCTAATACCTATAAAATTAATGAGTGCATCTTCTCCAAGGTACTTCGTATCACCTAAGTAAGATTGGCATAACTAAAGGCACTCTCCCCAAGACAATGAGCTTATTTGTGAAAAGAGGTAGAAAAGGGAATGTACTAATTCCATTCTTGTTGAGTTTTCTGTATTCCCGAGGGATATGGATCTCGAACCCACATGTATCACCTTGTTGGAAACATTTAATGGACCAATGGTAATGGAATAGCCTTAAATCCACTTACTTTCTATACAAATTAATTACACCAAAAAGTTGATTTTTTTTAAGGAAAGCAAAAGAAAGTGGTTGTTCCATTGAAAAATATCTACAACTTTTGAAGCAGCCATGGAAGAACCATCAACAACTAGTAGAAGGGCAACATCAGAATCAAAAGGGTTAGCTTTCACCAATGTCTCTGGGCAAAGATCATTTGTGAATGCCCCAGTTCTTGAGGATCGACTGTTCAAGTTTTATAAAAAGGTGCAGGTGGATAGAAGGGTTAAAAGAGAGGTAGTGTGAGATGCTATCAACAACAGTTTTGACCCAAGATTGGAAAAAAATCCTAACAATATTAGAGATGGAGCATTTCAATGAATGAAGGATCATGGTACCTTTGAGGGTTTTTTCTCTCAGCTCTAGAATTATGGCTTTCCAAAATTCATGTTACATGCCGTACATTTGTGGCTAGAGCTAGTGGATGCATGTGGTAGAATATTTAATGAAGAAACTAGAACCATAACATGCAACAGGATCAAAGTTACAATTTCTACTCTAGCTATACAAGAGATTTTGTGTATCCCTCCCAACCGACGTGCTGAGCCATTAAGTGAGGAAGATATGGAGATCTACTAAGAGGAAGCAAATGAAAGAGAGGATTTCTATTATGATGAAACAAAGGAGAAACTGATGAGAGGTTGACTTGTTTTTCCCTTGGAATTTAGAAAGTTTCAAGACAACACTCGGGATCTTTTCTCGATGTTGGCCTAGATTTTTAGCCTAGATGATGATGAAGAGGTCCTCTCCTTCTAGATGGCCTTGGATTTGATACTTAAGCAAGAACGGGGGAATTTTTATTTTTATTTTTTTGATTTAATAGCTATAAAACTGTTGATGCAATTGAGGAATTACCAAACCACATTTAAATTTTTGTATTCTTCTTTCTTGGTCCATTTAATTTTTTATCAGAACTTTGGATTCCTAGAGAGAAATTTTCCCATCTCTAGGCTTGATGAAGAGGGTTTAATTGAGCCAGTTTTTGTATGGACCTATGTCTTGTTAAAAACAAGAAATTTTTACTATTTTGTGCATCACTTTCTAAGACCATTGTTCCAAGAGTTATCATCATGTTTGATGAGTTGTTTGTTCCCAGAGGTTGAGAAATGGATAAGAAATTTGTTGACCTTGGTAGATGATTTATTTGGGGTGTATTTTACATTGATTAGATATCATGGTTTTGTCAGAGAACCTTTTCGACTCCCCAAATTTATGACAAATCATGTTTTTGTGTTGGAGGCATGCCATTAGAAAACTCTTGCTAATAATTCCTATGACTACAGAAGGAAAAAAAAAAAGTTATATCCGCTACCCCTCTTCATTAAAAATAACAAAGTGGTGTTGGATCTAAGCATGAAGCACAAAGGAAACTAACCAATCTATTGGCTGCCGTAGGTTTAGTCCTTATATGCGACACATGGTACTATAATCCAACAAAAAAAATTCTCCTGTAACATGAAACACGAGACAATGTAGAGTCCAAGAAATACCTGACTCAGGAGAAGATAGAAATATATGCCAAACTGGCCCTCATATCGACCAAAAGGCCAAAGTGGCTGAGTTTCTATACACCATAGGAAAAATATCAGAGGAAGGTTTGAACAAATAAGACCCTCAAAAATCAGATGATGCAAAAAGAGTGGTCGAAATTAAAGATGAAAAACAATTGGAGGTTTCGACAAGAGATCGGAGGTACGCATAAGTTCCTCTGAGATTTCCACCCATATGATGAACAATTTGAGGAAATTTATGACTAAGAAGTTTATTCTAACAACAAAAACCTAGATTCCAGCCATGAGATTACAGAGGAATGAATTCGACACTATACTTCTCAATCACAAGAGTCTGATAGAGGGAGGAGCTCTAAGCGAAAGGATTCACAAGTTGCATCCTTCGCTAGTGTCCAAAGTAAGGGGAAGAGAACCTGATGGTCCCCAATAGGGTTGATTATAGAAAAAGGGGGTCAATCTTTAGTGGGATCATCCATGAAGGGATTAGATTGCTCTAGTTCAAGTTGAATGAAGATAAGGTGAGTCTGAGACCTGGACATACCCTATGTAGCTATCAAAAATGAAGAAGAAGTAGAGTCCGCTCTACATAATTTTTGGTCGGTTGTAGTTCAAGTATGTCTTTCTCCCCATCTTCTTCCTATTTTTACATCATTGGTCAATCGTTTTCCCCCACCCATTGAAAATAATCTTTTGCCTATGGATCTTGAGATTTTTGTTCTAAATGAGCCTCCTATTATTTTCAATATATCGAGTGGTGTGCCCCTATGTGTCAAGAAAGTAACATCCACTTTAGTCACTATTGAATCTTTAATTTCCCTATCTAGGTCCCTATTGAGAAATTAGAATCATCCATGCTACTCATTACCCTAGGCCCATTCACATTCAGACAAAAATCTCCCATTCCATATTTTAATCTTTTTAATCCAACTTGTACTTTTAATGCCCAATCTCATTTTGGCATCGCACCATTTTTGATGATTACTCTCCCATTCACTTGTCCACATGCTCATACATCCAAAGTCTCCCCTTCTATTACTTTTTTCAGGTTTCCCCCTATTGCTTCTCTTGAACCACAAATCATTGATTACCCACATAATCTTCAAAATAATTTCGATGCGACTAAGTTGGCCCAACAAGCTAAGAAGTAGAAAAGAATAATGAATAATGTTGAGCTACCATCTTCCAAGAATATTTGAACCTACTTCAAAAAAGAAAGGAATTCTCTATGGATCACTACCATGAAGATGCTCAAAGCTTGACCCAAAGGATAGTTGCAAATGGAGGATTATGAATTCAAGGAATTTCCTCTGGATTTAAATGAAATTTGCTCATGTGAAAAAGTAGATCTAGACAAGACCACTCAGAAGGTAGTATATAAAGATTATGAGTGGCTAGATCAGAAGTTGAGAAAGCATGAGGTTGAGTTGGAAAATGTAAAAGAAACAGTGAATTGACTATAGTCAAAATCGAGGGCCTGAAATAATGAAATTACCCACATAATGTAAGTGTAAGAACAAGAGGAAGCAACATGATCTCTCGTAGTACCTCAAGATGAGCGGATTTAGCTATATGTTGAAATAGATAGATTGAAAGGTGAACTTATAGTTGAGTGCCAATATAGTGCAGAACAACAGTGTGTTCAAGAGGATACAAAAAAGGAGCTAGATGGTGTCCAATCTCAGGCCTCTAACAATCTAAAAAAGATCAGAGAGGAGGTCGAAAAGTTAAGAAGTGATAAAAAAGAAGAAAATTTTTCTCTATGTGCTCATAACCAGGAGGTCGCAAATTTAGTTTCTGAATTGGTAGATGCTCTCAAGGGAAGGGATGAATTACAAGAGGAGCTAGAAATTGCATAAATGTCTATCACCCTTCTTGTAAAGAGAAGGTTGGTATCCACCTATTAGGAGTGAATCATTATTAGACTCACCATTCTAAAACCAACCTTACAATTTTTTAGGGATGCTCGAGAAATAAATGAAAGGGTTGGCCCATTGGATGACCAAACTATTCAAGAGTATCCTCCCCGAGTGGCCAAGTCTCATAGCTTGATTTCAAAGCTATGTGTGGTGATATATGAGACTCTAAGAAGTGAAAGAATTACATATCGGAGGGTTTCCTCTACCAAAGAAAGTGAATTCACCCACTATCATAAGGTAGTGGGCAAAACCAAGAACAAATTAGGGGTGTTAAACTAGAGGATTGATGAAATCAAGAAATATTTTGGGGTCTTATATAGCTCCGAGTTACCTCCTTTCCTTTCAGAAAATGGGGATGTTTTATTAGTTGAGGAGATTATAGAAGAGGTTAGGGATAAGGTTCAAAATTCTACAAACCTTCTAGAGTCAATTTCAATACCTGTAATGGATGATGTTGAGAGTGAATTTCTTCATCTTTCTTGTCTTTATTATCATTTGGGAGTTGTTCCAACAAGGTGGGGATTTTTTTTCTCTCAAAGAAGTCTCTAAGTTGGATTAGGTGTATAAAGCCTTCCGTAGTCTTTTCCGATTGACTAATGCAGATTGGTAAATGTTTCACTCCACCTTCCTCAAACTCCAATAATAACCAAAGGTCTTGGTTCATTCTTTTGCAAGTGAAGCCCCCTTGTGAGTCACCAAAACTGTGAATAATTTTTGTGCCTTAGTCTATTTTTTATTTTAGGCTTTACTTTTCTCTTTGGGAGGATCCTCACATGAAGAGGTTATGTTGGTTGTGCACACCTTATTAATCAATTTCTTCTCAACTCAGAGTCAAACCATATGTTGGCTTGTAGAATGATTTCTCGAAACAACTTTTCATGAGTCTAATACTATCCCCCTATGCGACACGTCATCTCTTCGTTGTAGAGGAACTACATCTTGGGAGCCTACATTTGGAGTCTATCAGAATGTGCTTTTCCTTGTTCTAATGAAGAGACATGAGTCAGTGTTGCCAAAGCCACTTGATCGGTTTAAAATACCTTTTCCAAAATATCCTAGGATCCGAGTGATTACAAAGGGTAATCTTGTTAAAATATATAAATGATATTAATGTGGAAGTTGAAAGTTGATGAGCAAGATTATAGCGACCTAATAAAAGATATAGGATCAGATTTCCCATCTATCAGGTGTGGATGTGTGGCATTCATTACTTCTAAATGAAGTTGACATTTATCTCTCCTAGGTGGCTATAAATTGGAAGAAGCAATAGGAAGAAAGGGTTCCTGAAGTTTTCCTTTTGGAAATAAGCTTCCTCAACTTTCATAGTTAGTAGAAATATTTTCTTGTAAGTTTATAGAACACTGCTTCACTCTGGCATGTTATGTCTTTTATATACTCAAACTCTTGTTTGGTTGGAATACAATCTCTATTTTAAAGTTCATTTAATATTTTAAGTACAAGTTGTTTGGGAGAAATACTTGAAACTCTGCATGATATGGTCTTTGTCAATATTTCTTTCTTTATATCTTTGTCTAGAATAGAACATTGTGTCTTGCTTAATTTAGTTTGATTATCAGATTTCCATGTTGTTTATTTGCATGATTAAGTTATAATGTGTAGAAACCGGACTGTCTTTGGACTTCTCCTTTTACTTTGTAGGATTATCATTTATCCATGATATGCTATATTAAGAGGAAGATTTTATGTAGCTTTTGATTTTTTTTCTATTGATCCTTGAAGCTTCTATGTTTGGTCAGATCCTAATATGCACTTCCTATGGGTGGATTGAATGACTGCATATGTGCTTGTATTATCCTCTGTTGTTTGTTCTCCTTTGAAAAATGAAGGGATTTGGTGTTTTGTGTCCTTCATTTCATTCATAGAAAGGAACTTGTGGTTTTGAAATGTTGTAAAAATGTTGGCACATTGCCACTTTTTATTTTTTTCTATTTACATTTCTTTCTACTCTTTTCCCAAACTCAATTAAGAGCCAACTTTCTATAAAAATCCTAGAGGTATTCAGTGAGGTGCATATTGTTCCCCCACTCACTGAATTTCCCATAATACTATCAAAGAGGTAGAGGTTTTCATGATCAACATTAAACACACGATGGTCTTTGAGCCAACCTCATTAGTATCATTTCCTTTGCACTTAATATTATAAATTTTATTTTATTAGGTTTACCTTTCCTACTAGTGGGTTAACATCATACCCATGTTTAGTTAGGAAATATAGATTCATTACATATCATATGAGGGAACTATACATTCAAAATTTATACGAAATTCACAAATGAAATTGTGAAATTTCAAGAGCTATTGGAAAAAATAACACCTTTTGAAGGTAGGACATTTTCCATTTCTCAAGGTGCCCAATCCATTAGCGAACAATTCTTTTTGGTGACTTCACTAGGGTTAATGAATTGAAATTGTTTTGGGTAGCCTTATCTAGGTATATTATATGAGTAGTGCAAATCAATCGTGGATTCTAAGAGATTCACTACAGGGGAAAGAAGGAGGGGTATATTTTATCCTTTTTTGGAATCCTAACAAAGAATTAACTTTTATTAAATTATTACCTCTAGGTGAAGGGTTCGTGTTAGAAGTAGACCTTCCTCTCCAATCAGAACACCCTCAAATCATTCTACTCCACAAGCCCTTTTTTTACATGTGACAATCCTACCTATAGTGGTTAATATTTCTCCTAGTATGTATCACTAGGAACCATAGCCATAGGTTACCTGGGGTTTTTCTATTGGTCCTTTGAAATTGGGGAATAATTTACATGACTTTCCTAAAGTTTTTCATAAATAATTGCCCAAGTTTTGAGGTGATGGAATTATTTCACCTAAGTAAAACATTAATGCTATATTTTCCATCTACATCATTCTTGTAGTGCATGAAGAAGATGTTGTAGTTAGACTCTTCATAGAATCATTAGATGATGCAACAACATAATGGTTTTATCAATTACCACACGATTGTATTACTAATTGGGCCATGATGCACAAAAAAATTATAGAAAGATTCAAGAGCATGGATGATGGCTTGAGGTTAATTGCACAAGTTACTCAAATGAAAGAGATGATTGAATCTATATAGGATTTTGTGGCTAAACTCAATAGATTGGTGACCGAAATCAATGTCACCAAAAAGATCATCTAAAGAAAATCATTTTTTTTTCATCAACATGCAATATATAGATATCAGCCTCCTCGTAAAAAGACAACCAGAAAATACCCTTGAGGCCACACGATAATTGGTCATAGAGCTAGAAGATGATTTCATTTTGGTCAAAAAGTGGAAAATAAAACTACATACAAAGAAACCACTTGCAATGACTTCTTCGGATCCTATGATTCAAAGATTAGCTAATGATAGCATCGCTCTCAAAAGGAAACTACCAAAGGGAAATCAACCTTGTCAAGATGTTTTGAGAAATGAAAATTTTCAGCCAAGAAATAAAACTCTTCTATTACCTCCAACTCAACAGAGGTTGCTTATTGAATCCCCTCCTAGAGACAATAAAAATATTATGTGCGTTATAACCTCACATTCAATCATGATGGTGCTGAATTCCCTAAGATGAATATGTTTATGAATTTTACCACCATGAAAGAATTTATCAAAGATTTCATACAGGAAAACAATTCATCTAATCAATATGGTGACTCTCCAAACAAATACCTAGAATTTGAACCTAATGATGATAGAGGAGGGGACATCTATATCACTTTGGATGAACTAACTTGTGATACTATAACCATAAGACAACAACACATAAACCAAAAATTTACCCAAAATTATCCCAAGGTGTTACTGGGTATGTGCAAGATCATGATGGACCAAAAAGTGGCGATATGTAAGCCATTTGATGGCCCATGTGGCTGACGACTTTTTTTTTACCCAAAATTGATGAAACGAAAAGGGTTTTTAGAGGATATTCTCATCTTCCACCAATATAAATTATGCTTTAAGTTTAATTTAATAAATAATTATTATTCATTTTCTATTAGAATTGCAAATAAAGTCTTGATTGATAAGCTGATTGAAAAACATCTATAACTTTCAAATGGTATCACATTTTTTGAATCCGAAACATGCATCACATTCTATGCTTTGTATACTATAGGATTTATATAAAAAAATTGAATTTCATGAATTTTTGACCAAGTTAAGGTAGTTAGATAGACGAGCTTTTATATTTTTTAAAATTTTCAATAAAAAATTCATAATGAATTATTTATTTGGAAAAAAATTATAAAAAAATATGCCTCACATCGGGACATGAGTCCTTTACTTAT
This sequence comes from Sequoiadendron giganteum, assembly GCA_007115665.2. NCBI lineage: Eukaryota > Viridiplantae > Streptophyta > Pinopsida > Cupressales > Cupressaceae > Sequoiadendron > Sequoiadendron giganteum. The sequence goes on from CM021105.1 coordinate 68,493,287, forward strand.
ATCTAAAATATTATAAAAAAATATTATCATTTTATTGTGCTTAGAGTGGTCAGATAGACACCTACTTCTTATTTTTACCCTAAAATTTAAATACTACTTCATTGAAATTTCAAATTTTCACCAAATAGATTTTATTTTTTTAAATAAAGGTCTAGTAGTTTAGAAATTAAATTCAATTTTCTACAGATTCTATTTTTACATTTTTTTGAAATAATATAGATAACTTATTCAAATTTTTACGTCAAGTTGTCTAACTCTGATTTTCTGCCTTTTTATTGCCACTTAAGGGCATGTTTTTTTCCATGATGATCCTACACATACCCTACTTACTAGAGCTAGTGCAATTTCAAAAGGGGAAAATGTATCATAAAGCGTAATAAGAGATTCTCCTAAAAATACAAGTATGTTATCCATTGAAAAATCAATTGGGAATTTAGACACTGTGGAGTTCTGTAAAACTTCAAGGTGTAGATCTCTCAAGAAAAATATTTAAGGATGAATCCTAAGAAGCTATATTAGATGATTTAATGTAAACCAAGACATTTTGAGTTACATCGAGTTTTGGATGAAATAATGGCGAGAACTTAGAATTTTGTGTTCAATGTGGCATCCAGTGGTAAGCCATCTCCATCGCATACCTTTGATGAGAATCCCAATCCCTTTTACATTTCACTCTTTGTAAATGGGTGTAGAGTGCATAGTTGCATTATAGACTCAACCACTTTCGATAATGTTATGCCTACACAAATCGCACCAACCCTAGGATTGGAGATGACTAATACATTTCATAAATATTATTCAATGGAATCTAAACAAGTTCCCTTAGTAAGATAGATTAAGGATGCTCAAGCAGTGCTTACAACCTATCCTAACAAATAGCTCAAGCTCACCATTCTAATCATAGACATAACTACTAGTTATGGTATGATTTTAGGAAGAAGCTTTTGTAAAGATCTAGGGGGAGAAATACAATTGTATTGGTCATACACTACTATACCTATTGGCAATGTGAACCAATTTTTCCATTAAAATTTTATTCTCTTTTCAACCCTTACTCTTTTCTGCTTCCAGATGAATCCATGCCCAAAGGATGAATATTTCTCCTGCATAAAGGTGTTCAATGCACCAAGTGGTGGTTGTGCAGATTTATATACCTATTTTTTTCCTTTCAGGCATGAGCTAGGGCACATGTCATCTTGGTGGGGATTTTCATCAAAACCACTCTCATAAGTCTATAATTGCCTGCTCGCTTGACACGCCATCTATTTGCATCAAAAAATTTGTATTTTCCATAGAGTGATCTTTTTGGGCAGAGTTTTCTAGGGAGAACGATAGGCGTCTTAATTTCAAGGTGAAACCTTTGAGTCAACATCGTCAATCTCCATAGTTGATAGTTCAAAAAATTTCTAGGCTTTGTAAAATCCAATTATTTTTTCAGAGTTATCTTCTCTAAAATATATGAAGCCATTACTGAAGCAATTGAGACTTAATGAGAATTTTTTTTTGTGATCAAATCAAGATCTAATATCATATTATGAGTTATCAAGTTCAGACATCTACCAATTTCTTCTTATGTAATGTTTATCACGGTTTCCTCTTCTTTTACCTATAAATAGGGGTTGGCAACATCGAGTTAAATAGTTGTGAGCTACTGGTTCAAAAATATTTTCAAAGGATATTGATATTGTTAGGGGTTTCTATTTTCTCACAAGTAGGAGGGTCTTTAGACAATATTTTTGTTCTCTCTGGCATGTTATATTTAATTCAAATTATCATCAAATTGGGAGAAATCTATATTATAAAATTTTGATCTATTTGGGAGAAATATTTGGAATTGTGCATGCTATGACCTTTTTCAAAATTTATTTTTCATATTTCATTCATGTTGAAAAAATTGTTTTAAATTTTTTGCATTTGTAGTTTGGATAATTAATTCATATGTTATTAATCTTTTGTGTTGAATGCTAGCTTTTTGAAATTGCATCATGCCTATTGAACTCTTCCATTTTCTATAACTTAGGGTATGCTTTTTTCAATATTATTCTATAAAGGAAGAAGGATTCTATAAATTTTTGAATATTTAAGTTTATATTAAGAGTTTTCTTATATTTGATTGGACCTTAATGGGTGCTTCCCATTGAAAGATTTGAAAGACTGCATTGTGCTTTATCTAGCCTTTGTTACTCATTCCCTTCCCGATAATGAAGGGCCTATAACATTTTGTGTCTATCATATCAGTTATAAAGAATTGTTAAGGTTTCAAATATTGTGAAAGATTTAGTGCATCACCACATTTATGTTTTATTCACATTTCTTTCTACCTGCTTTCCCCCAAAAATAGAGAAGAGATAACTTTCTATAAAAATCTTAGAGGTCATTTAGTGAGGTGCAAATGAGTCCCCCACTCATTTAATTTCCCATAAGGCTATTCAGAGAAGTACAAGCTTTAACGATCAATAGTTATTTTTTTGGCACATGTAGTGGGACCAAAGTGTTTTGAACATCTAATTAGAATTAAAAAATATTTCTTAAATCAAACCAAGAGAAGAGGTTGGAAATTTAATGGCTAGAGGTCAAAAAAGAGCATCTTCAAGAGGTCATTTCTAGTACTCCTAGTTACATGCCTTTTTACCAAGGAGAAGAAGACTTACATGTTCTATATATCACCTATAAGAAGCAACTGGGTAAGAAGTGTTAGCCCACAATCCAAAGCCTTATCTATTCCACTGCGAGGCCAAACCTTTCAAATTAAAATACTTGTCTACCCTATTCATAAGAATCTATTTACGAGGACTCATATAAGTGCCTCATCTCCTAGAAATTTTGTAACCTAGGATAGTGGTAGCCCACTACAACATCCTACACCCCTAGATGTATGGCCCACCATACCCACCAATGTTGTCAAGGCTATTCCAAAGTTTTCTAGGGAGGATTTTAAGACACATTTTGAACATCTCCAAGATATCGAAAAGGCATGCCGAGTACATAATATCATGGAAGAGAATGTTAATCTCAAATTACTAGTCATGTATTTCAAGGGAGAAGCCCAAGACTGGTATAGGTATTTTGATTTCAGTTCTATCCAGTCATGGGATCAACTCAAAGATTTTTTTTTCAAGAGGTTCTCTAAAAAGTGAGATCTCTCCTCTTTGTTGCAACAACTAATCACCATCAAGAGGGCCCCGCAATAGACCATGAGTGACTTCAACAAAAGGTTTCACAAAACTAGGAAAAATATTCTTGTGATAACTAGGCCTCTAGTGACCATGGTGTTCATGTTTTATCTAAATTATTTCAATCTAGGCATCACAATCATGGTGTAGCTTATGGGAGGAGATACTCTTCTTGATGCATATGATCTAGTTGTATGCACATAAAATAGTTTGATCAATTTTAGGAAGCTCCCAAAATTTCTCTCGATGCGCATGTTCAAGGAAATATCTGGCGGCCCCTGGGAAAAAGAAACTACAAGCACTTCTACTCTACAAGTGTCGAGGTGATCCCACAATGTTGGTTTAATATTTTTGGGAGATTTTGATTTTTGCTAAATTCACATATTTAAAAAAAATTTAATGGTCTAAACCTTAAAAAGTGTTGCAAGTATGGATGTGTTTGGTACTATTGGCATTATTTTTTTCATTGATGCCAACACTCTATAGGTTGAGTAAGTTGTGTTTTTGCCAAGTGCTTTTGAATTTTTTGAGAAATAATTAAAGTTGTGTTGAAGTGTGATCTGAGCATGCTCCGGTATTATGGTTTGCATTTTTTCTATATTGATCATATGCCTATGCAGATCTGTAGGTATGTTCGTAAGCTTAAATGGATGATATATTTTTAGTTTCAGCTTCTAGTTTGTTGGAGAATAAATTTTATGTTCACCAATGTGTGAATTGGTTTGTCAAAGTTATCTGGCTGTGGAATGGGAGAAAGGTTTTGGCTTCGTACTCTTATGGTACTTGGTTTTAGATCTTGCGGATATAGGATATTACTATTTTTTATGGTTTCTATTTTTTGACAAATTCTCTTATGGTTTGGCACTTCAGAAGACCTTCTCCAAAGCTCCTGTGTTTTTTTGGTTATCCCAATTAAACTGGTGAAGTGTTCTTTGTGAATGGAGTTTTTTGAAGTTGTTGTAGATGTATCTGAGGTGTTCTTAGAGATGGTAAAATAACTAGTGAAGCATGTTGAGCTATCTACATGTGATTATCTTGCTGGTAATGTATGTACTTCAAAGATCATTGTTGTTTTCATTAGGTTTGTTTGACCTAGTGTTTACACAATATATTATGTTGTTGCATCAATTTGAGAAAGCATGTGTGTGATCAAGGATGTTGTTAAGGTCCTAAATTAAATATGTAATTGGTCCCCTCACTTTCTTATCCATCATGGGAATGTTGAATAATGGACCTAGTTTGAGTTTGTAATTTGATCATCCATTTTTCATTCGATTTGAGAAAAATAATTGTGTGTGAACAAGTGTGAAAAGTAGAGTGTGGAAGAGTGAATTGTGGCAACATTACTTTATTATATTTATAATCTTCTAATCAAGTTGTTAAGTGTGTGGAGCTCCTAGTGGTGGATATTTATATATTTCTTTGTATTTTTCTCTAGGTAGTGAGCCTCTCTTTTTGGATAGTGAGTCCTAAGGAAGTGAGCCCTTAATATGGGTAGTGAGCCTTTATATCTGGGTAGTGAGCCCTATAGTAGTGAGCATGTGTCTTTGGCATTGCATTACTACTATATTGTGAGTTAATCCAAACTATGGATTTTCCCTCATTGGGTTTCCACATAAATTTGGTGTCTTTGTTGTTGTGTTTTTTTTATTTTCATTTCATTTTTAGACTTAATAATAGATTGAAGATAAAGTGGATTTAAATAAGTTAAGAAGTAAGGAATTTAATACAACTGACTCACCTCCCCTATCAGTTGTCTTGTGTATCTCAATAATTGGTATCAGATCTTTGTTTCCTTGGTGAAAAGCTTAACCACTTGAGTTAGATTAGATGACACACAAGTTGCAGCTTCCTGTGTTTGATGGATCTAACTACAATGATTGGAAATAACATATGAGAAGTTATCTGATTTTTCCTAGTTTTAATACCTAGAAATTTGTGGAGACAAAATATGTGATTCCAATAGTTGGACCTTCCTCCACTAATGATGTTGCATATTTTAAAGAAAATGAAAGAAAAAGGTTTGCTATCTTTAGTGTTTTATCTAAAAATGAAAGAGCGAAATTTATTTCTCTGGCTACAAAAAATGAAGTATCGAAAAAATTGAAAGACATTTTTGAAGGAAATTAGAGAGTAAAGTTGTCAAGGAAACTCAATCCTGAGAGAAAATTTGAGAATCTAAGAATGGAATATGGAGAAGACATTGCAAGCGAAAGCTATTATTAGAGAGTTGAAACTATAGCAACTGAAATCTAGAATCAAGGTGGTACCATGATGGATGAAGATGTAATTTAGAATATCTTGATGACCTTACCAGACAATTATTGTGACGATGTATCTTCTCTTGAAGAGCAGTATGATCTGAAGAAGTTTACTAAGGAACATCTATTTGGTGTCTTGACTGCATTCGAGATAAGAAAATTTGAAAGAGATAAGGAGAAGATTGAAACAACCTTTAAAGCAATGAATATAGAAGATGATGATGATGATGATGCAGAAGATCCAGAAGTAAATTTCACAAGGATATTCAAGAAAGGTAGTGGTAAATACAAATGTAAGTTTCCTTTTAACTGTTTCAATTGTTGAAAAAATTGTCATTATGCATCAAGATGTCCTCATAGAGCTACACAAAAGAAGAATAAGGATGAATATAAAAATAATGACAAGGATAAGAAGGAATGGAAGTTTAAAGTTGTATTCTATCAAAGAAGATGAATGATTTTTTTATGATGAATCTGACCTTGAGGAAGATAAAGATGATTTTTTGTTTCTAGCCCTGGAAAAGAAATGTGGAAAGGAATATAATCCATTGAACAAGAAGGATGAAATACAAGGTACTCTGGTGATTTTTTTTCATGCTAGACATGATGGAGACTTTTGGGTGATTGACAACGGATGTTCAAATCACATGACTAGAGATAAGAGTAATTTTATTAAAATTGAGAAGTATGATGGAGGTATAGTCATGTTTGGAGATCATTCTGGTGCTAATATTGTTAGTAAAGGAACAATTAATCTTGATGGAAAATACAATATTGACAATGTTTATTATGTAAAGGGTTTAAGGAAAAATCTGTTAAGTGTTGGAAAAATGTGCAACACAGATTTTAAGCTTGTGTTTCAATACAACACTTGTGAGATCATAAAAGGATCTGAAATTGTAATTGTAGTTGGAAGAAGAATTCATGGAGACATCTATCAACTTAAAAGAGGTGATTGTCAGTGTTTTGTTTCTCATATTAGTGAGAGTTGGATTTGGCACCAGAGAATGGGACATGTGAATTTTGATAATCTGGTTAGAATCAGTTCTAGAGAAGTTGTGAGAGATCTTCCTAGAATAACAAAGCCCTAAAATTCAATCTACAAAAGTTGTCAGATGGAAAAAAATGGGAATGTGCAGGATCATCATGGAAAAAATAGGCCCTTAAGTGGTGATAAAAATTCAGAAAATCAGAGTTAGACAACTTGACGTAAAAAATTGAATAAGTTATCTATATTTTTTTTTAAAAAATTAAGAATGGGATCTGTAGAAAATTGAATGTAGTTTCTAACTACTAGGTTTATTTTATTTTTTAAAATCTATTTGGAGAAAATTTGAAATTTCAATCCAGTAGTACTTAAATTTCATGGAAAAAATAAGAAGTAGGTGTCTGTTTGACCACCCTAACCACAACAAAATTATAATATTTTTTTCTAAGATTTTAGATATAAGTAGAGGACTCATGTCCCGATGTGATGCATATTTTTTTGTAATTTGTTTCCAAGTAAACAATTAATAATTAATTTTCTATTACAAATTTAAAAAATTATAAAAAATCATATGTGTGACCACTTTAACTTGGACAAAACTTTATGAAATTCAATTCTATTATTTTTAATCTTATATTATGTGAAACATAGAATTTGATGCTTGTTTTGGATTCAAAAAATGCGATACCGTTTGAAAGCTATAAAAAAATTTCAATCAGCCTATCAATCAAGAATTTAGTTGTAATTCAATTAGAAAATGAATAATAATTATTTATTACATTCAAATTAAAGCATAATTTATATTGGTGGAATTTTTGGAATCTCCTTTAAAAACACATTTTGTTTCATGAATTTTGCGTAAAAAAAAATTTATTAGCCACATGGGCCATCATATCACTTACATATCGCCACTTTTTGGCCCATCATGATCCCACACATACCCACACATAACAACTAGTTTAAAAGGAGAGTAACAATATTCTACCAGAATGCTTAAATTAATTCATATAGACATCGTTGGTCCTAGAAGAATAGGGAGCTTGAATGGTGACATGTACTTTATGCTTTTAATTGATGATTACTCTAGGATGACATGGGTTACATTTATTAGAAAAAAGGCTTGGGATCTTGATAGATTCAAGGTGTTTAAGGAAAGAGTAAAAAAATGAGGCATACCTGAGAATTAAATGCATAAGATCTGATAGAGGTGGAGATTTTACATCTAGAGTGTTCAATGCATTTTGTGAAGAGCATGTCATAAATGGACATAATTTTTCTCCTAGAACCTCGCAGCATAATGAAATTGTAGAGAGAAAGAACCAAACTGTGCAACCTAGGCCCCGCTAGAACCATGATGAAATAATAAAATGTTCCTAATGTTTATTGGAGAGAAGCTATTCACACTACTATTTACAGTCTTAATGGAGTTCAAATTCGACGTAACAACATTATGGATCCTTATGAGTTATGGACTGGTAAGACTCCTACTATGAAATAATTTAAGGTATTTGGTAGTAGATGTTACATTAGAAGAGATGAAAAAAATATTGGAAAATTTCATTCTAGATGTGATGAACATTTTTTCCTTAGATATTCTAATAACAACAAGGCCTACAAATGTTTTAATAAGAGACTAGGGAAAATCATTGAAAGTACTAATGTGAAGGTTGATGAAGCTATGTATAGACCAGTGGAAATAATTGAAGTTGAACCTGATGATCCTATCTGTGCACAAATACAAGAAGAAGAAAATGAAGAGAAAGAACAATGTGATGAAGAAGAAGAGACTCTAGAACCTGGACCCAAGAATCCTAAATATGTTAAGAGAAATCACTCAAAGGAACAAATAATTGGAGAAAAAAGTGAAGGAGTGAAGACAAGAAGCAAAGTGGTTGAGGTAAACTTGTGTTTACTTTCCAATATTGAATCGAAGGCTTTGAATGAAACATGTAGTGATGAAATCTAAACAAGAGAAATGAAAGAAGAACTACAGTAGATAGAGAAGAATGATACATGGGAATTAGTCCCTAGACCTACAAACAAGAATGCAATTCCTGTTCAAAATGGATATTCAAAAAAAAATTGAATGAAGATGGTGAAGTAGTAATGAATAAAGAAAGACTTGTATGTAAAGGATATTCATAGGTTGAAGGCATAGATTTTGAAGAAAATTTTGCAACTATAGGAATAATGGAGGCTATTCAGATATTTGTAGCTCATAAAGACTTCAACATATATCAGATGGATGTAAAGCCTACATTTATGAATGGGAATTGGAATAAGTATGTATGGAGCAACCAAAATTTTTTTCACTGTCAGACAAACTAGACATGGTTTTTAAGTTAAATAAAGCATTATATGGATTGAAGCAAGCTCCCAGAACTTGGTATGCTAGATTGGATATATACTTCACAAAGAAGGGATTCAACAAAGGGTCCACAAACAAAAATATTTACTTCAAGGTTGAGAAAGAAAAGATATTGATAGTTTTGGTATATGTTGATGACATCATATTTGGTGGAAATGAAGGTATATATTTTGAAATGTATATGACTGGTGAATTGAATTTATTCCTTTGACTTCAAGTTAATCAAACTAACAAATGGATATTCATTTCACAATCTAAGTATGTTAAGGAATTGTCAAATAACTTCAAAATGGATGATTCTAAACTGGTTTATACCCTTATGGTAACTTTTTGTAAGCTAACTACGGATGATGAATCTTCTCAATTTGATTATAGCATGTGCATATCCCTAATTGGTGGACTATTGTATCTTACTACTACTAGACCAAAGAATACATACAACAAGCTCCATAACAACCATAGCCACAAGTAAAGCAAGCCTCATAGACCAAAATCACTCAACAATTGCCATCTCCCCCATCAATAGAGAAGCAGATAGAAAAATCACTGAGCTTGCCCACAATAGATTGACCTATATTGAAGATAAAAATGATACCACCATTCAAACCCAAGGTCCTTCTAGTCGAAACACTCAACGTGGTAAAAAAATTGAAGAAGGCACACACTAATATATCTCTATGGGATGCCATATCAATTTTGGAACAAAATATGTTGCTCTAGGAGGCATTAAATTAAAAAAAAATATAATGTGAATGGATGTGATTCCACCATGTAATCAAGTCAGAGACAAAGAGCCTGTGTCGAACACCCAATATTGGAGAGTCATGACATACGTGTATGTCATGGACAATGTAAATGTGAAAGAGGTAATAAAGTAAAATCCCACACCTTTCTTTTTAACACTTATTATGGGGGATAAGATTTTACATAATAACATGATTGATTCGAGAGCTAGTACAATGGTCATTCCTAAATAAGTGGTTGATGCCCTAAAACTCAATTACAAACCTCTTAAGAAAGGGATCATGCAATTAAATGGGAAGAAGGTCTTAACCATTGGATGCATCAAGGATCTATCTTTAACCCTCTTCTCATGTCCAAGCCAAACTTTCACATGATAATTAGTCATAATAGACACCCCCTAGTGTTTGGGATGTACCTTTCAAGGGACTTTACAGCTAAGCTTGGCGGATATTTAGCACTCGATTGGCCTCATATGATATTGTAGACAAATCATAGGGTGATGATGAAGATCCTATTTGAATCCTTGCACCTTGAAACTATATAAAAAAATATGGTCCTATGCTTTGAAATGGTGTATACCTCCTTCTCAAAAAGGGAGACATATTGCATAGAAATGTTAAAGGATGAGGCAGACACAGGTGATCAAACCCCTGAAGAGGAGGTCCTCCTCAATAAGTTTATTCACTCTGACCTATTCGAGAACATCCATTCCACCAGATTGGGCAGCTATGCAATCTAGAACGATACCAATTCTTCCCAAAATTGGCAAAAGAGAAGGAAAATCCTAGTGGATCATGTGACAATAGTATATGGATGTTATATTTTGATGGCACTAAATACAAGGTCGGTTCTAAAGTAAGTATCTAATAGGTATCCCTGAGTAGATTAGAGACCCTTAAAGTTTTTTGCTTCTCATTCTCATGCTCGAATAATGATGTTGAGTATGAGGCTTTGGTCCATGGTTTGTTTCTTGAAGAATGGATGGGCATGAAGAGAGTACAAGTGTTCAGAGACTCAAAGTTGGTCGTAAGACAATTTTGTGGGCAAGTGGCTAAAAAAAATGTAAGAATGAAATCTTATAGTTATAGAATATGGGATATGACCGAGATCTTTGAAGCTTTCAACATCAAGGTTATCCCATGATCCCTTAATTCCATCAATGATCATATGGATTCAATCGGTTCATAGTTCTTACCCTTGAATTAACAAAAACAAAAAGTAGTACAAATCATCATCTGATTGTCAATTCCCAAAAATGATCAATACTGGCAGGTTTTTAGGGATGACATTCAGATAGTTTCTTTTTTATAAAATTTTGAAAAATCTTCTAATAATTCACTATTTGAGGCTAGAAGAGCTATGGAAGGGGAGGTGATCAAATTAAAGGGAAATAAGCTCCTGCAAGGTTTTATTTTGCTTAAAAACCTTTTTGACTATGATGATGTGAGGAATAGTAAACAAAGATTCACTATTGCTGCAAAATACTATGAAGATCTCAATATTGGAAACAAAAGAAAACTAAAAGTCAAAAGAGATTTTCAAAAAAAGGATAAAGAGATACTTAAAGGACTATGTTCTAGATATGATGGGGTCATAGCTTGGACCTATAATCAACTTAGAGGATACAATCTAGGCATAATTCAACACACTATTGACTTGGTTAAAGGCTCAAATCCCATCTAACAAAAACAAAGGTCAGTCAATCCGAGGGTCAAAGCACTAATGGCAGAAGAGCTTACCAAATTAATGAAGTCAAGGATCATATACCTAAGAAAACACTCCACCTAGGTATCCAATATTGTACCAGTGGGGAGAAAGAATGGTGATCTTTGGCTCTGCATGGATTTTAGGGATTTAAACAAAGCTTCATTAAAAGATCACTATCCTTTGCCCTCAATACGACAAATTTTGTATACAATGGAAAGATCAAAGATGTTCCCATTTCTTGATGGATTTTTGGGTTATAACCAAGTCTATGTAAAGGAAGAAGACCAACATAAAAAAATGTGCACTACGAAGTGGGGAACACTAACATGCTCAAAAATGCCTTTTGGACTCTCTAATGTTAGCATGACATTTCAGTGAGCAATGAATATCACCTTCAAGGTATTTATCAATTAGGTCATCTTAATATATCTAGATGACTTGACTATTTTTTTCAAAATTAAAATATGATCATCTTGACCATCTAGAAAAGGTCTTCCAGAAATGCCTATAGTTTGAGATTGCCTTAAATCCCAAGAAATTTCTTTGGAGTGCTACAAGGAAAGCTACTAATTTTTTTGGTATCAAAAGAAGGAATAGTCATAGACCCTAAAAGGGTGAAGGCTATCATAGAGCTACCATTACTAATCAACCAAAATGGGCTACAATCCTTTATGGGGAAGATTAGTTTTCTTAGCCAGTTCATTTCAAACTTCACAGGTATCGCAAGACCTATCACATTGATGTTAAAAGTTATTTAATGTTCAAATGGACTCTTGAAGGCAAGCTAGATATTGAGAAAATAAAGGTAGCCATCTCCATGACCCCGATGTTAGCTAACACATAATTCTCCAATAATTTCCTACTCTACATTTACAGTGCCCAACATAGCATAGCTTTAGTGCTCACTTAGAAGGATGAAAGAGGAAGAAAAGAACATCCCATCACATTCCACTCTAGGAATCTGAAAGGATATGAAACCAGGTACAATTTTATTGAGAAACAAGCCTTTTCTATTATCAAAAGCCTCAAGAAATTTTGAAACCTAGTGTCAGGCAATAGAATCACCATCCTCGTCACTCATCCCAATGTTAAAGAATATATTATTCAAGGCGAAATAATAGAAAAGAGGGCCAACTGGCTCACTAAGATCCTATAATATGATGTAGACATCCCACCAGCCAAGTTGGTTCAGGGAAGAGGTCTTCATGAATACCTTGTGTAGGAATTAACCTCCCTAGTACATGGAGATATTGACCAGGTCTATACAAATTAATTCGAGTCCAACGAGTCATGGGTGGTGGATCAGACACAATATATGAAAAAAGAGATATATCCAATCAACATTCCACCTCAGAAATGATGCTAGCATCGATTGCAAGGCACTAGGCATGTACTTTTTGAGGGAATTTTATTGAAATGGAATTATGATGGTGTCCTACTCTGCTGCTTAGATAAGCAACTGGTAGAAAGAGTTTCAAATAAATTCCATAGTATTTCAAAGGGTATACACTTATCCGTGAATAATAATACTTTGAGGATAATGCAAGCAAATATTATTGGCCTTCCACATTCTCCAAGGTGCACCACATGGTGCAAAAGTGTACTCGGTGCCAATTTTTTCATTAGTAAGGAAAATAACTCTGCCATGCCTCTAACCTTGATTGTTATTGAGGAACCCTTTGCACAATGGGGTTTAGTTTTTATTGAAATGATTAATAACATCTCTAGTGTTGGCCATAAGTGGATACTTATGGTGATTGATTATTTCACAAGATGGATGAAGGCTATTGCACAAGAACCTAATCAAGTTAATTAAGCACATCAATTCAAAATGCTAGAAGGAGTGAAACAAGAATTTGTGAGCCGCTCTATGGGCTAATAGAATTATTCCAAATAAAATATTGAAGGCCTATCCTTACGAATTGGTGTATCGAAAGGAGGTGGGTTTACCTGTTTCCATAGAGATTCTGACATTACAACTATTAAAAACCTTGGAAGCCGAAGAAAGGAATGGAATGGAAGTGAGATTGGTAGAGCTCCTAAATATTGAAGAGAAATGGAAATCCTATATGATTCCATGATCGGGTGCCAACAGATATTCAAATGATGGTCTCATAAAAAGGACTCCAACCAAAATTTTTAGGAGGGAAGTTTTGTATTAAAGTATGATGAGCGCATTTCAAATCTAGGATAACCTGCAAAGTTTGAAGAACTATGGAAGGGTCCCTTCCAAATTCACACATGAAAATAATAGATCACATATGAGCTAGAAGACATGGATGGAAAAATTTTGGATATACCAACTAACAATATTCATCTAAAATTCTTCCATTAAATTTTGAAATTTCTTTTAAAATTTTCATTGTTATGTACCTTATGTAAAAAAAATTGTAAAATATGTCATTTTTGTGAACAAGCCATGAGAATAACATAGGAATAAGAAAAAAAGTATTATATTATATCCATTGAAGATATTTACACTATAGTATGATCCCAAAGCTCCAAGATAACTTTTAAGCCTGCTCGTGTAATCCCAAAAAGAGATACAATGAAAAATCAAAGAGGGAGGTGACTCACAAAAAACTAGGTAAATTGAAGCCTCCATCTATCACTAAGTAGTCAAAACAATGTTTATTTGGGTTTTTCTTCAATAGGGTGGAAAGGGGGTTAACATAGCACACATGGGATGGCACAAACTTCAATTCTCGACACCATAGCTATGTACCAAAAATTCAAAGTGATTTTTCCAATCAAGCCTAGGAATGCACTCCACACCATACATCCTTAGGAGGAAGGAAGTTGTGAGTTGGGACAGTGTACGATACCTATCCAAGTTCATGGTGTTAAAATTAGTAAGAAGGGGCAACCAGGGCACCTCCTCCCCATATAAAGCATTCCTAAAAAGGTCCATGGTGCTCAAAAAACCACCACCAAGGATAGCCACTTGCACAATCTCACTAAGCCTATCCAAATACGTCGAATGAAATATGGTGTGGCATAGTTCAATTATCCATGGCTTGGAGATGCCTAAATATAGTAGGGAGGCCATGAACTAGGAGAAAATGTTGAAGTTTCTCTATGACTGGTTTTCATCCTTCACATAATCTTGGCCAAGCACCCATTTGAACACCACAATGATGAGGCAGTCATTCTTCCTTACCACATGTTTAATTATATCACTACTAATTTCACCCATGAAGGAATATTGCAACCTTTGTGGCAAGAAATGAACAAAGGTACCTAAGCCAACCATGATAGTAACAAATTGACTAATGATAGAAAAACAAAGGATGCAGTGGGGAAATCTTACTAACTTAAGATTTAATTCAGTAAGTTTTCCACTAAGGTGGCATTGCTACTTATAGAAACAATTCACCAACGAGCTTGAAAAATGAAAATTCCATCTCTTGTCAGATGGTAAAAAATAAAATATCAAAGAAATTTATGGTGAGACATGAATCATTTGAAATTTTTTACATCAAGTCTTAAGAAATAAAATCGGGTGTTGGGAGTAAATACATGAGTGTATTGATTCTTGCCATGTGTCTTTTTTTGTCACCAATGCCAACTTGCTTACTCATGCAAAAATATAATTATTAAATTGATAAACCCTGAAAAATTAAATATGAATGTCTTTTTGAAGTACCTTGCATAACTAAAAGCACACTTCCCATGGCTAAAAAAATGCTTGCTAATGCATAGAGATTATTTGTGAAAAAGGCGATGAGGGGAATGCACTAATTACATTCTTGTGGAAGATTTGGAATTCCAAAGAGATATGGATCCCTATTCCACATGTATCACCTTGTTGGAAATATTTAGTGAACTAATGGTAATGGTAACACCTTATTTCATGCATGTGCAATAAAATTGAATGCATCCAAAAATTATTTTTTTCCCAAGTATTGAAATCCACAAGCAGTCATTTCTCTAAAGAATCTTTTTGCAAATATTTCAAATATAACAATGGAGGAAGCATCATATTTTGGTCGACAGGAGGGAGTCTCATCTACCAGACCAAGCTACACTAACATATTTGGGAGGGATTCATTTTCTAATTCCTCAATGTCGGAAGAGCGGATTTTTTTCTCATACTAAGACAATACTAGCAGGCAACCCCATTAAGAGGGAAGTGGTCCTAAATTTTGATGATAATATTTTTGATCTAAAGTTTCATATGAACCAAAAAATACTTAGGCAATGGGTAATGTAGAGAATGGTCAATTATGGGGGAACCAAAGGCTTTGTGTTATAGCTCTGGTATTGTGCTTTTCCACAATTATTTTTTCCCACTGTACACCTATGTCGAGAGCTAGTGAATGCATGTGCTAAGAGGATGGACAAAGAAGTAGGGGTTATAATTTTTAGTAGGCTAAGGGATACAATTAGCATAGATGCCATCAAGGAGACATTGTGTATCCCTATAAATTGGGTTGTTGAAATATTCAAGTGTAGAAAACTAGAAGAGTTTTGGACGACTAGAACTAGACAGTTAAATTTTTCTGAGGATGAAACAAATGAGAAGATAGACAAAAATTATCTCCTCTTCCCTCTAGTATGGAGAAAATTCAAATCAGATGTATAGGTTAGTTTCACAATTTTGGGTTGTATGTATGGCTTTGACGATGATGAAAGGATTTATGATTTCTAAATGGGCTTGGCTTTCATGCTTAGGAGTGAGAAAAACTAGAAGTATTTTGTTTTTTTTTATGTAATAGTTAAAAATATGTTGGATCAATTGAGAAATTATTGCACTGCTTTTAAATGTAAGTATTCTTCTTTTCGATAAAATTTGATCTTGCATCAGAACCTTCAATTTTTTGAAAGGAATTTGTCACTTAATAAGTTTGATATAAAGGGGTTGTACTAGCCAATTTTGGTTTGGACCCATGTGCTTTCCAAGACATAGGATTATTAATCATTTGTGGATTACTTCCTAAAACCAGTGCTCATAGATTTTTCCCCATGCCCTTTAGGTCATTTTCCCCTTGAAGTCTTACAATGGGTGAAAGTTCATGAGACCCTGGTGGATTATTTTTTGAGAGCTGATTTTGTTGAGGAACCTTTTAGACTCCCTAATTTTGTAACAAATAGGACTTTCAGTTTTGGATGCATGCCGCCAGGCAACTATTGCTGACAAATCCTATGGCACCAAAAGACACAATACTGGCCTTTAACTAATACCCCTTACCATTTCCAATAGTTAGGTAACATTGGTGAAAAGGGAGGAGAAGGATACATTTACTAGAAAATTGGATCACTTGGGCCTAGTCCTCATTTGTGATGCATGGAGCTACAATCTAGTAAGGCATCTCTCGACTATAAATCATGAAAGGTGTGAGTACTTTGAATCAAGAATGAACTGAACTAAAGAGAGGATAGATTTTTACATCCACTTAGACTTTGTACAATTCAAGACTTCTATGTCTAGGTGGTAGATTACCAATAAAGCATCCTGATAGGAAAGTCCTTCAACATGCAACTGAAGCACTTGTGATGTTCAGAAAGAAAGAAGGCAGATTTCTTGAGGTACTGATAGGAAATTAAGATCCTTAGTGCCATGTATGGATATGTTAATATGAATGATGATAATTTTGATCAAATTTATGACAAGGAGGTTGAATCTGATGATAGTGATCTTGAGTCTGATCAGGATATTAGACCAGAAGAACTTCCACTGTACACCTCCTAGCCTTAAGATCTTGACATAGGAAAAGGAAAAGGGAAGGGGTCAAAATAGATGGGTTAATACATCATCTCTTCTACTAGTGTCCGACCAAATGGAAAGAGGATCTAACGGTCTTCAAAGAGGTCGACTATGGCCACAAAATCTCAAGTTTTAGTGGGATTGACTGTTAAGGAATCTGAATCTTCCAATTCTACCCATATGAAGAGAAGATGATTCCAAGGCTTAGGAAAACTAGGTATATCAAGAAAAGGAAAAGAATATACAGAGTCCACTCTATCAAGAAATTCAACTTCAACAACCCAGGTAAGTTTTTCTCCCACTCTTCTTTCTGCTTCTCAATCTTTAATTTTTCCTCCACCCTCATCCGCTAAAAAGAGTCCTCCATTTGTGGGTTTTGATGTCCTCATTCTAAACATACTCTTAGCCATATTCAATAATAAAAACCCATGAAGAAACACCATGTTTCAAGTGAGCATCATTTTCATTGACCATAATTGATTCTTTCATCACTCTATCAAGATCTTCCAATGAAAACACAAAAGCATCCATGTTGCCAATTTCACCAAACCCATCTACTACTGGGAAAATGTCTCTTTTTCTACCCAATTCCACTTTCAATTTCATGGGTATGCCTCCCTCTCATTCCACATATGAAATTCCACATTTTTCCATTATAATGCTTCCCTTCGCCTCTCCACAATCTCATACAATGAAAGATTCTCCTTTTTTCACCCTTTTTAGTCTCCCTCTAGGCGTTTTGATTGTTGCATAAAGTATTGAAACACCACAGATAGAGTCTTTGAAGTCACTTGGATGTAATGAATTAGGCTCGACAAGAAATAAAATAGAAACTATAGATACAGGTCATGGAAAAACTAGCTACTCAAAAGATTTAGGCTTATTTTGATGAAGATCAGAATTCCCTATTCATCACTACCACGAGGCCACTAGAATCCAAGCTAGAAGGATAAATGTATTTAGAAGATCATGATATCCAGTCTTTGGGCCTTGATTTAAGTAATACTCTCTTGCATGACAAAGTGGTTCTAGCTAAAGCAGCTAAGAAGGTGGTCTACACCAATTATGAAATGCTAGACAAAATCTGAAGAAGCATGAGGTAGAATTAGCAAATGTAAAAGGCATAGTGGACAGGTTGTAGGTAGAAATTAAAGGAAAAGACATGGAAATGTCTCACCTAAACTAGTTATAGGGTAATCAAGGGTAAGCAACTAAGTTTCTTGAAGAGGCCAAAAATGAGTAGGATTCGCTTCATGTCAAGGTAGATAAATTGAAGGATAGTATTTCTGTTGAATGTGAGACAAATGTAGAATATCAACACAAAGAGAAGAAGATGGAAAAATATATAACTAGAGTAAATGTTCTATCTAATGGGATAGAAAAGGAGATATAGATGTTGCATTAGTAAAAGGAGGATATGGAGAAATAATTGGATAGCGTTCGAAGATATTTAGAAGGCCCAAGTAGAAATAGAAAGGGCGAAACAGGAAAAGTAGGAGATCGAGACAATTTTATAGACTTGTGTTGATGAGATCAAAAATTTGAGTTCTGAACTTAACAAATGCCCTCCAAGAGAAGATTCAATTAGAGGAAATCATAAAAGAAAGGGAGTCCAATTTCTAGTAGGGTTTGGTTGTTGCACAGGGATTCAAGATCTGCCTAATACTGAAAAAAATGATATCCATTCATTGGGAGAACACCATAGTTCTAGTTTTTGCATGAAACTAGTCTTGTAGTTTCTAAGAGATGCTAAGAAATTAAACGAGAATGTTTCCCCAATGGTCGACCAAATTATCCATATATACTGTCCTCGACTTAAGGAATCAGTGAGCCTAATCTCCAAGTTATGTATGGCAACCAAAGAAGCTTTAAGAGACGTCAAAATTCCTGACCGATGGCTAGCCTTGAGGAAGTCAAATGAATTCATCAACTTCCGCAAAGTCACATCAAAAAGTAAATCTTTCCAAGTAGTGTTGAATAAGAAGGTCAATGATATCATAAAGGAGTTCAAAATTCTACTAAAATCTAGATTACCTACCCCTTTGTCATAAGATGGAGGAGTGTTATCAATTGAGCAGATCATGAATGCAATAAAGTTCAAAATCTAGAATTTTATAGCACTCCTAGGTCTAAGCCCATCACCCACTGTTAAGGAAATCAGGAGGGAAATCCTTACCCTTTCTCAACTTTATTACCACATTGGAGCTATTTAATCAAGGTAGGGATGGATTTATTTTAAATAAATCCTTGATCTAGATCAAGCATACAAGATTCTATGCATCCTTATCTAGCCCACTAATTTGGATTGGGAAGTCCAACACTCCACCTTCCTCAAACTTTAGGAATTACTAGAGGTCTAGGTTCTTGCCTCTGCAAGAGAGGGCCCCTTGTGAGTCACCAAAATTGTGATGTAATTTTGTCTTTAAACTTTTCTTTGGTTTCTAGCCCTTACTCTTTTCTACTTTGGGATAAATCCATACCCAGAGCATTAATACCACTCTTACATAAAGGTACATAATGGGACACGTGGTGGTTGTGTGACTTCATATACATATTAATTTCGTTTAAGGTTTGAATTCGGGAATGTATCAACTTGGTGGATATTTTCATCAAAACCACTCTCATAAGTCAAAAATCACCCACTCGCTTGACATGTTATCTATTTGCATCAGATAGTTTCTCTTTTCCATGGAGTGATATTTTTGGGCATATTTTCACGAAGCAGGACGACCATCTTACTTTTGGGGTGGAACCTTTGAGTTAGCATCATCAACCTCCATAGTTGATTGATTAGAGTTTTTCCAACTTATGTAAAATCTAGTTGTTTTCTTACAACTATCTTCACTAAAATATTGGAATCCATAAATGAAGTAGATGAGGCTTAATGAGAAAATATTGATGTGATCGAATCAATATCTAAGATCAGATTGTGAGATTTCAAGTGTAGGCATCTAACATTTTCTACTTTTGGAATGTTTGTGATGGTTTCCTCTTCTTCTAGCTATAAATAAGGGTTGGCAACATCGAGTTAAAGAGTTCTAAGCTATTGCTTTGAAAATATTTTTAAAGTATTTAGATATTATTAGGGTTTTCTATTTTCTCAGAAGTAGGAGGGTCTTTACAAAATATTGTTTCTCTCATTGGCATGCTATATTTAATTCAAACTATCATCAGATTGGAATCTAATTTTTTTTTAGTTTATATGTCATAGAACTTTGATCTATTTGGGATAAATTTTTGAAATTGTGCATGTTATGGCCTATTTCAAAATTTATTTTTCATATTTCATTCACTTTGAAAACATTATATTAAACATTTTGTGTTGGTAGTTAAAATAATTAATTTAGATGATGTTAAGCTGCTATGTTAAATGCTAGATTTCAAAAATTGGATCATGTCTATTGAACTCTTTCATTTTATATGAAGGGTATTCCATTTTCCCTATCATGTTGTAAAGGAAGAAGGACTATGTACATTTCTAAATATTTCTAATAATCTTTAGATTTTTCTTACATTTGACTAGACCTTAATGGGTGCTTCCCATGAGGATATTTGAAAGACTACATTGTGCTTTCTCTAGCCTTCGCTACTTGTTCTTCTCCAAAAAATGAAGGGTCTATGACATTTTGTGTCTACCATATCAGTTATAAGGGATAGTTAAGGTTTGAAATATTTCAAAAGGTTTGGCGCATTGCCATCTTTATGTTTTATTAGATTTATTTCTACCTTTTTGCCCCCAAACATAGAGAAGAGTTGGCTTTCTATAACAATATTGGAGGTTATTCAATGATGTAGAATTTGGTCCCCCACTCTTTGAATTTCCCATAAGGTTTTTCAGATAAGCATAAGCTTTAATGATCAACAAATAGTAATAAAGTATGCCTGCATCCCAAACCTAAAGAAAAAATAATAGTGCTTAATTCAAAGGATCCTAAGGCCCAAATCCTACTTGAATAAAATGAATTTGGGAATTACATGTTTTCAGATGAAAATAAAGGACTCAATGAAGCTAATTCAGGTCTGAGCCTAGAACTTTGGATGATGGAGTTCAATGGAATTTGCTCCAATTCGTTATTAGGAGAAGGCATGGTCCTCATTTCCCCTTAAAGGAGACAACACCCTTTCTCCTACAAGCTAGAATTTTCCAATAGTAACAATACTATTGAGTATAAAGCCCTCTTTTTAGGGTTAGTCGAGACAAGGAACATGGGAATTATGATGCATAGAGTCCTAGGTGATGCTAAATTTATTGTTAAGCATGTATGAAATTTTTTCACTATAGAATATTAAAGGTTGAGACAATACAAAAACTAGTTATGAGATGCCATTTAATGTTTTGATGCAATTTCAATAGAGGTCATTTCTAGGGAAAGAAATTCTAGAGGCAATTCTCTAGATGTCTTTGCTTCTCTTTTTGTACCTCATATGGACTTGAATAATAAGTCTTACATAATTGAATTAATCTATCGACCGAATGCTCTTGACAATGTTAATCACTGGAAAGTGTTTAAAAAATGATAAGCAGATAAAATCCTTATTAGAGAATGCTGAAATGTTCTCCCAAAGCATCTTTGAACGAAGTTATAACAAGTGTAAAGAATTTTTACCTAACAATTCCAGTGAACTAAAAGATGGGATCATACTATTGAAAGGTAAAAAAATTCCTAAATTTTTAGTTTTGTTGGAAGATTTATTTGATTGAACTGATCGATGTATTAAATGAAAGAAGAATGAATCCATCAATAGCTCTAGAGAATTTGAAGTAGTGAACATTGGGACCCATGATTCTTCTAAGATGGTTTACATTAAAAAGTGTTTCTCCCCAAAAGAAAGAGATAAGTTTATAGCCTTACTCGTAATGTACAAGGAGGTTTTTTCTTGGTGCTCTGATGACCTTAAAAAATTCATGGACAAGAATTTCAAAATCACATTACACTAAAAGGCAGTATCTCTGCTTTGAGACAAAAGAAAATAAATTATAACCCTAAAGTGACTAATACAATTTTTGAGGAAATTGATAATATTCTAAAATCTAGAATAATATACTCACTCCATCATTCAATACGGGTAGCCAATATTATTCTAGTCTGTAAAAAGAATGGAGAGACAAGGATTTGTGTTGACTTTAGAAATCTTAACCAAGCATCCCTGAAAGATAAATACCCACTTCCTAACATGGAACACATGATATAGACAGTTTTTGGATCTAAAATGATGTCTATGTTATATGGTTTATCTAGTTACAACCAAATTAAAGTGACAGGAGGTGACCAACACAAAATGGAATTCAACACATCTTGGGGAAATTTTGCCTACAATAGAATGCCTTTCAGACTCATTAACACTAGTGCAAAATTTCAAAGAGGTATGCACCTAACTTTTGGAGACCTCAAGAATAAAATCATGGTCATTTACCTGGATAATTAATATTCTTCTCCAAGAAGAAGGCAAACCACTTGACGGATTCAAAGAAAGTGCTCAAAAGGTGTAAAGAACATGGCATTTACCTCAATCCCAAGAAGTCTATGTTTAGGGTAACTAAAGGTAAGCTTCTTTGTCATATTATTTAAAAAGAAGGGATTATAATATATTTTGAGGGAGTCAAGGCCATCTTTTAGTTGAATCTTCCTTTTAGTAAAACTGGAGTTTGTCTTTCTTTGGGAAAGTTATTTTTCTAAGAAAATTTGTTCTAGATTTTTCTAAGATAACAAAACATATAGTGGAAATGATGAAAGAATAAATAGATTTTAGATTGAATGAATCTCAAAAACAAGATTTTAGTGATATCAATGAAGCCATTACCCAATCCAATGTTCTAGTTTGTCCTAATTTCAAAATTGACTTCATTATTTATTGTTACACTTTAGAGCACACCGTATCTTCCATTTTACCAAAAGTAGATGAGTAGAATGTGCAAGCCCCCATAGCATACATGAGTGTTTTGTTGAAAAATCATGAGATTAATTACTCTTAGATGGAAAAAAATGCATTTTTAGTTATAAATATGGCTAAAAAGTTCCATTTTTATATATTGCATTCACATTCAGTTGCATATGTACATTACCCTATAGTTAAAAGTGTCCTTACTCAGTAGGACAACAACTATAATGGAAGAGGTAGTTGGATTTCTAAGGTGAAATATTATGATGTAGAACTTAGGCCCACCAAGTTATCTTGAGGAAAAGGGCTCTACAAACTCATGGTAGAGTATTGTGATGAGCAGAAAGGTTAGGAAGATCTTCCTCTAACTCGAAATATTAGTCTCCAAGATTAGTGGTTTTCAGATATTGTCTATTTCCTTACATATGGAGAGTGTCCAAAATATCTCTCGAAGAAACAAAAAAGGAACTTGAAATTGAAATAATCCAAATATGTCATTTGGGAGGATACTCTATATAAAATGGGACTAGATGGTGCATTCTTAAAATGTGTAGAAAAATCTCAACAAGAAAGGTTGTTGTAGAATTTCCACAATGAAGCCTTTGGTGGTCTTTTTTCTTCAAACATGACTGCTTTCAAGATCTTGAGGTGTGGTTACCAATGGTTAGGCATGTCCAAGGATGCCTATTATTGGGTGGAAAGATGCAAAAAATGCAATCTTTTTGTAGGAAAACCTCACTTTGCGCCACTTCTCTTGAGACCCATCGTAATTGATGGACCTTTCTAATAGTTGGGCTTAGATTTTATAAGACCCATTAGCCCTCAATGAAGTGGAGGTCATATTTACATTATTAAAATAACATATTACTTCACCAAATGGGTGGAGGTGATTCCTCTCAAGAGGAATACTTCAAAAGTGGTCTATGATTTCCTTAAAGAATACATCTTAGTCAGGTTTAGAGTTCTTCACAAGTTGGTAACTTGTAACATGATGAGTTTTTCTTCCAATGATATATCACTATGTTTTTTATGATTATGGAATTTATTTATTACACTTTATAGACTATTATCCTCAAGGGAATGACCAAGATGAGTCTAGTAATGAAAACATAGTAAATATTATAAAAAATCTAGTGAATGAGAATCAAAAGGATTGGAACAAGAAGATATATGAAGCTTTGTGGGTAGACAGGACCAACCCTAAGAGGGTAATTGGATTTCCCCTTTCAAATTGGTCTGTGGATTAGGAAGTGTGTTGCCTCTTCCATTGGAATTATCTACCCACAAATTATAGATCATGATCGAAGATGATGAATCTTGTGATGCTTTGGAGAAGAGAATCTTATACTTGACAAAAAATGAAGAGAAATGTGATAAGATGGTATATAGGATAACCATGCATAAAGTGAAGGTCAAAAATATTTTTTATAAGAAGACTAGACCCAAGAGTGTTATGAATGGAGACCCGGTGTTATTATGGGACAAACCAAATAACCTAAGAGCACCCACAAGAAATTTGACACACTATGAATTGTGTCATTCAAAATTATTCAAGAAAGTGGGCATAATACTTTTCATTTGCAATATCCTAATGATAATACTCCCTTTCCCATTCCTTATAATGGGAAGGACCTTAAGATCTACCATATTTGAGTTTCTTTAGGAACTTCCTTTTTTTAAACGGTTAGTTTAGGTTTTTTCTCTCTTCTAGTTGTGCCTTCTTTGTGTTTGAGTGTTTTAGTTTGGATCATTACTAAACTTTGTTTCCCAATGGATAAGGAACTGATCATATGAAATTTCTTCTAGTTTCATTGCTTCATCCTTGTTAGTCTTCATCCCTAGTCAAAGCCATTTTTATGTACTTTATAAACCCCCTCCATAAACTAGACTTATCCCCCTCAAATTTTGGTTGTTATGCACTAGCAGTGTTTTGGTTGTTTATTATAACTTGGGAAGTGATTTTTTAAGTTAATATAACTCACCCTTCACCCACTTCTTAAAGCATTTTATATGTTTGGAGCTATTGTTAGAATTTTTCTCGGCTACTTGAACTGTTCACTTGATTCATTTTCAAGATTATTAGTGTTGGTGGTATATTATAAATTTTGTTTAACTACCCACCTACTACTTGAAATAAAATGTAATTTTGTTAAGATGAGGGTAGTGTTTTGTGGCCTGAATAAAACCCAGGCAGTGATTTATAAAGTTATGTAAACTTCCCACTTCCTCGCTCGCATGATTGTTCATTTTTATATTTTTGAAAAAGTAGATATATTAGAAAGTGACATGAGAGTTGACACATTCCATTGCAATGCAAGAGTTTCACTTATTGTCTATCTACTAGCACACTTCTCATGGAAATTAAAGGAGAAAAATCATTCAAAGATAATCATTCTCTAGAAGTGACATTCACTCTAGGAAATATAATGAAATAAGAGCATAGCAATGCAAACCTCCATCCTTGGAACTTGAGCTCATTCTAATGTATTTATATTATTGTCTTCTCCATATGAACACATATTTTCCAAGTTTATCCTCCCTTGTATTGTAAACTATCTGGTAAAAATTTGTTCAAACCCTAGTGGCTCAAAAATGGCTAGAATTAAGTGTCAAGGGTATGAATGTGTTGTGAGATTAAAATGTGAATTCTATAAATTGGAGATAATAAGTCATGGTAGAAAAATTTAAATGAGCTCAAAGAGAAGTTCATGTTGGTGTAATTAATTATCTAATTACACTTTATTAAGTTTACTTAGGTTTTTCTTAGGTAATAATTAGTTTACTTAAATAAGAAGTAAGCATTGTTTAGTTGAGCTGATTTTAAGTCAACATTAGGGTTGCATACATTGCTTTTCTAAAGCAAATCATCTCTTGTAACATCTAAATTATGAATATATCAATTTTCACATCTTCATGTAAAGCTCTGATTTTTCATTGTTTTTCTCTTATGTGGAAGGCCTTTTGGTTTGCATGTTTGATCTTGGTTTCTAACATGGTATCACAGCCTTGAAATGCAACCCCTTCTCAAATTCTAGAGAAAATCATTGCAAAGTTTGTTTGGGGTTCCTAGAAGATTTTATTCCTTGAGTTCATACATCTTGGATAAGATTGGGCTTCACCATTGGATTCAACACGCTAGAAAAAGTTAGGATTGACTTTTATTAATTTGATTTTGGTCATCATTGAAGAAATATGTTAGGGTTTCAAGCTCTGTGATTTTTTGCAAGCTCTAGGGGTAGCTGATTTTTCGGACCATTTTGACCACGAACGAAGGTCACCATTGGATTCACAGTGGCAAAAAAATCTAAGATCGCCTATCGTTTGATCAATTTCTAAGCACTTGATCCGGAAGGAAAAAAAAAATTCTAAGGAGTCCATACAGCCTCCCCAGTATGCACTCCGATGCACGATTTTTGAAAAAAAATTAAAAAATTGAAATTTTTGCAAAGGAAATTGTGTTGCCGATTTAAAAGGCTAGCGCCACCCGGTGGCCACCAGGCGGTAGCCAGCCAACTCCCTGCCGACCTTGCTTAGCCCCTGAGGGCTCCTCCACACTAGTAGTAGGTCCTATGGGGGACCGACAGTTCTGTACCCGACCCTCAGCCAACTCTAGCCCCCACCTTGGTCACATGGGTGATCAGGGACCAAATATTTTTTGTAGCTGGCCAAATTTTTGCAGCGATGGTTTCTAGGCCATCAAATTGTTTCCCGTAAAGTGCTGAAGTCATCAAGATGTCATTGGTTGTATGGCCCTCTTTGCCCCCTCCTAACCCCAGTTTGCCCTAAAAGAGCAATTTTTTTCTTTTTGGCATTATGGTACTGAAACCAGGAAAAAAAGATATCGTCGGAAAGCTGTTTCTGAGTACTTTCTAGTGGCGTAGTTTATTTTTCAATTTTTTTCTGTTTTATTGCATTTATTTCTCTTTGAAGTCAGATGTTCATTTATCGCTTTGGAGCTCATAAATTTTTTCCATGATCTCCAATTTTAGCTATCTTTGCAGTGTTGGAAAGGTATTGAGGAGATCTATGTTGTTGTCCATGCACTTTTTTCTATATCTATTCTAGGTTTATTGTTATTCCAGATTTAGCCCGATGGTTGTTTTGGATATTACTTGGATATTTTGGTAGTTGGGAGGGTGCAACTTGCATCTTTGCACTTCCTTTCAGTATCACATCATTTATTTTATCTATTGTTGCTTCATAGATTCCAAGGTTGTTCCCGTTTGGAGTTTTTGAGTGTTCTATGGCATTGGGTCTACTGTTACATTATTATGATTTTGATATGGTTTCTTGTAAACAAAAGTATCTTTCCTTTCTTTCTAGATTCAGGTTCGAGTGTTACTCCACGTTCTTCTAGTGCTTCTTTGCAATAGGTCATCTCATTGAGGGGGGGTTGTCCTGCTGGTTTTTCTCCTCTTTCTCTTACTATTTCATTGCATTTGTACATGGGCACTTGATCAAGCCTTTTTATTGGGACCCATTCATGCTTTCTTGCTTTCATCTTATTTTTAGGTGCATTCTTTTTTAGTCTCCCTAAATTGCACTTAAGGGAGGGTGTTGGTGTAATTAATTATCTAATTACACTTTATTAAGTTTACTTAGGTTTTTCTTAGGTAATAATTAGTTTGCTTAATTAATAAGTAAACTTTATTTAGTTGAGCTATTTTTAGGTCAACATTAGGGTTGCATACATTTCTTTTATAAAGAAAATCATCTCTTGTAATATCTAAATTCTGAATATATCAATTTGCACATCTCCATGCAAAGCTCTGATTTTTCATTGTTTTTCTCTTGTATGGAAGGAATTTTGGTTTGCATGTCTGATCTTGGTTTCTAACAGTTCAATGCTACCTACCCACTACCCATCACTAAAAAGGGTAATTGAGGGAAGGTTAGTAAAAGCAACTATATTTCCTATAGTTGTCTAGTTTTCAGAATTGGTTCTAGAATGCATAAGGAATTACAATGTCTAGGCTTGAGAAATAAGAATGGAGGATAAATTATTTTTGGTTAAAATCCAAAGAGCCACCGTTTTTTCATGTTTGAAGATTCTAAAACTTTAACCCTACTCGCTCATGGATTTTACTAATTCTCAAGATAATTTTTCTTTCAATAAGGAGTACTACCAAAACATAATGGCAAGAAACTAAATGGAAAAACTAAGAGAGGGAAATCCCAATTACCCTACAATTTGCACAGGAACCATTTTATAGATGATATATTTGATATTATTTTACTACTTCATAGAGTTTGGGGAAATGAAGATAATTTTAGTTTCTAAGAATGTATGTATTTCTTCATACAAATATACGAGATGAAACATAATTTTTACACTGGGCGACACTTATTAGTGGTAGGGTACACAGTCAGCTAGCTCATTTCCAAGTCAATAGGGCATTCTTCATGTCTTCTTATTTTATATATGCTATTGCTAGTACTAGACCTTAGCCAAGATTGAGGCCAAGTAATCTTCCTCATGACCAAGTACCTATTTTTGAATATCTTGATAAGCTAAAGTTGCATAAAATTTTCCTTCACCATAGAAGAGTATCATACATAGTTACTATGAGGACAAAAAGAGACCTACAAGGAAAATGGAGATGTGAATTTCACCTGAAGCTATATAGCTTTTTAACTATTACATGGTAGTAATTTTATCTAGTTTCTAAGATTCTCTCACATTAGGGTGGCCGATTTCACTGGTTTACCAATTAAAATTTAGAGTAATCTCAAACATAAATTTGTCATGATTAAAGTTTGCATACAATTGTATGATATCAAAAAAAGATGCTAGGAGTAAAGGAGAGTGATGGTGCAATTCCTAGTCAGATTTGGACCCTACACATGTGAATCCATGTTAGGTGCCCTTAATATTGAAAATGATATCTCCAAATATAATATACAGACCTATGATGAACACTTTCCTTTTGATCTCAAGGGTTTTATCTAGCATAATTTAAAGTTAGGACCAAGTTTCCTCCATTTACCTACTTTGGAGGATTATTGGATGGATTGGTTTGATGAATTTGAGGTAGATTATTAGCTTTAATTTGAGATTTCATGTCCAAGGGATTGAGGATGATGAGTTGGATTTATTAGTCCCCATTTTCATAGAATTAATAACTAGTTGCCCTATTCCTACTATGGCTGGAGTAGTAAAGAAAAGGATACCATTAAGGATATAATTTTTTATGTCTTGGAAAGAACTCAAGAATCGGTCACCAAGATGAAGATAGAGAAATATTGACCTAATACCATATCACAAAACACACAAAACTAGGAAGTAATAGTCAATCTTTTGTAATTGAAGGAATTTATGGTGCTTCTTCATGACCATTACAATCTAGGGCTTGAGGAAATAGCGATGAAAAACCCCTAGTAGATATGTGCTTCAAACAATATGCATGGAAGACCTCCCCAATTTACCTATTCTATAACAAGAAAAAGGGGATGACGAAGAAGCGAATATCTTAAAAAATATTGACATTAGATATAATTCCTCATCGCCTCGGTCATCACCTAAGAAAGGTGTTAACGAATCTTTGCAATAGAGGTCTTCACCATGTCCATTTGAAGATGCTTAAACTGATAGTCCTTCCACAAATATAGTTCATTTTGGTTCTTATTGTTTCAAAAAATACAACCTTCCCAACACTCCTATGTGGTTGGAAGACACTTTGTCTAGAAAAGGAAAAGAGATGTAGTTGGATCTTCCAAAGTAGGATATGGTAGGGAAACTGATTCAAAAAATTCCAAATCCGAAGAAGTTAAAAATAGCTACCTAGTTAATCAACGACTTTGGATCAAGAAACCTATTTCTAGAAGTACCACATCCGACCACATAGAAAGAGATCAATTAAGATATGGGTAGTGATTTTGATATTAACAAGATTGATTTCAGACCACCTAGAAGAGATTGTGATGTACAAATTTTTCAAGTCTTTGTAGGAAGGATGGTAGAAATATCAAAGAAATACAAGGAAAGTAAAGATGAATTGAAAATAAAAATTAAAGTATTGACTGATTGCTTAAGGTTGATTGTTGACATTCTGCCTCAACCAATATATCAAACTGAGTAATCTTCTATCCCTTTGGATTCAATCGGTAAAGAGGAAGTGAGTAGAATGAAAAGTTGTAAGAATTTTGGTAGGAATATATAAGAGTGGAACATTGGATTAGTTGGGAGAGGTCACTATATCATCTTTGAAT
Source organism: Sequoiadendron giganteum (assembly GCA_007115665.2). Taxonomy (NCBI): domain Eukaryota; kingdom Viridiplantae; phylum Streptophyta; class Pinopsida; order Cupressales; family Cupressaceae; genus Sequoiadendron; species Sequoiadendron giganteum. The sequence continues at coordinate 68,523,324 of CM021105.1, forward strand.
CCCTCATGTGTTTACAAATGGTGAATGCTTCAAGATTAGAGATTCAGGAAGAAAAGCTAGCCATTGAATAGATTATACGTAGTGTTGCTAATGATCATTGATTGATTTGGAGCACAAGCATGGAATGCAAACTGTATTAGAATAGGGCTCACAAAAAGCTTCAAGAATTATGAGCCAAATGTGAAGCAATCTCAAAAGAGATTCATATGAACCTTTTCACTCTAGAATTGTAGTATAATAAAGAAGGAGATGGGAGTACTAAGAGTGTTGAAGCCTTGAAGGATAGTTTCTAGAAAACAATCGATGAAATTTTGAACTCACAATATTTTAATTTAGAGAATATGAGAAAGTTCAGTGAACTAGACCTTATCGTGACACAAGCTATAGGTCTCATGAAGTCCTATGATCATAGAATTGAAACCGTTAAAGATTTCTAGTTGGAATGGAAGTTATGAATGGGAAACATCACCATCCCACACCATAAATAACTCCCACACATCATCAAGGCCTTCGAAACCTTGCGGAAACAAATTTCCATGACCTAAGAGCTAGGAAGTAAAGTGCCATTATCTTAGTTAAGTTATTTTTATTTCTTGAAAGACTTTTTATTTAAAAATTAGTTTTGGGAAAGAGGTGATAACTCTATCTTCCTTATATATTTAATTATTTTAAAATGTTTCTCTGGCTAGATATCTTTCAGAAAGACTCAATATGATAACATTTAATACAAATTTTCTATGAATTGAAATGTCCATCTCTCTGTGTGCACTTAGTTTGCAAAGATAACGAATAATATTAAATTTGTGTGCTTTAGGTGATTCTGAATATTTAGGATTTCCTCTAAGTTGGTATATACATTATCTTTGTACTTTTAGTTCAATTTATAGGTAATATTGGGTTTTCATTTCTACTATTACATTTTATACAGCTAGTATTTGTACTACTAATTATATACAATGTTCTCTATTATTATTGTTCTTTGTATTAGTATTCTCATGGTTTTTTAAGCACACGATGGTATTTCATCCACCCTCATAAGTATCCTTTCCTTTGCACCAAATATTATGAATTTTCCTTTATTAGGTTTACCTATCCTGCTTTTGGGTTAAAATCATACCCATTTTTAGTTAGGACATAAAAATTTATTGCATATTATATGAGGGAGTTGTACCTCCAAAATATAAAGGAAATTCATAAATGAAATTATGATCTTTTCAGACATGTTGGAAATAATTACACCTTTCAAAGTTAAGACATTTTCAATTTCTCAAGGTTCCTAATCCATTACCAGACACAACCCAACCTACAACCCCTAAGAAGGATATTCAGAAGGATCCCTAGACATTGTGAAGAAAAATATAGATAGGTCACTATCTAATTGTCAAACATTTTAGGTATCCTAAGGGAGTCATTTTGGAGTACATGAGAATGGACTCTTCTATGATCCCCCCATCCCTTCCATGTAGCTTGTGAATGGGTCACCCGCCATAACATTTAAATTGCAAGACTCGCCTATGAATGTGAATACAAAACATTATCCTCTATACATTCCCACGTGTAACAACATAAATATTATGACTAGTGTTCTCATTTATCTCCTATGTCATGTGAATATTATAAAAAAAAGAGATTATAATGATAAATTTATTACATAAGGATGGGTATGATGAATCAAAGAGCATAATATGTACACATAATGAAATCTCAGTCCCTCCAATTGGTTCCACCACTCTTTTAGTCTTGGTAAGACCCAGTATTGTAAATTTTATTTTCGAGCTCATCCCAGAGTCATAGTTTCTTAGAGTAAAGTTAGGCATCACATCCATGGCTAGTTTCCATGAATGTAGTTGCTTATGTAGTTTATAAGTGTTTCATGTTTTCTCATGAGGTTTTTATGCATGTTGTGCAAAACACTAGATATAATCCTTTTGTGTTGCATGGGGGCTACTCATTATATCACTTTTGGTCAGCCCCTATTGGTATTCTTCCTCCAAGGATAGATTTTTTGTATCTCACCTACATTAAATACAATAATGGTAAGATGATCTACCTTGTCTCCCCTTATGCTATTTTAGTTAGGGTTTCTATAATCATATAGCAATAGGCTACCTCCTCCTCCTCTAAAAAATGGAAGGTGAAGTCTACTAGCATATATGATCCTTCATGTTCTTATATTATTTCAAATGAGTCTTCCTCTCACCTTGTTGTGGCACCTTCGTCTTCTGCTCCAATGCCTCACATGGGGAATTCAATTGTTTCTACTTGGCGGAATGCCAATTTTCAAGTATTTGAGCTTCTCCTACTACCTATGATGTTGAGGCCCATCGTCTAAGGTAAAGGGAAGGGTGTTTATGGATTTTCCCCTGCATCTTGGCCTCCCCAACCTCGTATTTCTCTTTTTCCTCAGGGGGTGAACGGGAAGAGGCCCACTTATAAGAACCTAAGTCTACTTCTCAACTTACTTCAATATCCAATTTTGTGCTTCCTACTCCTACTTCCATCTAGGAGGCTTCCCTTCCACTGGCCATGGTTGTGGAGGACACACCTATGATAGTACATGAGCCTCTTGCTCTTTCTCAACCTGTGAGGTCTAATTATTGGAGCCAAAGAAAATATTGATCATCAAGGCTTGCACCTCTCCAATAGCCTTATGGGAAATTCAATGAGTGGGTGACAATACGTGCCTCAATGAATATCTCTAGGATTTTTATAGAAATTCGGCTCTTCACTAAGTTTTTTAAAAGAGTAGAAAGAAATGCAAAGAGATAAAAATTAAAAGTGGTGATGCAACAACGCTTTTACAACATTTAAAAACCACAAGTTTCCTTCTATGAGTGATATTATACACACATAACACCACATACCTTCATTGTTGAGAAGAGAATGAACAACAAAGGCTAGATAAAATCATAGATGTGATCATTCAATCAACCCATAGAAATTGTGTATTAAGATCCGACCAAACATAGAAGTTTAAGAACTAATAGATTTTTTTTCAAAAAGCAACATAAACCCTTCCAATTAATATTGCATATCATGAACAAACAGTAACCCTAAAAAGAAAATGAAGAAGTCCAATGACATAATCATGTTCCTATAGATTAAAACTTAATCATATACAAAAAACAACATGGAATACCAACAATCAATTTTTTTAAATTAAGCAAGACACATTGTTCTAGTTTGGATGAAGATATAAGGAAATAAATATTGACAAAGACCATATCATGCACAGTTTCAAATATTTCATCAAAATATCTTGTACTTAAAATATAGACAAACTTTAAAATAGAGATTGGATCTCACAAAGTTTGACCATATAAAACACATAACATGCTAGAGTGAAGCAGTGTTCTACAAACTTTTAAAAGAAAATATTTTTATTAACTAGGTATGTGTAGGATCATGATGGGCCAAAAAGTTGCAATATGATGTGTATGTGGCTGATGGCTTTTCTTTTACCCAAAATTGATGAAATGAAAAGGGTTTTTAAAGGAGATTCTTAGCTTTCCACCAATATAAATTATGCTTTACTTTGAATTTAATAAATTATTATTATTCATTTTCTATTGAATTACGACTAAAGTCCTGATTGATAGGCTAATTGAAAAACATCTATAGCTTTCAAAGGGTATCACATTTTTTGAATCTGAAACATGTGTCACATTCTATGCTTTGCATACTATAATAATAAAAAGGAAAAAAAAAAAATCATGAAGTTTTGACCAAGTTAAGGTGGTCAGACATACGATTCTTTATATTTTTTAAAATTTGTAATAAAAAATTTATAATCGGTTATTTACTTGGAAAAAAACAACAAAAAAATATGCATCACATCGAGACATGAGTCCTCTATTTATATCTAAAATATTATAAAACATAATTATCATTTTAATGTGGTTTAGGTGATCAAACAAACACCTACTTCTTATTTTTTCCCTAAAATTTAAGTACTATTGTATTGAAATTTTAAATTTTTACCAAATAGATTTTATTTTTATGTAAATAAACCTAGTAGTTTAGAAACTACATTCAATTTTCTACAAATTCTATTCTTACATATTTTAGAAATAGTTAGATAACTTATTCAAATTTTTATGTCAAGTTTCCTAACTCTGATTTTTCTAATTTTTTTGCCACCTAAGGGGTTGTTTTTCCATGATGATCTAACAAATACCCAACTATGAAAGCTAAGGAAAATTTTTACAACATTTTTTTTTTGCAACCCTTTCTTCATGTTGCTACTCCCAATTTATAGACACCAGGAAAAGACAAACACTAACCTCATTTATAATTAATGACTACCAGATGTCCACACCTAATAGCTTAGAAATTTTGATACTTTATCTTTTGTTAAGTTGTTGTAATCTTACTCATCAACTTTCACCTGCCGCATTAATATAATTTAGATATTTCAATAGGATTACCCCTCATAATCACTCAGATCCTAGAAAGATAGTCTAGGAAAGGTCCTATCAATCAACCAAGTGGCTTTGGTGGCACTGACTTATGTCCCTTCATTGGAACTAGGAAAAATGCATTTCGACGATCTCTGAATGAAGAATCCCAAGATAAAACTCCTCTAGCACAAAGAGATGATGTGTCACACAGTCGGATAATTTTAGATTCGTGAAAAGTATATTTAAGGAATCATCCATGAAGTCGACATGTCATCTGGCTCCCAACTAAGAAGACAAAGATTGACAAATCTTGTGTAGCCACCACGTGGTACATTGCGTGCCCATTGGAAATATAGCCTTTTTCCATGCGCATATTCCTAAAGACAAAAAATAAATCTGAAAACAGAAAGTAGGCTAAGGAAAGAAATTTCTTGATGGTGTTGGTGGCTCATAGGAGGGGCTTCTCTTCCGAAGGAATGAACCTAGAATTCTGGCTATTCTTAGAGTTTGAGTAAGGCTGAATGCAAAATCTCCTAGTCTACATCAGTCAGTTAGGTAAGGATACAAATTGCTTTACATGCCTGATCCAGCTCGAAGACTTGTTTGAAAGAAACAAATCCCCATGTTGCTGAAAAGGCTTATAGATGATAGTAAAGAAGAGAGAGATAAAGAACTTCATTCTCAATGTCATCTATTGCTGGTGTTGAACTTGGCCCTAGAAATTCTATAGAAGTTCAAACCTTATTTTTGACCTCTTATGTAATATGTTTGACTGATAATATATCTCCATTTTCTGAAAGGAAGGGAGGCAACTCGAAACTGTATAAGACCTCAAAAGCCTTCTTGATTTCATTGACCCTCTTATTTAACACCACCTATCTGTTCTTGGTCTTGGCTACTACTTTATGATAGTGATTGAATTCACTTGCTTTACTAGAGGAAACCATTTGATCTATAATGCTTACACTTGTCAAGGCCTCATTTGTCACCACATAGAGCTTGGAGATCAAATTTTATGACTCGACCACTCGGGGAGCATACTATTGAAGAGTTTGGTTAGCCAATGAGCCAAAATTTTCATTTGTTTCTCGAGCATCCCTAAAAAATTTTAAGGCTGGTTTCAGAATGGGAGTGCAATAATTATTCACTCCCAATAGGCAGATACCAACCTTTTCTTTACAGATAGGGTCATAGACCTTTTTCTAGCTACTGACTCTTCTTTTACTTGAGCCTCTTCTACCTTCAATCTCTACTCCAGTTGATCTCTTCTCTTGAGATCCTCTACCATTTTGGAAACTAACTTTGTGACCTCTTGATTATGAGCATGCAAAACATACTCAACCTCATGTTTATCACTTTTTATATTTTTGGCCTCTTCTCAGGCCTTTTGTAGATTGTCAAAAGCTTTAGATCGGACATCATCCAACTCTTTCTTTATACTCTCATGAATATGTTGGTGTTCTACACTAGATTGGTGCTTGATTGCAATCTCACCTTTCAACCTATCTATTTCAATGTACAGCTAGATCCACTCATCTTGTAGCACTACAAGAGATCCTGTTGCTTCACCTTTCTAGTCTTGCACCTACAATATGAGGTCTTTTCATCATTTCGGGCTTTGAGTTCTAACTACAACCAACTAACTATTTTTTTACATTTTCTAGCTCACTCTCATGCTTCCTCAACTGTCGATCTAGCCACTTATAATCTATGTATACTACCTTCTAAGTTGTCTTGGCCAAATCTACCTTGTCGATTGACAAATCTCATTTGAATATAGACCCACTGTTGTGATTCCATAGTCTTCCATCTACATCTGTCCTTCATGTTGAGTTGTGAGTGGCATATGGTAGTGATCCATAGAGAGTTTCATTCTTCATTAAAATAATTTTGAATACTTTTAGCAGCTAGCAACTTGACATTCTTCTCTCTTCTTTTATGATTTCTATTTTGCTGAGCTAGCTTAGTTGCATCAAAATTCTTCTAAAGAGTCTATGGGTAATTAATGATTTGCACTACCATTGAAGCACCAATAGGGAAATTGAAAATAGTAATATAAGGGATATGTCAGATATGTGGGAATGTGGAGAGACAAATGGGAGAGTAATCATTGAAAATGGAAAAATGCAAAATTGAGATTGGGCACCAAAGGTACTAGTTGGAGTAAAAAGAGGAACAAATGAAATAGGAGATTTATGTCTAAATTCAAATAGGCCAGGGGTGATGAGTAACATGTATGATTCGACCTTCTCAATGGGGGTTGTAGATAGGGTGATTAAAGAGTCAATAGTAGTGAAAGAAGATCTCTCTTGCTCAACACATGGGGGAACATCACTTCACAAATTGAAAATTCCAAGGGGCTCATTTAGAACCAAAATATTATGGTCACTAGGCAAAGGATTATCTTCAATGGGTGTGGAAAAAGGATTGACCAAAGATGCAAAATACGAAGAAGAGGGGTAGAAAGACTTACCTAAACCTTGATCATCTGAACATTTTTGAGAGCGGACTCTACTTTTTCCTCATTTATGACAACTGCATTATATATGTCCATATCTCAGACTCACCATATATTCATTTGAACTAAAGTAGAGCATCCTGACCATTTAGCAGATGATCTCATTGAATCTTGACCTTCTTGTTCTTCAGTTCATTTTATTTTCGACCGTTAGCTTCTCTTCCCTTTGCTTTAGACATTGGTAGAAGATGCAGATTTTGAGTCATTTTTCTTAGAGCTTTTCTCTCTATCAAACTCTTGTGGTTGAGGAGTATGGCATGAAAGTCGCTCCTTTGTCACCTTGTGCCTAGAATTTGGGTTTTTTTTTTTCAAAATAAACTTCTTAGTTCCTCCCATTTCTTGTCGAAACCTCCAAAAGTCCTCCATCTTGCATTCCAACCACCCTTGCTACTTCATCTAATTATTTAGGCTTTTTCTTGTCAAAACCTCTCTCTAGTATCTTGAATGTGGTGTATAGAAATTCAACCACTTTGGCCTCTTAGTTGGTATGAGGTCCAAGTTGATGTATAGTTTTGGCTTCTCTTGAGTTGGGTATCTCTTGGACTCCACATATTCCCCAATATCATGCTTTAGGGGAAGCTATTTTGATGGATTGTAGTCCCATTTTTCACATATAAGGACTAACCCTAGAGTTTCCAATAGAGTGGTCAGTTCCTTTTGTGCTTTATGCTTCTCCATCACTACCCTGTTATTTGCAATGCAAAGAGAAAGTGGATATAAGTTTGTCTTTTTCCTTCCTCTACCATAGAATTTTTTGAGAAGTGTTGCTTGACACCATGCATCTAACGTGAAGACCTGATCCATCATAAATTTGGGGATTCAGAAGGGTTCTTCGATAAAACCATGATATCTAATAAATGTCAAATCTTCCCCAAAGAAATAATCTACCATGTTTGATGAATTTTTAATCCATTGCAAAACCTTAGGGAACAAGCGATTTATTGAATGTGACAATAACTATTGTAACATCAGTCTCAAAAAGTGGTGTACAAACCAGTAATAATTACTTATCCTTGAAAAAACATGTCCATACAAAAATTGTCTAAATTAAGCCCTCCTCATCGAACCTAGAGACAGGCAGATTTTTCTCTGGAAACCCAAAGTTCTTATGCAAAATTAAATTGACCAAGAAGGAAGAATAGCTAAATTTAGAATCAACTTGGTAATTCTTCACCTACATCAACATGTTTGCAGCTATTAAATCAGATAAATAAAAATATATTTTCTCCTACTCCTACTTGAGTATCAGAGCCAAAGCCATTTGGAAAGAATGGACCTCTTCATCATCATTTGGGCTAAAAATTAGGCCAACATGGAGAACATATATTGTGTGTTGCTTTATAAATTTCTTAATGCAAGAGGAAAAACTAAATGGCCTCTCGATAGTTTCTCTTCTATCTCATAATAATAGAAGACCTCTCTTTCGACTGCCTCTGCCCAGTAAGTGTCCATCTTCTCCTCGCTAAAAACCTCAGCACGTCGACTAGGAGGAATACATAATATTTATCATATAGCCACAATATAAATTATAACTTTGATCCTATTGCATGTTATGGTTTTAGATTCTTCATTGAACCTTCTAGTGCATACATCAACTAGATTTGGGCATGGGTGTATGACAAGTAACATGAACTATGGTAGACAACAAATCTAGAGCCGAGAAGTAAAACCCTCAAAGGTGTCATATTCTTTCATTTTCTGAAACACTCCTATGAGATTTTTAGGGTTAATTTCCAACCTTGCGTCAAATTTATTTTGGCAATATATCACATTTCTTCTCTTTTAACACTTCTATCCTCAACTACTTAGGCATTATAAAATTAATTTTGCCCAAAAATATTGGCAAAAATGGGCCTCTTTGGTACAAATTCTGCCCTTTTACTATTCGTTGATAATTCTGCCATGGTTGCTTCAAAAACTGTAGATAATTTTTTCTTTCTTTTACTAAAACAACCGCTTTCTTTTTGCTTTCCTCTGAAAAAAACCACCTTTTGGTGTAATTAATTTCCTTGGGAAGTATGTGCAGTTAAGGCTATGTCATTACGACTGGTCCATTAAATCCTGCCAACAAGGTGATACATGTGGGTGGGAGATCCATATCCCTCGAGAATGCCAAAAATTCCACAAGAATGGATTTAGTACATTCCTTTTACAACCTATTTTTACAAATAAGCTCATTGTCTTGGGGAGAGTGCCCTTAATAATATTCATCTTACTTAGTGATATGAAGTGCCCTTGAAAAGATGCACTCATTAATTTATCAGATATTAGCATGTTAATCCGTGCCTTTCTACTTATGCGAGCTAGTTGATATTGATGATAACCAAGGACACATGTTGACAATCAAATTATGTGATCGTTTACTCTGAATGCCCAAAAAATAATTTATTCTCCCTTCATCGGTTGCTTTGATATTTCCCCATTGTTGTCTGAACAAAAATAGGCTTTCCACTATTTGGATTCACTGACACCTCTTTTCTATAAATAACTATGCCACATCAAGGCTTTATTTATTTGAAAAGTAAGACTTTGGAGTTTAGCCAAATTCTTATCTATATGCATATTTTCTTTTGTTCAGCTACTCTAACCATGTCTTTCAACCTAGGTACTCTTGTCCATCTTCTTCCATGAAGGCCACAATATGCCTTCACTATGGAGATTACACCTGGTAAAGATGTGTGAATGGATAGGGGTAATTATCTTTCAATGGGTGGTTGGCATGGACTTCATTCAAGACAAAAACCAACTGTAGAGAAATTACAATGTCATATCTTGCTTCATGGCATCTTTGTTAGACCTAAATGTTGCTAAACACAAGGTAGTGGAGTTGTGTCACTACATGATTGAAATGAATCTACTAAGAGGGCTCAATGAGATCATTCAAGTCACCATCCATGGTATCGGCATTCCCACCATGATGAACCCTCGATGGTTTGTTGATCGTGGCATGGATGTGCCTTGGATTCCTTTTCTGAGTGACTTCCAGATGATGTACCTGGAAATCCACCACACTCTGTCTCTACCTACTGCCACCTACTTCATTTGGGAATATAGTGTTGATGGGGCTCTTGGGTTCGACTTCAAAAAACACTTCGAGCTTGTGGCCTACAACCACAAAGATTGAGGTTGAGGTTCATGCACCGTGTGTTGTGTTTTCCCCACTTTCCTATTTATGAAGAAGAAAAAGAAGAAAAAATAAAAAGTTATTATGGGAAACAAGCCCTTGTAACAATGGCTAGAAACCTATCCTTTTTGTAAAAATTTCTCCATTTTTCTTTTTTGTACTTTTGCTCTAAGACCCTTTTTCAGTTTTCCTCAAGGGATATTTTTCTATTAAAATTTGAGCCTTGAGCTACCCTATACTATAAATTTGATTAAAATAAAATATATATAATGTATTATTTCTTACTTCTTTTGTTTGTTCACTTTATTCCTTATTCTAAAACTTAAAACGTTATTTATAAATTTTTTACATATGGTACATATCTATGATTTTTTTTTAAAAGTTCATACTTTAATGGAATAGTTTCAGATAAATACCATTTACCAGTCTCTAAAGCATTACCTTCAATATCTTCCACTTCATATGCATTCTTCTCCTTACATGCGCTAATTTAGAAGGGGCCCTTCCACAATACTTTGAATTTGGTGTGTTGCCTTTGTTTTGTAGTGTTTTCATCATATTTAAGCACTAAGCCTTGTTGTCAAACCATCACTTGACCGTCTATTGGCAACCAATTATGACTCCAAAGGTATTTTCTTTTTCTTCCTCTAGTTTAAGGAGTTCAACTATTCGTACTTCCATTCCACCACTTTCCTCTATTTCTAGGGCTTTCAATAATTGTAAGGTGGGGAGTTCCATAGAAATAGGTAGAACTACCTCCTTTCCATATACTAATTTTTAGGGAGATGTCCTTAAGATCTATTTCAGCATGATCTGGTGTACCCACAAAGAAGCCCGTAGATTTTCATGCCATTCTCTTTGTTGTTCAAACCCAATGCCCTTGATTAACCTATTTAGGTTTTTATTTGTTGACTCTGCTAACCCATTCCCTTGTGGGTAATATTTTGAATTTTTTTTGAGGTAGATCCCATTCCTAATAGAAAAATATGACACCTTTGAACCTACAAAGGCTCGAGCATTGTCAGATATGATATTATTTGGTGAACCAAACCTGGTCACTAGTCCCTTTAGAAAGCTAAAAATCTTGCGTTCTATAGCACCTTTTCGGGAAATAGCCTTTGTCCACATTGTGAAGTAATCAGTTGTTGTGAGGATCCATTTATGACCAGCACTGGAGATGGGGTTTATCATTCTGGTAAAGTCTAATCCACATTGAGCAGAAGGCTCTTTAGTTACGATTGGACTCAAAGGAAAAGAAAAAAAATTCCTATTGCCAACAAAGAATTGGTACTAAGTACACTTTTTCACCAAATAGTGAGCTTTAGAAAATATTGAGGGCCAATAGTATCCCACTCACATGATTTTCAAAGGGGTAGTTTTAGCAGAAACATTTCCACCTTTAGGACTACTGTGGAATTCTGATAAAACCCTTTCTGCTTAGTACTTGTCTAAAAATCAAAGCAATACTTTGTCATAGTTTATTTTAAATAAAATTCCTTCAATTAGTACATACCTTGTGCCTTGTAGTCGATAGTACCTTCATTTGTGGAATGGGAGATTTGTTGGGTAGTATCCTTTCTACATGTATATTTTTTGATCCATCACCCAAGATTCGTCAGACTCAAACTGATTTGAAAAGACCTAACCAATCTCCTTGTCAGGTTCAAAACTTGACTCTTGTGCAAGATATTCACAGAGGCCTCTTCCATGCACTAGCTTAGTCGGCTTAATATCCACATTGCACTCTAGGATCTTAGTGATCCAATTGGCTCTCTTTTTAGTTATCAATCATTTAGTAATGCATTCCCTTACACTTGGGTGAGCAACCAAAATGGTGATATTATTGGCTGATACTAGGTGTCAAAACTTCTTAAGACTCTTGACAATGGAAAAAGCTTGATTTTGTACAAAGTTATATTTGGTTTCATCAATTTTTAGGGTTCTTGAATGAAAACCAATTGGATGCTCCTCATTATCCTTTTCATCGCTTTGAGTGAGCATAAAAGCTATGCTATGTTTCCCATTGTACACATATAACAAGAAATCTTTAGAAAAATCTAGATTGGCCAACACCGAAGCAGTGGAAATAGCCTTCTTTATTTGTTCAAAACCTTTGTTTCCTTCAGAAGTCCATTTAAATATCCAATTCTTCTTGAGCATTAGCTTACTGGGCCTTGCAATGCCTACCAAGTCTGAAATAAATTGACTGACAAAATCAATCTTTCTTAAGAAATATTGTAGCCCCTTTTTATTTAATGGCAAGGGTAAATCCATTATAGATTTAATTATTTTGGAATCTATTGCAATTCCCTCCTTGGATACTATAAAGCCAAGTAGCTTACCTTGAGGTACTCTGAAATTTTTTTGTTTTGGCATTTAAAGAAATACTAAACTTTTGGAATCTCTAGAAAACTTGTTCTAGATGATCAAAATTATCAACCTTTAACTTTGAAAAAACTATTAGGTCATCCAAATAGATCAAAATGATTGAATTGATGAATTTCACAAAAGCAATGTGCATGGCCCGCTGAAAAGTCATGCCAAAATTTGAGAGTCTTAAGAGCATCTTTGCATATGCAAACATTTCCCACTTGGTGGTAAACATCATTTTATGTTAGTCACCTTCCTTTGCATATACTTGATTGTATCCTAACAAACCATCAAGCAATGAGAACATCATAGACTTGGATAATATTTGCAAGATCTGCTCCATGGATGGCAAAGGATAGTGATCTTTTACCAAGGCCTTATTTAGGCCCTGGAAATTGATCCAAAGTCAGATGTCACAATTTTTCTTCTAAACTGGTACTAGATTAGATTAGCTTAGTGAGCTTTTGTGCCATCAATGCCTCAACCTTTATATTTATAGGCCTCTACTTATATCAGACTAGTTTAGACCCTTCTGCCAAGTCAATGGTATGTTGGATTATACAAGAATCATATCCTCTAAGATCATCATAGGTCCATGCCATTACTACATCATACTTAGAACACATATCTCTTAACCTTTCTTTATCTTCCCACTAGATATTCCTTCCAACCTTCATCTTTCTACCTTTTCCGACACCCAACTCTTCATAATCATTTTCGTCATCTATGAACCTTTGCTTGCCATTACTTACATCTTCACAATCAAAGACATTCTCAATGTAAATTAAACCCTATGGGAGCTTATTTCATTTTAGCTAAAGGACTTGCCCTTCTGAGGATTGAGATTTTGGTTATCAATAGTCAGAAACTCCCTCTGACATTTAGATAAAAGTGGCTATTCTGGTGTCATCCTCAAACACTTGCCAATTCTGATCATTCTTGGGAACTAATGGTTGAATAATGATGTGAACGACACTTTACTTTGAATAAAAATTTGGCTTAAACTATGATCCGATAGATGCCATTTGATCCTTTGTATTGTTCTGGGATCGTGGAATGACTTGAACATTGAAGACTTCAAAAATTTCAATCAAATCCCATATCCAATGTATGTATTCCTTCATCCTCGTATTTTTAGCAGTTGTCTACTTTTTTATTTGACTCACTATCAACCCATAATATCCAAACACTCACATATTATTTGTGCCCATCTTCTGAACAAGAAAAAAACCATGGATCAAGGCTTCATATTTTGCATCACTATTAGAGCATGGAAACTAGAATTGATAGGCCTTGAGGATCTTCGATCCTATCAAAGATAGAAATCAGACTCCTACTCCAAAGCCGGCTTTACATTTAGTGTCATCAAAGTAGAAGGTCCACAAATTATTATCCATTAGATTATCATAGCTTTCTCAATCTTTCGTCAATTTCGGATGAACCAGGTCATCATCAAATATTACATATGTACCCATCCCTGTGGCATGGAAATTGTCGAATGAGTCAGAGTCGATGAACTAGTTAACAGGAACTACTTCTTTAGGGGTCTGATCACTTGTATCTTCTTCATCTTCCAATATTTCCACGTAATATCCCTCTTTCCTTGAAAAATAAGTATGTGCTACTTCAAAATAGATGAATGCATTTTCTGCTATGTCTTGAGGATGCAAATACTTTGAAAGAATCTTCATATTTTCCCCATGATTGATCCTCAATATCAAATGGGACAAGTCCAGTGCCAAATATGCACCCAGATTTGTGGTGAAATCTCTAGAAAGAGACATCTTGAAGATTTGGGGAATGTCTATTACAACCACCTTTTGTGAAACTATCTTGCTTGGGCATGAAAAGAGGGTTAAGGGTAGATCTTTTATCTGAATGACTATCAAGACCTTCTTTCCATCTCACTGCACGATTCATTTTTCCAAAGGTTAATACTTGAGCATTAATGCATTAGCCACTTGGTTTGGAATGACTATTGTACTGGGCCCTCAGTCAATCATATTATTGTGCAAAATTTTATCTCCCATAGTTAATGCTTAAAAGAAAGGAGTGGGATTTGGCTTGCTTACCTCTTTCTCTTTTGCTTCGTTTGTATCATTTGTATAAGCTACAACCTTCAAGATTTGAGGATCTAATGCATTCTCTTTATCTTTACTCTAGTTGCACAATGAAACTTTGTTTGTCTGTGGGTTTGGTTCTTCATTTTTTAATGCTTCCTAAAGAAATGTCTTTCGCTTAGGGATAGATATTATGTCCCATAGAAACACATTAGAATGTTCCTTACTCAATTTCTCCACCACATTGAGCATTCTAACCGGTTGAATCTTTCGTCTAAATGGTAGAATCTCTCTCGACTTCAGAGGAAGATGATCCATCGTGAATGGGTTTGATATCTTATCAAGAAAATTGTCAACCGACAGTAGAATCAGTTGTTGCTGAATCAACTCAATAGTCACCTAAGGAAATTGTGCTTCTCATGATGATGGTTGGCAAGGTTGAAAATAGGGTAGAACTTGTGGTACGTATTCTTTGATAATCCTTCTCTTGGATCTACTATTGTAGTCCAAGGAAAGAGTGCCTGATCAAGTGCAATATCCAAATATTTCTCCATGGACATCCCTTGCATCCATTCCCTAAAACGGGAATGCTCCATCCTGGAAAACTCATATCTTTTTGAATTTGGCTGCATGCCTTTATTCCTTTTCTCTACTATCCTCTAGTACAAGTTTCCTTTGGGGAAATTTGAAGGCATATGGATATTATTGCAGGGAAAACACTATGCATTTTGATCATCCACCAAATTATTTTGAGCTGGAATCAACTCCTTGTTGTAGCTATCCTTAATCGTCTATAACGACACGGTGATTGAAACTATTTGGTTGGCGAGGGTTGCTTGTTGACCTTGCCAACCTGAAGGTCCTTGGTATGTTCTCTTTTGACTCTATTGATACAATGGTCTTCCTCCCTATTAGGTATGAGTGGATTTCTTCGAGGGAGCCGTTTGTTGTCACTTCATGAGAACTAGCTCATTAGAGAAAGACTACATCAAGATCTTCATATCATTACGGTTTGTTGCTATAGAGGAAGAAACTTAAGTGCTCAACTTTGTGGTAGGGTATACATACATAGAATAGGGTGGAGCTAAGCCCATCATCTATGTCATGGAAGTGTTTAGAGAAGACTCTTCTCAGAGTGGTGTGCTTGAAATTTCCACAAAAAATAGGCATCAAAGGTCATGGTAGAAGCTTTCCTGCATCTATTAAACTATTCTTTGTGTTTACCACCACCTCATAGGCATTTGGTAGGGTATATCCTCCAATGGAAGCTATTAGGACCATGATATCCGACTTGCTTGTCTTTAAGTAGAACATGAACGCCATGGCATTCTGAGGTCATGTAACCATTGGGATCCTCTAGCAAGTTTTTTTAAACCTAGTGTTGAAGTCACTCATAGCTTCTTGTGGGGTTCTTTTGATGGTGATCAGTTGGTGTAGTAGGGAGGAATGATCTTCTTTCTCTAAAAAAACATTCAAAAATCCTTTCTTTGAGGTCATCCCATGAGCTAATGGAATTAGAGATCAAAGATCTATAGCAATATTGGGCCTTCCCTTTGAAAGAAGTATCCAACAATCTCGTAGAAATATTCTCCTCCATAATATTGTGCACCCTAAATACTTCTACATCTTCAAGGTGCTTGAAATTGGTTTTAAAGTCCTCCCCAAAAAAATTAGAATCGCCTTGAGGGTGTTAGTGGGTATGGTGGGCCAGACATCATGTGGAGTTGGTGGTAGTAGTGGACTACCACTATCCTAGGTTACAAATTTTCTAGGATTAAGAAGGGATATCTGGGCCATGGAGAAAATTTTCCTATAGATTGGGTAAAATGGTATTCTTATATGGAAACTTTGACCTCCAGGTAGAGTAGATAAGGCTCTAAACCTCAAAATCTTACTTCTTACTCCACTACTTCTCATAAGCGATATAGAACCTATGACTCTTCTTCTCCTAGGTATAGAGGATGGTAGTTGGGAGTACTAAAAGTCACCCTTTGAATATTCTCTTGTTTGAACCCTATGCATGAAACCTTTAGTTTCCTTCCATGGTCTGATTTAGAAATATTTTTGACTTCTAATCAAGCATTTGAAACTAGTCCGACCGGGTGTGCGAGAAAAATAACTGTTGATCATAAAATATTGCACCTCTCCGATAGTCTTATGGGAAATTCAGGGAGTGGGGGACAATATGTGCCTCACTGAATACCTTTGAGATTTTTAAATAAATTTGTCTCTTCTTTGAGTTTTATAAAAGAGTATAACGAAATGCAAACAAAAAAACATTAAAAGTGGCAATGCACTGATGCTTTTACAACATTTCAGAACCATAATTTTCCTTCTATGAGTGATATGATAGATGTGCAAAACACCACAGCCCTTCATTGTTTGGAAGATTTAAAACAATAGAGGCTAGATATAAGAACAAATAGATTCATTCAATAAACCCATAGGAAGTATGTATTAAGATCCAACCAAACATAGAAGTTCAAGAACTAATAGAAAAATGTTCAAAAAACAACATAAACCCTTCCTCTTAATATTTCATATCATGAATAAACAGTAACCCTACAAAGAAAATGGAGAAATTTGATGAGGTCAACATAATCCTATTCCTTTAGATTATAACTTAGTCATAAACACAAACAACATGAAATTATGATAATCAAACTTTTTAGATTAAGCAAGACACAATATTCTATTCTAGAAGAAGATATATAGAAAAAAAATATTGAAGAAGACCATATCATGCATAGT
The DNA here is from genome assembly GCA_007115665.2 of Sequoiadendron giganteum. Lineage (NCBI taxonomy): Eukaryota > Viridiplantae > Streptophyta > Pinopsida > Cupressales > Cupressaceae > Sequoiadendron > Sequoiadendron giganteum. The sequence continues at coordinate 68,540,547 of CM021105.1, forward strand.
TTCAAATACTTCCTCAAAATAGCTTGTACTTCAAATATAGATGAACTTTAAAACATAAATCAAATTCCAATCTGATAATAGTTTGATCATATAAAAGACATAACATGCTAGAGTGAAGCAGTGTTTTGCAAACTTTTAAAAGAAAATATTTCTACTAACTATGAAAGCTAAGGAAACTTTTTCCAATCATAAAACATTTTTGGAACCCTTTCTTCATGTTGTTGCTCCCAATTTATAGCCGCCAAGGAGAGAGAAACAACAATCTCATTCAACATTAATGAATCCCATACGTCCACACCTGATATATTTGAAATCCGATCCTTTATATTTTTTTAGGTCGCTATAATCATGTTCATCAACTTTCACTAGCTACATTAATATCATTTAGATATTTCAACATGATTACCCCTCATAACCACTCAGATCCTAGAAAGACAGTCTTAAAAAGGTCATTTCAATCAACCAAGTTGCTTTGGAGGCAATAACTTACATCCTTTCATTGGAACTAGGAAAAATGCATTCCAACAATCTCCGAATGAAGACTCCCTAGATACAACTACTCTAGTGTGAAGAGATGACGTGTCACAGGGTCGAATAATTTTAGATTCACAAAATTTGGATTTAAGGAATCATCTGTCGAGTCAACAAGTGGTCTAAATCCTAGCTAAGAAGAGATCGATTAACAAATCAACCACTATGTGGTGGATTGCTCGCCTGTCAAAAATATAACCTTTTCACGTACGGATCTTCCTGAAGACAAAAAATAAAGCCAAAAACAAAAAGTAGACTAAGGAAAAAAATTTCTTCACAAAAACCAACTTGCACATTAGTGTAAGTGTTACATGAAGGCTCTATTTTCTGGTAAATATGCCTTATTGAAGGTAGAAGATGATTCAACAACTCCTATTGTGCCTCCTTCAACTTCTTCTTCTTTAGTTTCAGTCACATCGATCTTAATTTTGGCTCCCCCTATGAGTGTTGGTGATCCTCACCCCAAAAGGGTGTAGGTGTTCATTTCTCCCTCAGTGGAGCCTCCTTTTTTGATGTCCCTTTTGGACATCTCTTTGTTCTCCCAACATGTGGACATGTCGAACACCATGGTGGTTTCCACTATGTCCTTTTCCTCTTTCTTCCCACCTTCTAATTCCTTTGTGGGGATTCCACATCCTCTAATGAAGTGTAAGTTATAGGATGAGCTAACTTTGAATGGGATCAAAAGAATGGATCACCTTTGAGAGAGAGGGTTCTACCTTGGCTTGCACTATCCTAGTGATGAAGGTAGTCCCTATGTTTCCTGATTTTTTCACCATCTCTCTTGATGAGATTGATGGTGGATATTGGCTACCTCCTTCATCTCCCATTTTAGTTAATACATGGAACTCCTATCAAGTGTATGTAAACTCAATTAATGATGTCTCAACTCTATCAGTGATCTTTAAAAGATCAATGACATTTACCTCATAAGAGTTGAGTGAAGAATACCTCAAGGGTATATCTTCCTTATCTTTTGTTATTGGAGAGTGATAGGGTAATCCCCTTTCTATCCCTCCCTTGCAATATCATCTACCTTATGCCTAAAATGATCTAGATTGGGATAATTATGACCTACTAGTTGATGAGGACTAGGAGAGCACCTCTTATTTCTCTATAGATTAGATTTGTGTGTGTTGTGTTTCCCCCATGCTTGATTTTGTGTGTTCTTGGATCAAGCACTTGCAAAACATTTTTTCACCTTTCACAAGATCAAGAAATTGAGATGCTTTTGTTCAAATCTACATAGGAATGAGTACTTATGGAGCCATCTCTCTATCTCTCTCAGAATCGAGTTCACTATATTTTTATGTACTTCCTTGATAGTTTAGGTATTATTTTTTCAACTTCTTTCACTCTACTTTTCCATGCATCATTGAAACTTATGCTCACTAAATTGGGGGAAAACCTAATGGAATGAATTTTCAACCCTTGAAAAATCCTCATTTATACACCCCTTACCTTAGAAAATTATTGGACTAACCATCAACATCTCCCTTTTAATTCATGATATGGTTTAACCACCTCTTGTGGATCTTAACTAACACTTGTATCGAGCATTAACAGGTCGATCTTTTGGTGCAATGAAAAGGAAAACAATTGGTATCAGATCTGGTCATGGGTTCAAACCCCTCAGGTGACACTAAGGGGGGGATTGTTGGACTAACCACCAAAATCTCCCTTCAAGTTCATGACATGGTTTAACTGCCTCCTGTGGATCTTAACTGATGATTGTGTTGGTCATTGACAGGTTGATATTTTGGTGCAATAACAAGGCCAAAAAATACATGATCTCGATGATGTGTTTTCTATATTTGCTTCCATTTTATATTCACTTGGCAAGTCATTTATGTTTCGATGTGGGAATTTATGTCAGGGAAACTAGAGCAGTGTGTGAATATCTACATGGTGTGGTTTCATCTTGAAAGTATTTTTTCCCTTGGAATCTATAGAAGTATTACACCCCTCCATATGACATGAAGTGTAATATTCATTTCTCTTTGGACCGACTTCAAACTAGTTTATTTCCTCCTTTCATTAAAATTTCCTATTCTTTCAATAAATCTAACATCTTCACACTTCTTCAATCTTAGAAAAATTTATTAATAGCTTCTTGATCCATCACACTCACTTTCATCTCCTTCACGGTTCAATACAAGCTTTGTAGCTATAATTTTTTTCTTTTTCGGATCCACCTCTTTGTTATTGTAGCACCATCAACTTTGGAGAGCTTGTGAGCTTACATCTTCCTCCATTTTTCTTTAGTGCACTTGGTTGAGAAGGTGATAACCATCCATTTCCATTTACTTTGGCATCATCTACTTCTGTAGTAGCATATTTTCGTTTTAGCACTATTTGGTATTTCCATACTTACTTTATCATCTTTCTACAATCATTACTATCTAGCTGTCAATGGAGGTGGAACACACCAAATTTGGGAACTCATTAAGGTAGTCATCTAAACACAACCCAAATATTTTCTCGTTCTGGTGTGTGCAGGTTGCTTGTCAAGTGAAGCTCTTGGAGACCTCAACTCATGGTTTTGAAGGTCTATTTCTACAACTTTTCTCTAGTCAAATTTTAGATTATTATTCTTGTTGCATTTTTTTTACTTTTTGCATCCTTCATCACAATATAGACTCTATTAAGGTGTTTTGTACTTACTTGACACCTTTTTCCATATGGATTCTAGTGTATCCCTTAGACCCCTATGTGTCGTGTTGGATTCCATGATCCATTCTATAGTTCTGTAGTAGCAAGTTGTTTGAGTTAAATTTTGAACCTATAAAATTGACTCTTCTGACCCCCTAAAATATTTGGCTTGGTAGAAGGAAAGTGATATACTAATTGTACTTCATTTTTAGCACTTGAAACCCTAAACCTCTTCAATCCATTCATCTATCTTGATGTAGATTAGGACAACCTATTTTTCTAGACTCTCCCATGACCTAGAGTCCCTGAAAGTTTCATCCCCATCCTCTACATTTAGTAGTTGCATATTTGTCATGGAAGATAATAATATGCAAATGGATGCTAATAATTTTATCCCTTATATATTCCCCAATAGTGATAGAATGATATTAGTTTTTTGTCCTATAATTCTTAAAAGAATAAATATTTTCATGTGGCTCTTGACTGCATTTATTTGTATTTCCTTCATAGGCTTTCATATTATATGGAGGAAAAAGAGGGTGGATCCATAAAATGACAACATAGATATATCATTCAAAGGTTCATTAGTAAAGAGTTGTTAGATTGCAAATATTTTAAGATTGCACTCTAGGCTTCCATGAGTTTTAAGATTCCAACTCTTACTTTTAAATTTTATATATGTTGGTCAAGAGGTAGGGCCACCAAACTATGTATGTTGAGGTTTGAAAAAATAATGCATCCATATATAGGTGTCATATTAACAACCTCTATATTCTGTGTGAACATTTCATCTTAGAAAAATCAAATGATTCCATTATTATTCTTTTTCATTTTATTTATGGTTCTATAGAATAGAGGGACCCATCAAATGTTAAAAACATAGGAAAAATAGGATGCGGGAGGGGGTGAATAAATTTTACATTAAAAATTTAATCAGTCATTAATCCTTAAAACCTTGTTAGCCTTTAAACCCATATTATGTAGTAGAAAAATGTGAAAATTTGAATCAATAATGTATACACTACCATACACAAGAGAACACAAGATTTACATGGAAAAAAATAAGTAGAGAAAAATAACAGTGAATATTAACTCACATATATGAGTAGCAACATCGAATACAATAGGCTCACTACTAGAAGGGATCACTGCCCAAAATTTCTCATTCCCTAGAAGAAAGAAGAAAGAAAAATAACTATTACAAAGAGATTCACTCTCAAAGAAATAGGAAAAATCCACCACTATCAATCTACACCATATACAACCTTTAGCTCATTACCTCTAGCAAATTTAGGCACACTTAAAATGTAAAAACCTCTTTCTCACTGCATCTAGAGTCATAGGAACTTAATCTTTCACTTTGATCACCATATTTCATCACATTCACATATTCACATGCACATCATGTCTCCAGTAATTCACCTTGGTTTTATACAATCTATGACCTAAATAAACTTAATTAGGTTGGCCTCAATAAAATGTATGCACCTCAAATATTTAACTCCAAAATAGGTTCACACCCAACACTTTTGTGATGGAAAGAAGTGAAGGAAAACCAAACCAAGGATTAACTAGGACCTAAATCTACACCGATGCACTTCACAACACTTCCACAAACAATAAACAACCTCTGTAATTAATGCTAGTAAGCTAGTTGGAAAAAACTTTAGTAATACTGAAAAGAAACAAAATATACACCTCTCCAAGTCTACAAACAATATGTTGACAAAAACGAAACACTTTATAGAATTCAAAACACATCCCAAAATATTCTAGCATCATCAAAAGATGATGTAGTACTTCCAAAACCATCGAAAAATGAGAACACCATCATATTATGCAATTGGCTAAACTGCAACAAACACTCAACTCACTCAGCAACCTTGTAGAATAGTTGAACACACAAAAATCCAAGGAAAAGTAGATACAAGAAATATTAGAACATTTCCAAATCTACAAGATGAGAAACCACAACATGGAGAAATGAAAATAAATATCATTTCTCCCATACCACCTTCTACATAGGGATCCACACTCTCAAACACAACTTCCATTGCTGCATAATCTAGAACCTGAAACTCTAGATATAGTGTTGGAATTTTGTGTTATCATTGATGTCAATAGGCCTATGTTTTTGCATTGATTTCAACCATTGCGATGCTTTGATTTGTTGCATTATGTTGTCATTAGTAGTTTGAGTATTGTCAACCTCTATTGTTTCCTTGATAAGAACATGTATGTGCTTGATTTTTTGTATTGAAATTAGTTTTTTGTGATAAAGAGGTGTTGCACATGAGGAGAATGTGTTTGTGGTTCTTGGTTTCTAAGTGATTTTGAGAAAATTTGAATACAAGAGGAAAGAGTTTGGTAAAGATATTTTAGTTTAGTAGAGTAGTGTTTAGTATTTTTCTCTACATTTCTTCTATATTGAATATTTACTTATGTGGTTAGGATATGTTGATCAAAGGTTTTCTAAAGTGTTATATCTAGATTTTTCAAGTTTAGGATTGTTGTGTAGTGAAATTTGTATTCACTAGTGTGTGAATTGTGAAAGTAGTGTTGTCTAGGAGAAATATTTTTTCTTTTTATTTCTTTGTAGTATGGTTTCGAGTCTTTCAAATCTAATGGTGTGCTTACATTTCTCATATATATATTTAGTCTGAGTTTTTTTAAAAATTGTGCTCTGCAAGTTTGGATTCTTGTGTTACAGTATGTCAAAGGTTAATTGGGTGTACAAGATGAATGTGTTCTTCAAGTGAAAGTTTTTGCAAATAATTATTTTGCAATTTATGTTTTTGATGGAAAATTCTAGATTGTGTTTGAGTGTTTTGTGTGGTTCACAAGTCATCTTTGATAAAAGGAAGTGTGTACTTAAATGTTCAATAGTGTTAACATAGGTTCGACGAACCTTGGGTGTTTACATTAAATGTGGATTTGATTATATGTTTGTGAAATTTTGGTGTGGCATGTATGAGTGGAGTTAGGTATGAATTAAGGTGTGATGTGGACCTCTTTCATTTCTCTCCAATGTGGGAATATTTTGGTGTCAACCTAATTTTAATTTGCCCATTTAAGGTGCATAACCAACCTTATAGATTTTTTTAAGGTTGAAGATGGTATAGATGTGTGTTAAGTTGTTGGAGGATGGAAGTATGAAAGTATAAAGTGAAATGTGAGCCTTAATGACTAATACTATTGAAAGTAGTGAGCATAAGGTGTATACATTCTACTGAGAGAGTACATATGTACTAGTGGTGCAATTTTTTTGTTGCTTTTAGATGGATTTCTATTTGTAACAATATTCTTTCTTCTTCTTTCCATTCTAGTTGTGATCCCTTATTTCTTTTGGGAAGTGAGCCCTCTGGTCGTAAGGCTATTTTATTCAATGTTGCAATTACTTTATATTGTGAGGTAATAATCACTATCATTTTTTTCTTCTTTGGTTTTCCATATAAATCTAGTGTTCACATGAGTATGAATGTGGTTATATTATTATTTCTCATGTTTAAATTAAATTAGTGCATGATAAGGGTTCTAATTATTGATAATGGTTTAAGAACTAATGTAGATTTGAATGTTAATGATAGTTTTGATGCTTTAATGTAAAACTAATTCAGCCCCCTCTTAGTTATCTTGTACATTAAAAAATTGGTAATAGATCAAGGTTCCTTGGAAGAAAGATTAACAACTTGAGGTAGAAATGGGATGGTGCACTAGTGGGAGTCTCCTCTATTTGATGGATTTGATTATGCATTTTGGGAGACTAAGATCGAAGGTTTTCTTATTTCTCTAGGATTTCGAGTTTTGATGTATTTTACAATTTGATATACAATTATTGCCAATGGTCATAGTATTGATAATGAGATCAAGGCATATGAGAACAATAAAAAATGTAGGTATGATATTTTGAGTGATCTTTCTAATTCAAAACTTGTGAAAGTTATGCACCTTGAGACTACTGGTGAGATCTCGAAAAAGCTTGAAAGTATCTATGAAGGAGATGATAAGTCCAAGCAAGTAAAGATGTAAAATATGAAGACTAAATTTGAAACCCTAAGGATTTTCTAGAAGATGAAGTATTATAGGAAGGATGAATAGAGTGGGAAAAGTTGACAATTCCATCAAACACCTTGGAGTAAAAATTTATGAAGATGAAGTGGTAAAGATTATATTGACAACTCTTCATAAAGGTTATAGTCATAAGGTTTCTTCTATTGAAGAATGCCAAAATTTACACCATTATTTTGTTGGATGTTGTGGTTGTGTTGCTAATATATGTTTCTGATTGATGTCAACACTATTAGCATTGGTGTCTTGAAGGTTGTATATGTCAAGGATAATGAAAAAATTATAATAAATATGTTGGAGGCTTTCTATGAAGCTGTGAAGTTCAGTGTGATGAAAATTTTAGTATGTTGGTATTCAAAAGTTGTGAATTAAAGGGTTTGTTTCTGAGCCTATCTAGTTTATTCTCTAGAATTTTCAGAGGTGTAAATCAAGATTGGAGCAAGTTGTGAGTTTCCATGTTCCTACAATTATCATGTTACTATATCTGGTGTTTCTAGAAGAAGAGAATGTAATGCTGGTAATTTGAGTTGTTGCATATTCTCTTGCAATGTTCATTGATGTTTCTAGATCATGATCTATCTTTGTTGCATGTCCACATTGATCGGTGTGCTCATGATTGCAGATTTTTCCCTAAGGAAAAATCTGCATTTAAAATTACTATATTTGAAAGAAACCAACAGAGATATGATCTGAGAGAAAGTTATAGAAAAACATTCAAGTATGAAGATGAAGAAAGAGAGGTAGAAGAGTTGGAAGCATTGATTGTGAAAAGAGAAACCAAACAAGGAGGTAAGTATAAAGGAAATTTTCCTATTAAATATTTCTCTTGCAGTAAGATAGGTCATTTTGCATCAAGGTGTCTTGAAAGAATTCCTAGGTCTAAACCTGACAAGCTTAGATTTCAAAAGAAATGTTATTATGCTGAAGAAGATGTTATTCATGATGAATTTGATAAAGAAAATGGAAATGAAGATGGATGAGTATTCATTGCTATCAAGGAAAATGGTTCGGTGTCCACTGAATTTTCTAATAGTAAGAATTTTGAGAAATCTCTTGTAGCCTGAATTGAAGAAAAGGATGGGTGGGTGATTGATAGTGAATGCTCACATCATATGATTGGTGAGAAAATCCAGTTTGTAAGCTTGGAGAAATATGACGATGGTGTTGTAATATTTGGAGACAACAATGCTAGTGTTATTTGTGGCAGAGGCACTATTTATCTTGGTTGTAAACATAATAATGATGATGTACTTTATGTAGAAGGCTTGAAGCATAATCTTATGAGTATTGGACAGATGGTCGACAAGGGATACAATATTCAGTTAAAAGATGGAAAGTGTAGGATACTGAGAAGTTTTGGAAATGTAATTGCTTCAGGTACAAAGACAAGAGGTAAATTTTTTTTTCTAAGTGCTCTCTAGTTAAAGTTGTTTAATTGTTCAAGTCAATGAGAGATGGTTATGGCATAGAAGGTTGTGTCATGTGAATTTCGATAACATTGTCAAAGTAAGCTCCACTCAAGCAGTTAGATATATCCCTAAGCTAGTGAATCCTACTAACACCATATACAAGGAATGTCAGATGGGAAAGCAGACTAGTGTTTCTTTTTGTAGAAAATGACATCATTCTAATGGAGTTTTGGAGCTCGTGCATAATGATCTATGTGGTCCCTCCAAAATCAGAAGTCTACCAAGAGAAAGTTACTTTATGTTTCTTATCGATGATTACTCTAGGATGATATGGGTTGCTTTCTTGAGAGAAAAATATGAAGCATTAGCAAAGCTCAAAATTTTCAAAGATATGGTAAAAAATGAGTCAGGTTTGAAGATTAAATGCTTAAGGTTAGACAATGGCAGTGATTTCACTTCTCAAGAGTTCAATTCTTTATGTGAAGAGCATGGCATCAAAAGATATATATCTTCTCCCCAGACTCCTCAATAAAACAAAATTATAGAGAGAAAGAACATAGTAATTATAGATACTACTAGAACTATGATATTGGAAGGTAATGTGCCTTATATCTATTGGAGAGAATTTGTAGTCACTGTTGTATATACTATTAACTGGGTAAATTTCAATGGTAATTTTGGTAAGACTCCTTTTGAGTTGTGGTTTGGTTATAAGCCTACTATTAAATATTTCAAAATATTTGGAAGTAGATGTTATATCAAGAGAGATGAGGATATAGGAAAGTTTGATGCTAGGAGTGATGAAGGAATCTTTTTGGGTTATTCTACTAAAAGCAAGGCCTATTGGTGCTATAATAGAATATTGAGGAAAATGGTTGAAAGTGAAAATATCAGAGTTGATGAGGATACTACTAGATCATCCAAATATTGTGGATATGATTTAGATGACCAAAATGATAGTATTGATAAAGGAAAGAGTGCTCAGATACAGAATCAAGTTCAAATTGTTTCGGTGAATTAAGGGAGTCTAGAAGGAGAAGCTTGTTGAAGTGCAGAAGAAAGATCAAAAGAACCAGAAGTTTGAGAGAATACCAAAGTTTTGAGGTATATAAAGCTAAAACATTCTAAAGATAAAATTATAGGCGATAAGAACAAAGGTGTGCATTCTGGAAGAAGAGTAGCAAAAGAGTATTGTGTGATTTCCAAGACTAAGCCCAACAATGTCAATGAAACATGTAAACATAAACATTGGATGGGAGCAATAAAGGAAGAATTGATGCAGATAGAGAAAAATTATACATAGATTCTTGTTCCTAGACCTTATGATAAAAATGTGATTGGAACCAAATGGGTCTTTCAGAATAAGTTGAATGAACAAGGTGAAGTGGTGAAGAATAAAGCAAGACTAGTATGTAAAAAGTACTCATAGATGGAAGGTATAGATTTTGAAGAAACCTTTGCCCCTATTGCTAGAATTGAAGTTGTAAGATTGTTTCTTGCTTATGGTGCTTACAAATACTACAAAGTGTATTAGATAGATGTCAAGTCAACATTTCTAAATGGTGATCTAGAAGAACAAGTGTGTGTTTAGCAACCAGATGGATTTCAATTGACTGATAAAGGAGACCTGGTCTGTTGATTGAAGAAAGCACTATATAGACTCAAGAAAGCCCCTAGAGCTTGGTATGCTTGACTAAATAAATACTTGTTGAATCTTGGATTCAATAAAGGTATTTTCAATATTATTCTATATTTTAAGATGGATCATGATAAAGAATTGATTATTGAAGTCTTTGTTGATGACATAATTTTTGGAGGAGATGATGACTTATGTGTGAATTTTGCTAATGAAATGTAAAGTGAATTTGAAATGTCTATGATTGGAGAGATGAAGTACTTTCTATGATTACAAATCACTAAGTTAGATAATGGAATATTTAGATCTTAGTCCAAATATGTAAGAGAGTTATTGAAAAAGTTTGGCATGGAAGACTCAAAGCATGGTGGTACACCCATGATAACTAGATGCAAGTTAAAAAAAAATGTTGGTTATCCTAAGGAAAATAAACAAGATATAGCTCAATGATCAATGGATTTCTTTATTTGACTAAGACCAGACCAAAAATCATGAATATTTTATGTATGGTTGCTAGATATCAAGCTAATATGAGGGAATCTCATGTGACTGTTGTAAAGAGAATTTTTAGATACTTGAAAGGGATAATTGATTTTAACCTATGGTATCCTAGACATTATGATCCTACTTTGAGTGCATTTATTGATGCAGATTAGGCAACAGATGTGGATGATAGGAAAATTACTAGTGGTGGTTCCTTCTTCTTGGGAAAGAAGTTGGTGTCTTGGTTAAGGAAAAAGAAAAAATCCATTTCCTTATCTACTACTAAGGTAGAATGTATTATTATTACACACAATTGTACTCAAGTAATATGGATGAAGAAGATGCTAAGAGATATAAAAATTGTGTATGATGAGCCTATTTCTATATTTTGTAATAATTCAAGTGCCATAAACATTTCTAAGAATCTAGTGTTGCATTAAAAAACAAAACATATATCTATCAAATATCACTTTTTGAAAGACAAGATGAGTGATAAAGAAGTTAGACTAGAGTATGTGCCTAGAAAGGAACAGATTACAAACATCTTTACTAAGTAGTTTCCTAAGGATTATTTTTAGTATCTCAGAGGGAACTTAGGGGTGACTTCCCCTCCTAATTAGAACTAAGATGGAAGTCTTTGAATCAATCCATGCATTTACAATCATATCTTGTTTCAAATTGATGTTATGGTGGTTGTTACTCAGGTGGAGTAGTAAGATGATTCAGATATGTGGCATAGAGATTTTGTACCTTTCCCATTGATTTCAAAGAGGGAGTGGATTAATATGAAAAATATTGGGGAGGAGTAATATTGGAAGAGCTAAAATGAAAAAGGGAGAAGAACATTAAAATATATAAGGGGGAGACTATTGGAGAGAGTTATTTGTGTTGATGGTATTTTTTTCACATCATGTGTTGCAATCAATGCTAAAGGGGAGGATTTTTGGATTCTATGGTTTTGTTGTTGATATATGGTTTTCATTGATGTCAACACTATTAGCATTGGTGTCTTGAAGGTTGTATATGTCGAGGATATTGAGAAAATTATAATTAATATGTTGGAAGCTATTTATGAAGCTGTAAAATTTAGTGTGATGAAAAGTTTAGTATGTTGGTATTCATAAGTTTAAAATTAAGGGGTTTGTTGTTAGGCCTATCTAGTTTATCATCGAGAAGTTTCAGAGGTGCAAATTAAGATTGGAGCAAGTTGTGAGTTTTTGTGTTCCTATAGTTATCTTATTACTATAGTTGGTGTTTATTGAAGAAGAGAATGTAATTATGGTAATCTGAGTTTTTGTGTATGCTCCTACGATGTTCATTGATGTTTCTAGATTGTGCTCTATCTTTATTGCACGTTCATAGTGATTGGTGTGATCATGATCAAAGATTTTTCCTTTGTGTGTTTGGGATTTTCATGATCTTGAATGACATGGTGGTTGTAGCATGTTCTGTATCCTCATGGATTAATATTTGAATTCTTGGCATGTTTAAGGATGTTGTTTTAGGTATTCATTATGTTGTGATGAAATTTGATGTGTGTGTATTGTGATTTGTTCATTAATTGGGCCGACAATTTGTATTCATCTATTCTTTATTTTTGGATGGAAAAGTTGATATAATTTCATGTACTGGATATATAAGAGTGATTGTTTTCTTCATTTGAGATGTATGTGTGTTATATGATAAGTGTGTAAGTGCTATGTGTGAGTAAATATTAGATCATTCGATTGTAGAGCAGAGCATGAAGAAGTTTGACCTAAGTGTGAAGAACTATTTTTGTGCCTAAGTGAAACTGTAATTAGACTTTTGACGAAGCTACTTTCTTAGTTCAATTTATTCCTATAGATTTAATCTGAAAGTTCTATGTAAGACAGTGTGTCTTCCTTTGAGTATTGAGCTCTAGATAATTTTAAGGCATTTAAAGCTATGGTTGAGAATAAATGGATATGAGGATCAAATGTTTAGATCAAAAAATGGTGGAGAATTCACCTCCAATGAGTTTAAAAATTTCTATGAATTTCAAGGAATAAAGAGGAATTTGTTAGCTCCTAGGACTCCTCAACAAAATAGATTAGTTGAAAGGAAGAAGGGGACTATTCAAGAGGCAAAAAGAACAATGATGAAAGAATAAAACCTATCAAAAGTCTATCCGAAAAAAATAAATTCATACTATGGTCTCCATACTTAATAGAGCACAAGCAAGGAAAAGAGTTCAAAGACTCCCTAGATGAGTTATCATATGGAATAACTCCTACTATTATATATTTTAGAGTGATTGGAAGAAAGTGCTATATCATAGCAGATGAAGAGAAATTAGGAAATTTTGATGGCTAAGTGCAAGAAGTTGGGTCCACTTTTAGTGGAAGTTCCATTTTTTAGCTTCAAAATAGGTACCCATTCATTTTTAGAATAGGCACCAATTATAAAGTGGGTACTCATTCTAGAAGGTTTAAAAATAAAAATCCATGCTTTTTATTTTTATTTAGGCTTGAAAAAGGCATGGTAAATGGAACATAGAAAAATATGTGTATGGTGATTGCAGAAGGGGGATTCACCACAACAAAGGACCTATTTCTCTAATTTCATTCAAGGAAATGAGATCCAAATAAGGAAGTGACTATCAACCAAAAGGTGAGTCAAATCAAGGTATGAATCAACAAATTTCCTATCTAAAAAAATTATTATATATTCAAGGATAGGGGTATAAGCTAAATAGCACTTTGGGGGGAAATATTAAGATCATTAAAAAACCTCCAAAATGTAAGCTATAAAATGCAGATCTAGAAAATGAAAAATGATGTGTATCTTCACCAAAATTAACCTTTATAAGCTCACTAAGGGCTAATTCGCCCTATGGAAAATGGGTGTTGGCTAGGGTTCCTAAAAAAATATTTTTGTGTTCTTTTCTCCTAGGTCTACACTCACATATATTCTTGATGTTCACTTTTGGAAAAAATATAAAAAAATTATAAGAGTTTCCGTGATATGAATTTTTTTCTTGCAACTTTGTTCATTTTTTCTCTTCAAAGGATCTTCAACCTAAAATCTGAAATCACACATCAAAGAGAGAAAAATGTTGTTTTCTAGGTGAATGGTTTTTTCCCTTGGCCAAACCCAATTTTCATAATTAAACCTTGTAATGAAAGAATGAAACATGAACGAATGATGAATGAAAAAACCTAGGTAACAACTCATCAAACCTTTAATGCAACCTTAGATTGTAGATCTACAACTTGCATAAATTGGCTCCAATGGATGTGGACCTTGATCTTAAAACTTGGTTAGAGATAATTTCCTTGAATGCTTGATTACATCTTGAACACTACATCACCATATTAGCTCGAAAAACATGCATAATGCAATAAATATTTGACATGATGAGAGGAATCTTTATTGTTGCAATAATATTATACAAATGTACTCTTGAATCCCTTGAAAAATTCTATTGAATTTCTCTTGAATTTATCTCTTGAAAATACTAAGTTCTTATGAAAACTTTCTAAGTGAAACATAGTGAAATAACCTTGTATTTATAGATATCCTAACATTAATTTTTGAAATTCAAATATCATACACCAACACTGAATTGTAAATTTGAAATCATTAAAATACCACCAAAAATATAATTTGAATTTAGGTCCTAGGTGAAAGTGAGAACCCATTTTCCCTATGGTGAATGGGTCCTAAGCAACTTTCCTGGGACACACATTGCTCAAAGTTAAACCTTATGTTGTGGCATTTATGAATGTCAAGTTTTATCCCTTAGAAATTGTAATTAATTAAGCTTGGATTTAAATTAAAGGGTCTAATTAAGGAAAACTAACCTCAATTAATTAATGAAGCCCTAGATTAATATGAAATTGTAAATGTGACCCTTATAACACCAAAACTAAGGAACAATTAAGTCCTAATTTAGAAGGGCCCTAAACTTAATGTGAATATGAAAACATATTACAACACTAAATTAAGGCATCATTAAGCCCAAAAAAGGGATACTTTTTCCTACACTACAATAACCCAACCCTTAGCCTTGGACCTACAAGTACAAGGTCATGACAATGTTGAGAAAAAAAACTAACTATGTCAATATGGTTGATAGGTTTCTTTTCGTATTTTCTTGTAAAATTAAAACCCATTTTAGATGAGATTGTGTAGATTCCAAATATGTGTTCTTTTTTTACAATTCGATTATTTTTTCTATTTTCCAAATAAATTTTGATGAAATTGGTCTATAAACTTGAAATATACCATAATTTTATTATTTTAATAGCTTTTATTAAAAAATAATAATAATTTCTTTTCGTACGTGCACAATCTTCAAAAAAAACTTTTAAATTTTAAAACAATTAAAAAATGATAAGATTAGGTTATCTTATGTGTGACCTCTATGAGGGATTTTCAAAAAAATAATTACAACCAATTAAAAATTAACAAAAAATAAATTAAAAAAAACTAGAATAACAAATCATGCACATTATTCAATGTGTTAGAGATTTTTTCCCAAAATGATTCAGAAAATATAATTATTTAGGTCAAAATATGAATGGCGTATGCATGCATGATATGGTAAAAAATGTTACTTTTAAAAAGTTGATTTTAGACATGCCTATTAGAATAAAATTTATATCATTTGGGTATTAAAATAAATTACATATTCTAGACTCCAAGTACAACATTTCATATTACTTAACTTTTTTAAGATTCATTCTTCAACTGCTTCAAATTTTTAGGTCAATTGTGACAAATTTTGAGAATCAAGGAAAAAATTTCAACTTTTTTCCAAAAATTGGTCAAATTCTTGCACACACATTGATACAAAATCTGATGAAGGAATAGTCCTTGGATACTCTACAAGAAGTAAAGATTATCAATGCTAGACCAAGATGTTGAAAAAAAAATTTGAGAGTGAAAATGTCAAAGTGGATGAAGACTTACATAAAATCTTGGTACTGATAGAGGAATATTAATCTGATGAGTTCTCTTGAAGAGAAGAAGAGAAGGATGAAGGTAAGGAAAAATAAGTGTAGGTTGAATAGGAAGAACCTATGGAAAGGATCCTTAAGAACCCTAAGTATGTGCACAAGGATCATTTTGAAGATCTGATCACTGGTTACAATAGCTAAGGTGTATTAACAAGAAGAAAAGTTGATATTAGAGAAGAACAAGGAAATAGTGATTGAGGCATGCAAGGATGAATTTTGTATCGAGGCTATTGAAATAAATTGATGAATATTGAAAATAATCAAACTTGGGCACTTACCTCAAGACCAACAAACAAGAATGTGATTGGAACTAAGTGGGTATTTCAGAACAAACTGAATGCGACTGGATAATTTGTTTGGAACAAGGCAAGACTTGTGTGTAAAGGCTACTCACAAGTGGAAGAAATATATTTTGAGGAGATATTTTCTCTAGTGTATAGGATGGAGGCTAAGATAGGGGTATGTGCAAGATCATCATGGAAAAAATAAACCCTTAAGTGGCAATAAAATTTAGACAATCAAAGTTAGGCAACCTGAGGTAAAAAATTGAATAATTTATCTATATTATTTCAAAAATATGTAAGAATAGAATTTTTACAAAATTAAATGTGGTTTCTAAACTACTAGGTTTATTTTAAAAAATTAAAAATATATTCGGTGAAAATTTGAAATTTCAATGTAGTAATACTTTAATTTCAGGGAAAAAATAAGGTGTTTGTCTGACCACCATAACCACAATAAAATGATAATATTTGTTTACAATAATTTAGATATAAGTAGAGGAATCATGTCCTGATGTGATGCATATGTTTTTCTAATTTTTTCCAGGTAAATAATTAATTATGAATATTTTATTACAAATTTTAAAAGTATAAAAAACTAGTATGTTTGACCACCTTAACTTGGTCAAAACTTCATAATTTTTTTTTTTAATCCTATAGTGTGTAAAGCATAGAATGTGATGCATGTTTTGGATTCAAAAAATGTGATTTTGTTTGAAAGCTATAGATGTTTTTCAATCATCCTATCAATCAGTACTTTAGTTGTAATTCAAATAGAAAATGAATAATAATTATTTATTAAATTCAAAGTAAAGCATAATTTATATTGGTGGAAAGCTGAGAATATCCATTAGAAACCCTTTTCATTTGATCAAGTTTGGGTAAAAAAATATTCGTCAGCCACATGGACCATCATATCACTTACATTTTGCCACTTTTTGGCCCATCATGATCCTGCACATACCCATGGAGGCTATTAGGATGTTTTTGGATTTTTCAACACATAAGGATATCAACATTTATCAGATGAATGTAAAGTTTTCATTCTTCAATGGTGAGTTGTAAGGAGTATATTAGAGTAACAAGTTATTTCACTTAATTAATTTAATCATAGTGGCTGATTAATTAACTCACTTATCACTTTAGTTTTACTTACGCTAAACTTAGGCACATTAATAATTATTTATTTATTAATTATTAAGTGTGCACACTAGGGTTTCCTTTTATGATTTGATCTCATTTCTTAAGGATTATCTTATTTTAATTATTCATTCTTGTAATGCATTTTTCTCTTGAGGCTTGCAGAGAATCTTTGTTGTTCTGGAACATCTTTCTTTCTTTGTGACAGGTTATTACTTGCAGATGTTCATAGGGATATGTGAGGTTGGTTTATCAACTTTGAAATGGTATTACAACTTCAGATCTATAGCTTCCTATTCATCTTTTGAAGGATATTTCCTTTCATTGATTTTATCAAATGCAAGGGTTTCAAGCTATGACAATTTTTTGCTAGATTAGAGGGTTTTTCCATCACTATTTGAGAAATTTTGACCTTAATATCTCGAATGATGCATGATGGAATGAAAAAGACCTCACATGTGCACTCAAAAGGCCCCAAAACCCCTATTTTCATATAAAATATGATATGATTTGCTCAAAATTAATTTTTTTGGTTTTTTTGGGAATTTTCAAAAATGTTGCTAGACAAAATCCATACGTTTGTATGGATCTATACGGACGCCTCAATTTTTGTGCCATATATTTTTGGGTGTTTGGAGCATTTTTGAGCCTTATTTTTCATGCCATTTTTCCTCAATTTCCTTGCCCTCTCGATTTTCATGCCATGAAGGTAGAGCTGAATTTTTTAGTAATTTTTTAACCTTTAAATTAATAAAATATTTGGTTTAAAAACAAAATGAGCGGTTTTCATAAAATGGTTGTATCTTGAGCATATCAAGTCAATTTTTTGAAAAAAAAAAGCCATCGGAAAGCTGGTTCGAAGCAATATCCAATGTTGTAGGTTTGAATTTCAAATTTTGCCATCACTATGCTATTTTAATCTGTCAAAGTTAGAACTAGCTGTTTTCACTCCAAGAGACATAACTTTTGACTCTAGACTTGATTTTGAAAAATTCTCTACTAGGTTTCTAATTTTTTGTCAAAACCCAAATTTTTGTTTCTTTGTTATTTTCATGGGAAACATGCAATTTAGGCTATTTTTTTGCATTGAGAGTATATAATACTATTTTTCATCATGGATTCACATAATATTGTACCACTTACTCCATTCAACTACTTTGGTTGGAAGAAACAAATGGAGATTCATTTGATGCACAAAGGGTTGTACAGAGTGACCATGGGTACAAAAGTTGAACCTACAGGTGCTATTGAAAAGAGAAAATGGTTTAATAGGTGTGATGAATATTTTGGTACTTTATGTTTCTCTATTTCTCTTGATCTTATTTTTCATATTGAGTCTTTCACTACACCCCATAAGACTAAGACTACTTTAGGGTCTTTGTTTGGAAAGCAGGATATTATGAGAGGATTCTAGTTGGAGGATGAGCTTATTGGCTTAAACCCTAGGTATTTTGATAGCATCCATGATTTATTCACTAGAATCAAGTCTCTTAGATTACAATTGACATAGTGTGGTATTCAGAAGTAGGACTCTCAATTGATATTGTCCATTCTTTCTAAGCTTGGACCAGATTATTCAGTTCTTTGTATCTATGTTTTATGCCACTAGGGATGCTCTTGCTACTCGGTTTACTATACCATCTCTTCATGACTTTGCTTCATATCTCACTCGAGATAAAGTTAAGTTGGTTAGCATGAGAAAGTTGAAAGCTTCTACATCATAGGCACTTATTGCATCTCAGGGTCACACAAATCATAATGCTTCCAGTGGAAAAGTAAAGAAACCAAAACAAAAGGATTCCCACTCTCATGAGTAGAAAAAGGAGTCCTCAGATTCATCCTCCTCTTCTAAGGGAAAATCATCTAATAAGGAGAAGGTTACATGTGCATATTACAAGAGGGAAGGACATGCAAAACATAGTTTCTATAAGAAGTATATTGATGAGTTGAAGCATCTTCTTTAGGAAAATCAAAATTGATTTTCCTTCTCAGATGTCTGCATCATCTCCTTCACTTCATTCTTCTTCTTTAGAACATTTTGACACAGGAACACCTAGTTTACATACTTCATCATAAATAAAGGGGCATGCTCTTTGTGCTTATTCAAGTCATGCGGCAGGGAGATGGCTTCTAGATTCTAGAGCTTCTCATCATATGGAATCTTCATAGTCTATGTTCACTTCCTTTGACCCTTGCACTATATCTCCTATTTTGATGGGAAACAATACACACATGAGTGTTATAGGGAAGGGGTCTATTAGTTTTGGGGAAAACACTTTTTAGGATGTCGTGTGTATTCCTCATTTGATGAATAAACTTCTATCCATATATCGGATTACACATGGAGGCAATGGGAGATATATGGAGTTCACGCCTGATTCAATTATCATCAGAGACTTGGAGAGTAGAGTAGTTATTTCTACTAGGGTGATGGATCACTCATCTCGGTTGTATTCCTTTGCATATTTTTTTCTGATGGTGCTTTTGTTCCTGTAGTTGTTCATCACACTTATACTGTGAAGCATCATACAAAGGATACATTTGGCCTCTTGAACCTTGGTTTTCTCACTTCAGATCCAGTTCTTGAGCTATCCATTCCATCTTCTCCACATCCTATTGCGGTTGTTGATACTTCTATGGGTATAGATGTGGTTTCTTTTGTTTTAGTGCAATGAGACCTAGCTGATAATTCATCTTTGGAGGTTTCTCTTTCGGCTTCACCTGCTTTGACTTCTTCATTGGTTGAGGTAACACCTACTTATATGGACACATATTGGGCTACACCTTATTCAATTTTAGATTTTTCATTCATGAGGATTATTCCCTATCACTTCTTCCAAGAGATGTGGTTTAGTAAATCCTTTTGGAGCTACTTCATTATGGGGGGCTATGTGGTCTCTCTCTTCCTCTCTTCTAGGGGGATTCTTTCGTGTATCTTTGTGATGGATGGTGTCTTTGGTAGGTCTTATGGAGTCCTCACTCTTTCATAACTTAGTTGTTTTGTGCGTCCTATTTTGGGGAGGAATTTTGTTCCCACATAGTTTTCTCCTTTACCCTGTTTGGTTTTGTTTGCATTGCATTTGTTCATGGGTACATGAGCAGGCCTTGTTGTTGGGATCCATCATTTATTTCATGCATATTTTCCTAGCGTTTTATCTACTTCCTAAAGTCATCTTAAGGGGGGTGTTAAAGTAATAATTTATTTCACTTAATTAATCGAATCATATTGGTTAATTAATAAAGTCACTTATCACTTTATATTTAGTTAAGATAAACTTAGGCACATTAATAATTAATTATTTATTAATTATTAAGTGTGCACACTAGGTTTTCATTTTAGGCTTTGATCTCCTTTCTTGAGGATTGATCTCATTGTAATTATTCATTCTATTAATGCATTTTTCTCTTGAGTCTTGCAAAGCATCTTTGTTGTCCTAGAACATCTTTCTTTCCTTGTTATCGGTTATTGCTTGCAGGTGTTCACTAGGGTTTGTGAATTTGGTTTATCAACTTCTAAAAATTATACATTGAATAGATGGAAGGATTTCAGCTATCAAATAATCCTAATATGGTTTTCAGATTGAAGAAATCACTATATGTACTCAAGAAATCTCCTACAACTTGGTATGCCAAATTGGGTAGTTACTTGGTGCAACAAGGATTAAATAAAGGTACCATAAACATAAATATTTATTTTAAATTTAAGAAATATCAAATCTTAATCATGGTTGTGTATGTTGATGATATAATATTTGGAGAAATGAATGTATGTGAAATAAATTTACAAAAGAGATGCATAAAGAGTTTGAAATGTTAATGTTCGGGGAGATGAATTTCTTTCTTGGACTACAAAACAATGAGACATAGAAAGGTATGTTAATTTCAAAATAAAATTGTGAAGTAAACTTTGAAGAAGTTTGCAATGGAAGACTCTAAATTGGTATGTACTCCTATGGTTACTTGTTGCAAGCTGAGTAAGAATGAAGAATCTTCTAAGGCTGATTTGAGTAATTATAGATTAATGGCTAGAGGAATTTTGTATCTAACTTATATCAGACTGAATATCATGCATTCTATTTGTCTTATGGCTGGATTTCAAGATCCAAGATAGTCACATGTGCTAGCAGTGAAGATAATATTTAGATACTTGAAGTAAACTCTAGAATATTGCTTGTGGTATCGAAAGGATACTAATTTTTATTTGAATATAGATAAATATGTAGATTGGGTAGGTTGAGTGGACGATAAAAAAAAGTACAAGTGGTAGTGCATTCTTTCATGGAAATAAGTTGGTGTCTTGACTATGAAAGAAGTATGGTTTAGTTTATTTTTCTAGAGAAGTAGAATATATACTATGGAAACATCTCATTGCACATAATTGTTGTGGATGCAAAAAAATTAAAGGATATAAGAGTCGTATAGAATGAACCTATTTCTATCTTTTATGATAATACAAGTTCTACCAAAATTTCAAAATATTTAGTATGCATTAAAGGAAAAAGAATATCTCAATCTGCTATCACTTTTTGAGAGAAAAGGTTGCAAAGAATGAGGTGAAGTTGGAATACGTGCCTACTAAAAATTAAGTTGCAAATATCTTCACTAAGGCTCTTCCTAAGGATACTTTTGAGTATCTTTAGGAGAAGTTAGGGGTTATTTCCCTCCTTTCAACTAGACGCATAAGGATATACATCAATCCAATGGATTTCAAGATCCATTCCTTGTTCCAAATTAATGTTGGTGGCTACCCCTAAGGGGGACTGTTGTATAGTTATGTAATCTTAAGGGGGAGTGTTTAAAGAAGGTGTGAATACAATAGACTATAGTAGAAGAAGACGAAGTTGTGGAGTAGATACATGTTTGACTGATGTCAAAGGGGATGATTCCATTTTTAAATAATGTCAAAGGGGGAGAGATTTAATTGTAGAACCTTATGAAGCAAGGGGAAGAAATAGAAAGTGTTGGAAATGGTTGTGTATGCATGTAAAAATGGTCTAGAGCACAATTAATTAAATGCTCATTATTTAATTAAAAAATTATAATTCCTTTACTATTATAAATAAATTGATAAATTTATTTATTTGGTTCATTACCCTAATTACTCTTTTTCAAAAATCGCTTTCATCTTAAATTAATTAAATGTACAAATTTCAATAATTTTCTATTTTGTTGATTTCCCTCTTCCACTTAAATTTGAATTTTTAGGGTATGTGTAGGATCATGATGGGCCAAAAAGTGGCAATATGTAAGTGATATGATGGCCCATGTGGCTAATGAATTGTTTTTTTTACCCGAAATCAATGAAACAAAAAGGGTTTTTAAAGGAGATTATCAGCTTTCAACCAATATAAATTATGCTTTACTTTGAATTTAATAAATAATTATTATTCATTTTATCTTTGAATTACAACTAAAGTCCTTATTGATAGACTAATTGAAACAAATCTATAGCTCTCAAATGGGATCACATTTTTTGAATCTGAAACATTTTTCACACTCTATGCTTCACATACAATGCGATTAAAAAATAAAAATGAATTCCATGAAGTTTTGACCAACTTAAGGTGGTTAGACATACGAGTTTTTATATTTTTTAAAAGTTGTAATAAAAAATTCATAATTAATTATTTACTTGGAAAAAAATTACAAAAAAATGTACATCACATTGGGACATGATTCATTTACTTATGTCTAAAATCTTATAAAAAAATATTATCATTTTATTGTGGTTAGGGTGGTTAGACAAGCACCCACTTCTTATTTTTGCCCTGAAATTTAAGTACTACTGCATTGAAATTTCAAATTTTCACCCAATAGATTTAAAAATAAAAAAATAAACCTAGTAGTTTAGAAACTAAATTAAATTTTCTATAGATTCTATTCTTACATTTTTTTGAAATAATATAGATAACTTTTTCAAATTTTTATGTCGAGTTGCGTAACTTTGATTTTCTAATTTTTCATCACCACTTAAGGGCCTATTTTTCATGATGATCTCACACATACCCATTAAATTAAAATTTAGCACATGTCTCTATATTTATTTTAACCACCTCCAAATCATCCTCCACCTCATCATATGTCACACATTTTAATTTTTTTCTAATTTTTAAAATTGGGAATATTCTTCCTAACCTCTCAACCTCCTAACTTCCTGGGAGACACATGACTCCTTCTGTTAAGTGATGCTCTTGGACACTTGGAATATTGGCTCTTCCAAGTGGATCAAACTCCATGAATTCATGTAACCTCTTTATCCTCCACTTTCGATGCCTCATGATCATGATCTCAATCGTTTGTCTTTGCCACCTCAGCTCAAGGTCTGAAAAACCTATAAATAGAGAGCATTTCTACAACTTTTCATAAGGATATTTTTACAATCTTATGCTACAGATATATTAGAGAATTTGGAGAGAATTTAGTCTTTTAGTTAATTTAGGATTATCATAGCAATTCCATTTTATCATTTTAGTTTATTGCATCTTTCATGCAACATTATCATTGGATCTACATTATTAGTTTTAGCATCATTTAAACATACCAGCACTCCCTCACAGATCATTTAGCACTCAAGAATAAAAAATCTAAAAATATAGTGATGTAGACATGTAGCTTGCATTGCACAATATCTTCTCATTTCTTAGGTTGTCACCTCTACAATTTCAATTGCAACATTTAACTAGATCGACGAGAATGAATTTTGAAGGTCCTTAAGACTAGAGAACCATGGAATGATTTGAAAGGATAGTAGTAGCAATTTAATTTTGTTATATCTATTTATTTTATGTAATACATTGCATGGATGTGTGTATTTAGTTTTATTAACTAATTGACTTCACTGGCACATTTTAAAAACCACACATAAATTGACACCGACCATTGGATCTACCCCATCATTAATTTTTTTTATTGTTGAATTTTTTCCTCACAAGTTTTGTGAAAAGTGTCAAAATAGTGAATCTCATTTTTTCTCTAGTGCATTTGGAAAATTTATTGATGCATTGAGTTCCTATTTTGGCACATCTGGCAGCTCTTCTAGCACATTCAACTTCTATTTTGGTGCATCAGGTTAGTGTTTTGGTGCATACAATTGTTCTTTCACCGCATCAAGGAGTTTTAATTTCTATTCTATGCTTTTCCAGTTTGGCACATTCACTCTTTCATTTAGAGGATTTGGTCTTCCTTTTAGCACATTTAGTAGTTTAGCACATTTCGGTCTGGTTTTTAGCGTATTCGATTACTGTAATAATGCTTCTCATTTTTAAGGTTAATTTTCCAGATTCTTGAAACTAATCTATGTTTTTCTATTTTGCAAGAACCTTGTAGGTAGTCATAGACTTTATGAACATTATCAAAGAGCAATGGAATGAAACTACTAACAATTGTTTGCAGGGTTGAATCTATTTGTCATTTCCTTTCGTTAGGTTAGGAATCTAGCATAATTAGGAGGTATAAATTTACACCATGCTTGTTGTGTTTGGAATGGTAAGTGTGTATGATCTCCCATCAATTAGGTGATTAGAAATCTAGACCCATTGATTATATTGCATTTTAAATCTTAAGAGTGTCTACCTCACCACTTCAAAAGGAGGGAACAACCCAATCGGGAACATGCTAAAGCCAAGCAACTTCCACCCGAGATATAAATGTGGGTACTTGAGGAAAGTTTGAGTATCACGAGGATTATTTTGACAAGAAGGGAAACAATGGTATCTTTCCATATGGATGATCCCCCATGAATGGAATGCCTCTACAAAAACCCGTTTATTTAAGTAAGCCAAAAATTACCCTTATCTATTGTTTGGTGCAACAACAGTCATTGCCAAGGCATCCACATTTTTTGCAGTTCTTAGTAGAGGTGAAAAATTTTCCATGGGAGATTCAAGGAAATTTGAAGCTTGATTGACTTGAGAAGTGAGTTCACTAAAAGGGGGAGCCTGTGTGGCCAAGCTTCTCAATCACCTGCTAAGAATAAGTGTGATTGGAGTAAAATCCACATGGAATCCAAAAGAATATTGTCTTACACAGCCTCGGATTGTGCCTATTTGATGTGTCTTTACCAATGTGTTTTTAAACCAATATGCAAGAAAACATTACACAAGAATGTTCAACTATTGATTCAAAAGAAAATCAAAATGAAGCAACCCAAAATTCACTGTTGAAAACATAAAATCCATCAAACTGCCAAAAACTAGAAATAATTTTCTAGATCGACACATCCATTATCTTTTCTAGTGCATCATTTTCATCTTTTAGCACATTGCTTGAATCTTTTAGTGCATCCTTTTCATAAAATATTGCATCCATTTGTTGTTATAGTGCATCCATCCTCGGTTACAACACATCTATGTAATCCTACAATGCGTACATTTCCTATTTTAACACATCCATTGCCTGTTTTAGTGCATACCTACAATTATTTAGTGCATCTATACCATTCCATAGCACATCTGAGTTTTGGCGCATCTGGGCACTATTTTATCACATTTGGTAAATTTGTAAAATAAAAACCTAAATTTGACCTCCTTTCTGCCATCCAAAAAACATGAGAATTAGGAAAATCAAATTGTGACATTTACACTAATAATATTATGTTAAGGGATTGCAAATAAACAAGATTTGTCATGAAATCCCTTACTAAAAGAATTAGGAAACCAAAGAAACAACTTAGTTACAATAAATTTTTGAAAAGGAGATGCTTCTTGTACCAAAGAAGGAAGGTATTTCTTGACTATAGAATGTTCATCCATAGATATCATGACGTTGATAGAGGATATACTGATGATTTTTCTTTAGAGGCTTTATATTCACAAGCTTTTTATCAATGGAGAGCTCTTTCATAAAGGCATAATCATAGTCAACTCATTCATTATTCTTACATTCTGCAACCGATAATACAATAATCCATCCATCCAAATTAGTTGATATAATAGATAAAGACTTGGAAACATTAAGCTTTTTACAAAAATCCTCATTTTTCAAAATAACATCAAAATATTTTAACTTTGCAATCCATGATCATTTTCAGTCCAAGACCTTTCCTTAGTCATACCATAATCACAAACTTCTTGAAACCAACATTTTCAAGTGATAATCCATAATCTAATCTTTGATTAAACATTCAAAAGTGCATCCTCATCATACATATGCCTGATTTAGAAGCTGAATTTCACCATCAGGATTCATCATCCTTTATCTCAAAATAAACCTTGCTTTATCATATTTAAAATAATCATTTTGGCACTCTCAAACTTTGATCAAACATTTAGAACATTTTCATCACTTGTATGCCAATCTTAATGAGATTTCAAAAGAGAAAACATGAACAAAAATAAATTAAAGACCAAAACACCATAGATGAAAGAGAAGAAAACCCTTTTTTTCAGACTTCATAGAGATGAGGTAGAAGAAATAACGAATGAAACCATAGAACAAGCCCAACAAGAACCAAATTTTCATAAATTCATGGAAAGGATCTTCAAAAAGGAAGGCAATAAATACCTTTTGATGCTAGCAAACAAAGGATTCAAACTACCTATCAATTTTGATATCACAAAATTGGAAAGAACCTCCAAGAAAACAAAAGTAGAAAGGAAAATTGAAACAAGTTAATCCAAAACAAATGAACCCATGGATACCTTGAAATAGAAAATCCAAACCCTCCAACAATAGATGAAAAATATGCAAACGAGGACCAGCAAGAGATATTCCATACAAGATATATGTCCCTACCCTTTTGATCAAAGTGTCAACATGATATCATTTCCCAAACATTGTGAATTTACTAAATGCAATAAATACAATAGGTTAACTGATGCAATAGATCACATAAGAGAATTTTGAACAATGAGTCTTGAATTTTCCCATGAGGAAACATATTTGATGAGATTATTCTCATGTATCTTGGGAGGGAAATGCATGCAATGGTTCTTGCAATTACCAACAGGGATCAAAATTTTTGAGGAATTGGTAAACAAGTTTATCACCCAATATTCATATAACATCCAACATGAAATCGCAATGAAGGGCGATTGAAATTTCAACCAAAATAAATGGGAATTATTCCTAGTATTTCTAAAAATATGGAGAAGACTATTCGCAAGGTATGCTCAACCCATACTAGAAAAGGAGAAGGTAGAGGTATTCATTGGCAATTTAAAGGATGACATGAGTTGTAGGCTTGAACTATAATATCCTCCAACTTTTGAAAAAATAATTGAAAATAGAATCAAAATTGAGGAAGCCTTGGTCAAATGAGGAATTTTGAAAATTTATAATGAAAATAATTCATCCAATTTATCCAACAATGACAAACCAAAGTTTTGGAAAAATTACAAAAATAATGGCAATGATACCTCAGCTGAAATGCATAATGCTAAACTAGTCTTCAATTTTTCAGGAAGAACCTTGAATACCAATCAAAAGACCACCAAAAATACCAACCATAGCAACAACCAAAATACAAACCAAGAAAATAATCAATAAAATCAAAGCAACACACCATCCAAGACCTTACCCTATCAAACATTGAACAACCATCAAAATTTTACACCTTTGGGTCAATCATATGAATCCGCATTGAAAGAGCTCATTGTAGAAAATATTATTACTCTACTTGACACTCGAGGTTTTGAACCCAAAGTAAAATCATCAAAGTGGAATGAAGCCGATTTTTTTGAATTTCATCAATGCAAAGGTCACTTAACCAATAGTTGCATGCAATTGAAACACAAGATACAAGATTTGATGGAGAATAAGATCATACAAATAGAAGAGCCCCAAACAAACACTGATAATGGGGTATTCATAAACACTTAGCCAAATTATGATAAAGGAGAATATTCTAACATGAATGGCAAAGGAAATAATGTAAACTATGTTAAGGATACCATAATCCTCAATAGTTTAGTCGTTGAAGATCACATAGATGACATTAAGATCAATAACATAGAAGATCATGTTGCAACTAACCATCCAATCAATGAAACCAATATCCTTTCTAATCAAGTCCATAATATCAAAAAATGCATGGCTGCAAAAGGTAATCAAATTAATGTCATAAAAATCAATGAAAAACAAGATAGTGTGCTCGTAAATGTGACCACAATGACCCAAACCAAATATGTTTTGAAAGGAAACACCTCCAAAACACCCATTGCTTCACCTTGCATCAATATAACATTGTCGATCAGATCCAAAAGATCCCCGAACAAATATCAATATTCGATCTCCTTAAAATTTCTCCCTCTCACAAAGAGATCTTGGAGAAGCCCTTAGTTGATACAAAAATACCAAATACTTTGGAAGTTTGTGCTTTCCAAGCCATGATGGGATATCTAGTTGTGCCTCACCATTTATCCCTTTTTTTAAATCATAACATTTCTCTCACCCATCCTCATAATGCAACCCTCCATATTGAAGTATTGATCCATACAATTTGTTTCAAGTGCGTCCTAATAGATGGTGGATCTAGTCTTAATTTATGCACTTTAAAACTTGTTTGTGCATTAGGGTTCTCTGAAAATGCAATAGATCCAAATAAAAACAACACCGTCAAGGCATATGATGATGAGGGAAGAGCTTGAAAGGGGTTAATTATATTACCAATTCAGGTTGGGCCAATTCAAAAAGATGTAGTCTGACAAGTCTTGGACAAAGATTTAACATATAATATAGTCTTGGGTCATCCTTGGATCCATGAAATGTAGGTTGTCCCTTCCACATACCATCAGTGTCTAAAATTTCCTTGCAACAAGAAATCAATTACCATTCCTACTTATTCCAATAGACCTCAATAGTGTAATACCCTGAAGGCGATCTAGGATGTATTTATGCCCCATAATTGAGAAGCTCCTGAATCTACCCCTAATATCCCTAGTAATTCAAGTCATTCCAATCCCTTGTCAAAACTGCTAGCCACATCCTCCAATGAATAAATTCACTCAATTTCCTTGTCCAAACTACTAGATAAAAAGAAATAAGCTACCCCATTTGCTTCCATCAACCCTAAAACCTAGCTCAATACTCTGGCCAAACAGTTTGAAAAGAAAGCCCAAGTTAAAGACAAACGTGTGGGTGAATACTCCATTGAAAAATTCCTTTGCCTCTCACAGTTAATTTCACCAAAATCCCATGGTCAACCATCAACCACATCACAATAAACCTCACAACTAGTCACAATTTTTTATGGATGATTCATAGAATTAAACACATAAGCAGAGGAATTTGATGAAAAAGATATTTCGAATTGGCTCTACGAAGATGAAATTGATTCTCAAGCAACAATGGCTAATGTACAAACCATCCAATATGGCAAAGGATTCTCAATCTTGGAAAAGATGGGATATGAGGGACAAGAACCTATTGGTAAAAGGAAATAATTTATTATAGAACCCATCCAACCCATCATAAAAAATCCAAAAGACAAGACAAGGTTGGGGTATAAAGAGCATCAAAATAATGAAGAAACAAAGGATGACCTAAGGCAATAGGTTGTTGAAAGAATCCTAAAGCTCTAAGAAAGCGACAACTATGAAGATTATTCCAATGAATATGAGTGGAATTTTCTCTCAAAAGAGCCATGTCATGATAAGAAAATTTATGTGGTACATAAGTAAACCCATACACATGAGGAGGGATAAAGCTCAGGATTAAGACCACTTGAATTAGGATCACAAAATATTGATGGTTCAAGTGAAGACGATCAAACTCCTAGTGATAAAAAAATGCTCAAAAGATAGAAACATCATAGACCTTGACCTTTCCATGGTATTATTTGATGAAATTTTTTCCATTAGAACCCTTACAACCTCTAATTTGAACCCATTTGATGATTCCCTACCATTGGT
Organism: Sequoiadendron giganteum; assembly: GCA_007115665.2. Lineage (NCBI taxonomy): Eukaryota > Viridiplantae > Streptophyta > Pinopsida > Cupressales > Cupressaceae > Sequoiadendron > Sequoiadendron giganteum. Next base: position 68,570,577 of record CM021105.1, read on the forward strand.
ACATCCCGAACTCATAGATTGAGAACAAACTGAACCTATTGATATGCCCATCTTTTTGAATGATAAGGCCATTGTCAACTTCCTCTGTGCTAGTAATATTGAAACAATTACTACCATTGAACATCATAATGAAGCTTCCATACAAGGGAGTGCAAAATATTCCAGCTACAAAATGAATGAAACAAAAGAAGGATCTTATGGTGAAAACCATTCCATGGTAGTATCACATCAAGAAAGAATGAAAATAAAGAGTGCATCCAATGATGAAAACATCTTTGAGGCATCAAAGGATGGGAAATTTTTCATTCTTCTAGAGAAATTCCAAGAAATATCCAAGGTTTTAAATGAGCCAATGTAGTCCATCAATGTCGGCAATGCAAAAATAGTGAAAACTCTCCATCTAGCAGAATCATTGAGAGAAGAAGAGAAGCACAACTTTGTCAAGTTCTTTGAAGAGTGGCAAGTCAACTTTCCCTAGTAATATGCAAACATGCTAGGGATAGAATCAAATTTCATCATGCACCACATATCCCTCTCATCAAGAATCAAACTAGTCAAGAAAAAGTTGAGAAAAATGCATTGCCACATTGCCTTGTTGGTGAAGGCGAAGCTAAAGAAATTATTGGATGTAGGATTCATTAGACCCATTGATTATGTAGAGTGGATATCCAACATTGTACCTCTTTCAAATCCTGATGGAAGCATACAGATTTGTACAAACTTTAGGGATGTCAACAAGGCTTGCTTGAAAGATGATTTCCCATTTCCAAATGCTGATATCATTTTCGACTTAACAACAGGTCATGGCATGTTGTTACTAATTGATGACTTTTCTAGCTATAATCAAATTAAGATAGCACTTGAAGACCAATATAAGATATCTTTCACTTACCCATGGAGCACCTTTTGTTGGAACATTATTCCCTTCAGGTTGAAGAATGTAGGGGCCACATACCATAGAGCCATGACAACCATCTTCCATGACATGATGCATACTTTCATGCAATATTATGTGGATGAATTTTTGGAAAAATCTTACACTAGAGAAGGAAATCTAGAGATACTAGATAAACTATTCACATGACTAGAGAAGTTCAACTCCCTCTTGAATCCAAAGAAATGTTTGTTTGGGGTAACATTAAGAAAGCTACTGGGGTATATAGTTTCATAAAGAGGTATTGAGGTAGACCTTGCAAAAGTGAAAATGATAATGGAAATGTCATATCTAAAAAATATCAATCAATTAAGGTCCCTCCAAAGGAGATTCCAGTCAATTAGAAGGTTCGTATCATAGCTAGATGATAAAAATCATCCTTTTACTCACTTATTTCACAAGAATGTCTTTTTTTTGATGGGACAATAAATTTCAGGAAACCTTCAATCAACTGAAGCAATAGCTAATGAGTCCACCTATTGTAGCACCACCAGTAGAAGGAAAGCCTCTCTTATTGTATATAGCCACAACTAATCGATCATTGGGAACTTTTTTGACACATGAATATTCAATAAGAAAGGAGAGAGTGATCTATTACATTAGTAGAACTCTGACTGGTCATGAAATGAACTATGCATCCATTAAGAAAGCTTGTTTAGCAGTAGTGTTCGCTACCCAACAATCGTGGCACTATATGCTTACTCATACAGTCAAACTCATAGCCAGGATAGATCTACTAAAATATCTCCTTAGCAAAGAAAATATGATAGGAAGATTAGCCAAATGGGTAATGATACTTAGTGAGTTTGACATCCAATATGCTGACAGGAAAGAAATCAAAGGAAAATCCATTCTCAACCAACTAGTTGAAGCACCAATGCATGATTATCATCCCCTACACATGGGATTTCTAGACACTAACATCCTCATAGTAACAAAATAGTAGTGGGTGTTGTATTTTTGAAGGGAACACAACGATGGATATATTGACCCAACAGTGTGGAATACATTCCCTTAACACTAATACAATAGAGGAGAAGAGAAAAAATAGGTTATAAAAGCTTCTAAAAATTCAGAGATGAATACACAAAGCATAGAAGAGATAAAAAATAAGCATTCACAGATAACACAAGTATTTAAGTGGGAAAACCTTTTAAGGTAAAAAATCCACCACACCAAGCAAAGACAATTTTGTATTACAACAATAAAATATTACATACAAAATTATTTAGTCTTCACTTTCTGATCAGCTAACAATAACTCTCGAGTTATTTTATCACTATTACAATCCTTCCTCCCAAAGTATACAATGAATTCTCACTAAATTACATCAACTTGAAACTTACTTATTCAAACTGTCACCTTTATGGTTTATAAAGAATAATGTATTCGACTGACAAAGTCATACATCACATTCAATGTCTCAACCCATCCCACGGATTCCAAGTTCATGCATCAAAAATTCAAGCAAGCAATCGATCTGCATAGGTTACATCGAGCCACCCATGCAATAACTTCTTTCCCTTAATCAGGTTCCTATTATTAGCCAAACACGGCTTGCATTAATTGCCTTTACTATTTTTGACTTTTGGCCAGTCAACACTACAAAACTGATCCACGTGTCCAAACTTAATTTGTTGATTGTTCTGAAATTTGGTCCAACTTGGTTGACTAAGTTCCAATCTCATCTGAGGTCTTACCGTGCTACCACATAGCAGTCTGACTCGCCTCGCGATATGGCAGTGAGCTTAGCTGAGCTCACCCAAGTCTTCACCGCATTACCATGCCCCTGTCCGAGTCATGCCATGGTAAGGCACTGAGCTTAGCTTAGCTCACCCCTTGACTTCATCGAGCCCTAACTCACCATCCCCACACTACCGTTGCCTAGTTCGAGTCCACTTGTGGTGTAGTGGTAGCCACTAGGCAAACCATTGGCGTTCATACCATGGTAGTGCGAGGGCTACTAGGCCACCTCGCGGTAGGTTGGTAATCACCTGGCCGACCACTGGCGGTCACACCACAACCACCATTGTGAACCAACTTACTGTCTATGATGGGGCGGTAATCACCAGGCACACTACTGGCGGCCACCACGGTGAGTCAACTCACTACCCATGGTGGAGCAGTAACCACCAAGCTAGTGCTAGTGGCTTCAGTGTGACCACCGTGGTGAGGGCCTTCACCGACCATGGTAAGGCAATCCCCGGAAAGGCAGGCTACAAGCCACCTACCATGACCACTGTGGTAAGTAAACTCACCGTGTGTGGTAAGGCGATAACCGCCAAGGCAAAGCTAGACCACCACTGTAAAGCGCTATAGGAAGAATGAAGGCAGGTGTGGTATGGCAGTAAAGGAAAAAAGAGGTATTTTTCACCAAGTCTTTTAATAGAGGTTCAAGCTGGTAGTTGAGGCATCATTTATCAACAAGCTCCCACTTGACAAAGATTCCCAGCTTCCCCTTGACTCTAAAAAACCACTGATGGTCATATGCCCCAAGGCCCACAGATTCAACACACCATATGAACTTGTTTGTGCTCATAGGATTCATTAATGCATCTACAACATTCTTCAAAGTGTCGACCTTTTCAAGACAAACTCTTCCAACTTCCACCATGTCTCTCACGAAGTGATACTACACATCAATGTGCTTCGTCTTGGCATGGAAAGTCGAGTTCTTTCCCAAACAAATGGCACTCTAATTGTCATAGGAAATAGTGATCTTCCCTACATTAAAAACAATGTCTAAACACAAATGACTCAGCTAGACTGCCTCCTTGTAGGCATGAGTAGCTACCATGTACTCTACCTCTATTGTTGCTTAGTCATCCAACTAATTGCTCCACCATTTAGCATGAATGTTTATCCACTGGTGGATCTCCTACTATCAATGTCCCTTGCCCAATCAAAATCAACATATCCCTAAATGTTGAGTGTTCTTTATGATGCAATCAAACTACCATGGTAACATAAAGAATAGTCTAAAGTCTCCTTCAACTGAACATTCTCTTCACAGCATCCCAATGTGATCTTCCTAGATTTTCCATAAAATGACTTAGAACACCCACTGCTTGGGCAATTTCTAGTCTTGTGAAGACCATTAAATTCATTAAACTGCCAACAACACTTGCATATTGCACACTAGTCATGTCCTCCATCTAAGTAGTAGATTTTGGACAATCTTCAACAAATAGTTTTGTTCCCTGCATGACTAGAACAACTAGCTACTTGCAATCGTTCATACCAAATCTCTCCAGAATAGTGTTCACATACTTACTCTGACTTACCCAAAGCTTTCTGCTTGTTCTATCCTTGGTTATCTCCATTCTTAGAATATACCTAGCTGCACCAAGATCTTTCATTTTGAAATTTGCAAACAACTAAGATTTAAGATCAAAAATCATAGACTTTCTATTTCCTATGAATAACATATCATCCACATACAGGGTAATAACAAGCACACGATCATTTTCAGATTTATAATAAACACAATGATTAGATTTTGATCTCACAAATCCCATAGACAACACAAATGTGCCAAATTTTTGGTACCACACTATAGGAGACTGCTTCAAACCATACAGAGATTTCTTTAACTTACATACCATATTTTGTTTACCTTTTTAGAAAAAGTGCTCAGGCTGGAACATATAAATTTCCTTTTCCAGATCACGATGGAGAAACATTGTCTTCACATCCATCTGCTCAATTTCAAAGTCATACACAGTTGCCAATGACAACAAAAATCTGATGGATGTTAGCTTTGCTATAGGGGAAAAAATATCTCCATAATCAATTCCCTTAATCTAGGAAAATACCTTTGCAACCAACCTTGCCTTATAATTCTCAACACTGCCATCAAGACCCGTCTTCTTTTTGAATACCCACTTATAGCCAATAGGCTTTCACCCTTTATGTAGTGGTACCAAATCCTAGGTTTCATTCTTCCTCAATGAATCCATTTCTTCATTCATGGCCTCCAGCCAAGAATTTGAATTAGTCATGTTGATTGCCTATTTTACAGTCTTAAGCTCATTAGTGCTAGTAATTAAAGCATAGGCACAGTTTGAATCTAACATTGAGAAACCATACCTTTGAGGTTGTTGTTTTTCTCATGTAGACCTTCTTACAAGCTCAGGTTGTGGTTCTTCATCATAAGATCTTCTAGAGCTACTTGAACTCTCCTAAGTCTTAGGTACACCATGCAAATCTTCCCTTTCTAGAGTTTGGGGAATCTCAAATGTATCCTTTTTCTTATCTTTCTAATCTATCTCAAGTTGTTGATCACTTACTGAAGGTTTAAGCTCATGAAATATCACACTTTTGTTATAAAAAACCTTCTTAGTAACAAGATTGCAAAGCTTGTCTCCCTTCACACCAATGCCATAGCCGATAAGAATACATTTGGCAGTCTTGTTATCCAATTTTGATATCTTTTAATTTGGCACATAAACATATGCCTCACAGCCAAAGACACAAACATGCCTTAGAGAGGGCTTCTTACAAGACCATGCTTCCAAAGGTGTCTTATCAACAAGAGCAGAGAAAGGAGATCAATTTACCAGATAACATGTTGTAGCCACAACCTCAGCCCAAAACTTCTACTCTAGACCAGCACCACTCAACATACTCCTTGCCTTTTCTATCGGCATCCTGTTCAACCTTTTAGCAACTCCATTCTATTGTGGAGTATAAGGTCTTGTTTTATGCATTTTAATTCCATGACCAGTGTAATACCTTTCAAAATCTACAAAAAAAAACTCACTGCCATTGTCTGTCCTCAAACATTTAATTTTCCTTCTAGTCTGATTCTCTATCAAAGATTTAAATTCTTTAAACCGACTAAACACTTCTGATTTACTTTTAAGAAAGTATACACATTTCCTTCTTGAACAGTCATCAATAAAAGAAACATAATATCTAGACTTTGATAATGAATGAGCATAATCCAGTATACCAGAAGATTTATTTGGACTCGATTAAAATGAAACATGGTGTTTTTTTCCATAAATAAAATGTTCGCAAAAATTGAACTCAAGATTACAATTATCAAGCCCTTCTACAAGTTTTTTATTCTTCAAGGTTTTTAAAAATTTCTCACCTATGTGACCTAGTCTATGATTCCATATCATAGTATTCTAGATGTTGGGATTTTTACCTCCAAAGCATTTGGAGACAAAGAAGTATCTGCATCTTCCTTTACAGGAGCAACATTGCTTGAATTTGCAGAGGAACTATTACATTGAACAAGACGTGCACCCAGCTTGTACAGAGTGCCAATACGAACACCCTTAGGTAGCACCATTGCACCTCTAGCCATTTTACATCATCTACTAGAGAAAGAAACTTCTACACTAGCATCATTTAACTTACTAACAAAAAGAAGATTTTGAGCCAGACCTAGAATGTGCAGTACGCCACCAATCCCTTTGACTCTTTTGTCAAGAAACTAAATATTGAATCTTCCTCTTCCAACTATCTCCAGTGTTGAATCACTTGCCAGGTATACCTTTCCACTATCATACTTCTCATATTTAGAGAACCATTCTCTATGGGACATCATGTGAAAGGATGCACCCGAGTCAACCAACCAGACATCATTTGATGCCTGTGTTCTTAAGGTTGCAATGAAGGCATCTGTATCACTCTAAGAAGAGTCATTTTATGAAGCGTTCTTCTTCTTCTCCTCCTTACAATCCTTTCGAATGTGACCAGGTTTCCCATAGTTCCATAATTTCACCTTGGAATTTTTAGCAAGAGACTTTGATCTCCTTGCAGATTTGGATTTGGACTTCTTGTCCTTCTGCTTGCATTTCTCCTTTGGTCTACCTCAAACAACAAGAGACTCTTTGGCTATCTCTGAAGACTTCCTTCACATCTCTTCTGACAACAATGAGGCAACAACATCTTCCATCTTGAAAGTAGTTGTAGTACTTCCAATGGCCATCACAAGATGATCCCAACTATTAGGTAATGAACACAACAAGAGCATGCAACGATCCTCCTCCTCAGTCTTTACACTTATAGATGCCAGCTAGGTAACACTCTTGTTAAATGAGCTCAGATGGTCTACAATAGATGCACCTTATTCCATCCTCAGGGAGTACAACTTCTTCCTCAGGAATAACTTATTTACCAGAGACTTTCCCTAATAAATATCATGAAGCTTCTTCCATAATGAAGCTGCAGAATTCTCCTCATGGACATTGAGGAGTACATAATTGGCTAGACTCGGTCTTCTCAAACCTCTTTCTTTTCTATCAGCAAGGTCCCAATCCTTTTGCTTCATATTTTGTGGCATAGTTCCAGACACTACAATCCAGACGTCTCTATCCACCAACAGGTCTTCCATTTTGTGTTTCCATAACTCAAAGTTGCTGCCATTAAATTTTTCAATCTCTGCTCTACCTGATGTACTCGCCATCTAAAAAAAAAGTTTTAACAATGCAAGACTCCCACAAAAATAGTATTAGCACAAAAATCTGACCTTTTCTCTGAAGCATAACACAACTAGCTAGGCTCTAATACCAATTGAAGGTAAAAAAAGGATGGATCTATTGACCCAACAGTGCGGAATACATTATGTTAACACTAATACAATAGAGGAGAAGAGAAAAAATGAGTTCTAAGAGCTTCTAAAAATTCTAAGATGAATACATGCAGCATAAAAGAGATAACATAATAAGCATTCATAGATAACACAAGTATTTACATGGGAAAAAAAATTCGGGTAAAAAACCCACCAAACTAAGAAAAGCCAATTTTGTATTACAGCAATGAAATATTACATACATAGTTATTCAGTCTTCACTCTCTATTCAGCTCATAGTAGCTCTCGAGTTATTTTCTCACTATTACAATCCTTCCTCTCAAAGTATACAATGAATTCTCACTAACTTACACTGACTTGCAAATTACTTATTAAAACCATCACCTCTTTGGTTTACATAGAATAATGTATTTGACTAACAAAGTCATACATCACATTCAATGTCTCAACCAATCCCATGGCTTCCAGGTTCATGCATCGAACATTCAAGCAAGTAATCAATCTGCATAGATTGCATCAAGCCACCCATGCAATAACTTATTTCCCTTAATCAAGTTCCTATTATCAATCGAACATGGCTTGCATTAACTTCCCTTACTATTTTTGGCTCTTGGCCAATAAATACTGTAGAACTAAGCCATGTGTCCAAACCTCATTCACTGATCATTCTAACATCTGGTCCAACTTGGTTGATAGAGCTCTTACTGTGCTACCACTAAGCAGTTCAACTCGCCTTGCGGTATGGCGGTGAGCTCAACTGAGCTCACCCAAGTCTTTACCACATTATCATGCCCCTGTCTAAGTCATGTTGCGGTAAGGTGGCAAGGTCACTCGAGCTGACCCATTGACTTCATCAAGACCTAACTCACCATCCCTATGCTACCGCTGCCTAGTTCGAGTTGACCCATGGTGAGGCGATAGCCATCGAGAAAACTGCTGGCAGTCATATCATGCTACCGTGGGGCTGCTAGGCTACCCCATGGTAGGGTAGTAACTACCAGCCTGACCAATGGAGACCACACCGCAACCACCACAGTAAGCCAACTCACCATCCATGGTGGGGCGATAACCACTAGGCACACTGCTGGTGGCTTTACCTTGGCCACCGCGGTGAGTCAACTCAGCACCTGCAGTGGATCAATAATCACGAGGCCACCATGGTGAGGGACTTCATTGACCATGGTAAGGCATTGACTAGTGAAGCAGGCTGCAAGCCGCCTACTGCAACCACCATGGTGAGTAAACTCAATACACGTGGTAAGGCGGTAACTGCCAAGCCTGTCATTGTGATACTGCCAAGGAAAAGCTAGACCACCATGGTAAAGCGATATGGGCATAATGAAGGCAGGTGGGATGGCACTAATGGTAGAAAGAATGATTTTTCACCAAGTCTTTTTTGAGAGAGGTTCAAGCTAGTAATTGAGGCATCCTTTCTCAATAATTTTGATGGCTCATATATCCAACATGGATCAGGAACCACAATTATGTTCATTACTCCCTAAGGGTACACCATTCTAAAGTGATATCGCCTGATTTTCCTTGCACCAACAACATGGTAGAGTTCAAAGCACTTATCATTGAAATCAAGATAGTTGTGGAAAGGAAAGTTAAAAAACTACAAGTCTATGAGGATTCTCAACTAGTAATTAATCAGGTCAATAATCATTATCAAACAAAGAATGAAAAATTGATTCCATATAAAAGGATGATTGATGACTTCAAGAAATATATTTTTGACATAAATTTTTCTCAAGTTCCAAGGATTAACAACAAGGTCATTGATTCGATGGCTACCGCTACTTCCTTACTCCAAATTCTAGAAAAGAAAAGTAGTTATGAGTTCATGGTGGCACACCTATTTACCCCCGCTTATGATGATCCTGAATCCCTACTCATATGAAACCTAATTGATTTTGATACCTCTATTATGATAAGATCAATACTAACCTGAAACACAATATCCTTCCTCTCGATCTCTCTCGAAACTAAAAATGAAATTTCATTTGCCAAGCTTCCCGTCACACCCCTATAGCATATGTACTATACCAAAGAGGTCTTGTTGAAACTCTCTTACGATGTGTAGAATGTAACGAGTCTGAAACAACTTTATAAGAAGTCCATGAGGGTATTTGTGACACTCATTCAAGTGGTTTAACCCTCACTAAGAAAATCCTACATTTGGGATACTACTTCCTGACTATGGAGGCAAAATCATTCCAATTTTTCAAGAAATGTTAGAAATTTTAGATCCATGGTAATCTTATCCATGCACCTGTAATGATCTAAAAATCCTGCAAGATTTAGTTCAAACAATTAACTATACCTGCAAGTTAATTTAAATAATCACAATAGAATGCATTGGAAATAATAAAGAAATAAATGGAAGAACTAGTAAGATCTCACCCATTTACTAACTCCATGTCTAACTTCTATTGCACCTTCTTAAGCTTCTTATTGATGATGAAATGCCCTCAGGTTTGTGAGCACACTCTAAGATGTCTAATTTTAACAAAGCTATTTGAAGGATTTAAACTATTCACTATGCAAAATAGAAACTCAATCCTAAATGCAAGTAATAATGAATATCAAAGCCTAGATGAGAAGAATGCCTATGGTAAAAGTGTAAACAAATGATCATGGATCCAAAAATGAGATCAAGATTTTCATTTTATAGAAAATGCAATCTTGAATGGACGGACAACATGAGAGATTGAGGAATACCCTAGAATCAAAGGTCAAGATTCAATAAGGCAACCTCAATTACGATTAGGGCAAAATACCCATAGGTATAAATAAGATTTAATTAAATGAATTAAATCCAGACTAAATGTGACAGTGGAGATGAAATTAGTAAAAAAAAAGAAGACAAGAGGATGAGATTTTAGAAAATCAATAATTTTTGAAATTACTTGATTTGTAGAAGAATATTTCCCTTTTGAATTAAATTAATTCAAAATAGAAGATTTTGTGAGGTAATTAGTAATTGATTTTTGAAATTAATTACTAAATGAAGAATTAGTGAGATATTTTTAAATGATTTGTTTTATTTAAAAATATAGAAGTGTCACATGCCCTAATTAAATAATTAAAATAATTATTTAATTTAGAAGTAGTTAATTAATTAAATAAATAAATAAATTTATTTAATTAAGAGAGGATTTAGGAATTAGTGACATATTAAATAGATATATTAAAATATATTAATTTAATAATCAAGAAGACTTTTATGATAAAGATTAATTAAATAAATTCATGTCTTTATTTAATTATTAGTTGAATGTGGGTTAGGGACATAATTCAAATGTTACAATTATGCTAGGATGGAAAGTGGTAAAATAGTGTTCACAGGGTTAGGTCATTTTTAGGTGTCTACAACACCAACACAAGAGTTTCCCCTCTTTGTCATAATGTAGCTTGTCGCATTGTGGCAAAGAAAACAAGTCCAGAATATGCCCCCCTCGGGAAAATTTTTGAATTTTGACCTAGGGTCAGAAAAACTTGGATAATATCCCGATTAGTTCGAATAATTACCAAATAAATAAGGGCATGGATGATTTCGAAAACGGAGGACACCAAATCAACCAAAATGTCAATCAAAGGTGGTCAAATGAGCCTCCAGTACAGCCGATTAGGTCAAAACCCTAATTTTCAGCCTATAAATAGGTTGAAAAGGTTAAACCAAATGTCATTTTCTCATTTGTTATATATAAATTTTTAGAAATTGGAGCTCTGAGCAAGGATGGTGATTCCGACAACTACACACCGTGGATATCATGTGCGTTCATTCTGACGACCCGAGGGTGCAGGTGCACCGGTAAGTACCCTATCCAACTTGTCAAATTTTAAATTTCTTGCATTTATGAGGGTCAAAAGGGCAGGAATCAAATACAGTGCGACGCAAACGCTATCGTGAAAGCCGCAATCTCCTTCACATTCACCACATTTGCTTGCATCGCGATGCAAGTGCGATGGGTAGACCAGGTCTATTTTGTGCGATTGTGCATTCATGAGGGTGAGCAACGCATTTGATAAATTTGTGATGCAATCGAGAACTTTGTGACGCATTTGTTAATGTGTGATGCATTTGACAGGCCTAACAACATACTCATTGTTAGGTCGTGCATTTGATAAATTAAATGACACATTCGATGTTTGATTGTGTATTTTCCCTTTAGAATTACACATTTGATATATTGCAACGCATTTGCCATGTCCCGGGTCACAATTGAATTATTGTGACGCATTTGCGGTCAACTTGACATAATTGAAGTTGACTAGAGTTGACTTTTGTTGACCTTTGTCGAGCTTAACTTTTCTATACCCTTGACTTGCCAGTAGTAAAAAACTTTCTGTAATGCTTCTCAATATGTTCTAATCCTTAGCCCTTTCTTTGTGCAGAGTCGGCTTGTGCCGATTTATACCTAAAAGTTCAGACTAATGATGTACACTTTTAGAGATCATCTTAGTGATAGACAGAGACAATGATTGATGGCCCTAGGCTTGTACCATATTACTTACATGCCCGTTGTTTGGGAAAATAGAGGTTTGCTTACTGCTCTTTGTGAGAGATGGCATTCTGAGACCTGCTCATTCCACATGCCTACTAGAGAGGCAATTGTGACTTTGGAGGATGTTTATCGCATTCTCTGCTTTCCAATTAGTGGAGAGAGGGTGGTCTATGATCCACACCAAGTACGACAAGTTTTCACATAGAGGTACGAGGGTAATGATGGTGCATAGTTGGTTTTAGATGGTTATGAGACTGGCTGGGACGTTGTAGCTGACCGATTTCCCCAATTCAATGCGATACTCATGACCCTGATTGTTGGATTGTTGATCCTAGATTGTCATGGTCATGGATTTCCTATTGCATGGGGGGATGTTCTCATTCGCATGAGATCATAGAGTACCATTTTTGCTTGGGGGCCATGCTTGTTGGCCATGTTATACAATCAGTTACACGAGATAGTCTACCTCTAGGGGAACAGTATCAGCTGTGGGACCACCTTGCTTATGATTTGGGTATGGGAGTGCCTTCCCATTTTTTGACCACCCATATAGATGCAGTAGTTGGGTGATGGGATGCCCTATGTTTATCTATATGCAGTTCGATTAGCCAGACTTGTGTTGGAGATACCGGGTACTGGCATCATCAGATAGACACGATGATCAGTTTCATTTGGAGGCCCTACAGAGATTATGCCTAGTGGGAAAATGAGAATGGCCACTTGTCATTTTGTAGACAGTTTCAATATCTCATTGGCCATATCATTCAGACATAGCGGATTATAGAGATGTACCTTCCCCAATGAGTACTACTATAGTTTAGCGAGCAGTAGATTGTGCCAATATGCACAACACAGTATGCCCGCTCTTCTAGAGAGACCATGTGGGGGTTGTCCATATTAGTGACCATTGCAAAGTAGCAAGTAGATAGTTTGGTGGTAGTTTTGTGGGCTTGGAGAGGGGGTCCAGCAGATGTGGGCACATCGACCGAGTTTGACACCTAGTGGCAGGTTCACAGGCCCATTCCTTTGTCAGATCTAGATGGTCCATAGCCCATTGATCAGAGATCAATTATTCCGTGAGTACCGAGGAGAGGTTAGGGTGGCAGAGATGGAGGGAGAGATGGCAGAGGAGCCAGGGGTAGAGATGGAGGTAGGGATGGAGGCTGAGATGGGGGAGATGGAGGTGGAGGAGGTGGAGGTGATGACGGCGGTGGAAGAGATGGAGGAGGTGGGGGAGAGGGTAGGGGTGCCAAGAGGAGGAGAGATGACCCAGGGTGGAGGCAGCCCACGAGAGTGAGACAGAGAGTGGGTGGTGTACCATTATCACCCATTCGGGAGGAGGGGGAGGAGAGAGAGCCAGAGGCGAGAGCCAAGGAGGCTAGAGGAGGTGAGGAGGAGGTGGAGGTGGTGTTTGAGGAGGAGGTGGAGGTGGTGGTGGAGTAGAGAGTGGAGGTAGAGGTGGTGGCGGAGGATAGAGTGGAGGTAGATCCACTTATTGGGGGACATCCTCTCAACATAGATGTGGAGGAGGTCTGGGTTGAGGGGGAGAGAGATGAGGAGGATGAGGAGGAGGATGAGGCAGATCAGCTACTACGGGAGTGCATGATCTTTGGGGATGATGAGGGTGATAGACCACCCATTTAGCTTGCAGATGCCACAGTTGACCAGAGGATCACTGATCTGCAGAGCAGACTAGATGTGGCCTTTTCTCAGAACAAGGCCTTGGCAGCGAAGTTGGAGGTCACTCGAGTTGAGAGGGATCAGGCCATCATTCAGCGATAGGAGTCAGAGCGGTGGGTTATAGAGTTTTTCGGGTTATGCATGGGACTGACAGGGGATATGGCACGGGAGCTAGCTAGGATGGCAGAGAGCAAGCCGTTCTGCCAGATAGATGGGACCCAGGGTTGTCCCGATCCTATAGCAGGACAGGTAGTGGCAGTCGGACTCACAATAGCCAGTCTCACAGGAGTAGTCATACTAGTGTTGGGGGGTCTACTGCATCAAAGCAGTCATTAGGTCAGAGGTCACATAACTCTCACAGGCACTCATCAGGGCACAGTCACTGAATAGAGCATGGACATAGATCAATGTCATCAGTACACCAGGCAGAGCAGAGTCAGCCTCTCGTTACCGATCCCTCAGGATCCTAGAGTGAGACCCAGGAGAGGACACCTATCCAGGTCACCTTTCATTTGATGGATTAGTCACGGTTACCTCGCAGTTCACCTCCATGGGATGGAGGCGGGCCATCCTAGGACTTGTTTTTAGACACATGTATATTTTGATATTCGAGCCTGCGAGCTCTATTTTTGGGATGTCATATGACTCTATCCTGTGACATGACATTTTTTGAGATTGTATATATATGCAATGCAGTTTTGATGTGGCCTATATGATGTAATGTGTTTATGGTATTCTATGTTTTTATGAGATGCTTATGTGATGTTTTTATGATGCTATGAGATGTATGGATATTTATGCTTATGTTTATGAATGCAATTTTGGATGTGGTAATGTATGTATGTATTGTGTAATGTTGTGATGATGTAATTCCTTTATACTAATGTAGATGTTTTATTTATGATGCTTATATGCTGATGCAAATGATGGTTTTATGAATGGATGCAAATGATAATGTTTATGCAATGTGAATTATGATATATGATATATGCAGATGTGAATATGAAATGATTATGCCATTATGTATGCAACTTTGTTTTTGTATGTCATAGGATATCATCATAGAACGAGAGAAGAGAAGACGAAGATGGATGTTAGTGCAAAGAAAGATATGCATGTTAGTGTGAAAAATAAAAATCCTTCAAAGCTTTGCTATAGTGCTATTCTAGTTGTTGCTCTTTTAATCATCATTGGGCTAAAATGTCATGATGGTCGACAAACACTATGATATAACATAGATCAATAGTGCGCAAGGTTGGACCATCACATAGATCAATGGTTGTAGACAAGGATGATCATGACTCATGCAAGGAACACAGTTGCCCCTAGTCACTTTATCATGACCAACCATCAGAAAAAAAATCAAAACCAATCATGAGATGTTGCTGCTTCTCTAAATCCCAATGATAGGACATCCTTGAGAAACTAGCCACATGATAGTAAAAATAGACAATAAAATCATCATACTATGTCGTTGCTTCTCTAAATCCTGAAGTCAAGACATTGTGGAGAAACTAATAGCAGAGTGATAAACAGACAAGGATAATCATCATGATATGTTATGGTTCCTAGGACATAAGGAACTAATATCATGATTATTATCAAAAGACAGAAGAAAAAGTTTTCCAAGTGTTTTCCAAGTGTTTTAATGTCAGGTGTTGCTTTAAATGTCGAGTGATATCAAATTCAGGAAGGACACTTCCTGAATGACGTTGATATCTAGGAGATTGATTCTCGGAGGTAGGAGAATCCATCAAAATGTCAGATGATGATGATGCTTAGGAAGGACACATCCAAAAGCATAAAGAAGTTGACGAGAGTTGCTCTTCAGATGGACCCCTCTGAAGAAGAACCCAAAGTTTTTCCATGATAAATTGATTTGACATAATTTTGACTACATGTCATTGCTAACATGCTGCATTGACTGAGAGTGTTGGTGGACCAGATTGCCAATGGGCTGATAATTCAAGATTGACATAAGACTTGTTTGATTCAAAGATTCACTTAGTTCGAAGAAAGCTTGATTCGAAGATAGCTTGACATGTGTGAATGTATAGTTCCATGAACCCTAATGGACTGACTTAGTGTGGCCTCGGGGGTCCATCGATTGATGGCCTTGCCTACGTCATGCACTCAAAGACCTCATAGTTCGACATGACCAATGGCATTGTCCAAAGGAAAAAAGTTTGAATCATGATTTTATTTTGACAAACCTAGAAGGACTGACCTAATGTCTCAGGGATTCAAAGATGAATCTTGCCTACGTAGCAAATGCGCAGAGACAACGTAGCTCGGACTTGGATGAGAATATTAATTTTGACAAGACTTGATTGGATTGATCAAAGATTGACTTTGACTCTATTTTTGGATTTTGACATTGATTTGGATGTTTTTGTATTTTCTCAGGATGCTTTCTGATTTTTAGGTCTTTTTTCAAGACTTTTTTCAGATTGTTATGATTTTTTCAAGACTTTTTCAGATTTTTATGATTTTTTCAGGACTTTTTGAGAATGTGGGATCATGTGTGGTACCCATTGCAGTTGCATGATAAAGGTCTTGCCCCCAGAAAAGTCGGGGAATACCCAAGTTCAATGATATGGAGATAGGTAGACGCAAGGTAAAGGCTAGGATATGCAAGGAATGATGTCAACCAGATGTTAACCATGGTCGGAATTGACAAGACTTAGTACGGATGTCATGAATGTGTTAGGCCTTTGTGATTATAACAAATGTATAAAGGTCATTTTGAGTGACAATAGATGGCGAAGCAATGATTGACTACAAATGGCGCCTGTGTGCCAGGTTTTCACCATGGTACTTATCCAAAGCGCCTATTTGCTAGGTTTTCACTATTGGATGAATTCATTTCTTTTTACTATTTTTGCCATTTTTTTTATTTTTTTGTGTCACCAAGATGCCTATTTGCTAGGTTTTAATCAAGGGACATTTTTTTTGTATTTTGTAGTTTTCTAGCCCAAGCTCTTTGATGCTATGTGTAGAAATTGCTCAGGTGTAAACTGCTGATAGGTTCTGTTAACTATTCTCCATCAGGTGTGGCCAACTAATAAGCTCCAAAACCAAATGCTGTAGTAATGATATATGGACCAAGCCAATTATCCTCAAACTTGCCAAGATTTTCACGATCTGCTTGATTTCGGGGATTCTACATGAGAACCAAGTCACCAATTTCAAACTTTCTCACAATGACTCTTTAGTTATAACTTCTACAAAGACGGTTTTGATATGCCTACAAATGATTTAAGGCATTTTTTCATCTTCCTTGTAGCATTTCCAGTTCATATAGGCGAGTATGTCTATATTCTTCATCATTAATCATTCCTTTCAAAGAGACTCGGAGAGAAGGAATTTCGATCTTGATGGGTAATATGGCCTTAGATCCATAGACCAGGGAAAATGGAGTGGCTCCAGTGGGGGTGTGGATATTGGTACAATAGGCCCATAAAGCAAGATTAAGTTGGAGGTGCCAATCTCATCCAGCATCGTTGATGGTCTTCTTCAGAATGCAGAGGATTGTTTTGTTGGATGCCTTAGCTTGGCCATTACCTTGTGGGTAGTATGGGGTTGAAAAATGGTGTTGAATGTGGAATCGCTCACAGAGTTCATGAACATCCTGATTTTTAAATGGACTACCATTATCTGTGATGATGGATTGTGGGACACCATACTGGCAAATGATCTAATTTAGGATGAACTTGGATATTTTTTTACCGGTGATGTAGGTGAGAGGGATGACTTCAATCCACTTAGTAAAATACTCAGTGGCGGTGATTATGAATTTATGGCCATTAGAGGAGGATGGATGGATCTTACCCATGAAGTCGAGTCCCCATTATGCAAAAGGCCATGGAGAAGTGATAGGTCTCAATTCCTATATAGGTGCATGAATTAGATCACTATGCACCTGGCATTTCTGACATGTTTTGACAAATTGAATAGCATCTTTTTCCAATGTTGGCCAGTAGTATCCCAGTCTGGTGACTTTCCTAGCTAAGGTTGGACCACTCGAATGAGATCCGCATATACCCTCATGTACTTCTCGTAAATTTGTTTGGGCTTCATCAGTGTCGAGACATCGAAGAAGGGTGTTTTCAAAGCCACGATGGTATAAGGTGTCACTAACGATGGTATGTCTAGCCACTTTTCGGATAAAGGATTTTCTTTGGTTATTAGACAAGTTGGGTGGGAGGATTTGGGATTTAAGATAGTCGTATATATCCTGGTACCAAGGCGAGTTGGGACCAACAATATCACACACCATTGTTGACTCTGGAATATCATATGTAGGCATTAGTAGCTATTCCACTAGGAATTCAAATTGTGACACATTCTTAGGGATGTCTAGGAGAGATCCAATGGTAGCCATTGCATCAACTTCTTTATTTTGTGTTCTTGGGATTTGTTCAGATGCAATCATTTTGAAGTACATTAAGAAACTATCCACCATGCACTTATAAGGGAGCAAATTTTCATCTTTTGTGTCATAGTCGTCATTCACTTGGTTGATAACTAATTGAGAATCCCCAAATACAAGGAGTGTCTGAATTTTCCATTGAATTGCTATTTTGAGACCTGTGACCAATGCCTCGTATTCTGCAATATTATTTGTACAAGCGAAAGAAATCCAAAATGATTTAGGAATTGACTCCCCTTGTGGTGTGATAAATAATATGCCTACTCTTGAGCTGTGCCTAGTGTGGGATCCATCAAAGTATAATTTCCATGGTAGAGTTGGTTCTGCGTGAAAGACTAACTCATCAGGAAAATTAGTGATCAGTGGATGAGTAGCTTGGACTGGTGCATCTACCAGTTGATCTGCTATTACTTGAACTTTTATAGCCTTGCACTCCACATACTATATGTCATACTCACTTAAAATCATGACCCATTTTTCCAAGCGACCTGTCAACGCTGCTCGACTCAAGAGATATTTTAATGGGTCAATCTTTGCTATCAGATGTGTTTGATGACTTATCATATAGTGTTTTAGTTTTTGTGCCACAAAGACAACTGCTAGGCATGCTTGTTGAAAGGGTGTATAGTTAAGTTCATACCCAATTAATGTGCGATTGATGTAATAAATGGCTCTTTCTTTTTCTTCATGGTCATTCTATGCCAATAATGCCCCTAGTGCATTTGTCATTGCAAATACATACAAGATTTATGGTTTGCCCTCAATAGGTGGAATTAACACAGGTGGTGTCAATAGATATTCTTTTATTTGGTCAAAGGCTATGTTATGCTTATTTGTCCATACAAAAGGATTACTTTTGCATAGTAGATATTGGAATGGTTGACACTTGTCTGCCAACTGTGCAATGAAACGGTGAATAGATTGCAATCTACCCTAAAGTGTGCACAACTCACCGATTCCCTTTGGTGGAGGCATGTCCAGAATTGCTTTTACTTTTGCAGGATCAACCTCAATGCCTCGTCTTGAAACAATGTATCCTAGTAGCTTGCCTGAAGTGACTCCAAAGACACATTTCTTTGGGTTCAATCTAACCTTGTAATCCTCAAGCCATCTAAAATTTTCATCCAAGATGTTGAGATGTTTAGTCCTTGTCAAAGATTTTTCCAATAGGTCATCTACATAATCTTCCATTAGAATGTGCATCATGTCATGGAAGATTGTTGTCATGGCCCTCTGGTATGTTGCGCCTGCATTCTTTAAACCAAAAGGCATAACGTTCCAATAGTATGTTCCCCAAGGACAAGTGAATGTTGTTTTATGTTGATCCTCTATTGCGATTCTGATCAGGCATGCGGAAAGTGTGCAAATTGATGCCTCAAGTGTAAAGGAAAAGTTGTCAATTTCCACTTCCGTGTCTGATGCAATGGAAGGTCCATATTCCGAGTTGGATGAATCAAATTCAAAATCATAATATGGGATGAAATTATCAACATCGTGACTAGTAGTAGGCCTTTCAGAAGTATGGATGATGGGATTAGATAGGTCAGGCTCATGGGTGGGCTTAGGAATGGGTTGGGATGATTTTGGTATTGCTAACGACACTTTATGTTCTTCTAGGTTCCAAGGAATGCTTACCCATTTCTTGTCTTTAGAATGTCAGTCAATAGGGTCAATGTTATATTGCTGGCAGAATCGTTCTTCAAAGGAAGGTTGTCCAGGTTCTAAGAATAGTTCATCAATGTCATAGTCACTGATGGTTTTGTCAGATCCCCATTCCCATTCATTTGAGTCTATTTTGGTTAGGGATTCTTCACATGTCTCAACATTTTCTATAGCCATTACAACCTTACTTGAAAGTTCAAGGGTACGTTGATCGTCAATTCTGATTTGGTCATACACTAGCCCTATGTATCTTGGTCTTGCCTTTATGATAATGGGTTCCTGTCTTCCATTGTTGTTCTTTCCAAGGCCATTTCTACCATCAAAACCTTGAGCTTTGCATATATCATATCCTTTGCCAGAAAGATGCAATGGTGGTGGAGATAACTCTGTTGGATCTTTGTAGATCCAGTTATCCATGTCAATGATGTCTTCATCACCCATATCGCCCCACCATGTAAAAAAACTTTTTGGTGGAACGTTGAAAGTTACTTTGGGCTCAATTGCAAAACATGGTCTACCATAGACCTTAGATGGCTTTCGTATTGTGGTTATACAGTAAGCCATATTTAATTTGAATTCCCCACAACCAAGGTCCTAGATTTGAATATCTTTACTTGGGATGGAGGTCAATGGAGATGGTGTGGTAGAAGATGATGGAATGGATGACTTCGTAAGTTTTGTTGGGTCAATGTATTTGGATGTTGTGGAAGATGAAGCCTCCCAATTGATGGGCACCTAGTGCTCAGCAGTAGCGTGTAGGTTGGTACAGTATTGGAATGGATCAGGATCTCTTGGGATGGTGATCTCAGTTCCATCAAAAAGAAATTTGAGGCACTGGTGGTAGGTGGATGGGATATCCTTTAGAGCATGGATCCATGGACGACCAAGTAATATATTGTAGTGTATATCGCGATCTAGGACCTGACATGTTGTATCTATGATGACAGGTCCTACCCAAAGAGGAATTGTAATAACACCTTTAGAAGCGCGTTCTTCATCATCATATGCTTTGATGACGATGCTTTTGCTAGCATCTACACATGCTTCTGAGAAACCAAGAGCTTTGACCAATTTCAGAGAGTAGATATTCAATCCTGCTCTGCCATCTACTAGGACTCATCGAACTTTATGCTTGTGGACAAAGACTTCAATGTGAAGGGCGTCATTATGCAATGGTTTGGGTGAAGAATAGTCACTGTCCGAAAAGGTGATGTGGTGAGGTGAATTCAGGTATCTGACCATGGTCTCAAAATGGTTAACATCGATGTTGGTAGGGATAGATGACTCTTGCAGTACTTTATTGAGGATGGCCTTATGTGTGGGTGAAATACAGAGTAGTTCAAGAATGGATATTTGAGCAGGTGTTTTATTTAACTGCTCAACAATGTTGAACTCCCGTTTTGGGGTGGATTGTCTAGTGGATGGACCAGGTATGGTGTTATTTGGTTGTTGGGCATAAGGACCCAGGATAGTGACTTTGCCTTTACGCATAGTCACATTGCATTCTGGGGCTCTTTTGAGGTTGATGGTATTAACAGATTCATCTTCATTAGCAACGCGAATATTGTTAATAATAGTACCATTAGGATAACTGTATGTTGGATGAATAGTATTATAGGTTGGATGGATATGGTTGGCTTGATTGTTTGTATGCTTTGTGCCAGACAAGGATGCTTTACCATGATCCTGCAGTGGAGTTTTGTGTATGGTATGATTTGCATTAGATGAAAAAGATTGACCACCCAACTCAATTGTGTGGTTCTCTATGAGATCTTGCACCAGATTTCACAATTGTCGAAAAAAGGAAGTTTTGTGCCCTTTGGCATGGTGGTAATCATAGAATGAATTGTCATCCCAGCATGATGGCTTGACTTGACCAGGGTCATATGGTTTAGGCTATTCTAGTGTGATGATGCCATTTTGAAGGAGTTTCTTTAAGACTATTTCGATAGGTTCACCCAAAGGGGTGTATGTATGTTTTTGGAACTATTGTGGTTGATGCAACTAACTTTGATTAGATTGACCATGATTTTTTTGGATAGCGTTGGCAATTGGTGTTGGTGTAGTTACTGGTGCATTTTGATTGTGTACTCCTTTGATTATGAGTACATGACCTATTGCATTAATGATTTTTGCATCAACTACACCGTCATTTGTGATGTGTTTGTTCTTAACCCAGTATTTATTTTTGTCATTTGAGCTACTTGGGTTATTGTTGGTGGTTGTGTTGATGGTTTTACCACCATATTTCAATTCACCTTTGGAAATCAAGGCTTTTTCTAGTTGAACCACTTTTTCAACAAGGTCAACAAAATTGGTTTAACAATGTACTTTTAATCCATACCTTAGTTGTCCAAGGAGAGTTTGCACAAACATGGTTACTTTCTCCTTTTCAGGTATTTCTACCGGACATCTGCTTGCTAAGGTTCTCCATCTTTGAAAAAATGGAATGAAAGTCTCTCCTGCATCCTCTTGGGTAAGTTTACATAAGGAGGTGATGTCGATGTCTGTGTCAATATTGTAAGCATAGTTTTCGACAAACTTATTTGCCAGTTTGTCCCAAGTTATTATTCCCTTAGGCAAGAGTGAGAACCATTCTAGTGCATGACCTCCAAGACTTCTAGAAAAGAGTCTCATGAGATAAGTTTGCTCATAAGCAATGTCAATACAAATAGTTGTGAATTCCCTTATGTGTTCAAGGGGGTTTGTTTTTCCTTTATACTTGGGAAAATGAGGGACCACATATCCATGAGGAAATGGTGGCATATATAAAGTTGTGTCAAACGGATAAGGACACAAGTCATATGACATGTATGACTTTTTATTCGATTGTTGCAAGGTCTCCACTTGTGTTTGAAGAGCAGTGAGTTGGTGAGTGAGTGCTTCTACCATTAGATGATTGGTAGCATCACCTATGTTGGTGGTGGAGGTAATTTGATTCCCCAACTATTGTGAGATGTGTTGATTGGGAATGGGTTGCCGGCGAGCAAAATTATTGTTGTGATTAGGCGGTTGTTGGAAATTAGTATTTTGATGAGGGATGTGCTGCTGCGTATGGACTTGAGAAGCATAAGTGGGAATGTGATATCCTGCCATAGTGGATTGGATTTGAGGAACTTGTTGGTTTTGACCTTGTTGATTGCCAAGTGGAGTAAATAATGGAGTGCCTTGTTGATTTTGAGCTTGTTGATGCCCAAATGGAGTATATGATTGTGTGCATTGATTGCCTTGCCCAAATAAAAGATTATGACCTTGAGGAATGTTGGTGTTTTTGGGTCATAGGAATGCTGGTAGTGGCTTGTGATGAAGTGGATTGGGTGCCTTGGATGAAAACTCTTTGTTTATTTCTTCCAAATGGGTTAGATGAGTTGGTTGCAATGGCACTTGAAGAACCTAATAGTAGGTTTTCTGATGTACTCATGGAACTAGATGTATTTCCAAAGAGGTTTGATGTGGTTGCCCCCATTGTTTGTGAAGGAATGGTGGATGTTTGTTGGGGGATGGATTGTGATGTGGTGTTGGTTTGAGAAGATGATCCCCTAATAGATGTTGTGTTGATTGTGGCAGTAGTGTGACCAAGGGATGTAGCATTGATTGTGTTGATGATGTTTTGCGAAGAGGCTCCCATGGAGGAATTGTATGATGATGGAGTGGGATAAGTTGGTCTAAGAGTGTTAATATCGAATCCCTTTGGTAACTTAGCCCCTTGGTCAAGGAGCATAGCTAGGAATCTAGACGAGTCACTTAGGACCATTTCTTCCACAAAAGAGGCTACTTATGGGTTTTGAGCAGCACCTTGTATGTCTTCTTCAAAGATATCCCCATTTTCATCCCATCAAATAAATGGTTCAAAAAGATGTGATGGAGATGAAGGGATGTTCATCTCACTAAAAGGGTTGATTGTGGAATTTCCCATGTCAAAACAAGGGTTGTTCATGGTATTGGGAAATGAGTTCATGCCAGTTGTGAACTCAAGAAAGAATCCATGAGTCTTTTCTATTTCTATAGTCTAGTTTCAACCATACAAAGTTTTTCTCAACTTGGGATGATGGAAAAATGATCTAAGTATGAGACTATGTTTTTGGTTTTTTGGATTTTTAAAATGATGCTATGAAAAAGACTTGTGGATGCAAGTTGAATGACACTAAATGATATGTAATAAATGATCCTGAGATGTACTTAGTAATGAGAGATCTAAAGAGGACAAACTTGGACAAACAATGTTTTTGCAATGATTCAACTTTTGGAAAACCAATGGACCGTGGAAGGACTATAACTAGGACAAAGTGAAATTTCCACACTAGACTATTGAGTGGGAAATGTTTCACAAAAGGATTGACAAAATGACAAAGGTAATTGGGTCCAATGATAACCTACTAATGAATGAAAAGTTTGGACAATGAATGGTAAGATTAAACTCCTAAAATCTGCCAAAGTGAGTGTCTAAGGAGGTGGTGAAGCTACCAATGCAATCTAGTGAAAGTGACCTATTATGAGCCTAAAATGGTATCTAAATATGCAATTGTTTTGAGGGAAAGTTGAGCAAGTCAGAGTTTGGTTTAGATTGTAATAGTGAAAAAATATCTGATTGACCTAAAGACAGGATACGAACTTTCTAATTTTGATAGTAAAGAAATGTTTGCAGTTTTTAGAAAATGCATTGCAGCAAATGCGGTGCAACAGAGCAAATGCGACTCACTAAAATGAATGTGCTGCAGGAAGTGTTGAATGCGACACAATGTTACGAATGTGGGTTTGTGTCTGGCAAATGTGCCTTAGTTAACCAAATGCGGCTCGCTGGTTGCAAATGCGGTTCTGTAATTGTCTATTGCGTCTTGATAGAGTGAATGCGGCTCCTAATGGCTCAAATGTTGTTTTCCAGATGTCAAATGAGGTGCAGCAGAGTGATTGCATTGCAATATGTAGTTTTAGGAATAAAAACTGAATACAGCTTGTAATTTTCAACTAGTTTTTGTGATTCCAGTTTGTGATTTTGTAATTTGTTTGAAGATTTTTATGAATTCTTGGCAAACACAGAAAAAATATATATATATAATATGCTTGTTCAAATAGACTCACTCTTAAAAGTCAAGTGGGTCATCCTCGCAATCACAACCCACATCTTAAAATCATGTCGACTCACACAACCTTGTCACCCCCTAGAGGGCGCCCATGTTTTTGTCTTTTCCAGGTGTGTGCTCAAGGTGACGGAAGTGGATACTGAATCCCCTAAACAAACGATCTGTGGTGATTATATGGCGAGTGTCTTGGGGGGAGATTCTTCCCTCCCCTTGCACCGTGATTGAAAGGATGTCTAGTTATTGACATGGCTGACTACTACACTAGGTTCTTAGTAAGTCTTTTCGTTCAGTGTGACAATGGATATACTCCCTCGAGAGACCTCCCAACCTTTAGAACAAAGGCTTTGGGGATGGTTATCCTATCAACTACTGTCAAGTTAGATTTTCATCAACAACTTGCTTTTGATTATAGTGGGTTGGAAACCTTGGCTTTAGGTGTTCCCACTGAGGGCATTCCCGTAGGGTGAGTACTTTTTCCCACTATGGCAGGCCTTCTAAAGGTTGTAATAAAGCAATAAATGCATGAAATAAAATAGATAGGTCTGGCTTTTTGATCACCCAATAAAGGGGAGAGCATAAACCTATTATTCGAACAAGCACACTAAACAATTGTTCAATTTTAAACCCCAAATGAAAGATTTTTTACTCTAGGTGAAGATATTGCTTCACCAAAAACATGGGGTTTATTTTACTTTAAACAACAGTAAGTATGGTGACTATCCTAGATTGATAAATTCCCAATTTAAACAAAATGTCTATCCTAGGGTTGATAGATTTAATCTTTAAGTGTGTCTACCCTAGGATTGGTTCATTTTATCCTTAAAGAAAAAAAAATGATCAAGTTGAAAATACTCGCCGCGGTCGCGTCAGATCCAGTTTTACAAAAAAAAACCAAAAAAAAAGATTTTTTTAACCAGTTACCTATAGTTTAGAAAATCGGATGTGGCTCAGTTTTTGGTAAATGCATCGCTTGAAAGCTCGAATGCATTGCAACGGTGCGTATGTGTCACTCGTGAATACAAATGCCTTGCGACAGAGCGATTGCATCATTTGGGCCCGCAGTTGCGTCGTTCCATACCCTGGACTTGCAAAAAATAATAATCTGGAGTCGTATGAAACCTGCAAAATCGCATTAGGAAGTCGGGTTCACCAATGTAATGATCTAAAAATCCTGCAAGATTGAGTTCAAACAGTTAGTTTTACCTGCAAGTTAATTTAAATAATCACAATAGAATGCATTGGAAATAATAAAGAAATAAATGGAAGAACTAGGAAGATCTCACCCATTTACTAACTCCATGTCTAACTTCTATTGCACCTTCTTAAGCTTCTTATTGATGATGAAATTCCCTCAGATTTGTGAGCACACTCTAAGATGTCTAATTTTAACAAAGCTATTTGAAGGATTTAAATTATTCACTATGCAAAATAGAAACTCAATCCTAAATGCAAGCAATAATCAATATCAAAGCCTAGATGAGAAGAATGCCTATAGTAAAAGTGTAAACAAATGATCATGGATCCAAAAATGAGATCAAGATTGTCATTTTATAGAAAATACAATCTTGAATGGACAGACAAGATGAGAGATTGAGGAATACCCTAGAATCAAAGGTCAAGATTCAATAAGGCAACCTCAATTAGGGTTAGGGCAAAATACCCATAGGTGTAAATAAGATTTAATTAAAAGAATTAAATCCAAACTGAATGTGACAGTGGAGATGAAATTAGTAAAAAATCATAAGACAAGAGGATGAGATTTTAGAAAATCAATAATTTTTGAAATTACTTGATTTGTAGAAGAATATTTCCCTTTTGAATTAAATTAATTCAAAATAGAAGATTTTGTAATGTATTTAGTAATTGATTTTTGAAATTAATTACTAAATGAAGAATCAGTGAGATATTTTTAAATGATTTGTTTTATTTAAAAATATAGAAGTGTCACATGCCCTAATTAAATAATTAAAATAATTATTTAATTTAGAAGTAGTTAATTTATTAAATAAATAAATGAATTTATTTAATTAAGAGAGGATTTAGGAATTAGTGACATATTAAATAGATATATTAAAATATATTAATTTAATAATCAAGAAGACTTTTATGATAAGGATTAATTAAATATATTGATGTCTTTATTTAATTATTAGAAGACTTTGATAATTAGTGACATATTAAATTAAATAAATAAGATTTATTTATTTAATAATCATGAAGAATGAAAGTTTATGAATTAATTAAATAATCATGAATTATTTAATTAATAGTTGAATGTGGGTTAGGGACATAATTCAAATGTTACAATTATGCTAGGATGGAAAGTGGTAAAATAATGTTCGCAGGCCTAGGTCATTTTTAGGTGTCTACAACACCAACACAAGAGTTGCAATCCTTTGCATCAACATGGTCATTTTTTTAGTGGGGGCTAGATCTTATAGGAAAAATTCATCCATCTTCATCCAATGGAGACAAGTTCATAATCACAGCCACAAAGTATTTCACTAAGTGGGTGGAGTTCGTTCCTGTAACCACCATCATAGGGAATTAGATCTCATCATTCATCTTGAACTATATAATTTTTCAATGTGGTATCCTTAATTCATTGTCAGTGACAATGGAAAAACCTTCAAGAATTAGGTTGTGCAAGAACTTTGTGAAAGAATCCATGTCCAAAATTGGTTTTCTACACCCTACTACCCTCAAGGGAACAACCAAGCTAAGGTCTCAAACAAAACTATCTGAAAAACTTAAAGAAAATTGTCAAAAATGCTGGACGAGACTAGCATATTGAACTGAATCATGCTTTGTGGGCCTATCATATAAGCATCTGAACACCTATGGGAGCCACACCATATGAACTTGTCTATGGATTTGAAGCAATATCACCTATTGAAGTATAAATACGATCACTTTGTGTTTCCCTAAAAGGTCTTGTTTTAGATGAAGATTATTGTGTGTCTAGATTATAAGAGCTAGAATTGGTAGATGAACACCATCAATTGGCAGTGGATCACCTAAAATCATATCAGTAAAGGATTTCTAGAAGCTAAAATCACAAATTCAAACCAAGGACATTTCAAGTAGGTGATCTATTACTGAAACAAAATCCCCATAATCAACAGGATCAAGGAAAGAAAGGAAAATTTGAGCCAAATTGGTTAGGTACGTTTATTATTGTTTCAATCTTTGGATTAGGGGCATATTAGCTATCTACACTAGAGGAGGATCTATTTGAAGAACTGATGAATAGTATTCATCTAAAAAAATTATACACATAATGCATCCAATGCATGCTTAAAAGTCCTAAAAAAATCATTAAAATCATTAAAATCCTTGAAAAAATAATAAAAAGTCTTGAAAAAATCATAAAAATCATAAAAATTCTTGAAAAAATCAGAAAAAATTAGAAACATTCCTAAAAAAATGGTCACTTTGATGAAAACCTAGCAAACATGCATCTTGGTGACAACAAAAAAAATTCAAAAAGATCAAAAAAGAAAAAAAAATACAAAAAGAGAAAATAGAAAAAAAGTGAAAAATCTAATAAATAGTTTCCTTGATGAAAACCTAGCAAATATGCATCTTTGTAACAACAAAAAAATCATAAAATTTGAAAAATCTCAATAAAAAGAAATGGTGAAAACCTGGCAAACAAGTGCTATTTGGGATAAGTCAGCTTCTTCATCTCTTTAAGTGTGTGTCGACCATACACTTTTTTGATATCAGTGTGCATTCATGCCTATCATACAATGAGCTTTATGTCCATATCTAGTTGTTGTGGTCATGTCTCACCTTGGTTTGGTTTTCATTGTACATACCCAAAATAACTTTGGTTTGTTTCTTAGTAGGGGCAAAATCCTAATCTCACTGGGGGAAAATAAACATTGGGCTTTAAAATAGTAGGCAAGAAACCAACAAAGCAACCTTGGTGAAAATATCAATCTCCATCAAAGTTTAAATTCAATTACGCCAATCAAACAACCACCCAAACAAATTAAACATCAAGACAAATCAAATCAATTTTAGCTGAAGGATTATCTTCTGAATCATGGTTTTATCACTTTAGCATAAATATTCAAATGGTGTATCTTGTTTGTTGTTATCATTTCTTTGGAGTACCTCAATGATGACCTAAACTAGAAGTGTTATAAGGGAGAATGATATTTTTCTTTGATTGATATATTTGATTCAATTACTATTACTATGCAAATTGTCAGGGGACATGCTCTACAAAGTATTATTGATGACATTTTGAATTTGCATAGGAAAATGATTAAATCTTGTTTGTTTACATAAGTGATGCTCAGGTCATCTTGGTCTAATTATACCTAGATGTGTGTGTTATCTTTTACTATTAAATATTATGGGAAGTTGTATGGAAGTTGTACTCAGGTCATCATGGTCTAATTATACCATCGATTTTTGTACTAACTTTCAACATAATAAAACAATTAATGATGATAATAAGAACAATGAACTAGATGGCAACATTTCATAGATATTATTACATTCATAATTAGTTCTCGATTTTCATTATAGAATTTCCAAAGTGAGCAACTCTCAACATGATGTTATCTCTCACTACAAGATTGAGTACACTTGACATAACAAAAAAATAATTCATTAGCATTAACATTTCCACATCATATCATTAGAAATAATTATCATACATCCACTATCATAAACCATTCATGAATTCATTCATTATAATATTTACATCAAGAAAAATTCCAAAAATAAAGTATTTTTCCACAATACAATCATTCATTCATAGATCGAAGTCATAATAAAATCATTCTTTCATTCAAACATAATCCATACCACATTGGGGGATAACATAAAATTATAAATGCATTTGATTTAATTATCCATCAATACATAGGCATCATTCATAATCATAATCCATCTATGCAATTTTCCATACATTTAGGTCATATATTTGCATCATGAAAAAAAATCCAAAAAGAGAGAATTATCATAAACCCATACATTTGCATGTATCACATCCATAAACCATTCAAACATTTAGAATTCATTAAATCATGTATAAATTGTGTAGTTTCATTCCATAATAACATATTTTGCAGCCATATCATCATATTATTACATTTGAAAAATAAAAAAATACAATCCATCTCATATCATTCACATAACTACATTAATCTTATTTACCATCATCACATAAAAGCATAACATCATCATCTCATTAGTGCATTTATGACATAATCACATAGAACATCACATAGCATAAATCAATAAAATAAATTATGCATCCATCATAAAAATCCATAATAAAAGCATACACAACATAGATCAATAAATTTATGCTACATATCATATAACTTCAACATAATAAAATTTGAAGTGTACAATGATGGAAACAAATGAGAAATGATACATCAAAAATCTGGTGAAGACGGGTCTCTGAATAAAGATACAATAAATTAGATATGACCAAGGGATCCTTTAGTACTAACTCTGGAGTTCGTAGGTCTCTTCTTGACACCACCTACCCCTGATGGTCCTACTCCTGGACTCCCTCTTTGTGGAACTTTTCCTGGTAGCCCCCCTAAGAGTGGGTGCATGACGCCCCTACTGGTAGTCCGAGATTGAGAACAACTAGATCTCTAGAATGAGCTTAACTAAATATCTGCTTGGATGGTAAGGCCTCATGGTATTTTCCCCTATAATACTTTGCCTCATTGGAAAACTCTCATAGCTTTCTAACTAGATCACCTGTCCTGACACCTTGGGATGCTATTTGAAACATGCCAGCCACTACTACTACCTACACTCCCTATTGTTGGGAAACATCTCTCTTGGATGTGAGGGTGGTTGTCATCCTCCTACAATTATTTTAATAACTAATCCTTTACATTCATGATTCAAATATTTGAAATCTAACCTAAATAACATTTTTAACCATCATGAAGGTACATTTATTTTTTCAACCAAGGTATGTGAACCTAAAATGGGTTAGCACAATATGTGCACTAGGAACTCAAAGTAGTCATCTTCATTCTACAACTAAGAAGGATTCAATACTGAAATTAAATTTAATGGCAAGGAAGAAAGTAAATGGTGGACATCAATCAACAATTAAACTAAACTAAACATGCATGACATAAATGAAAATCTAAGCAAGAAATAGGAAACTAATTTGTCCACTTTGGTTGCAAAAAAAATCACAAAATTAAATTCTAGTGGCTACAGGAATAGCCAGTGCTAGATTCTAACTAAGTACTGGAATCAAAAACTAATAACTAATCTAGCTAAACTAAAGGATAGATTACTCACCAAGTGGGCCCCGTTGGATGAGTATCCTCTAAAACTAATATAAAATCAAATGCTCAACTCAGAATCTCATTTTATTCATTGGAAAATGCAAATACAAAAGAGTAGCATGTCTAGAAAATGCAAGTATATCAGATCATACAAAATCAATGACTCATCTACTAACCTGTAAAGAAGGAGGATCTGAAACTTATTTATATTACCAACTAAACAAGGTGGTCAACTCCCACTAACTAAGAGGGTGCCATTTGGGGAAAGTAGAGAAAAGAATGGAAGGGAAGTTACACATGTAGGGAACATGGTTAGACTATATGCATGTCCAAACTTGGACTCAATACTATAGTAACTCTTGCATCGTCTCAATATCATTAAAGATCAACACAAGGTAGTTAAATATGGATGACATGGGGAATCTCCTATTGTCATCCTTCAGTTGACCTTCGAATGATTCCTCTGCATGACAAGTTGGTGTCTCCATTTCTCAACTTAGCATCCTCAAATATGTCAGCATGGCAATGTCATAATGCATAATAATTGCACATCTATAACCAACTTAAAGAAAATTCATTAACCACATGCAAGATTAATATAGATAGTCCACATAATAGGATAATGTCATTAAAACTTGCAGAAATGGAATTAAACCAAATGTCTATGGTTTGAGGGAAAATTTATAAAAGTGTCAACATTTAATATCAAAGTCCATGTCAAATTTAGCAAATAAACTATAGATTCTACCCAAAATTAGACCAAAAAATAGGCTCATTAGTGGCCACCTATGCCTCTATTTGTACCATCTATCTTTGTGCCTGTAATTGAGCCTAAACCTGGGCTAACTGCACCTGTAGTGCCTATACTTACCCCTGTAGAGTCTACACCTAGACCAAAAAACTATATATGTATGTTTGTTGCCTCTAGGAGGGCATCCTAAGTATAACTAGCCGCTATCTGACATGAGCTAATCTCCTCCTCCTCAGGATGGCCCCAAAATCCAGAACATCTCATCCAATGCCTCCACCATCCCCCCTCTGTCTCCTCTATCATCTCCCTCATCCTCCTCCTCTGCCTCCTCCTCCTCACCATCATCTCTCCTCCTCTATAGTTCCTGACCTACACTCCTCCCAACCTCCAAAATTGGTGTAGGCTTATCTAGATTAGATATCCATGGAAATGAATCCATATAGAAATGCTCGGCATAATCGGCTATCATCTAGGAATAAATGACCTCTCTGTGGTACTATCACAAAAATGGTTGTAAACTAAAGTACTCTACACAAGCTACATCATAACCTAGGGTAGGCCCCCACTCTAAAATATCTTGCCTCCACTTGGGATAATGTGCCACCCCCGTGGCATACCCTACACTTTGTTGTACTGCCTACACACCTAACCAAGAATAAATATCTTAATGATATAAGGAGTCCTGCCAATTAGATACCTAGAAGTAAAAACATATGGCATCTCAATGTCATCCTTTGGCCATACCTCACAATCAAGATATGGCTTCCATATCATAGTATCCATATCATCAAGGGCCCTCCACCAATACTCTAACTTTCCCAACTTATGTTGAACAAGTGGCCATGTGTAACCAAAAACATATGACCACCCTGCTGGTCAAGCCCTTCTTGCCACTAGGTGTGTCACCAAAATATGCTCCAAGGCCCAAAGTTGTAGTAGTGTACATCCTACTACCAGAATGCTTGATCAAAGATAAACAACCTGATGAATATCATGATATAGGTTTGCAAGAATGCATGAATCCAAAGAATATCTTATGCCATGGGAAATCATACTCTCTAACAATCGACCCTAATCAACTAAAAATCCCTTCAACCTACGGTTGGGGTAGAGAAAGCCACTAATGAATCCTGCTAGAATAAATGGTAAGGGCTGATGGGAACCAACCAACTCATGCCAATAGATCTGATATCCAATGAGCTTGTCATCATGAAAAATCTATCGAATGGCATCAGCCGCCCTTGCTCCTTATGATCATACACCACCAAATCCCCCATGATTGGTATCCTCAAAATATAATAGACATCATCATTAGTAACAATAATATCACTAGTCGCTAAATGGAAGGTATTGTGGTCACTATGCCCTAGCTCTGCAAGTGTCATCAATAGCCCTTGTTTAATCTAGTACTGGGGTATGTCAATCAAGGAAGTTAGTCCACACTAATCAATAATAGTTATGTTTGTTTCGGTAAGCTATGGGATCATATCCCATGTCTGAGGAAAGCATCCTCAAACCTAAATAACTCCTAAGCCACCCTCCTATGATCAAATAAACATATCAAGTCAACACATCAATCATCAACCTGTCAATCAAAATACCAATCAATCAAATTAGCTCCTGTGAGATTTTGATCAAATATCGAGGAGCACTTATCCTATCATTGATTCTCGTTTGTCATGAGATCAATCAACATCAATCAAGCTATCTATGAATCTCATTTTTCATGAGGTCAATCAATCAATCTTATCTATCCTATCATCAGTCCTCGCCTATCACAAGGATGATCATCAACCTATCAATCAACATTATCCTATCATTATCTAACGTGATCATCAACCATCGAAAACTAGGAGGAATCATTCAAAATCATCATTTTTTGGCTCAATGTGCTCAAACAGATTTTCTATGCGCTAATCTACTAGATGCACTAGAAAATTTACCGAATGTGCTAAAACATGCATTCTATGTGCTAGTTCTTGGATGCGCTAGAAACCTAACCCTATGCGCTATATCAAGTACTTGATGCACTATTTTCCTAGCCATATGTGCTAAAACATGTGAAAAAATAGATTTTAAAAAAGCAAAAAGTGGGAAAACTTTGAATTCAAAATTTAAAAAGGGTGGTTCTCGGGGTACATACTAGATGTTCATACGCAGTTGGACATTGGTGGTGGAAAAATCACTTGAATCTATGAGTGTGGCGTGTAATCCTATCCATCTTGGCTCTCTTGAGTCTCTCAAGTTTTTACAATGCAAAGTTACAAATGAGCTTTATTTTACACATTTTGACCTTTTAAGGGCTAATTAAGGGGTAATTATGGTGGCATACATTTAATTTTTCAATAGGGGCCTTTTAACCAATTAATTAGCAATATAGCAAGATTAATATCACTTTCAGGAGATAAATCAGGTTACTATCATCAAATCTAAAGATCATCAACACATCAGTGAAAAACCATTTAATCATCAAAATTTTCCAAAAACTTCAAAATCACCAATAAAATTTCAAAAATTCCTAATTTATCTCTCGAGGGAGCATCCATTCATCATCACTCCAAAATCAGATTCTGGGGCATGTCATATTATCGTGGTCTGAAAAATTATCCTTTGAAGCAATGTGTTTGTGCACATCACTTCAAAGAGGAGAAAAATGTATGCACGTAAAAATGGTCTGGAGCACAATTAATTAAATAATTTTTATTTAATTAATAAACTCTAATTCCTCTACTATTATAAATAAATTGATAAATTTATTTATATGGTTCATTACCTTAATTCATCTTTGTCAAAAATCACTTTCATCTTAAATTAGTTAAATGTACAAATTTAAATAATTTATCATTTAGTTGATTTCCCTCTTCCATTTAAATTTGAATTTTTAAATTAAAATTTAGTACATGTCTCCATATTTCTTCTAACCACCTCCAACTCACCGTCTACCTCATCATATGTCACACATTTTCATTATTTATAATTTTTAAAATTGGGAATATTCTCTCTAACCTCTCAACCTCCTAACTTCCTGGGAGATACATGGGTCCTTTTATTAAATGATTCTCTTGGACACTTGGAAGATTGGCTCTTCCAATTGGATCATTGTCCATGAATTCATCTAACCTCTTCATCCTCCACCATTGATGCCTCAAGATCACGATCTCAACCATCCACCTTTTCCACCTCAGCTCAAGCTCAAAAAAATCTATAAATAGAGAGAATTTTTATAGCTTTTCACAAGGAGATTTTTACAATATTATGCTATAGAAATATTAGAGCATTGTAGTGAGCATTTATTCTTTTAGTTCATTGAGCATTATCATTGCAATTCTATTTTAACATTTTATTTTATTTCATCTTTCATACAACATTATTATTGGATTTGCATTATTAGTTTTAGCATCATTGGAACAAACCAACACTCAAAAATCCAAAATCCAAAAATATAGTGATGTAGGCATGTAGTTTGCTTTGCACGATATCTTGTCATTTCTTTGGTTGTCACCTCTACAAATTCATGTGCAATATTTAACCAGATCTGAGAGCATGAATTTCGAAGGTCCTTAATACTAGAGAACCATGGAATGATTTGAACGGATAGCAATAGAAATTTAATTTTTTTATTTCTATTTATTTTATGTAATACTTTGCATGGATGTGTGTGTTTAGTTTTATTAACTAATTGACTTTACTGACACATTTTAAAAACCATACAGGTTGATCTAAGTAGGAGCAGTGTGCACTAATGTGCAATGCATATGTTGATGATCAAAGTTGTTGGTTGTTTTTTGTTGTTGATGTTTTTTCATGTGTTGCCATTAATGATAAAGGGGGAGATTTTTGGAATTGGAAGTGTTTTCATTGATTTCAATAGGTCTATAAATTATTTCGTTGATGTCAACCTTTGAGATTCTTTAATTTTTTGCATTATGTTGTCATTAGTATTCTTACTGATATCAACCTCTAGTGTTTCCTTGATAATAATGTGTGTGGTTTTGTTAATGAATTTCACTTGGTTTAGTTATGATAAGGAGGTGTTGGAGATGACGAGAATGTGTTTGTCTTGCTTGGTTTCTATGTTCTTTTTTTAAAAATAAAATAAAAGAGGAAACAATGTGACCTAAAGAGTGTTCAATGTAGAAGAGTAGTGTTTAGTATTTTTCTCCATGAATTTATTTTATATTGAAGATTTATCTATGTAGTTCATATATGTTTATTAGAGGTGGTCTGAGGTGTTATATCCAAAGATTCAAGTTTTGGATTGTTGTGTAGAGAAAGTTGTTTTCACTAGTGTGTGAACTATGAAAGCATTATTGTTAGGGAGAAATGATTTTTCTCTTCATTTCTCCATAGTATGATTTTTTCTCTTGTGGATCTAATGTTGTGCTTGCATTTCTCATATCTAAATCTGATTTGTTCAAAGTTTTGTCCTCCACAACATTGGATTTTGAGTTGTAGTATATGGAAGGTTAACCAGGTGTACATGATGAATGTGTTCTTTAGGTGAAAAATGTTGTCAAGCAAATTTTTGGATTTTGGAGTGTTGATGGAATATTCAATATTATTTTTGACTTTTGTGTGTGGTTTGCATGTCATCTTTGATAAAAGGAAGTGTCTACTTAAATGTTCAATGGTGTTTACACTAATTGAAATTTTTATTTTATGTTTGTGCAAGCATGGTGTGTCATGCATGACTGGATCTAGGTCTAAGTTTAGGTGTGATGTGGTTCTCTTTCTTTCCTCTCCATTGCAGGAATGTTTTGGTGTCAAATTCATTTGAATTTGCATGTTTAAGGTGCATAAATGAACTTCTGAATTATTTTCAAGGTTGAAGATAGTATATATGTGTGCTGAGTTGATGGAGGATGGAAGAATGTCATTTGTGTGATGCAAATTATGATGTGAATTATGAAAGTGTGAAGTGCAGTTTGATCCTTAACAACTAAGACTACTAGAAGCAGTGAGTAGATAATGTCTACATTCTACAAAGAGAGTGTGAATATATTGGTGGTGTAGTGGTGGAACTTTTTTGTTTCTTTGAGATGGATTTCTCATTATAAAAATTTTGTATATTCTTATTTCTATTATGTTAGTGATCCATTATTTATTTTGGGAAGTGAGCCTATTGCATTCACTTTTGCAATTACATTATATTGTGAGCTAATACTCATTGTGATTTTTCTATTCTCATGTGTATGAACATGTTTTCATTATTTTTTGTGAAGTTTATATTCTGCTAATGTGTGATAAGGGTTTAATGATTGATAAAGGTTTAAGGACTAATGTAGATATGAATGTTAATGAGGGTTTTAATGTTTTAATTTAAAACTAATTCACCCCCACATCTCAATTTTATTGTGCATTCAACATATTAAATATTTGAACACCTATGTTAATCACATCTAAACTACAGAAGCATACCTTCAACCATGAAAAAATGTGAAGCACAACACTAAGCACACCTTTGTCACACTGCACACTTCTTTATTCAAAATTTTTGAAAAAGCACTTGGAAACAAAGTGAACCAACTGCACTAGCAACAATACAAAACATTTTCTCAACACATCCACAACATCTTCAATACCGATTCATCATAAATACAATAGAGGTTAACATCAAACCAACTTGTAGATGACAACATAGTGTGCACCATACTCAACAACAACTCCAACAATCTCCACACTAGGGGTTGAAATCAATGTGACATCAAACCACAACATATCCACACTTAACACTAATGGAAGCACTACCAACAATCTCCAACAACTCCAATAGTAGGCGTTGACATCAAAGATACTCTGTATGCTTGTCAATGGCATAAACATATCATATTATTAGACTACCAACTTAATATTGATGCTTAGAGTTTCCAACTAGCTTATAACTACATTGCTCTTCTTTGTAGTAGCCTACAAATTCTTGAAAAAGATAATAATACTATATGTTAGTGTGAATGGAGATATTTCCTAAATAGATATTAGTGAGGACCTATTCACATCATTAATAAGTTTACTTAGGAGCTAGTTTCCTAGGTGGCATTGTAAAAGTTAGTATTTAATGGTGCCATATCTCATTAATATGAATGAAGTTATCTAGGCATTTAATATTTCTCTCATGCATTTATATTCTGAATTTTACATTTAATGTTTATGACTAAGGTGGTTAACAAACTACCCTCTCCTATCTTATATAAGAAACGCTCCGATACAATGTTTGAAATATGAATAATATCCCACTTGAAGTTGCACACTTCTGCAGGTATTATTTTAGGTATTGAAAACTTGACTAAATATATAAGTTTGAGGGACATTCTTGAGGGGATATCTCTCCTCTATGTAGACTCTAATTTGGAGGGTATTCTTGAGTCTCCATATTCTATTGTTTCAACCTTGATTGGGGGTCATGATCTTTGTAAGACCACCTTGGTGACACTTGATTCCTTCTCAAAAATTTCATATATGATTCTTCTTCACTCCCATTCCTTCATGGATTTTGAGTTTCTTTGGCATCTACCATTGGATTTGCTTCTTCCTAGTGAGAGACGTGGTTTTTCATCACTAGACACTCTTTTTCCTTCAGACTTCTTTCAATGGTTTTCAGGACACTTGATTCTGGCGAGGAAATCTAGTCTCCATCTATTCCTTCAATGGAGGGATCATTTTATTGTTTTCATATCTTGTTCAACATTAGTTTCCTCATAGTCTTGGTTTGTCACCTTCTTCATTAATTGGGCATGTACTTGAAGTGATTGTGTCATCTTCATCTTCCTTGGGCAAGGAGACACAAGGGATTTTTTCATAGACAACACCATCATACACATTCATCCTTCCTTCCTTCAATTCCTATCCAAAATAGGAAGCATCCTTGAATTTATACTTGGGTTTGTTTCTTCCAAAAGGGAGACAAGTTTTTTATGGACATTGGATCATGTTTTATCTTTAGTCACTTACCATCTTTGCATGTGATCACATATTGTGGGGGGGATACATAGTCTCTCTATTTCCCTCTTATGGGTGGAGGCTATCAATTGTTGTATTCTTGTGATGGATGTAGCTCTTGGAGGATATTGATGTTGAGACCTCCATGCATCACTTCCATGCATTATATCTCTTTTGGGGAGGAGTTTTGTCCCATGAGGTTTTCTCCTTTTCTCCATTTATAAGAGATTGCATTATAATTTGTACATGGGTACCTAACATGGTCGAGTAGTTGGGACCCATCCTTGCATCATATTGCATCATTTTCATAAGAACTACACTACCAAGTTACACTTATGGGGGGTGTTAGTGTGAATTGAGATATTGCCTAACTAGATATTAGTAACGACCTATTCACATCATTAATAATTTTACTTAGGAGTTAGTTTCCTAGGTGGCATTCTAGAAACTAGTACATGGGGCCATATCTCATTAGTAGGCATGTAGTTATCTAGGGGGTGATCCCACAATAGTTGTTTACAATTTTTAGTCAAACTCGACACTGAAATTATTATTTTTAACTAAATCTTCACATTCAGGCACCTACAATGGCTAAACTATGAGGAACTTGATGCAAACTAGAGTCTAGTCACATTTTTCTATAGATTCTAAAAATATTTATTTCAAAATATTTTGAATCTAATTGCACTTCTTTTTCCATCTTCCAGAAAAAACTGGTTTTTTTTTAAAAACAACATTTTTTAAAAGTGATGCACACCGTATAATGCATAACTTTTTTTCCATGAAGGATAAAATTCTAATTCTTTCGAATTTAGATTTTTAGCTCTAATATCTAGTTCTTCCACCTAGTTAGATAGTTTTTTATTTATTTTTTCTTTAACCAAGTTTCGAAGTCAAACCGATTACAAATCAGACATAGCGCGACCGTATAACACATAACTTTTTTGTATATATTGAAATTCAATTTCT
The DNA here is from genome assembly GCA_007115665.2 of Sequoiadendron giganteum. Lineage (NCBI taxonomy): Eukaryota > Viridiplantae > Streptophyta > Pinopsida > Cupressales > Cupressaceae > Sequoiadendron > Sequoiadendron giganteum. The sequence continues at coordinate 68,610,364 of CM021105.1, forward strand.
ATTTTTTCTTGGATCAAGAAATTCAATATTTGGTGCACTCATATTTTTTTATTTTTTTTTGATAATTTGCTATTTTTCCACATGTGCAGGACAAAGACCTTCATTTTGGGTGAAAAACCTATATTTAATAAAACTAAAAACAAAATACATAATAAAACCAAAACATATGAAAATTATATTCATTAGATAACTTGTTTTGAGGACTACCTGATTCCAATTGGGTTTGTGAAGTATCCACCATTTTCATGTTCAAACCGAGCTCAAAACTACAAAAAAGTAGTTTTTTTTTGTGAATTTTGTCAAACATCAGGCAAATGGGGAGTTCGCTCGAACCAGGGGGATTTGAGCGAACCCTTAGCAGTTTGACTGAACCCCCTTCCCAAAAGGGGTTTTCATGGGAATTTTTTAATGCATGTTATTAATGGGTTTGCTCGAACCCTGGTTGGAGTGAACCCTTTTTTGGCTCGTTTGAACCCCCAAAATGTAAATTTTTTCCATGGGGTTAATTTTTGTGAGTTTTCCTTCCTCACTAGAATTGTAAACCACTACTGTGGCTTCACCCTAGGTATTTAATATTTCTCTCATGCATTTATAATTATGCATTAGGAATTTAATGTTTGTAACTAAGGTGGTTATCCAAATACCTCTCTCCTTTCCTATTTAAGGAAGGCTCTTGTACATGTGTAAAATATCTTAGAGATTCTAGATCAATTCATCATAGATCATAATTTCATCAAGTTGTCTTCTTGATCATGTAGAAACACTTCTTCATTCATGTGGATAGTATTCTTCTTGGTTCATCCTTTAAAGTCTGTGCAAATTCAAGTATGTTATTGTTTATATTTCCAACAATATCCACTAAATTGTGAGAAGGATATATATACATATACATATATGTTATATATGTATCCATGCATTTATATTTCCTATAGTGGCTCAAATTATCTATCAAACATAGCATATTGAATAGTGTACATGAACCCTTAGATCTATGGATTGCAGACCAAGCTCTAAGAAATGATTTTTCACCTTACACTTTTGGAAATGAATTTTCATCTTATATGTCTATACATATATATGATTATATCAATAAATGATAAAAAAAAATTCCTTTTAGTCTAACCACAACATTTTGAGTAAAATATTTTTAGGATAAATATATTTTCAGCCTAAAGGGGTTTTAATTGAAACACCCTCAAGCTTGTTTGGTGCTTGTGTGGCACAAAAAAATTCAATGAAGATTTTTTATACAAAATTAAAAGAAATGGATTTTAAAAACATATACTCAAAGTTTTCATCTCACATGCCTTGTAAATATTTTCATATTTGCATGCATGTATATAATAGAACATGCTAATGAGGGTTGTGAAATTTGGCTCTATCTATGTTAGCTACAATTGCCTAATTTTTGTATCTACAATTCTTATGGATATTTAAGATTACAAGATTAGAAAAATCCTTATTTTAAAGGTATGAAAAAAACACACACACATAATAGATAATTAATGGTGAAATTTGTATTTCCATGCCAATTCCAATTTAGTTTGGGGCCCATTTTTATAGAATGTCCTAATATAACTACATACGAACAAGTAACACACTCTGGAAGTGGAAGTGGTAGAGACTTCAAAGTCTTTGGGTTAGGTTTGGTAGTGTTTTTTGTTGTTGTTGGTTTTTTTCTATCTTTTTGCTAGCTTTTTGTTGGTGGCTACTATTTTTTCTTGTTTATCTGTGGTGTGTAGCTATTCTATTCTAGATTCTATATTGTTCTATCTTTTAATGGTCTATAAACTTTATGGTTTTGGGTCCCTGTAAAACCCATTTTTTCCTCAATCAAAAACAAGTAGCACACTCTTATGCTAAGTTTGGCTCATGATCCAATATTTACATGAACTCTCTAGATTATTTAATTCGAATAGATTTATATAAAGAGATCTTATTCTCATGCAATATATCTATTCATAAATTAATATAATTATTCAAATATAGAAAATTTTAATTTTTAATCTTATCACACACATATGCAACCTAACTACATGAGTCTAAGTGAGTGTATAATGAATCCATCATGATAGGATTTTTTCACCAACTATGTAACGCCCCGCCATGCAACCCTAGAGAAAGTTGCAATTAACTACTCAAGTGAACTATTTTTTTTATTTTTTTAAGTATAATTAATATGCAAGTTCGCTACAAATCATAGCAACCTCTAAGGTCACGAGACTGAGATTACTTATTAACCCACAACAACAACATTAAATAATTGAAACCACAACATTTAATTACTTATGAAATTAATAACACATACATTCCATACAAGATAAATTCATCAAAGAAAATAAAGATACCATGTTCTCATTTACAATAAGATTACAAATCTCATTCCCTGAATGAGGTAAATCCAAAAGCATGAATTACATATTACAACTTCCACCTCGATAACAAAGAGGGGTAATAAATTACAAGATTAATGAAAAGAATAAAGCATAAAAATAATTGGATCCCACGAGCTCTCCAACTGGAAATCTCATCAACACAAACAAGAACAAAGCCTAATGGAGTAAGGTGCATGCAACCCAACCAAGTGGAACCCAAAGGCCCACCCCCCGTACTAGGAGATAGTAACAAGGAATCCTAGACAAGGACAACTACCTCTAGACATAGGCTGAATCAAATTGACACACCAAACTTTCACAACCAAACATATGTACCACACAAGTACAACTCAAGATCAACATACGTACAAGTCAAAAACATCACAAGTACACTCAAGTACAACTCTAACATGATTATGTTGCTTCCATAAATAACATAATAGGTATGTTGAGAAAACTATACACATAACAATCACGTACCAACTACAAGTACACCATTACAACATTGACATGGAACACATTGTTGTAGTTAACACTCAAACTAACTCCGAAGGTTACCTAGTTTACCTCTCATGACTTTATCCCCTAACAGAAGTCATTCTTTTACTTGACAACACACAAACAAACTAACACCAATGGAAGCCCAAGTGCATACATACAGATAAGATTATCACTCCAACACTAGGAGGAAACAAAGATAACAAAGCCACTTCTTACAAGGAGCCACCAATCACATAATCCACTCCTTCCATAGGAGGCACAAAGCATCCCCATTCATGGAAACCATGTAGTATTATTGACATACCTTCAAGCACTAACCAAGGGGAAAAAAAATCAAATGGTTGACCTCACAAAGCGACAACCCCCAACCTCTGGAAGACTTACATAATATAGACACAATTTACCCACATCCTCAGACACGGCATAGAGGAATCAATCACACAAGCATTTGCGAGGAATAAACTAATTTTGGATACCTTAAATCAACTTCCTTAATATAACTCAATAGTCAACTATCTTAAAGAAACTAATTGAATGCGCCTCTTTAGACAAAGGAAGATAATTTAACCAAAGTATTTAATTCCTTAATTGCTTTTAAATAGTACTGAAATAAATATTTACTTCATCATTCCAAACAGGTTGATACATGATACAACAACCCACATCTTTAAAACCCTATCTGGAAGACTAAACCACATTTTCTAGTTAATTCCCCCAAAGCGATAACATAAGGAAATACATTTAAACAAACTATTTAATCAGAGTTGAATCTACTTCGGATTTCCTAAATCCACTCTTAGTTAACCTTCGATACTTTATTGCGTTTAATAAAACTGAGTTTGAACAACGTCTCTATGAGACAAAGATGAAATATACATTAAATGTTTCATTCTCTAATTGCTTCTAATTTAATATAAAATAGACATTTATTTCAATCCTTTAGAAAATATCGTTTCAAAATGAATAACTATCTCCTCTTTTCCAATATATATATATATATATTACTTTAATATCCATTAATTCATCTATTATTTTAGAATCAAATATTTAATCCTTAATTGTTTTCAAATAGTAATAATCAAATAAACCTTTACTCCTTCGATTTAAAATGTAACATTTTAAAATATATACAATTCCTTAATTGCTCTAAATATTATTAAAATAAACATTTAGTCAATTTAAGACACACCACTTCGAAATCATCTATTCCTTCTTTCCAAAATTAATTCACGTGAAAATCGAATAATTCTTCGATTAAAATACATTACTTTTTTTTTTAAATCCAATATTTGATCTGAGAAAACATATTATTTAAACCATCACATAATTTAACTATTACATAGTAATTTAACATTTTTCCATTTACACTTAAATCATGCCATTATTTAAATCAATATCTTCCTTTGCAAAATAAATTTATATCCACCATTTATGAAAATATATTTTATTATTAATGGATATTAGATATATTTCAACAATAATATAAATTAATATTTATAATAATATTTTATTTTATAAATCATAATATATAAAATATTATTTATATAAATATATTTTTTTTAAACAAAAAAACCAGATTGCATGATAGGGCACGGGCTCCTCGAACCATGTGTCAATTGAAGGGAGGGTGGTTGTGGTTTTTTGCCAAAGACTACGCAGGGGGCAACTGTGTTTTACACACAGCCAAACCCCGTTTCATGGGGTGGCTATGTGTAACACACAATCAAGCCCCCATCTTTAGGCATGGTCGGCTGGGGGGTATGGGAGAGGGGCACGCAGGGCGCGACTCCCCCACACTCCTCCCATGGGGGTTGTAGTGGGGTGAGCCCCATGCATCTCCCCTCCCAAATCCTCCACTTAAAAATTTTCGTTTCTTTTATTTTTTTAACAGTTTTAAAAAAATGCCTCCTAACCCTGCGGATTTCTTAAAAATCTGAAAATCAATTATTTACCAGGGTTCATTTCTCAAAAACAAACTATTATAAAAATATATATGTATATATGTATGTATACATATATATCTGTATTTTACTATATATATATATACATATATATATATATTTTATCCAGATTTACGAAACTATAAGTCTAATTGAGCAAATAAATCCTAGACATGATTCCTTTACAAGCATATTAAAAAATTTCCTTGAAAGATATTATTTCCAAATAGAGGTTTTCAATTTTGAAGCAAGATCTAACATGGGTTTTCATCATAATTCCTTTTTTTTTTTTTTAAATTCCAAACATGAATTGCAAACAACATTTCAAAAATATAAATTTTTAAATTGAATCAAAGGAACCTAGTTTCCAAAAGTTTGAAAAGATCCAAAAGGGTGCAATCATCCTCCTTTAGATTGCAGATCCTCCAAGAAAATCCAAAACCCCCAAAACCGAAAATTCCTTCCCTTCTCCATTTTTCTCATTTTTTCATCCTCCCCCAAAAATTACGCAAAAAACTCAATAATAGGAAAATATGAAAATATCTCCAAATATCTCTATTTTCCAATTTTGCATTTTCTAATTTCCAAAAATGAAATTTAAATCATTTTCTTTAATTTTCAACTCAAACAATAATCCATTATTTCAAAATGAATAATTCAATTAATTACAACACAATTAATTTAATTAATAAATAAAATAAATCTAATATGAGATTAAATTATTTTATCAATTACATTAAATTAATCAATAAATTAAATAACATTTCTAACATTATAACCAGATTCATTTAATTCACAACTTAATGCATATGCCATTTATTTAACCTTTCTAACTTGCAATTAATAAGATCAAGGCAAATTAAACAACATTTAAATCGACAGAACCCGACAAAACCTGACAACACACAATTGACTAGGGTGATGACTTGACACGGGAAACCTAGCTACTATCTCCCAATCAAATTCCATTGGAAGTGGACACGCTCAACCCCGTGAAATCAGGTGGAGTTGATGTCTTGTACCTGTTAACCTGCAAACAATAGAATATCACACATGTATATTTGCATGATATAAAATACACCGTGAAGAGGGAATCTCAGAATCGTAGGGTTCTTGCAAGTGAGTGATGGAATCCCATCCCCTTCACCAATACAATATTACCAACTGACGAATCTAACATCAATAATATTATCCAAACATAAAACATCATTATTTAAAATATTCATAATGCTAATTTAAAGCATGTCATAGTGATAACATCATAATAGAATACCATCACATCAAAATACCTCATTCACATCGCTTTACAATTAGTGATCAAATAGCAACCGAGTACCATGGTCCAAGCACTAACAGAAACACAACATAACCAAATAGGACACTGTTCAATCCAAAGAGCAAAACGGAGGGGTCTTACAAACTAGAACCATCTCCTTGATGATACTTTCTCTCCAACCTAAGACAACGTCAATAGTTCTTGATGCACTTACATAATTAGTCATTATCATAATCATTCTTATTGATACTTAAAAAGACACTTAACAAAATCAAACTCTCTTACCTAATTATTTTGTATTAAACAATTAATACAATAATTCAATATTTGAACTATGAAAATTAAATGGGATGTGATATTTTCTTTGTACCATCCACTATGTGCTAACAATTGTAAGAAATTTTAAATTTTTTGAGTGTTGGTAATTTTTTTGGTAAATTATGTAAGTTTTGGTAGCTATCAAAATTTTCGGCTTGTCATGTAGACATTCCTTTTCATCGAAGTTTTTTATTCGTTATTTTTATCAAAATTTTGGGGTTGTACATCTTGATAAATTTCATCATATTCATATGCACCTTCCTCTCTATTCTTTTCATTCCATCAAACTTCCTCTTCTTAGCATACATTTTCCATCATCCTCAACCTCTCAATACTTTGTAGTTAATGTTCCCCATGCATTTCTTTTCATCCCTACTTAAAAAGTATTTCATATGAAGTTATGATGATGCCCAAGATTTCTCTGTCATGGATTATTTGTGAGGATTTTTTATACTAATCTTTTGCATGAATGTTGTGATAGGCTATCCAGTGGGAAATGACATTACTTATTTCATGTAATTAAATGCATTATATTTGCAATTAGAAATATGAGCCTTTGATTTGAAAGAAAAATGATTGATATGTTTAATTTATTCATCGAAGTTTATTTAGTTATGATTTGAACTTTAACAATCAACCCACTATAACATATGCAGATGTGATTGTTTTTTTCCTACAAAAATTCATGTTTTCTCTTATGACCCCCTCTTTTTTATTGCATTTCTCTTCTTTTCTAGTGATCAATTAATTGCAGATTTACAATATGTGAATATCATGATATAGAAAAATATTTGACACATGTGTGTTATGTGAGCCCATAAAGAGTAGTAGAAAGTAATGAGAAAGTTGAAAATTTATATTTCAAATTATTTTTACACATTGTAAGATTGAACCAAGGCAACACCAAACCATTAAGAAATGAACTATACAATATAATGATGATCTTGATGAAAAGAAAAAATATTAAAAAATTATGTGAATGAAAATACAGTAATAATGAATAAATGATAAAAATATTAATATTAATATAAACAAAAACAGATAAAAATCTAATCATAAATCAAACCTAACACAAAAATGTAACTTATCCATATATCATTGAATTGAAAGATTCCATCCAGATGGGCACAAATCCAAATAAGAACATACAAGATTGGCACAAATCCGTATAAGAAATAGCATGGGTACCCGAATTTCACCAATACAACAATGTTTAACCCTAAATCATTCACAATGAGGAAAGCAACGACAAATGCTGTCATGTACAACATTTAATGGAGGTTTAATTGGATAACACTGGTACTGATAAAGGCATGATTAATTCTGTCGAGAGCAACAATAATTGATATCAAGCAGATAATTCCAAAGGAAATGCCTTTTTGGCAACCTTTTTAGGGATAGAAGCACGAAAACTAACAGTAACTTTAGTGCATATACTTAATCCTGAGCACTAAGAGCTACGGTAGATGATACTGATTCATATAAAACAATCTAAAGAAACAAAAAGTGGGAATATTTTCAAACCACTACATTGGAAAATTAACAATAGATAAGAGCAACAGCACAGTTGTTATTATGGGTTCCAATTGAAAAAGATTAAAGGCTCAATGTCCTCCATCATCATCTAAATTTCATGAAATAATTACCCACGCATTTCCTTTCATCCACACTTTAAAAGTATGAAATGATTATCCATGCATGAACGCTGTGATAGGCTATCCAGTGGGAAATGACATTACTTATTTCATGTAATTATTTGCAGTCTATTTGCATTTAGAAATACGAGCCTCTGATTTGAAAGAAAAATGATTGATATGTTTAATTTATTCATTGAAGTATATTTAGTTATGCTTTGAACTTTACCAATCGACCCATTATAACATATGCAGATGTGATTGTTTTTGTTTGTATCATATTTTCTTTTATCATCCTCTCTTTTTTATTGTATTTCTCTTCTTTTTAAGTGATCAATTAATTGCACATTGACAATATGTGAATATCATGACATAGAAAAATATTTGACACATGTATGTTACATGAGCCCATAAAGAATAGTAGAAGGTAATGAGAAAATTTAATATTTGTATTTCAAATCATTTTTACACATCTTAAAATTGAATCAAGACAACACCAAACCACTAGGAAATGAACTATACAATATAATGATGATCTTGATGAAAAGAACAAATATAAAAAATTAATGTGAATGAGAATATAGTAATAATGAATAAATGATAAAAATATAAATATTAATATAAACAAAGATAGATAAAAATCTAATCATAACTCAAACCTAATAAAAAATGTAACTTATCCATTGAAATTCCAATTGAAAGATTCCATCAAGATGGGCACAAATCCAAATAAGAACATACAAGATTGGCACAAATCCGTATAAGAAATAGCATGGGTAGCCAAATTTCACCAATACAACAATGTTTAACCCTAAACCATTCACAATGAGGAAAGCAACGACAAATGTGATGGAATGCAATGACAGGAGAAAAACAAAAAAAACTTACACAGAAATAACCGCCAGGATATTTTAATTTGATTCATTCATAATAGTTTATACAAAATATAACCGAGTTGTTGCTCATTCAATCAACTACCGTTGCATTCTCCTAACATACGAGCTTGAGCTCTTTTATACAAACAAACACCACTACAACTTCTTGACATGAACAGTTACAATGACTTACAGAGCTTCTGCTCATACAACCAATTCACTAAATCAACTAACAGATCTAATATCTCAAACAAGTGGTTTTAGATTACCACAAAATTGACTTGGTGGTTTCAGATTACCACGAACTGACTGGGATGGTTTCAGGTGACCACCAACTAGCTGTGTGGTTTCAGATGACCACCAGCTAACAAGCAACTCTCCTACGCTGGACTCTAGAGAGTGCTCAACAATATAGATTACATCCATTATATAGAGCCAGGAACATTACGTATGATAAATAAAATAATAATAACAAGGCACCTAGAAAGCATGCGAAATCTTGCAGCAAACTCCAAACAAATCACATCATGACCTGGCATCATTAAACAGTGATAAATAGCATTAAATTAATGTCCTTCTAAATTCATTAATAACCAGTTGGAAGTCTCCATAGAGCGCCGCCACAAAATGTCAAAATCATGCTACCGCGCATACAGAAAGACTTTCCACAGTACGACGAGGAACTGCTCCACTGTGAGGAGCACGGAACAGGACAGTAGTATTGCAGTCTAGCTCCAAGCTACCAAACTACTGCGAGCAAGAGAGGGCAGGGGTGCGGTATCGCGAGATACCACCCAACTGTGAAGAACACTAAGCACACTGCGGACTCTGCACAACCACAAGGAATGATGAAGGAGGATGTGGGGCCGTGGTAACCAAAGACTAAGTTCGCTTGGGGGGCGAATAATCGAATAACCGCGGGAAAGAGGATGGAGGGCACGGTAAAGCGGGAGCACCGTGCCACCACAGTGATGTGGTAAAAACAGACGTTGGAATTATTTCCAACACACCCCCATAATTACAACTTTTGTTAACATAAGGCCCAAATGGTTACATTCAATGTTCACCCCCAAAAAAAATTTCTAGCTTTCTAATCCTTTTCTTTGTTTTGATCTTCCTCTTTCATCTTTCAGCAATTTGAACGCTGTCTTCTAACCTTCTAAAACTCCTTCTTGTTTGGGAACTTTTAATATTGCCATCATTGAGGTCTTGATTCTGTCTGAGGGCTACGGCCTCTTGTCTACACTTGTGGCTTGCTTTAAACTCTGTGATTTCTTCATTTAATTTTGTCTTGATTTGTAGCAATAGTCAAGTCTACGGACTTGTTCAACACTTCTACACACAACTATGAACATAAAACTTTCCCAGATTCTTCTAGGTCTCCAAGCACTAACCATTAGTTTTTTTTTTTCTTCCTTTATCTGTAGACTGCAACAGTTTCACCTCCTCCAAGTTTTAATAGGTACATTTTCTCTGTGAACATGAGGTTCTTCAGAACCCTTTCTCAAACACAAATGCTACAAATTCTTTTCTTTTTGAACTGGCCTCTTTTCTTTGGCATACTAGCAGTGACTTCTAAAACTGACTGTCTCTCTTCAAAAATATTTTCCCAACTCTTGTCTGTAATACCACTAAAAAATTCTTCTGATTCCTCTTCAATATCAACTCACAACTACAAGTCTATTTGGGCAGCATCGACATAGCTTACTTCTGCTTCAAACAGCCTGCGGGCTTCTTTATGCATGACAGAACTCCAACGAACAATTCTTGTCACATATACCTTTTCTCTCAACAATTTCTGATCATTCTTTCAACTCTGCACTTTCTAAAATGCTCTTGTCTTGGCAAAAAATTTCCTTCAAACAACATCATTTTCTACAAATCTCTCACCCTAGACTGGACTCAATTGGAAACAACAATTTCTCATTTTCTTCTTTTGACTACAAACCTAGATAGACTTCTAGTGAGCTTGACCAACATGGCTTTGATACCACTGATGGAATGCAATGACAAGAGAAAAAGAAAAAAAACTTACACAGAAATAACCGCCAGGATATTTTAATTTGATTCATTCATAACAGTTTATACAAAATCTAACTGAGTTGTTGCTCATTCAATCAACTACCATTGCATTCTCCTAACATACAAGCTTGAGCTCTTTTATACAAACAAACAACACTACAACTTCTTGACATGAACAGTTACAATGACTTACAGAGCTTCTACTCATTCAACCAATTCACTAAATCACCTGACAGATCTAATTTCTCAAACAAGTGGTTTCAGATTACCACAAAATTGACTTGGTGGTTTCAGATTACCATGAACTGACTGGGATGGTATCAGGTGACCACCAACTAACTACGTGGTTTCATATTACCACAAACTATCAAGGATGGTTTTAGATGAACACCAACTAACAAGCAACTCTCCTGCGTTGGACTCCAGAGAGTGTTCAACAATATAGATTACATCCATTATATAGAGCCAGGAACATTACGTATGATAGATAAAATAATAATAACAAGGCAACTAGAAAGCGTGCGAAAGCCTATAGCAAACTCCAAACAAATCACATCATGACCTGGCATCATTAAATAGTGATAAATAGCATTAAATTAATGTCCTTCTGAATTCATTAATAGCCAATTGGAAGTCTCTACAGAGCGCCGCCACAAAACATCAAAACCGCGCTACCGCGCATACGGAAAGACTTGCCACGGTACAACGGGGAACCGCTCCACCGCGAGGAGCATAGAACAAGACCATGGTATCATGGTGTAGCTCCAAGATACCAAACTACCATGAGCAAGAGAGGGCAGGGGTGCGGTATCACGGGACACTGCCCAACCGTGAAGAACACCGAGCACACTGCGGACTCTGCACAACTGCAAGGAATGACGAAGGAGGATGCGAGGCTGCGGTAACCAAAGACTGAGGTTGCTGGGGGGGTGAATAACTGAACAACCGTGGGCAAGAGGATGAAGGGAACGGTAAAGCGGGAGCACCGTGCCACTATGAGAAGACAAAGAGGAACCGCGGTGATGCGGTAAAAATAGACGTTGGAATTATTTCCAACACAAATGCTGTCATGTACAACATTTAATGGAGGTTTAACTGGATAACACTGGTACTGATAATGGCCTGATTAATTCTATCGAGAGCAACAATAATTGATATCAAGCAGATAATTCCAAAGGAAACGCCTTTTTGGCAACCTTTTTAGGGATAGAAGCATGAAAACTAATAGTAACTTTAGTGCATATACTTAGTTGTGAGCACTAAGAGCTACAATAGATGATACTGGTTCATATAAAACAATCTAAAGAAGCAAAAAGAGATAATATTTTCTAACCACTGCATTGGGAAATTAACAATAGATAAGAGCAACATCACAGTTATTATGGGTCCCAATTGAAAAAGCTTAAAGACTCAATGTCCTCCACTGTAAGCTAAATTTCATGAAATGATTACCCATGCAGGAAGGCTATGATAGGCTATTTAGTGGGAAATGGCATTACTTAATTTTTCTCATTCTATCTGTATTTTGGAAAAGTGAGCCTCTTATTTGAAAGAAAAACGATTGGTAAGTTCAATTCATTCAGTCATGTCTACTTAGTTATGTTTTGAATCTATTAAAAGAGTGCGAGTAGTAGAAGGCACTTTTTCAATGTTCAAGTGAGGTCAAGCACAAACAATAGGACAAAACAACAATATAAAGTTGTATGAGTTACACTACAAGGGAGAATGCCAATGTCTTCTTTTTTCTAAATACATCAATAATACCAAAAGTATAGATGAGAAAGTTTCAACCAATAATTACACCATTTTTCTCACTCATATCCTCAATAGATGATTGAGTAACATGAAGAAGAGAAATAGGCAAAGGTTAGCATGAATAAGATTGCATTCTTTCAGGAAATTTCAAGAGTTAAAAGATGAAAAAAGTCATATACTTAATTTTAAGGTAAAATTATAAAGTTGTGTCACACTTTTATAAAGGAAACAACCAACATTTATCCAACTTTTACATTTGAATCACTAAAAAATGACATATATGTTCTGCATTTTGAAATGATTTAAAATAATAAAACGTGTATATTTTATATTTATTTATTTTTGAAAAATTAAAAAAAAAAAAAAAAATTGTTATAAGAAATCGACACTATAATTTAGTTCTCGATAAAATGATAGAGAATAAAATTACATGAGATGTCAATATTTTTATAGTATTTTTTTGTTTCAAATTTTTTATGTGTATTTATAACTTGAAACTGTATTGCATGGATATATCTTTTTCAAATTTTGATAAATATATATTTTTATAAAATATGTATATTAGAAAGTTGTTTCCATTTGACATCAACCTAATATTTTATGCTTTAATCTACTTTTAGTGAAAATAAAAATTATAAATAATAATTAATATATATATATATATATCTATATCTATATATATATATATATATATATATATATATATATATGAATATTGCATGTATGGATCTACCAAAGAGTATTTTTATACTTAAAAAAAAAATTATTTATGTGAGTAGGAGTTTTTGAAAATCAAGTTTTTCAAATAATTTTATTTTCTCATAAATTGACCTCAAAGTGGTGCTACATATGTTTTTTTTCAATAGTTTTAGTTGGAAAAGTTATAGAAATATCAAACTTATCTAGAATGAATCTTACTAGATCATATGTTTTTAAAAAAATGATTTTTAGTTAGAAATATTTAAATTCACTTGTGTTGATAAGCTGGCCAAAAGTGTGACACAACTTTATACTTTTACCCTCCAAGCTTCCTAGGCTCTAGGAAAAAATTAAAAAAAGGTCTTTGGATTTTCTTTTTGTTCATAGAATTGCCAACATGGATTGTAATTCCTAAATGAGACAATCAAGATCCAAGAGGAAGATCTAGAAATTAAGGCACCAAGAAAAATGAGAATGTTTTCGTGCTAGGATTGTAGTCCAAATAATCTAAATATATGACGTCAAGTGCTCAAAGAATGGCAGACATATCATTTATTATTCAAGTGAGAAACCATGGAAAGATGACATGAAAGTAAAGCATGTCCCTTATAAGGTTTGTGATTACAAAAGGCATCTTGAATACAAAATGTCTTATCTTTAATTTATATATTTCTTTACAGCAATTGTTATGACACTTAGTGCATGTGAATTGATACCAATCAATATATCAATTCATTTGTACAACAACAATCAATACATATTAAACTAAATATGTTATAAAAGAAAACCTTAATTTTATTAATATGGTTCAATGGAAACCATAGAAATATCAATACATATTAATCGATATGTAAATTGATGTATTGGTCCATATTAATCAATATCAATTTACATATACATATGTTTGTATATATTAATGTATATATGTATGTATGTATATATACATATATTTGTATATATATACATAAATATATATACATACACACACATATCTATGTATATGTATGCATATATATCTACGTATAAATATGTATATATATATATATATATGTGTGTGTGTATTTATGTATATATACATACATATATACACATGTTTATATATGTATATATATTTAACCATAGAAATATTAATTGATATCAAATAATATATGAATTGATATATATAAATAGTGATATGTATACCAATAATAAATATGTTTATAATTTATTTTTATTATACAATAAAAGTCCTAGAAATATCAAATAATATATTGATTTATATCAATTTATGTACAATAATGATTATATAAAGTAATATCATGATACAACTCATTTTTTTACAATGGGATTGCTCGAAATTTAATTATAACACATAATTTAGTTGTTATAAATCATAAGAACATTTATGTTCCATTGGCACTTCTTACAATTCAAATTATGTTTATTGATTTAGTTGAACTTGATGAAAGTATTGTGCATTTCAGGTTTTATTAGTTAATCAAATTTATATTTCCTTTTTGTAATGATGGCTATTTACTTTGAAATCATATGGATTAGTACTCTAAATATTGTTTTCCAATAAAATATTAAACCCCCACCCTAAATATATTACCTCAAAACTCCCCACAACAAAGCCTCCATGGTAAAAATCCCCCACACACTCCACATAATGAGGTTTAGTTTGTAAAAACTCTTAAAAATAATCCACATTATGAAGAAAACTATATTTTCACAATGAACCAAACGTTCACCCACATATGGTATGGTTTGCCTCAATGTAGACCATCAATGGTTCTAAGAAATCTATTGGTGTAATTTTCATCTGTGGAGGGAGGGAGGTGGCAATTTTTCTTAGACCAATTCCATTTAGACCAATTATTGATTTAGATATTTCTAAACATATCCAAGCCTAATATTTTTTTATCCTTCTACAAATGAAGTTTTTCATCCAAAATAAATTGAGTTTTAATTAAATATTGTAGGAAAACACAAATTAGAACACATTTTTGAAAGTGGAACTAAATATTTTATTACTATAAATCACATAAAAATTGTTAGGTTTTTTTTGTAGAAAATTATGGTAGATTTTGAATTGGGTTCAAAACCCTATTATTTTGACATCATAATATTAGATAGGGTGTTGTTGGTATTTTTTTATAACATAAGCCTAATACAAATGTCAATTCAAACTGGCAATGACTTGTTCCACCCATTATACTCCTACCTCTATGCACCAATAGATCGGGAGAATTGGGAATGCTATCCATAAACTTAACGATTAATCTAGATACCTACACAAAAAATAATGTTAGTACGAAAGAGCATAGAGGAGATGGTACTAGTCCTAGAAACTTAGGGACATTAACACAATTTTGTATCCCATTATTGTGAAAATTATAATCACCCATGTTATGGTCTTGATCTCACAAACATTTTAGGTGTTGCAATATAGGAGTCATTTTGAGGTACTTTTCCTTCCCTACATACATAATGACACATTTTATGTATAAACTTAATATAGATTAAATTTGATAAATATTATTAATGTTAAATATCAAGTAGTGATTTATGAAATGAATTATATATTATATTATTCGATATATATCAATAGAACACCATCTAGGTTAGATAATTTTGTGTTATAAATTATACAAGTCTATACACCTTAAATGATAGAGAAATAAATCATCCTTAAAAATTTATAGCAAGTTAAATATATATATATATATATATATATTTAAATTAGATTGTATTAAGTAATAATATCTATTAATTGAAATACGAGTCAAACTCCTCAAAGAAAAAACTATATTAGGGAATTTTCAATAATATTTTATTTATATTAATTATGGGTCTTCACATCATTTATATACAAATTGGGAGGTCATGACACTCCATGTTTGACCAACTAGGAGGTGTGATGGTAAATCATCAAATATAAATTCCTATGTAGTCATATTCGGTGTGTATTTTATTTTATTTACTTGAGTTCACTTGCATTACAATTTAAATTAAGAATTCAAATGTGTAGATATAATTTTAAGTATGATTGTACTGCCTTATGTTGAAACACCTAGGAAAAAACTCAGTCAAATAACTGTTTTTCTTAAACAACAAAAAAAATTAAGATGTGAAAACAACATGTCTCACTTGAAAAATAATGAAACACAAGCATCACATAAAATATAATGACACAAGGCACAAACAACTCAAATTATCTCACCATTGGTACAAGAAAGGTAGCACCAATATGGGACTTACCAATAGTAGGACAATATCTAAAAAATGAATCTATTAAAGGTAAATGACACCCAAATTATGATTGAGTACTAATCGATGATCATGCTCTCTTGAAAAAAAAATATACTCATCTAGGATGAGGAATGCATATACCTCAAAACCACACCTAGAAACTCTCAAAAACTCTACAACACTATGGAAAATTACATAGATGGTTGAACAATTATGATACAACACACATCAACTAGATGATACAATAATTGGTTAGAAAACAAGGAGTAGGATGAGGGAACATTAATGTTACACCCACTCAACAATACCTATAAATGAAACCCAAACACAAAGTAAATCCTTCATAAGAGGTTTTCTTACTAAGAGATACAAAACCTCCACCAATTGGAATGATTATGGGTCTCTTTCAAGAAATGAAATCCTACTCAAAGAGAAGAGGTGTCACAAACCCATAAGTTTCTTAGTTTTAAAATAAATAAAAATCAATGGGAGGACTCCCATGGCCAAGGGAAATAACTTTCAAATATATATTTTCTCTAAAATATGGTAAAAAAACTAAATAGATAAAAAATATTGAAAATAGGGCATTGCAAGATAATATAACCCACATATTATGCACTAACAACAATTTTTAATTATATGGGTCTAGCATTGGATTCCCAATCTAGTGATGGAGTCCTATTATGGTGGTTGAGTCCTTAGTAGGCACTATAGTCCTTCCCTAGCATTAAAGTCCTAGTTCTAGCACTAATTTCTTAACTAGTGAGAAAACTTGAGCTCAAACATGGTCCATAAAACAAGAAAAACTATCAGGGAGTAGATGGAAGGTGCCATTAAAATGGACTCTAAAATGATGAAAATTTTGGGGAACCAAGAATGTCTTAGATTTTCAATCTCATCTCATACTAGCACATTAAGGATATTACTCCCAAGGGTTTGGGAGACAATAAGAGGCTTCAACATGAGGAAAATAACACTAGAGGTAAATGATAAATATTTCCAAGAAATCTTGACCCTACCATGATGATGCAGTAGCATCCAGTGGTGTAAGGGAAATCCTACATCACCCAAAAATATATTTACTTTCATTTAGATTTTTGTAGATGTTTATGCATTTCTGGATACCCTTTCCGTCGAAGAAGAATTCCCAACTTTCAAAAGTACTTTTCTGCTTTTTCTGCTCAACTTCTATTTTTTGTAGGTATGAATTTGAAGGCGTGAGGAGACAAAAATTAAGGGAAGCTTTGGGACATAATAATAAACACTTTGGTGAAAGAATCAGGCTAAGATCATTCCTGGTTCAAAAGTTATTCAAGTTCCCATTTCTGCTTTCTGCCCTACAAAATCTTCGGAGCTAATTTGAGGGACTTAAAGGCTCCAGATGGGCCCAAAAAATGGTGGAAAATGAAAGTGGTTCATAAAAGGTATTATTATTGAAGATTCGATAGTTAGATCTTGAGTTATGGCTTCTGAAAGTTGGTGTATAATTAGAATGTTGTTTTTGGCTCCAAACGAGGAAAGGGGCTATTTATGGGCTAGTTTCTGATTTGTTTGGGTAGTTTTTGGGGGAAAGAAGATCGCATGTTGCAAAAAGGGGAATTTATATAACTTTTTGTAGTTTGCATGTATTGCAGAACTCAAGGATTTCAGATCCTTTACATGTAAGAATTTCATTATTTTGAATAATAATATTCTCTGGTTTTTTTAGTGACTTTTTTGTGTCTCGGGTGGCACCCTCATCACATGACCACTTGGAGAACCCTAAAAATGACCTAAATGAAATAGTTCTCAACAAAAAACTATGCACACAAAATAAAGCTAGAGACCTCAAGATAAATAACATATTTAATAAATTAGGATTCATTTTAATGCTAAAATTGAAGTTTTATCTACATTCATTTTCACCCACATAAAAATAAACTAAAATATCTTATAAAATGACATGCATGTTCAATTCTAATACGAAAATATGTTAAACTATATAAGTACCAATACAACCCATCTAATTAAGGAGGTTAAATACCATATTTATAATAAAATGAAGGAATAAAATGTCATTCAAATACATTTTTCAACATATTGCAATATTGAAGTGAATTAAAGTAAATCTTTACCAACTAGATCAT
Organism: Sequoiadendron giganteum; assembly: GCA_007115665.2. Taxonomy (NCBI): domain Eukaryota; kingdom Viridiplantae; phylum Streptophyta; class Pinopsida; order Cupressales; family Cupressaceae; genus Sequoiadendron; species Sequoiadendron giganteum. Next base: position 68,629,116 of record CM021105.1, read on the forward strand.
GATTCTTGAGATCTTCCTAAGATCCTTGAACCTCGCTCATCATTTTGATGCCACCCAACCTCATGGTACCATTAATTCCACTCTTGTTATGATTTGAGACAATCACATAGGCTACAATAACACTCACACAAAAATAATGTGAGAAAGATTACACACATGCCATATGTAGAACACACACATAATATTCACAAATTTAAGAACTACACAATCAAAATCAAATAATGGATCCAATAATACAACACTGATTTTGGAAAACAAAAATTCTATAACTAGAATATCCTTACTGCAAATAAGTACCAATTGCACAAAAAAGACAAAATCATTGGGAACAATAACTAATGGAACAAATATGACACACCCATTTGGCACACACACTAATTTGAAAAGGATAATATCATAGAGATGTGACTTAAATTTTCATCACAAAGATCAAATTAATGGCTAGGTGGATTCAGGTATTAATAAAATGACCCATTCAAGGAACCCAACATGCAAGTCTCTATGATCCTTGAGTTTTCATGTCTTTTATTCTCATACCAAGCTTGTAATAGTGCTCTATCAATTCCAAAGGAGTCCTTATGTTGATGAATTTTATTTACCCATGTGTTATATTTTTACACTTATTAAGGAAAATTTTCACCTATCATATCCTTATGCCCCTATGCACCCTAATCAACATGAAGAGCCACTCCAGTCTAACTCTCTAGTACTATTATCTTAAGTTCATTATTAATCATTATAACTGAGTGTGGGACACAAAAAGGCACAAGAATTGGCTTACCAAAATTTATAAAATATCTCAAAATTATCCTTACAAAAATCCAAGGGGGACTCATCTTTTCACCCATTCCCAAACATCCAAAGACATATTCTAAATTTATTTTTTTCATATAAATTATACTTGCAAAAAAAAACAGTTTCATGAAGAATAGTAATGGATCTTACATTTTCCATTTTTTCTAAAACTCAAAATTTCAAAATATAAAATATTCCCTTTTGGTTCAAATATGCACAATTTATTTTTTTAGATGGTATGAATCAGTGACCCCTAGGCTATAACTTGTAGTGTTCCTGGTAATTTTTTATCCTAGCCAATGATGCTAGAATGAAACACCCTTTGGTAACTCAAATGGGTGGAATAGACCTTGTGACCTCTTTCTTGCAACATGATGCTTTAACTAGTGAATCCAAGATCTCCACCCCAAATATGCATAATAGTTGATTCATGTGATAAAATATCATTTTTGAAAAATAAAAATAAAAACTAGGCATTACTAGGCACAAAGTGATCGAAATAAAAATTTAAAATTAAATCTAATCTAGATGAAAAATTGGAAACTACTTGATAATTCAAATGCTCCCTTAAGGGTGAGCATGAATTCTAAAGGATGAAACATAAACAAAATGAAGAGGAATGAGCAATTTACCTCAAAATTGGAAACACTCACCATGAAAACTTTCCATTTCATTATATTATATAGGGGAAGATCACACACCCACACAAATAATCACCACCCATTCCCTATCGCATTCTATCCATCTCCCAAGCCATACCTAAGAAAATCCACACAATTTTCCCAAATATCCATTTTTTCAAAAGAGGATTTGGAGAGAATTTTCTTCACAAAATATAACTAACAAAAATAAAATACTTATATTTTTATTTTAATCCCTTTTTCTTTTTCTATGTTCCTTATTTCTATAATTCATTTTTACTCATTTTCTCAAAATTATGATATAACAAAAATAAGTTTTTTCAGCATTCATTCATTTGCAATTATTTAATCAAGATGATTAAATCAAATATAAATAGGCATTCCCAACCCGAGGAATTTCCAAAAATTAAATAAATTCACTTTATTTTTATTTTCTCCATTTTTCCATAACCATGAAAATTATTTTACTAGAAAACATAAGCAATTATTTCATTCATAAAAATCCATCTATGTAAAATGATGAATGATCTCCACCCCAAATATGCATAATAGTTGATTCATGTGATAAAAATTAGTTTTCAAAAATTAAACAAAAAACTAGGCATGACGAGGCACAAAGTGATTGAAATAAAAATTTAAAATTTAAAATTAAATCTAATCTAAATGAAAAATTGGAAACTACTTGATAATTCAAATGCTCCCTTAAGGGTGAGAATGAATTCTAAAGGATGAAACATAAACAAAATGAAGAGGAATGAGCAATTTACCTCAAAATTGGAAACATTCATAAAACATGAAAACTTTCCATTTCATTATATTATATATGGGAAGATCACACACACAAAAAATCACCACCCATTTCCTATCCCATTCCATCCATCTCCCAAGCCATACCTAAGAAAATCCACACAATTTTCCCAAATATCCATTTTTTCAAAAGAGGATTTGGAGAGAATTTTCTTCACAAAGTATAACTAACAAAAATAAAATACTTATATTTTTATTTTAATCCCTTTTTCTTTTTCTATGTTCCTTATTTATATAATTCATTTTTACTCATTTTCTCAAAATTGTGATATAACAAAAATAATTTTTTTTAGCATTTATTCATTTGCAATTATTTAATCAAGATGATTAAATCAAATATAAATAGGCATCCCCAACCCAAGAAATTTCCAAAAATTAAATAAATTAACTTTATTTTTTATTTTCTCCATTTTTCCATAAACATGAAAATTATTTTACTAGAAAACATAAGCAATTATTTCAGTCATAAAAATCCATCTATGGAAAATGATGAAATTAAACTATTAATTTAAATCTAACATTTACTGTTAACTCATAACATACATGTACTCCAAAACCACCAATGATTCAAGTCTGATTTAATATGAGATCACGTTGACATATATTATACTTGATTCAAGTATGATTAAGGAATATAATAGGGAGGTCCAATGTGGCATATCTGATATAACCACCCTTGAGGAATAACTTGGAATTATGTAACCAACTACAGAAATAATCTTGTAACAATAACAACACACATGTAAAGAATACCTACTCAATATATAGTCAAGAATTTACATAGACACCTAATGTTGTACACTAACATTTAATATAAATTGGTGCATCAAAATGAGATATAAAATCATGAGAACATTTAATTATAGCATAAATATTAATGTGCATATCCATGAATTAAAATATAAGAATAACGTAGGAATTTAAGCATCGTAAATGCATCTCAAGAAATTCCACAAAAAAATGCATCAAGTCCTTATAAGGAAAGGGGCACAATTCCATACATGTATCTCATTAAAAGCAAGACTAGTAATTGACATGTTGAGGAAACTTATCTTGCATCTTGTGGGTGATCCAAATGAACCATGTAGAGAAAGAGAGAAATCCACAACCAAAACTAACAATAAAAGTGGTGAATTTGAACCAACAAAAAACACCCGAAGAGACAAGAACAAGCACGACCTATGCATCCCTTACTAAATAGTTGGAACTATGCTGAGATACCAACATTTCAATGTTGCAAATGAGAAGAAAATTACAATGATGATATCAGACTTGAGACAAAAAAAAATTACTACTATTGAAGATATCAAGCATTTTCCTAATGTACCCCTTATTTTTTTAGCTAGACATGTGTATGTCTAAACACTAGTTTAGATAAAACAAAATTTCTAGGTCTTTTATTCTATTATTTTAAAATTACCTAGGCCTGATTGATGAACCTTTTTAAAATGCAGTATTTAGCAAGTGAGACTTTTGTTAGACATTTGGTACTAGTTCATTAAGATGGATATAATAAGAACTATATTGTGTGCATACATAAGTCCACCTAAATATTTAATTTCATGGTTTAGTTTTAATTTTTTGGTTTTTAAAATACATGTACAATTTTGACATTAATTTATTTGAAGTTGAACTTTTCCTTGTAAATGTCAAGGCAACATATCATAGGCTATTTTATTATTTTCTATGCATGGAAAATATTTATGTATGTTATATGAATATTTTTGAATTTATTGATATAGAATATGTATTTTCTACTTATGGACTAGATATATTTTCTACTCATATGGACTATCCATTTATTATTAATGGAATATATACTTTTTTATTAAAAAAGTAGCATTTAGAGGGCACTCAACATAAATGCAAAAGACTGAATAAGGTAGAAAGTTCAACAAAAGGTAAATAGAGTCAAAGACCACTAGTCAAAGAGAAAAAAACCAACAAATAAACATCTAAAGATCAAAGTATTTTTAAAATATAAAAAACAAAAAGAAAACAAAATGAGCACCAAAATCCATTGAAATATTTTCCCAACTATAAGAATTTGTGTTAGCAACTTCATAATTTTCATGATTTTTGATTTTATTCTTTAACACAAAATTGTCGGTGGGCATTGAATGATAGATTACCTTGAAATTTAAGAAAGAAATACCACTCATATTTCTTCATAATAATTCCACTTGAGTCATCAAAGCAACAACATCCACAACTACACGAAAAAAATTAGAGAAAGTTTCCATTTTAGCTTCCTTATAAGGGGTGGTATATAGGTCCTTTGAATCAGACAACATATCATTAAGTTTTGAGAAAAAACTAGGTCCTTCAATCTCCACATTTACATCGTCATCTTTCTCCTCCTTTCTTCCATAGTAATCTTCCTTATTATACTCAATCGAATCACTATAAATCTCATCCATAGTGAGGTTAGGGATATGATAACTCACTAATTAGTGAGACCTTCATAAACTAAGGTTAGGAATATCAACCTCATTGATTAAATCTAGCTCCATTTTTCCCTCTTCCTTTTCAGTATTCTAGGTGTTTTCCTCTTCCTCATCTTAATAAATATCCTCGTCAAGATATAATTTGATCAAGGGATTTTTCATCTTCTTGTAGATGGGGATTTTAGGTTTAGTTCTAGCCATTTCTACAAACCTTTACAATATTTGTTCTTAGGATCACAAATACTAACAAAATCAATTTTCTTGTAGATGTTCTATGGATTCTAAGGGGTTCAGGTTGTGGATTAGGGGGTTTACACTCAATCTTGAGGGTTAATTTCATGGTAAACATTTTTTATTTTCCTTTGAAAAATAGATTTGATTTCTACTTCTCAAGTGGAGAGTTTGCACGTTTCTTAGATGGAAATATTTCAGGAAGGGTTTCCATAAGAAGACTGATTGTAATGGGCTTTATGGGTAGAGGTTTAGGTAAAAATGATATAGCTTAAGGATAAGCACCTAGTGGAGTGGCATAGGTAGCTTATCGGGATTTTTCATGAACACATCTATAATTTCCTTTACCAACACATAAAAAGAAGAAAAAAAATAGAAGGGAAAAACAATGGCTGTCTTGTTCCTAAAATTATTTAGCAGAGGAATTTGGTAGAAGTAACAATACTTGAGACACCCTTCCAATGTAATGTAACTAATCAATATAAAACATAAGTTATACCAATGTTGAGGAAGCTTTTATTTCTCATATCTCGCAAGCAACTTGATTGGAATTTCACCCCTACTGAAGAAAAAATTCATAATTTACATATCCAACACCTTTCTATGTCTTTTAAGATTTTTTTTATTATAAGGTAAACCTCTCTCTTAATAAATAAAATCTTCATTTAACTCAAAAGATATGTCTCCCATTTTAACCTATCATTTATTCCAAGAACTCACAAACTATATAGATAGATTTTCATCACGCCTATTGCGGCTCTCTAGGAATTTTTCCAAACCACCTTCAACACAATTGTGTCAAAGTAGAGGGCCATTCCTACACTCATCATAATATCCGAGCTTTGTTAAAACTATATCATCTCCCATAATGTAATTATTTCTCGACTTTCATAGTATAAGAAATAATATGAAATCTTTCCAAATTTGATAGTTGAGCAAAAACAACTAATGGGAATTCTCAAAATGAGAAAGATTTTTCTAGAATTGAGCTTTATTACTACCAATAATGATGATTGAAAAATCATTAATTGATTAAGTGTTCTTATGATAAATGGAATCATCGAGAGATGGAGAAAAACCAACCTATTTGCCAGCCAATTCCTTTTTAAATCATATTTATACAAGTTACTAAAACTACCCCTGCCACTAGTTTATAGAATTATAAATTGTCACCCTTGGAAATTTCACATTTGGTTTAGTTCCCCCTTATCTTTCTATACCTAATTGTGCTCTTAATTTTCTTGATTTAAAATTATGTTTGGAAAATGAGAATTGAATTCAAAATAATGGATTAATATTTAATTAATAATACTTAAGGACCCAAAAGAGGCTTGTAGTAGGGCACTAGCACACATATCAAACCTATTTTGGCCTCAATTGAAATATGTCACTATTAGAATATAAAATTCATTAATCCAAAATTATTTGTCTGTTTTCGATAATTATTAATGGGATATTAAAGAATTACATGTAAAGTTACAATTATTCTTCACCATTTGAAATCCTTAGTAAAGAGCTAGAAATTTGGAGAGGCTAATTGAGATCATAATTGAGAATTACAAAATAATTCAAGAGAAAAATTATTAGAATTATTACAACATTATTTTAGTCAAGCATCATGTTTTTATGTGAGTTTGTTTATTTTTCATGTTCATTTTTTGTGAGTACTAACACTTGCAAGAATTCAAATCAAGCATGAAATTATCCTTGAAGGCGATGAGTACAATTAATTCATTCCAACAAATAATTTAAATGTGAGTGGTAAGTTTCATCAATTATCAATTTATCACTTGTTTATCATTTAGAATTTTCTTGCTTAAGGGTAAGCTCTCATTTATATCATCGTAGTAATTATGGAGGTAAAAATAGAAAATTGGGGTTTCAATTAGGAAATCTCTTATACATCACAACCCTTCCCCATCATTATTATCTATAGGTTACAAATCTTAAAATAATATGGGAGAGAATTGAAGACCTAATTGTTCAATGAAGGATTCAAGTCCTACAATTCAATAAAATAGGGAGTAGAATTTATTAGTAATGGAAAAAGTTTTCACATTGAGTCTAGAGGAAGAGAAAATTCATATAGAGACCAACTAATATTTGAATTCTAATTTTGTGTTTCTACATGTCTAGGTCTATGGCACCAACACCTCTATCTAGCCATTTTAAGATCATATTTATATGTTAGGTTTCTCTATGTATGCACTCTACTCTTTTGAACTCTATTTTTAGCTTTCAATTTTATATTTTCCTAAAATCATAATAGTTTGGTGCATTTTCATATCTAACCTAGGTTCATATTCTGTTGAAAGTATTCATAACTTCTGTGTTTTTATCAATGTCAATAGTTCTATGTTGCGTTGGTGTTAAGAATTATATGGATATGCTTTGATTATTTGCATTATGTTTCATTAGTAGTATCACTTGTGTAAAATTTCAGTGCTTCCTTGATAAGAATCTATTGGTAATAATGTTTTGGTGGTTCTTGGTTTCCAAGTGCTTTTGAGAAAATTTGATTAAAAGAGGAAACATTGTGATTGAGAGGTGTTAAGTATAGCAAAGTGGTGACATAGTTTTACTCCAAATTTATTCATGGTTGAATATTTTTTTATGCAATTTAAATATAATTATCAGAGGTGTTCAAAGGTATTATATATCTAGAGTTTAAAGTTCTAGGTGGTTGAGCAAAGAAATTTGAGTTCAGTTATGTGTGAACTATATATTTTAGAACATGACTATCTATTGAGGAGGGGGTAAATTAGCAGATCAATTAAAAAAAAAAATTAACCCTTGTTATACACATTAACCAAATATGTAGAGATCAAGCACACCAATACTCATGATGCTAGATATACATGGAAAACCCAATATGGGAAAAATAATGGCAAGAAATGTTGCTAAGATATATTGTCCTAATCTAGCCTCATAATAGAACTTTACTAGTTACAATATTTAAGGGAACCAACCCTAAGGAGACACCAATCCCCTAATTTAAGACCACCAACTCTAAGGAGGCACCAAATCCCAAAAAATATGAGAATCAACCTAGCTATCTAATGGCACTAACCAATTAGATATAAAATGAAAGAATGTGGAGTAACAACTCTAATTATATGATTCAAATTAATCCAATTATGCGTTATAGATTCAATCTAAAATTGCTCAATATTTTATTTTCGCTTCATGAATTTACTCTCCTCTCTCCAATATTATTCTAGCACACTATGTGCTCATTGCATAAATACACAACATACTTCATTCTTGAACACACACTAGCCTTATACATTGCTTTCTCTATCTTGGCAAAAATCAATCTTACGGTTTCATTTCAATTGATACCATTCATGCTTGATCGACCTCTTCCATATTTCATGATTTTTTGTGTATTAATGAAATCATATTCTTCTAATCAATCAAAAAAAATATCACTAGAGTAGTTACAATGATCAACTTCATTTTCTATGCCAAAATCAAATTTTCCTAACTAGAAGTTTCACCTTTTTGCTTCCTAACCATTCTTAAAAATATCTTTAAATGTTGTCCATTGATCACACCATGATCCATTGGTTAAAATTTCAATTCCTTGAGTTAACTAAACCAATAAAAATCATTGTGTCACTTGAGAACACTTGTCAGGGGTTAAGGATGACTAATCTCTATTATTGCTTACTTTTAATGAATTTCAGGACTTAAGAAACATGACCAAAAATGTAAGTTTGAAGAGATTATTCACCTATCAAGGTTTGGCCATCAACATTACCCTTTACCTTCTACCCTTTTTCGCACCATCACAAATCAACACGAAAACCTTAAAACCATCGAAGTTGTGAGATGTCAAGGTTTTCTCTTCCACCTTACTACTTTCCATTCTTTCAATAATTCACAAGCCATCCTACTGAACCATAATGCCCAAACATTTCCTCCATATCTTTTGAAAAATTTAACTTTTTCATATGTTGGTGTTGGGGATTTCATCTTACTGCTTACCATTATTTTAGTAAGGCATAAGCATTCCTACCAAACTAAGATGTCTAATTTAATCCTTCACAAGAATTAACCCTTTTGAGGGTTGGCCTTTGAGCTTTTCACTTATCTATTACCTGCCTTTTGGTAAGGCATAAGACAACCTTCTAATGTCTGATATTAGACTCCTTAGACATAATACATTCAAAATTACTTTTCCTTTCTACAATTGGTATGATGTATCACCCAATTCCAAAGTCCAAAACCTTTCTAAAAGGAAGAAAATGGGGGAATCTTTCACTTGTACGGATTTGGACCTAAAAGGAGAGATAATTTTCTTACTCTTCACTCAAGAACAAACCCTTGAGATTTCAATGTAAAGGATATTGAAATCATGCAAAGGGACAATTCTAGGGATTCAATGATAGCTAATGTGGTGTTCACCACCAAGTCTAGACTTGGAAACGACAATGTAATAAAATGTGAAATGTGAAACCTTCAATGACCTATCTAAAATGTGAGAAATATGTAATTGAAATCTATAAAACTCAAAGTGTGCATATGGGAAATTGAAGAAGGTAGAACAAATATCTAGATCACTAAATTTTTTTTGTTTATGTTGACTGGGACTCATTCGCCAAGCTAGGAAAATGTGTAGATACAAGATTCATCCAAAAGGTTATCCAAATCTATAAAAACCTCTGTCAAGCCTATATAGTGGGACTCATTTTACAATAGTGGAAAATCAATCCACTTCTTTTTTAGAAGTTCTAAAATGGATTTTGTGCCTCTCGGCCTGCTCTACTCTTTTTTACTAGTTTTTGGATCTAAAACTATAAAAGGCCACACATAGATCTTCTCCAAGCTTCTTCAAGGTTTGATGATTACTTTGACAACTTTAGGGGTTTGATAACTTTTACACAACTTGGGTTTTTGAAAAATCTACAATCTAGCCTTGTAAATCACACACAAGAAGAGGGAAAAAATTTATGGGGTTAGAGAATAGGCTTGGTCAAACCCCTTGTTGGTAATTAATCCTTGAAATGAATGAAAATATGAAGGAAGAATGATGAATGAACAAATTAAAATGTTGCAACTCACCAAACCCTAGCAATAAGGTGGTGCTAGTATGCTTGAAATGGCTATAATGGATATGGTTCTTGATTCTTGCTTGAATGATATTGATCTTGAATGTAATTCTTCCTTGAATCATGGACTCTACATCATAATTGTTTTCACAATAACAAACATGAAGAATGCAATCTTTGACATGATGACTAGCACTTGAAGAATTTTCTAAAATGCTTTATAATCTACACTTGAAATGCCTTGAGTGCTCTTGTGAATGCTCAATGATCTTTTGTGAACTATTGAATGCTAGGTGTGTTCTAATTTCTTAGGAATTATCTTGAATGATAGGTGTGAAAATGAGAGAAAGAGCCTTGTATTTATACTCAATTATGCAAGAATTCCAAAAATTACAACACTACAATCTGACATCAAATATAGAAGAATAAAATATTGCAAGAAATTTGAACTAAATTTGAATTTGGGCCACATGAGAATCATTCACCCAAAATGGTGATGAGTCCCACACACTAAATCTGGGCCACACCAACAAGGAACACCTAAATTATGTTGTTCAATGATTGGTGTCAAGTTTATCCCTGAAGAGATGTAATAAATGAGGCTTGTGCATCAAAAATGGGGCCAATTAAATAATAAGAAAGCCCAATTATTAATGAAAAGCCTAGAGGAATGTGAAATTGTGTTATGTAACACTTTCCAAAACTCTAAATAAGACAAGATTACTATTAATTATGATTAAAATTATGTTTTTTATGCTTAGTTAATTAATAAAACTCTTAAAAAGTGTGAAAGTTTGTTACAACACTTCACAACACTTTTTCAAGGCACCATTAAAATATATTAGTTCACAAGCACCCAAGACCTAATATGAATGTGTTATCCACATCACAATACTAAATCAAGGCAACATTAAGCCAAAATCCACAAGGAGGACTCAAATGCATGTTAAAATGTCAAAGCACCCATTTTTCACTACATTTATTCCCCACTATAGTGAGTGGACAAACTTGCTTCAAACTCACACTAAAGAAGACAAACATGCAGGGTGATCCCACAATATTGGTTTACAATTTTTGGGCAAACAAGACAATGAACTATTTGTTTTAGCTAGATCTTAACTTTCGGGCTCCTATAGCGGCTAAACTATGAGGAATTTGAAGATGATACAAACTAGTGATTTGTGAAGTTTTGTCTATAGATTTTAAATATTATTTAAAAAAAAAATTGTAATCAGATTGCACTTTTTTTTCATCTCCTTCAAAAGCTATTTTTTATTAGTAAACAACATTTTTAAAGAGTGATGCTCACCATATACAATATAAATTTTTTGTATGAAGGATAATTTTTATTTTATTTTTGAATTTAGATTTGTAACTATGATATCTAACCACTTCATTTGGTTTCATAGTGTTTTATTAAATATTTTTTTCTTAATCAAGTTTCGAAGTCAAACCAATTAGAATTCAAACATAGGCGGACTACATACAACCTAACATTTTGTTTATGTATCAAAATTTCATTTTTTTGATGGATCAAGGAAATAAATACCCAACCTGAAAATATTATTCAAAATTTTATTTTGATAATCTAAAATTTTTCCACATGTAGAACAAAGAGCTTGATTTTCAGTGAAAAACCTACATTCACAAGAAATAAAAAATAAATATAATAATCAAATTAAATTTAATTAAAATTATACATTTTGAAAGCTTATAACAAGGACTACATACAAAAATAAAATTTTAAATGAATTCATTTGATCCCCCAAAAGGTAAATCAAAAGTTGTTTTTATGAGCATTTTCATAGGTGTAAAGGAGACTCCATTATAGGTATGGTTTAAAACTAGCGGGGTTCTATCCAAGGGAGCTTTGGACTATTGTGGTTTGATCAAATCCTATTCAATTGGAATCCTTTAAATAGAACTTTTCAAGGATTAAATCATTATATTTTCTAAAAATATGTGATTTCAGCAAAAAATAGGATCTCCCAGAAAGCGTAAACCACTATTGTGGTACACCCTGCACGAAGGAGGGTTCTAATATATTGATGCTACAAAAATGAGATGAAAATTATCATGAGGGGTGATCAAGCCCCCAGGATTAATATTCCATGACAAACCAACATAAGCATAAGGGAAAACACATGCAAATGATATAAAGAACAACAATACGCAAGCATACACTACCAGAAATAGAAAAAAAAGGTGAAATAAAAAGAATCAAAATAAGCTCTGATTATTTGTCCATTACGATGTGGATCAAATCTAGGTTTTTTTTCTAAAAAATACATACTCACTTTGAGGCGATGAAACTTATGGTTGTCCACTAGGTGAGATTTCCTAAGAGGTGAGACACATACACTCATGACTAAAATGCACTCACACACATGAATATTTCTATGGGGAAAGTAATGCCTCAAATTTGGCTTCCTACTCAACCATGCAAAAGTTATACCTCCTAATAAATTTAATAAGGAGCAACACAAAAATAAATTATTTTTGAGCTTCACGAGACAATAAAAAATTCATATTCTTGTAGATCATGAGCAAACAAGATGGAACTATAGACATGCAAGCTATATTATGCAAGGTGGCGATATAACAACAAATACAAAATTCATAAATAGGAAATGTTCAAAGGACTCTTGCTTAGCTCATGTGAGGTCTTAACTTAGGGAAAATTGTGCCTAATTCCTCAAAGAGAGGACTAGTCAAAGAATAAAATATTCACAACTTAGGGGATGTAGTCTGTTGCATCAAGCCACTAAGAGGAATATAATATGCTAAGAGAGATCATGCTCTTGAATTAAATTACACACAATTTCATCCTCAAAGAAAAAGAAAACATTGTATGAAGTAAGAAGGTTGCACTAAGAACCATGAAAAGGAAAATGTGAAAGAATAATGCCAATGTATGCCCCCACTTTAAATAATTTTCTAAATACCATGCTATGAGCAATTCATTTAAAGTAGAAAATGCAAAATGCTAATAGGAAGACATGAGAGCCAACTTGGGAAGCTCAAAGCCAAGTCATATGTTTCTAAGTAAGGCTACGTCATGTGAGAAAAATTAAAGAGGGGTTGCCCCAAAAATGAAAACACCAAACACATAAGGGATCTATGGATCTAGGGTCAATATGTTCTTTGCTGCAATGTTGTCATAGAGAATGGAACTGTCATCATCCCTAAAATACACATAGAACTAAAGAGACACAAAGAGATTGAGAAAAATAAAAAACATTTTGGGTCAACATGGAAGAGACATAGGGTGTCTCAACACCTTGTGTCATCCCCAAAAGGAAAACATAAGACATATGAAAAAGAGATAAAAACTTAATGGAAAAGAAAGCCTTTTGGGTCAACATGGAAGAGACCTAAATTTTTTGATGCCTTGCATCATCCCCAAAATGAAAACAGAAGACAAATTAAAGAAAGATAAATATAAAAAGTGAAAGAGATGCACAACATAGAGAATAATGAAGGTAAAAATAGAGGAATTTCATAAAGAGAGAGAGAGAACATCAAATAAAATGTTATGAGGGATTACATTATGAACATGCAATCACAGAAGATAAAATAAAAAGAAATAATACAAAATACTAGTAAGGTAAAAATGAGTCAACCTATGAGAAATTCATCTACCTCCCAATAATTATTGTTATATACTGAAGGTGGAAAACTAGCCAAAAGGACAAGAGAAAGTGCCAAACTAGGAGAAGCATCATGTTCAACACTCTTTGTAGGATATTTTTCATTTTAGATAATGGAAAAGGAAAATAATGTATTTAGTTCATTATGAAACTCTTCATGAATTTTAGAAACCTCTTCATCATCATCTAAGTTGATCACAACTAGATTTTGAAGGATAATGTCCATGGAAAAGTTTAATTCTTATAGTGGAGGTTGTATTGAGTTGTTCTATTTCAGGGTAGAGCTAGACTTTTCATGCATTACTTTAGTCAAGTTTGGATTTTGATTTTCTTTGTTTAAATCGTCATGTAACTTGTGAGAAAGGGCACAAAATCTACATCTATGCTCCCTAGAACCTCTATTTATTTTGTTTTTTTTTTCAATTTTAAATTTTGTAGGAGTGATTTGATCAACCATTGCTTTCTTGTGTTCCCTAAGGGGGGCAATGGAAGGAACTATGGGAGGTCAAGTTCAACTACTTTCTCTTTGAATTTTTAAACTTGTTTTATTTTAGATGGTGTAACAAGATTGTTTTCATTATCTTTTAGATGCTTGTAAGAGGTAGGCGAAGTTTTTGTTTTAGGTTGGTCTTGGTTGTTTTGGTATTTTTTAGGTTCAAGCATGGTTTCATCAAGGATGGGAGGATCAGAGGTGGATGGGGACATGTTTTATAGAGATAGCTTTGTTATCTTATTTTCCTTGAACTTTTGGTAGGATATGAAAAAGAAGTATTATTGAGGTTTTATAGGTTCCATGGGCTTGGGCCACAAGGAATCTAAGGAGAATTTTCCTTTGGAGGACAAAGGGTTAAAGTCACTATGGTGAATAGTGAAGATGACATTGTCAAAGGGAAAATTTAAGCATTTATGCATAATCAAATGGATGAATTTCACTGAGAAAATCCATGGTTGGCCTAGCCTCACATGAAATTGGTCCAATCACAGGATGATGAAGAATGTGACCTATAATGTTTTTGGTCATATTTGTAATGGAAGGGTGATTGATCCCAACATAGGGCAAGAAAAACCATTGTGTGTCTTGATCCATGCTTTTGGTGTATCATATATATCTTGTTAAATTTCATGTAAAAGTAAGAATTCCTCGGTTATCAAATACTCTCCATAGGCAAGATCTATTAGTATCTCATTAGTGGGCTTATCATAGATATGACCGACTATGTAAAGAGGACAATTGAGAAATTTTTTAAGTATATCTTTAGATGATAAAGCAATGTCAAGAAAATTCTTAGGTCAGCCCTTACAAGGAATAATGTCTATCATCACTACCATTTATTTTATATGATTGACATTAATAGCATTATTTAGAACAAATCATTCTTTTCATCATCTATATCAACATTCATCACATCATTCTTTGTTGTTTCACTAGATTTGATGAATGAAATATTATTTTTTGGCATGGGATTGGTGAAAATTTGCAAATTTTGGTTCAGAGGGGCAATGGACTTATTGCCTTGATCATTGATACCTGTAATGGCTAGATGACCAGAATCAATGATTTCTTGCACAAGATGTTTAAGAAACTTGCAATGTTCTGTGTCATGTCCATTTTTTTGTTGATAGTTGAAATAAGCATTTGATTTGAAACTCGGAGGAAAAGGATTATTAGGGTTGGGTGTTCACACAAGAGGTAAGGTAATCATTTATTGGTTTATAAGATGGTACATGGTATTATGAAGGGTATCAAGTAAGGCAGTGAATTGTATTTTTCAAATCTCCATAACTAAAGGGCATCGTGGCTTTGACAATAGTTACTTGGTTATTGATATTTTGAGTTGTTTGTTGAGGGGGATTGAATTGAAGGAGCCCTTAATTTTTTTTTCCAAAAGGTGGGGAATTTTTTGATGTGTGGGCTTGGATCTCTTGATTTACGTAGAAGTGGACTTTGTATCTCAACCACTAACTAAATTTTGATAATCACAACAGGTAGTACACAAGTGCATGAAGGATGAGAATTTCATCATGGTAAGATTACATCTTAGTTTTTTCTTTTCAAATTATCTATGAACATATTTTGAAGGTGTGAATTTGGAATCTTGAAATCCATTTGGGGATAAATGGATTGTTAGTGTGAAATAAAATCAATTATCTTTTCTTCCTCATTTTTCTTGCATCTCATCAAATCGGCTAGGGTCATCATGGGAGTCATATGGATATGGAAATGGTTTATAAATTCCTCAATGAGTTCATCGAATGAATGAATTGAGTTACTCGTCAAGGAAGATAACCACTCTAAGGTGGTATCTTTTAAGGATCTAGGAAAGATCTTTGCCAATATTTTATCATCAAGGACAAAGTCACTACATAAGGTAGTGTAAGTATTAGCATGGTTAGAAGGATATCCCTTCCCTCCATATTTCTTAAATATAGGCACCTCTACACCTTGTGGCATCAGTGTTCATAGTATCTCTAAGGATAATGGACTTCTTTTGACATAATGTGTGGGTGGGCCATTTTGATTTTGTGATGGTGTAAATTTTCTTTTGAAGAGATGACATGGTTTGAAAATTTTGAGCTATGAAAGGGTCATTGCTTGTGTTATGAGATGGAAGTGAAAGTGGTGATGGAGTGTATGTGTGTTTAGGGATTTTTATAGGGGGTAAGATAGGAGATATGACTTGCAATGCCAGATATGAACTAGGGATGCTAGCAGGAATACCCAAGGAAGGAATCACATTAGTAACTTGTATTATTTTTGTGACTTGAGGAGGGGTGTAGGTAGGTATTGAGGCTATTGTAGTGAGATGGGGAATTTAGTTTCCTCCTTGGATTGTAATATTTCTTGTTGGTAAAGGAGAACTAGTGGTTGAGGGAAGATAATTTCCAAAGATTTGCACTATGTTTTTCACAATATCAAGGCCATCTTAACTTTCAAGCATGCGGTTAATTTTTTCTATAGTAGGGATGGAAGTAGTTGAAATGTTTTAAAGGCTCATTTGATGTTGTAATTTTACTAAATCCTCATGAATTTGAATTATATTCTCTTGTGGGCTACTATCATTCCTCAGTTCAACTTGCATCCTACATGAAGGCAAAGAATTGTTAAGGGTGTTAACCATGCCTAGTGTACTAGTGTTAATGCTAGGAGTGGAATCTCTAGATAACCCAAGATCCACAATGATTGTGCTATTTTAGGATGACATGACTATAAAACTTCTTCTCACTATGGTATTAACAATAGGACACCAAACACTCATGCAAAGGCTACTAAATATGGGAAAATGCAATGTAAGCTAAGAATAATGAAATGCTTATAGCTAAAATTCTAGGATCTAGAATAGAAATGTAGAAACACCAATAGAAACTCAAAAAATGAAGTGTAAATTCCATGAAATGTAGTGAAAAATATGCAAAGGGATTGAGACACCCAAGGTGGAAAATGAGTCCAGGTACTAATTTTGTCAAAAAAATCAAAATTTTTGAATTGAATTTTGTTCTTTTTATGTTTTATGATGTATATCTGAGATGCAAATGTAGAATTTGATTGATTTTTAATGAAATTAGATGCAATAATGCAAGCTAAATAAGCTTTCACTAATGAAAATATTGAAACCCCAAAATGAAAATTAAACAATGCAAAAATTAATGCAATGTTAATGCAAGCTAAATATAGGATGTAAAGGCACTCCAAATAAAAATTATGATGTTCCAAATGTAGGTTCACCAAATTGATAGGAGGGTATGTGTAGGATCATGATGGCCCAAAAAGTGGCGATATCTAAGTGATATGATGATCCATGTGGCTGACAACCTTTTTTTTTACCCAAAATTGATGAAATAAAAAGGGTTTTTAAAGAAGATTCTCAGCTTTCCACCATAAAAATTATTCTTTACTTTGAATTTAATAAATAATTATTATTCATTTTCTATTTGAATTACGACTAAAGTCTTGATTGGTAGGATAATTGAAAAACATCTATAGATTTCAAATGGTATCACATTTATTGAATCCAAAACATATGTCACATTCTATTCTTCACATACTAGAGGATTAAAAAAAAAAGTATTGAATTTCATGAATTTTTAACCAAGTTAAGGTGCTCAGACATACAAGTTTTTTTTTTTTTTAAGTTGTCATAAAAAAATAATAATTAATTATTTACTTGGAAAATAATTAGAAAACAATATGCATCACATCAGGACATGAGTCCTCTACTTATATCTAAAATATTATAAAAAATATATTATCATTTTATTGTGGTTAGGGTGGTTAGACAGACACCTACTTCTTATTTTTTCTTTGAAATTTAAGTACTACTGCATTGAAATTTCAAATTTTCACCAAATATATTTTTTTATTTTTTAAATAAACCTAGTAGTTTATAAACTACATTAAATTTTCTATAGATTCTATTGTTACATATTTTTTTAAAAATATAGATAACTTATTCAAATTTTTATGTCAAGTTGCCTAACTCTAATTTTTCTGAATTTATCGCCACTTGAGGGCTTGTTTTTTCCATGATGATCCTCCACAACCCCGAGATGAAAATGGGGGACTCTCTTTTGCTTATAGGCTTTTTGACCTAAACTGAGAGACAATTTTCTTTCTCTTCACTCAAGAACAAACCCTTGAGATTTCAATGTAAAGGAGATTGAAATATTGCAAAGAGATTGTTCTAGGGATTGAATGATAGCTAATGAGGGGTTCACTAACAAGTCTAGACTTGGAAAAGATAATGAAATAGAATGTTAAATTTCAAACCTTGAATGACCTATGAATGTGAGAAAAATGTAACAAAATTCTATGAAACTAGAAATATTCACTTGGGAAGTTGAAGAAGGTAGAATGGAGATCTAGATCACTAAACAAAACTCTATTTATGTTGAGTAGGACTCATTTGCCAAGCTAGGTGAATTAGTCCATTTTTGGGAAAATTCCTAGATATAGGTTTGAGCCAAAAGGGTATCCAACTATGAAAAAACCTTTGTCAAGCTTGTACAGTGGGAGTCATTCACCAATAGTCGTGAATCAGTCCACTTCTACTTTTTCATAATTTTTGAAATAGATTTCATGTTTGTTAGTCTACTCTACTCTTTTTGACAAGTTCCTAGATCTGAATTTGTAAAATGCCACTTGTAGGTCCTCTCCAAGCTTTTGTAAGGCTTGATGATGACTTTTACAACTTTAGGTGTTTTGCAACTTTTCTCCAACTTGGCTTGTTGACAAATCTATAAGCATGCCCTAGAAATCACACACAAGAAGATGAAAAAATGTTGTGGGGTTAGAGAATAGGGGTTTACCTTGGTCGAACCCCTTATTGCTAATTAAACCTTGAAATGAAAGTAAATATGGAGGGATAATGATGAATGAACAAAAGGAAATGTTGCAAATCACCAATACCTAGCAATAAGGTGTTTCCAATATGCTTGAAATGGTTGCAATGGATGTGGTTCTTGATTCTTGCTTGAATGCAATGCTTTCTTGAATTATGGACTATACATCACAATTGTTAGCACAATAAAAAAAAGAAGAATCCAATATTTGACATGATGATTTGCACTTGAATAATGCTCTAAGATTCTTGATAATATGCCCTTGAAATGCCTTGAGTGCTCTTTTGAACGCTCAATGACTCTTGTGAACTCTTGAATGCTAGGTGTGTTTGGATTTCTTAGGTATTCTCTCGAATGCTAGGTGTGAAAATGAGGGAAATAACCTTGTATTTATACTCAATTATGGAAGAATTCCTAAAATTGCAACACTACGAGCTGACATTAGATCTAGGAGAATAAAAATCTCAATAGAAATTTGAATTAAATTTGAATTTGGTCTACATTGGACATATTAACCCAAGGTGGCCAATGAGTCCACCTCAGCCAAATTTATGGGACCAAAATTGAAAAGGACTTAGAAATGTGTGAAACCTGCATGAGGGCCAAAAATACCTTGGTGGGACTCATTCACCCGGGTTGGTGAATGAGTCCCAGATACTAAATCTGGGCCACACTAGCTAGGAACACCTGAATTATGACTAGTCAATGATTAATGTCAGGATTATTCTCGAAATGATGTAATAAATGCATCTTGTGGATGCAAAATAGGGCCAATTAAAGCATAAGAAATCCTAATTTTTAATGACAAGCCTAGATAAATGTGAAATTTTCATTACAACTCTTTACATCACTCCAAATGAGGCAAGATTAATATTAATTATGATTTAAATTATGTTTATTATGCTTAGTTAATTGATAAAACCCTAGAAAAGTGTGAAAGTGTGTTACGACACTTCACAATGTGTTTGCAAGGCACCATTGAAATAAATTATTTCACAAGGGCCCAAGACCTAATGTGAATGTGTTATCCACATAACAACACTAAATGAAGGAAAAATTAAGCCAAAATCCACAAGGAGGACCCAAAGGAGTGTGAAAATGTCAAAGGACCCATTTTTTGACACTACACTTTTGGACTTAGCACAATATTTATTCATTTACTTTGAGGCATTCAGTAAGTGTTATGACAAAAGATCGAGATCTAAAACCTTCTTGTATCTAGTAATCCTTAAGCCTAAAGTTTGAAGCTTGATCAAACTTGGTTTAAAAGACTAACTCTTTCACTAGCAAGTGATATAAGGTAATCCCGAGGTCCCATTCCTAAACTTTTGCAAGACTTCAAGGCTAGCTTAACAACTTCTAATGTATCATCCTATGATACCTTTTTGCCATCAATGATCCAACAATCTCCCTTATTGGATATCACTATGATATCCCCTTTTGACATCAATAAAAATCAAATTGCCAAAAATCTACCCCTTTGGAATTGACGAAAAAAATAAATGCTCTAAACAAGCATCTGCTCAACAACCATTCTCCCCCTTACGCTAGTCTCCCCTTTTGATAGATAGAGTATTTTTCTTTGTTTATCCTCCTTTGATATTAATGAAAAATCCCATAAATGTTTGAAGACCTTCCTACTACTAATGTTCTCGCCCTTTGACATACTATGCAAAGTAAAAGAATGTGTCCAAGAGTATGTAACCATCAAGTCATTAGAAATTTGTAAAATCATGTATGCCTAACTTGTATTTTCTCTCATCCTGTAAACTCCCATTGGACTCATGCTCTATCACTAGGATTTAGTGATATGATGTGGGAGAAATATTTCCCAATTGTTGCCTCAAGTATTCAAATTGATCTTTAGGAAGAGGCTTAGGGGTTAAAGTACAAATTTTTCACACTTTATAAAGGAAACTACCAACAGTCATCCAAATTTTAAACTTGAATCACTAAAAAGTGGCGTAAAATTTTTGAATTTTGAAATGATGTAAACTAATTAAATTTGTATTTTTTAGTATATTTTATGTTTATATTATTTTGAAAAAATTAATAAATTTTATTTACATATCGTTTATTTATAAATTTCTATAATTTAGTTGCTAATAAAATGTTGAAAAATGATGTTACATGAGACATCAATCTTTATATAGTAAATATTTTATTCCTTCTATTTTTTTGTGTGTATTTAAAACTTGAAGCTTTAGTGGAGGGATATTTTTTCCAATATTGGTAAATTTATATTTTTAAACAAATCTTAAAATGTCTTTATATTGAAAAATAGTTATTTTCATTTGAAGTTAATTTTCATATTAAGTATTTATCTAAAATAGAAAAAATTTATACCATCTTGATATATATTCTTTTATCTAGTGCATCATATATTTTTCAAATTTTTAATAATTTTTACTATTTTTCTTGACATGATAATGAACATAATATTTTTATACAAAAATCCTACTTGTAGTAAAAATAAAAAATAAAATATAAATAATAATTAAACTATTAAAATATATATACTTTAAAACTACACTTATGTATCTATAAAAGAGTATTTTTACTTTTAAAAAATGTTATTTACATGCATAAAAGTTGTTGAAACTTTAATTTTTTAAAATTATTTCATTTTTTGTAAACTAGCCTCAATGTGGTCCTAATAGAACCTAAAATGGGGGACTAGTGCCATTGTATGGTTTAGAACATAGAGAACACCCACTTTAATCAATTTCACTCAAGGATAACCCTAGAGATCTAAATTCAAAGGAGAAAAATATCTTGCAATAGGGCTGTCCTAGGGGCTGATTATAAGCTAATGAGGGGTTCACCATCAAGTAACAACCTAGATAGACAAATGAAAAGTATGATGTAATGCTAAACCCTAATATGATGCAATGACTTAAAAAATGACCTATAAATGTTAATGAAACAAAACATAAATTTTTAAGATGAAATGTGTGCACTTGGAAATCCAAAGATGACTGGAAGGAGCTTCAAAATGATAGAAATTTTGAGTTTAGTGTTCACTAGGACTCATTTTCTAACCTCGGTGAATCAATCTAGAATTTTGGTTTTTGTGTAGGAATAGGAATCTAGAAAATGGCTATCTGAATCTGCAAAAATTTGAATTTCGACCAAAATTGGGACTCATTCGCCAAAAGTAGAAAATTTGTCCCTTTAGGGTTTTCTAGAACTTCAGGATCTGAATTTACTCTTCTTGGTCTACTCAATCTCCTTCTTTAGGTTTTCAAATTTTTTAGTATTTTTCTTGACATGATAATTAACATAATATTTTTATGTGAAAATCATACTTGTAGTAAAAATAAAAATTAGAATATAAATAATAATTAAAATATTAAAATATATATACTTTAAAACTACACTTATGTATCTATAAAAGAGTATTTTTACATTTAAAAAATGTTATTTACATGCATAAAAGTTGTTGAAACTTTTTTTTTTTTAAATTATTTCATTTTTTGTAAACTAGCCTCAATGTGGTCCTACTAGAACCTAAAAATGGGGGACTAGTGCCATTGTATGGTTTAGAACATAGAGAACACCCACTTTAATCAATTTCACTCAAGGACAACCCAAGAGATCTAAATGCAAAGGAGAAAAAGATCTTGCAATAGGGTTGTCCTATGGGTTGATTATAAGCTAATGAGGGATTCACCATCAAGTAACAACCTAGAAAGACCAATGAAAAGTATGATGTAATGCTAAACCCTAATATTATGCAATGACTTACAAAATTACCTATAAATGTTAATGAAACAAAAGATAAAGTTTTAAGATGAAATGTGTGCACCTGGAAATCCAAAGATGACTGGAAGGAGCTCCAAAATGCTAGAAATTTAGAATTTAATGTTGAATAGGACTCATTTTCTAACCTGGGTGAATCAATGTATAATTTGGGTTTTTGTGTAGGAATAGGAATCTGGAAAATGGATATCTGAATCTGCAAAAATTTGAATTTTGACCAAAATTGGGACTCATTTGCCAGAAGTAGAAAATTTGTCCCTTTAGGGTTTTCTGGAACTTCAGGATCTGAATCTACTCTTCTTGCTCTGCTGAATCTCCTTCTTCAGGTTTTCATATTTGAATCACTTAAAATCAACCTATAGGTGTTCTCCAATTTTCTCCAATGCTTGATGACAACTTTGACAACATTAGGCACTTTGAAAAAAAGTTCCAATCCTTCTCTTCAATGATTCCTCAATCTAAACCCATAATTCACACACTAAAGACAAGGAAACAAATGTTAGTGATTAGGGGTTTTCCTTAGTCCGACCTCATTTTGGTAATCAAACCTTGAAATAGAATAAAATAGTAATAGAGAATGATGAATGCACAAAATATGATGTTGTAACTCACCAAACCCTAGCAATAAAATTTTGTAAAAATGTATACTATGGCTCCAATGGATATAGATCTTCAATCTTGCTTGAAGGTGATTGATATTGAATGAAATGGGAGCTTGAATCATAAAAACCTGCATCACAATTGTTAGCTCCATAAAAAACATGATGCATGAAGTCCTTGACATAATGATTTTTCCTTGAATAATTCTCTAAAATTATTGATAATATACCCTTTAATTCTCTTGTAAACACTTGAATACACGTGTTGACTCAAAATTTCTATATGCAAGAATACCTGAATGCTTGGAATGTTAGGATGGAAATGAGTGAAATAAACTTGTATTTATACTTAACTATGCAAGAATTCCTAAAATTACAACACTACAAGCTGACATCATAACTAGGAGGATAAAATCCCAATAAGAATTTGAATTATTTTTGATTTTAGGCCACATAGGACTCATTCACCCAAGGTGGTGAATTAATCCCATCAAGCATAATTTTTGGGACTATTTTTAGAAATTCTTAGAAAGGTGTGAAACTAGGATCAAGACCCAAAAACGTAGTTGGGACTCATTCACCCAAGGTGGTGAATGGGCCCTAGATCACTAAATGTAGGCCATTCAACCTAAAACCACCTAAATTATGATTGGATGTTGATTTGTGTTAGGATCATCCTCGATAAGATGCATTAAATGAGGCTTTTGGATGAAAAAAAGGGCCAATTAAATCATAAGAAAGCCAAACTATTAATAAAAACCATAGAAAATTTTGAAAATGTGTTACAACACTTTAAATAAGGCTAAGGTTTAAAATAGATTTATTAGGTTTAGTTCATTAATAAAAATTCATTAAAGTGTGAAAGTGTGTTAAAAATCTTCACAAAAATTTACCAAGGTACCATTCTTGTTCATTAGTTCACAAAGACCTAAGACCTAATGTGAATGTATTGAGTACATTATAGCACTAAATAAAGGAACCATTAAGCCTGGTTTATAAGGAGGGCCCAAACAAACAAGGAAAATTAGAAGGGATAGTTTTTTTGTTGCCACATTTAGCCCCCACTCTAGTGAGAGGATGAAATTGCTTCAAACTCACTAAATTAGACAAGAACAGACCAAGAGGGGTTCAAGAACAACAATGATGGGTGAAAGGCCCCCAAGAGGAAGATCCCATGGCAAACAATCATAGGAACACACATGAAAATTATATAAAGAGCATCAAAAAAGTACAATCATGCATTTTCAACAACATAAAGAGAATGAAAAAAAAAAAAGGAAAGGGGTGGATCAAGCTTCAATCATTTTTCCATCATGATGTGGATCAAATCTAGGGTATTTGTCAAAAAAATGCATAATCACTCTAAGGAAATGGAACTTCAGGTCATCCAATGAGTGAGAAATTCAAGAAGGTGAGACACATACACACATGACCAGTATGTGCTCATATACACATCCGAGAGGATAAGGGAAACTCATGCCCTCATTCAGCTTCTTATCAGGACATACCAAAGTTATACCTCCTGATAACTTTGATAAGGGACCATGTAAAAATAAACTTTTAGCTTTATGAGGTAAGAAAAAATTCTATGCTCAAAGCTTACAAACAAACAAGATGGCTCTACAAGAATGCAATTTTTGTTATGCAATGTACCCATGTAATGGAAAAGGAAAATAAAACAATAATGAATGTTCAAATGAGTCTTGCCTAGTTCATGCAAGGTATTAACTTAGTGAACAATGTGCCTAATGTTTCCAAGAGTTGAC
This sequence comes from Sequoiadendron giganteum, assembly GCA_007115665.2. Taxonomy (NCBI): domain Eukaryota; kingdom Viridiplantae; phylum Streptophyta; class Pinopsida; order Cupressales; family Cupressaceae; genus Sequoiadendron; species Sequoiadendron giganteum. The sequence goes on from CM021105.1 coordinate 68,654,205, forward strand.
CAATCAAAGAATAGGCAATTCACAACTTAGGGGATGCAATGTGTCACATCAAGCCACTAAGAGGAATGCAATATGCTAAGATAAATCAAACTCTTGAAGGAAACCATACCCAATTTCATCTACAAAGAAAAAGATGCATCGTATAAAGTAAAAATATTGCACCATGAACCATGAAAAAAGGAAAAAAATGCCAATGAATGCTCCCACTTTAAAGAAATTGCTAAACACCATGGTATGAGAAATTAATTTAAAGTAGTAAATGATAAATGAAAACAATAATACAAGAATACATTAGAGCTAACATGTAAATCCATATACCAAGTCATATGTTTCAACATAAAGCTACATCATGCAAAAGAAAATAAAAGAGTGGAGTTTCACCCAAAATGAAAATAACAAACACATAAGGGATCTATGGATTAGGGGTCAGTATGTTCTTTTCTACAATTTTTTTAGAGAGCTCAGTATTGTCATCATTTCCCAAATACACGGAACTAGTAGAATGACACAAAAAGAGAAAAAAGAAGGAATTTTTTTTTGGGTCAACATGGAAGAGCCATGAATTTCTCGACAACTTGCATCATCCCCAAAAGGAAAATGCATGATAAATGAAAATAAATATCTTTTAGGTCAATAAGGAAGAGACATGAATATCTTGAGGCCTTATGTCATCCCCGAAAGGAAAACACAAGATAAATGAAAAAAAAGAAATTGGGTCTACATGAAGAGACATGACTGTCTTGATGCCTTGTGTCAAAACCAAAAGGAAAACACAAGACAAATGAAGAGAAAAATATTTTGGGTCAACATAGAAGAGGCATGAATATCTCAATGCCTTGCATCATCCCTAAAAGGAAAGCACAATACAAATTGAAAGAAAAAGGGTGAAAACTAAAAGGTTGATGACATAGAGAAGAATGAAAGGTAAAATTAGAGGAATTTCATCAAGAGAGAGAGATACATAAAAAAAATGGTATGGGGGATCACATTAGGTACATGCAATTGGTCAAAAATTAAAAAGGAAAAGAACTAAAACAACAAAACTAGTAAGGCACATGTGAGTCAACTTAAAGTAGGTTGTATACATCCCAATCATGATCATTGTATACGAAGGGTAGACAACTAGCCAAAGGTCCAATACCAAGATTCAAACTAGTGCCATCAATAGGTTCAACAATTTTCTTAGGATAATTTTATTTTAGCCTTGTGGAAGAGGAAAACAATGTATTCAATTCATTATGCACCTCTTCATCAATATTTGTAATTGCAAGACAAGAAAACGAGAAAGCAAGATTAAAGAAATACAAAGAATTTTAACTCAAACTAACCTACATTAAACAACAAAGAACAAAGGAAATATGTAAAACATAAAATAATCTCACCAAAGATCAACATGACTCTATGAATAATCTTTGTTATGCTTCTCTGTTTCATCATGATAGTATTCTTTCCCTCAAATTTTTACTATGTGTGCAAGTATAGCCTTCATGTATGTGATTATAGAAAAATATCGAAGATTAACAAGTGCTCCAAAAGTCATACATTTTTGGGAGGAATTGGAATGATGAAAGCTAGGTCAATTTATAGAAAATTGGTTTTTGAATGATCGACTCAAATTTGAAAGAGAGATCAATAATCGAGATTGATGAATGTCATGTGATAAATATTTGTGTCAGCTACAATGTGAGTTGAAATTTTTTGCATGACAGAGATTAAATAATAATTTAATTTGGTGTTGAAAATGTTTGAAATTTGGAAGAATAGAAATTGCAAGTAAAAGTTAAAACAAAAGCATTGTGTTAGAACACACAAATTAATTAAAGTTATTTAATTAATAATAGTTTGCACGTAGAAGAATAAGACTAATCGATCAAACTAGAAAGTTTGTTTGTCAAAAATAAGCAGATACTAAATCAGGAGATAGCTAACTGATTTAATTAATCTCAATTTCATCGGTAAGTGAATAACCAGATAATTAGATGATTATCTAATCAGAAGAATATTCAAGGAATAATATTATTCATGAATTAAATGATTATTTAATTCAACATTTGAAATTCAGAGATTTAATTAAATAAATAAAGATTTATTTAATTGACTGTCAAAAAGATTATTGAATAATTAAATAATTCAAAATGAATATTTAATTATAGTCATAAACATGATAAAGGGTAAATTAAATAATATTCTTGTTTAATTTATAAAGGGGATCAATTAATTAGTGACATAGTTAAATAAGATTTATTTAATTAATCAGGGTTGAATAAAGGTCATAATAAATAAATTAAACTATTAAATTTATTTAATTAATAGAACAAAGGTGACATTATAAAGTAATTAAATAATTAATATTATTTAATTCATGACCATGAACATTATAAATATGTCAAAAATGGTACTTGCAAACCTAGACCAATTTTCAGTGTCTATAGTTTGCCCCTCTTTAATAAAATGTCGTTTCAGCTTTGTGACAAAGAACATTATTTAGATCATGCCCTTGTCATGCCCCAATGTGAAATAGGTTAGGGTATGCCCCCTGAGGAAAAATGACATTTTTTGAAAAAAATTTGAAATCTTTGGAAATTGTCTTCATCAGGCAATTTGATAGTCATAAGTTTGATGTGGTGAAAGAAATTGATTTCAAAGTGATCTCGTCAAGAAATGGATGTTGGAAGTTGGTAGTTTACATATCTTCTATAGAAGGTTTGACATAAAAATCACCAAAACCCTAGGTATAAATAGGAATTGGGGTGAAAATAAATTCATTTGCACCCTAAACAATTGAAAAACCTTTGTTTGACCTCTAAACTTGCAGTGAAGATGTCGCTCATACCATACACCAAGCATCAAGGATAAAGCATCCAAACATTCAAATTCCCCACCGACAGAAGACCCCTGGTATGTTACCCCTGGACCAACTTTTGAAATTTTGATTTTCATGCTTTTCTAGGGATTTAAAATTTAATTTGTAGATGCATCATTTGACGATCAATGCATATGCATTTGTACGTGATGTATGTGCTCGTGAAAGACGCATATGTAAAAATATGTCTAGGTCATTTAGGTCATGTTTAGGAAATCAACGCATGTGTTTTAGGTTGCATCGTATATGCATAAATGCACCATATTTGATATTTATAGTCTCAAATTTAGTGTTATGCATCACAATTGTATTTGTGCACCGCATTTACATTTTAGAATAGGTAGAGATTATTGCACAATAATCGTAAATCAAACAACACATTTGTCCATTAGGTAGGTTTTTTTGATTTTGTGACGCATTTCAAAATTTTCAATGCATATGCATGTGTATCCGATGCATGTGTTATAGTGCACTGCATTTGATGCCGAAGCAACACATTTGATTGTCAAAATTTTGAAAAAAATTGTGATGCAAGGATGAATGTTCTATTTTTTGACACATAGTATTTGATGCCCTTGCAAGTTGGATTGGATCCGATATACACATAGGACTCATGGTTAGTGACATATGAGTGTAGAGATCAGTTACAGAGTGGTGAGACATGTTTGATCTAGAGATTAGGTTTGCACCATGTCTTTACTATGCCCACCATTCGGGCGAACAAAGGTATGATGACTACACTTTGTGAGATGTGGAATTCTGAGACCTCTTCTTTTCATTTGCCTACTAGAGAGGCCACTATCACCTTAGAGGAAATTTATAGGATCTTGATATTGCCTATTAGAGGTGAGAGGGTAATGTATGATACTTAGAGGGGATATAGTGAGATTACTAGAATTTATGTATATGATGATATTAGATGGCATATACTAGTAGATAGATATGAGCGTATTGATTGTATGCTTTGTACATTGATTGTTGGTATAGTTCTTCCTAACCTTCGAGGTCATGGATTTCGTATTGGGTGGGGAGAGATGTTGGTAGGTATGTTAGAGTAGGAGGTTGTTTATGCATGGGGGCCATGTTTATTGGTCACATATTTTCATCTACATGATGTAGCTTATAGGTATGCATAGTTGATGAGATATGGTACCACCCTTCTTATGGTCTGGGCATGGGAAAATGTTGTTGTGTTTCATCCCCTGGTTACTTCTGATCGGGATGCTAGATCACCCTATGTTTTTCATTATGTGAGAAACATTACACAAATTCATGCTGGTGACACTAGGTATTGGAGGCATGCTTTAGATACTCTAGTTTAGTTTACTTGGAGGCCATGCATGGACTGTGGTCGATGGTCAGATGAGGATAGGAACTTTCCATTTTGTTGATAGACTCAATATTCTATTGGGAAGACAGTGTTGATTGTACATATTATTGAGAGGCACCTTGTTGACCAACTTTTGATACAGTTTAGAGAGGTTTAGGATGAGCCTCAAGGGCAAGTTGAGTTTTCTCGATCTTCTAGAGAGGTTCTACTATGGGGGCCTATGATTCTTGTAGCTACAATGAAAGGAGACATTCAAGATTTACAAGCTATAGAGTAGGGATGGAGGGGTGGGTTGGTAGATCCCAAGACTGCAACAACATATGATGCTTGGTGTGTAGAGCACCATAATGTTCCATATATAGATCTAGAATAGCCAACTATAATTGAGATATGGGGGACAAGGACTAGGGGTTGAGGCAGAGGGATGGTTGGAGGAAGGGGTGGTAGAGGAGGCAGTGATGATGGTAGGGGTGGAGGTGGTAGAGGTGGACAATGGCATCGACAATGGAGGAGAGGGGTTAAATTAGGTGGAATATCACCTATTCGTGAGGTGGAGATTAAGGGTGAGGATATACCCATGTTAGACCTTGGAAGTAGAGGAGAGGCAGAGATTGGGGGAGAACATGTTGTTGAGAAGGCAGGGAGGGACGACATCGATGTTGATTTCCTTGGTATACTAGAAGGTTATAGTGTTAATGAGGAGGAGGAGGAGGGGGTGATGGGAGAGCAGGAGAGGGAGCTCTGGGATAGGATCATGGAGGGTTGGGATGTAGAGGTAGAGGAGAGACCACGACGGGATGAGGAGGCTCCCAAGGATAGTGATACAAATTCACAGACCTAAGTAGAGGCCTTGGAGGAGAGCATGAGGGTACTTACTACAAAGAGGTATGTGATGCATATGGAGAGAGATAGTGCCCTCTTGGACAAGGACTAGGCATTTTCCCTATGATATGAGACAAAGAGGCAGTTTGTGGAGTCGAGAGCCTTATGCACTAGACTAGTTGCAAAATTTTCTTAAGAGTTAGTCTGAGTTAGTGATAGGGAGAGGTACTAAAGGGATCTCTATGAGGTATAGGTACCACCTAAGAGGTGAGCTCCCAGCTACATACAGGCACATCTTATTTTGAGTGATATATATATATATGATTTTTGTTGGTGATTGATATGATTTGCTTTTGTTCTATATGGTGATGAAGTTTATTTCTTTATGATTATGTAGTTTCCTAGATGATGTATATACATGTTATGGATTATGATGTTTACTCTATGATGTTTTATATCTTATGTTGATGAATGCATAGTACTGACACATGTGATAAATGTATTCTATTCAAGTATGGAATGAGATGCAATGTGATGTTACTATTTATGATGCCATGTGGATGGATGCATAATTCATGCAAATTTATGATTGGTGATTAGATATATGCCATGATTATCTAAATGCAATTTATATGTTTTTTAATTGTATTTATTTGAAATACAACATAACTATGTGGTGTACTATGTATAGACATATGAGAATGTCAACATAATGGTTGTAAAAATGTATCCATATGTAGATTTTTTTATTTATTTTTATGTGTCACAGAACTCCATCATTATGCAGGATAGAAGAAATGTTAGTATGGATCATTTGAAATGTTATTATTGAAAAAAATGGTTACTAGTAGAATGTATAATGTTCAATACTTTTCAAAATACTAACTAAGCCTTGCATTAATGTTGGCAATAGATGCCTCAACTTCTGGCTTCAACCTTTCAAAAGACTAAGCAAAATTATCACCTTTCTCAGCCGTTACCTCTCTACTATTGAGATCATTTCTTAGAGGTGTAGTCTAGTGGTTTATTGCCTTATTGTAGGCCTTTGTCAGTCTGTCCATGGTTGGGTGGTTTTACCACCATACTGTGGGGTCTTTGTCTTAGACTAGCGGTAGTGTGCTTGATGCATGGAGTTAGTATGAAGGTTTACCTCTGTATCATGGAGGCTGCTCATTGGTGGCGTGGTGGCCACTTACTACCACACCGTGATGGCCTCTCGACCATGTCAAGATGATGTAGTAAGCCTTGGCAGTCAAAGATAATGGTTACCTCGTTACCATGAAGGTCTTGTGGTTGGGGCATGGTAGCACAGTGGAGATTGAGCATTGGCATAGGTGGTTACTACCATACCGCAGGAGGCTTTTCTTAGCCTCACGGTTGGGCGGTAGCACTACAATACTAAAAAAGGTTGATCCAAGCTTGGCGGTGATGCGATGCTAAGAAATGGGCTAGTAGACATGCCACTACCTCAGTGGCATGAAGTTGTTAGAAGGAACCTACGGTTGGGTGGTGGTACCGCCATATTATGGAGGTCTATCAAGCTTGGAGCAGTGTCGTGGTGTCACCACCATACCATGGTGGCTTCTTTGGCTCGACGAGGTAGCATGGTAAGAGATGTTTGACAGTTGTGTTGACCCGTCAAAGTTTACTGGAAGTAGCAAACAAATAGAGAGGAAGCACGCGGCAAGTAATCAACATCTGATTGGTCGAAGTCTGGAGTAGTGAAAGTAGTAATTGCAAGACGTGTTTTGGTTGATGACAAAACTTGATTAAGGCAAGAAGAGTTAATTATTGGGTGTTGTGATGCATTATTGCAGGGCAGATCAATCAAAAGATCAGATTGCTTGATTGAGTGAATGATGCATTATTAAGGCATGTGATTGGTTGGTATGATTAATTCAATGTAAGACTTGTATAGTTGATTGACATTGATATATAGTCACTAAGGGTGATGGTGAAGAGTGACAAAGAAGTTAGAACTATTCATTGTATACTCAAAGAAGTATTGTAATAGTGAGTGCATGAAAACTCAAGTCTGCTACTATGAGATAACTATTAGAGAGTGAGCACTATGAGCTTTGTTTGTAATTTATTTTACTCTAATACAAAGTGTCTTCTCTTGGTGTGGTGGGTTTTTTCCCGAAAGGGTTTTCCCACGTAAATTTTGTGTTGTATGTGACTGTTTTTTTTTTTATACTTGTTACCCTATATGTGTTCATCTTAGTTGTTTTAAGAAGTTTTAAAACTGGTCTTTTGGACTTCTCCTTTGTTGCATTAGCATTAGGAAAACATTTTTTCACCCCTATTTTCCTTTCAAGTGGTATCAGAGCCCGACCAATTGCGTTATCCTTGTTAGTAAGGATAGTTTTTTGTGCTAATATTGTTCTAGTGGGAGTCTTAAAAAGTTATAACCTAGTTCTATTTGAGATGGTGAGTACATCAGGTAGAGTAGAGATTTAAAAATTCAATGGTGCAAATTTTGAGTTATGGAAACTCAAAATGGAAGACTTCATGTGGATAGAGACCTCTAGGTTGATGTGTCTGGAACTATGCCACAAAGTATGAAGAATGAATATTGGGACCTTGTAGATAGAAAAGCGAAAGGTCTAATAAGACCGAGTCTTGCCGATTATTTACCTTTGAATGTCAATGAGGAGAAGTTTGCAAATTTATTATGGAAGAAGCTTGGTGATATTTATCAACAAAAGTCTCTAGTAAATAAGTTATTTCTAAAGAATAATTTATACTCCTTCGGGATGGAAGAAGGTGCATCTGTTGTACACCATCTAAACTTGTTTAATATGAGTGTTTCTTAGCTAGCATGTATAGGTGTGAAGATAGAGGAGGAGGATTGGTGCATACTCATATTATGTTAATTATCTAACACTTGGGATCATCGTATAATGGCTATTGGAATTACAACCACTAATTTCAAGATGGAAGATGTTGTTCCCTCATTCCTATCTGAAGAGATGCAAAGGAATTATTTAGAGATGGCTAAAGAGGCCCTTTCTATTTGAGGTACATTGAAGGAGAAAATTAAGAAGAAGAACAAGAATTCCAAATCTAAATCTATAGGGAGATCAAATTCTCCTAGTAAAAATTCCAAGGTGAAATACTGAAACTATGGGCACCCTAGTCATATCCGAAAGGATTGTAAGGAGGAGGAGAAGAAGAGTAATGCTTCAAATAATGACTCTTCTCAAAGTGATGCAGATGCCTTCATTGTAGCCTTGGCAACTCAGCCATCAAATGATGTCTAGTTGGTTGAATCAGTTGCATCCTTTCACATGACATCTCATACAAAATGGTTCACTAAGTATGAGAAGTATGATGGTGGAAAGGTGAACTTGGCAAGTGATTCAACATTGGAGATTTTTGGACGTGGAAGAGTCAAAATATAGTTCCCTAATGGTAGAATCAAAGGGATTGGTGGTGTACTACACATACTAGGTTTGGCTCGTAACTTACTTTATATTAATAAGTTGAATGATGTTGGTGTGGATGTTTCTTTCTCAAGTAAACGATGTAAGATTTATAGAGGTGCAATGGTGTTGGCTAAGGGTACAGGTAATGGCACTCTGTACAAGATAGATGCACATCTTTTTCAATGCAACCCCTTTGTAAAGTCAACCAAAGTTGTTCCTACAGAGGAATATGAAGATTATTCTTTGGTTGCAAATGCTTTAGAGGTGAAAATCCCAATAGAGAAGACCATGTTGTGGCATCATAGACTCGGTAACATAGGTGAGAAAGGTCTAAAAACCTTGAAAAATAAAAATCTTTTTGAATGGCTTGATGATTGTAACCTTGAGTTCATTTTTTGTGAACATTGTATTTATGGGAAACAACACCATGTTTCATTTTATTCGAGTCCTGATAAATCTTTTAGTATACTAAATTATGTTCATTCTATGTGTTTGGTCTCATTAATGTTCTTGCATTATCAAAGTCTATATATTATGTTTCTTTGATTGATGATTATTAGAGAAGGGCATTTATATACTTTCTTAAGAGTAAATTAGAAGTGTTCAGTTGGTTTAAAGAATTTAAAAAATTGATAGAAAATCAGATTGAAAAGAAAATAAAATTCTTGAGGATGGACAATGGTAGTGAGTTTTGTTCTAAAAAATTCAAAAGGTACAACAAAGACAATGGGATTAAAAGGCATAAAACTACACCTTATACTCCACAACAAAATGGAGTTGTTGAAAGGTTGAATAGAATGTTAATGGAAAGAGAGAGAAGTATGTTGAGTAGTGTTGGTCTAGAGAAGAAGTTCTAGGTTGAGGCTATGGCTATAGCATGTTACCTAGTAACTCATTCACCTTGTTTTTCTCTAGTTGACAAGACACCTTTGGAAGTGTGGTCTGGAAAGAAGCTCTCTCTAAAACATATTTGTGTCTTTGGTTGTGTGACATATCTATATGTGCCAAATGAGAAAAGATCAAATTTGGAAAACAAGGCTATTAAATGTATCTTCATTGGTTATAGCATTGGTGTGAAGGAATACAAGCTTTGGAATCCTAATACTAAGAAGGTTTTGTACAAAAAAAGTGTAATATTTCATGAGCTGAAACTTCTAGTAGCTGATCCACAGCTAGAGATAGATAAAAGAGAAAATAAGAATGATGTAGTTTAGATTCCTCAAACTCCATAAAAAGAGGAACTTCATGGTGTACCTGAAATTGAGGAGAGTTCCAGTAGCTATGAGAGTTTTGAAGATGAAAACCACAACCTCAACCAGTAAGAAGGTCTACACATGAAAAATGACAACCTGATAGGTATGGTTTCTCTATGTTAGATTCAAACTATGCCTATGCTTTGATTACTAGCACTAATGAGCCTAGGATTGTAAAATAAGTTATTAGCATGTTTTATTCAAATTCCAGGTTGGAAACCATGAATGAAGAAACAAAATCGTTAGGAAAAATGAAACCTTGCATTTGGTACCTTTTCCTAAAGGGTGAAAGCCTATTGGCTATAAATGGGTATTTAAGAAGAAGACTGGTCTAGATAGCAGTGTAGAAAAGTATAAGGCAAGGTTGGTTGCAAAGGGATTCTCCCAGAAAGAGGGAATTAATTATGGAGAAATATTTCCCCCTATAGAAATGCTAACATCTATCAGATTTTTGTTGTCATTGGTAGCATCATATGACTTAGAGATTGAGCAGATGGATGTAAAGACAACGTTTCTCCATATGACTTTGTTGAAAATGGTAAATAAAGTCTGGTCTACAAATTAAAGAAAACTTTGTCTGGTTTGAATTAGTCTCCTATGTGTTTTGTATGGGATTTGTGAGATCAAAATTTGATCATTGTGCTTATTATATATCTAAAAAGGATCGTGTGCTTATTATGTTCTTTGTACATGGATGATATGTTGTTAATAGGAAATAGTAAGTCTATGGTTTCTAATCTTAAATGTTAGTTCTCTACAAAGTTCAAAATGAAAGATATGGGTGTAGTAAGGTATATTCTAGGGATGGAGATAACTAGGGAAAGAATGAGCAAAAAGATCTAGGTAAGTCAGAGTAAGCATGTCAATACAGTTCTAGAGAGATTTTGTATGGATGATTGCAAGAAGCTAGTTGTTCTGGTTATGCAAGGAATGACGCTGTTTGTTAAAGATTGTCCAAAATTTGCTATTGAGATGGAGGACATGACCAGGGTGCCTTATGCAAGTGCTATTGGCAGTCAAATGTATGCAATGGTCTGTTCAAGATTAGAAATTTCCCAAGAGCTGGGAGTTTTCAACCGTTTTATGGAAAATCTAGGAAGATCACATTGGGATGTTGTGGAGAGAGTATTCATATTTTTAAAGGGGACTTCAAAATATGCTCTATGTTACCATGGAAATTTGGTTGCATCACATAAAAAACTCAGGATTCATGGATACGTATATTTTGATTAGGTAGGGAGAATTGATAGTAGAAGATCCACCAGTGGATACACTTTCATGTTAAATGGTGGTGTAGTCAGTTGGATGAGCAAGTGATGGGTTGTAGTTTCTTTATCCACCACAAATATTGAATACATGGAAAGAAAACATGCCTACACAGAAGTTGTTTGGTTGAGTGGATTGTGGTCTGATATTAGTTTTAATGCAGTGAAGATTACAATTTGTTGTGATAGTTAGAGTGCCACTTTTTAGGCAAAGAACCCGAATTTCCGTGCCAAGACAAAGCGAATTAATGTGTAGTATCACTTCATAAGAGATATGGTGGAAGATAGAAAGGTCTGTTTAGAGAAGGTTAACACTTTGAAGAATTTTGCAAATGCATTAATGAGGCTAGTGAGCAAAGAAAAGTTCAAATGGTGCACAAATTCAATGGGCCTTGGGGCCTATGATCATCAGTAAATGTTGAATTCTAGAGGAAGCTAGGAAGTCTTTGTCAAGTGGGAGATTGTTGGGAATAGGTGCCTCAACTTCCAGCTTGAACCTTTAGAAAGACTTGGTGACATTATCAACATTCTCATCCTTTAACTCTCTAGCATTGAGATCTTTTCTTAGAGGCACACTCTAGCAGTTTACCGCCTTATTGCAGCCCTTTGTCAGTCTGTCCATGTTTGGGAAGTGTTACCGCCATACTGAAGGGTCTCCATCTTGGACTAGCGGTAGAGCGGTTGATGGGCGCAATCAATATGAAGGCTTACCTCCCTACCACGAAGGGTGCTTGTAGGTGGAGCGGTGGCCATGGTGAATAGAAAAAGTTAGTGAAGGATACTTACTGCCACACTATGATGGCCTCTCGACCATGTTGTGGTGGTGCTATAAGCCTTGGCGATTAGAGATAACGGTTACCTCCTTACCCCAAAGGTCTTGTGATCGGGGCACGGTAGCACGGTGGAGCTCGACGGTCAGCATAGGTGGTTACCACCATATCGCGAGAGTATTTTCTTAGCCTCATGGCTGGGCACTGGCACCGCCATACCATGGAAGGTCAATCTTAGCTCAACAATGACATGGTGCTAAGCGACGAGTTGGCAGACATGCCACTACATTGGTATTGCGAAGGTGTTAGTAGGAACCTATGATTGGGCGATGGCACTGCCATACCGTGGAGGAATGTCAACCTTGGAGTGGTGTTGTGGTGTCACTGCCAGTCCATGGTGGCTTCTTTGGTTCAGTGAGGTAGTGCGATAAGAGATGTTTGACAATTGTGTTGACCAATCATACTTGACTGGAAGCACTAAATAAATAGAGAGGCAACACATGGAAAGTAATTGAAACATCTAATTGGTCAAAGTCTAGAGTGGTGAAAGAAGTAATTTCAAGATTTGTTTCAACTGATGACATAATTCGATTAAGATAAGAAGATTTAATGTGAGGGCGGCCTCATGCATGATTGTAGGGCAGATGGGTAAAAAGATCGGATTCCTTGATTGGGTGAACGGTGCATGCAATTGGTTTGTATGATTAATGTGATGTAAAACTTGTATAGTCGATGACATTGATATAAATTCACTAAGGGTGAGGGTGAAGAGTGATAGAGAAGTTAGAAGTATTCATTATATACTGAAAGAAGTATTGTAATAGTGAGTGCATGAAAACTCAAGTCTGTTATTGTGAGCTAACTATTAGAGAGTGAGGACTGTGAGCTTTATTTGTAATTTATTTTACTATAATACAAAGTGTCTTCTCTTAGTGTGGTGGGTTTTTTCCTAAAAAGGTTTTCCCACATAAAGTTGGTGTTATCTATGATTTCTTATTCCTGTTATCCTTGTTACCCTATATGTATTCATCTCAATTGTTTTAAGAATTTTTAAAACTGGTCTTTTGCACTTCTCCTCTGTTGCATTAGCATTAGGAAAACATTTCCACACCCCTATTTTAATTTCAATTAAATCATCATTAGGCAGGACATGACACAAATGGATAGTACACACCATGATATGAGATAGACCATGATGTACAAAATCATCCAGCTATGAAAATATACAGTTGTAGACAAGGAGTGTCTAGACACATACTAAGGGAAAAATTGCCCCATTTTTTTTCTCAAGACAAACCACAAACAACAAAGAAAGAAGAAGAAAAAATCAAGATACATTATTGCTCCTCTGAATCCTTCAAGGGACATCCTCGAGAGAGCTATTAGCCTACCTTGAAAACCAAGTTTAAAAGATAGTCAATAGACAATAGTCAAAGAAAAAGATTCATGTGGCATCCTTGCTTCTCTAAATCCTTCATAAGACATCCTTGAGAAAGGTAGTAACAAGAATTAAAGACAAATCCATAAAAAGATAAGACAAAATAAGTGATAAATTCAAAAATCCAATAAAAATATTTTCAAAACTTTGATCTGTTATTGTTTGTTTGATAATTTCATGGTTTGACATAGCCTGATGTTAGGGATGAAACATCGTATAAAATGTCTGAGTTTGATTTGGAGTTTGTGACTATCTGTGTAAGGCATGATGAAGCATGTTTAAGAAAGACACATACCATATAAGATATTGATTCTGATCTCATTGATGTGACAAGCTACACAAGGCTATGATGATTGCTAGATGATAATGTATGTTTTCAAGAGGAACATATCTTGTGTAAGATATAAGTTGATTGTTTTCGTAATTTGTTTTATTTGACTTGATGAAATTGTTGACTTGTTTGGCTTGTTGATGCATGACTTGTATTGATGTTGTGAATGTTGTTTATGTGTGATTACAGTGTGTTACTTATGTTGAATGAAATGATGTACCCTAAAGGACTGACCTAGTGTGGCCTAGAGGGCTCATCGATTGATGGCCTTACATGTGTTCTACATGCAGAGAACTTCTAGTTCGACTAGACTCTGACTAACATAACTGATTGAAAATATGTACATAACCTGATGAAATTTTTCATGTGTGATAGTGAATGTGATAAATCATAATGGGTTGACCTAGTGCAGCCTTGGGGGCTCATCAATTGATGGTATTTCCTACATTATACATGCAAAGATGTTGTAGTTCGATAGGACCAATGACTTTGACATGTACAAATAGTGAGTCATGATTTTATGTGTGAGATGTTAAAAGCCTAGAAAGACAGACCTAATTCCTCAAGAGCACATCGATAGATGGCATTTCCTACATCTAGTTGTAGAGGCAATGTAGTTTGACTATGTCTACAACTGACTTGACACAACTAACTCTGACTCTTATTTTTTGGGATTTTTGCACCCTTTTAATGTTTTTCTCTTTTAAGAATTTTATGATGTTTTTGGATTTTTTCAAGATATTTTCTGATGTTTTTGGATTTTTTTAGGATTTTTTTTTATGTTTGGACAGTAAGGGTAAGGTCCAAATGATGTAGGTTGAGGATTTTCCCCTAGTTAAGTATAAGACCTATAGGATGGAGAGGGGAGAGAGAGTGGACTAGATGTCAAACATTCCAAGTAATGGAAAGGATAACCAATTATTATGGGTGATGGTGAAAAATTCTAATTGGAATGATGGTAGATGAAGGAGAAAATTCGACTACACATGGTACTTGTTTGCTAGGTGTTCACCATGGTTACTTATCCACAACGCCAGTTAAGTGGTTTTCACTATTGGAAAAATTATTTGTCTTTACTATTTTTGATGATTTTTCAATTTTTTTAGTGTTACATAGATGCTTGTTTGCTAGGTTTTCATCTAGGTAACAATTTTTTTGTTTTTCCCATTTTTTTGTATTTTTAAGATAAATACAAGGTTCTTAGAAGCTATGAATAGAGCTTCTCGAGACAAAGATTCTTGATTGGTGATAAAAATGGTTCTCCTGCAGGGATAGAGAGTTGATATGCTCCTAATCCAAAAGCTTCTATAGCAATCTAAGGCCCTAACGAGTTAGGTTCAAACTTACCTAGGTTTTCTCTTTCAACTTGATTCTTCAGGTTCTCCATTAAGACCAAGTCGCCAATGTAAAAGTGTCGATTCAAAAATTTCCTATTATAGCTATGATGAAGACGGTTTTCATATGCTTCAAGATGATCTAATTCCTTTTTTCTTCATTCATCTAGGAATTCTAGCTCATGCAATTTGGATACATGATACTCTTCATCGTCAATATGACCTTTCAACGATACCCTTAGAGAAGGAATTTTGACCTTTATAGGTAAGATAGCTTCAGGACTGAATACCAAATATTATGGAGTGGCACTAATGGGAATATAGATGCTTGTGCGATAAGCCCATAGGGTGAAATTAAGCTGAAAATTTTAGTCATGACCAGTGTCATTGATAGAATTTTTGAGGATTCTGATGATTGTTTTGTTAGACACCTCAGCTTGGTCATTACCTTGTGGATAATATGGATTGGAAAAATAATGTTGGATATGGAATTATTCATAGACATGGTGGACTTCTTGGTTTTTTAATGGAAGGCCATTGTCTGTGATGATGGATTGAGGTACACCATATCGAAAAATGATGTAGTTTAGGATAAACTTGGAAATTTATGTGCTAGAAATATAGGTTGTAGGAATAGCCTCAATCCACTTGGTGAAGTATTTGGTTGTAGTTACGATGAATTTATTTCGATTGGAAGATGGAGGATGTATCTTACCATATGAGGTCAAGTCCCCATTGGGCAAAGGGCCATGATTTTTTTATCATACAAAGCTCTTGTGCTTGTGTTTGTATCAAGTCTCCATGTATCTAATATTGTCGACATTTCTTGACAAAGACATATGAGTCCTTTTCCATGGTAGGCTAGTAATAACCTAGTATCGTAATGTTCTTGGGTAAGGTAGGACCACTAGAGTGGGATCCATAGATACCCTCATGTACCACATGTAAGGTTGCTTGTGCTTCTTCAGTATCAAGACATTTCAATAAGGTATTATCTAAGGCACGTTTATAAAGGGTATCTCTGATGATGGTATATTTGGAAGACTTATGGATAAAGGTCCTACATTAGTTATTTGACAAGTATAAGGGTAGGATTTGGGCATGGAGGTATTCATAAATGTCCTTGTGCCAAGGGGAAGTAGTACCAACAAGCACACACACCATCGTAGAATCTAGGACATCAAAGGCAAGGACCAAAAGTCGTTCTACCAAAAACTTGAATTTAGGCACATTGCTAGGTATATCAAATAATGAACCAATATTTTCCATAGAATGTACTACCTTGTTCTGAATGTGGGGTTCTTGTTGAAAGATAATGTTATTAACTATTTCTTATAACTATTTTCCATGCACTTGTAAGGGGAAAGTTTCTCATCTTTAGTTTCATATTCATCATTGACTTGCCAAACTACTAGATGAGAGTCTCCATATACATGTAAATGCTTAAAATTCCATCAGACTACTATTTTAGTCCTATCACAAGGGCTTTATATTCTTCTATGTTTTTGGTGTAAGGAGAATAAATTCTGAATGATTTAGGAATAGTGTCGCCTTGTGGTGTAACAAATAGTATTCCTACTCCTCAACCAAAATTAATATGTGACCTGTCAAAGTATAATTTCCTTGTGGTTCCTTTATCAATGGTGAAGATGAACTCATCAAGAAAATTAACCACTAGAGGATGGTCATCCTTAATTTTTGCATCTTCTAACTGATTTGCAATAACTTTCCCTTTTATAGATTTTCATTCCACATACTAGATGTCATACTCACTAAGTATCATTACCAATTCATCGAATATAACTCCTAATGTTGTTTTAATTAGGAGATATTACAGAGGATCTATCTTGGCAACCAACATGGTTTGGTGGTTTAGTATATAGTGTCTAGGTTTATGAGTAGAAAAAACTACTACAGGACAGGCCCATTCTATGTTACTGTAGTTTAGTTCATATCCCACCAAAGTACGAATAATATAGTATAATGCCCCTTCATGAACTTCATCATCATTTTGTGCAAGTAAGGCTCCTAGTGCTGACTAATTTGCTGATATATAGAGTATAAAAATTCAGTTATCTATAGGAAACGTTAACACGGGTGGTGTAAGTAGGTAATCCTTGATATTTTGAAAGGCTTCTTGGCATTTTAGTGTCCATACAAATGGTACTTCCTTTTTGAGAAAATGTTGGAATAGATGTATCTTCTCTGATAACTATACTATGAAGTGCCTGATAGAGTTTAGTCTCCATTGTAGTTTTCTTAGTTGATTGATGTTTGCTGGTGGAGGCATGTCCATTATATCCTTTACTTTTTTTGGGTCCACTTCAATGCCTCATCTAGAAATGATGTATCCTAGAATTTTTTCTGATTTAACACCAAAGACACATTTTTTTGGATTTAGCCTTGCTTTGTAATTTTATAGCCTTTGGAATATCTTATCTAATAATTTCAAGTGATTAGCTCTTGTTAATGACTTAGCTATGAGGTCATCTGCACAGTCTTCCATGAGAGTATGTACAAGGTCATGAAATATAGTTTTCATTGCACGTTGATATTTAGCTCCAACATTTTTGAGCCCAAAAGGCATGGTGCTCTAGCAATATATTCCATATGGACACATGAAATTTGTCTTATGTTTATCCTCAATGGAAATTTCATTGGATTATAACTAGAAAAAACATCCATGAGGGATAGCATCTTATATGTTGTTGTAAGGTCCACTATCATGTCAATTTTTGGCAAAGGGAAGTCATCTTAAGGACATGCCTTGTTGATATCTTTGAAGTCTATAAAACTATGGATTCCCCTAGATGGTTCGGTTACTAGCACAAGATTTGAAATCTAGTCTACATAGTCTATGGATCTCATGAATCCAACATCCAATAATTTTTTAAGTTCAACTTTGATTAGTAGAGAAATTTGTGGATGCATTTTTCTTAACTTCTACATGACAGGCTTAGCACCCAGTTGTAATGAATTATTTTAAATTTTCTACATTTGATAATCATAAATTCTTGAAGGAGTACTTACCAATGACTTGGATCAAATTTATGAAAACGACCTCATTAAAGGTTGATTGCACACACTTTGTCTAATGTGACCATACTCTACCTTATTTCAGCCCCAGTTTATGGTTCATTTAAGTACTCTATTTATTTCCATGAACGGTTGTGTCAATCTTTTGACTTTCTCCTTTCAAAACTTTTACATGTCTTCAGTCCTGTCTTC
This sequence comes from Sequoiadendron giganteum, assembly GCA_007115665.2. Lineage (NCBI taxonomy): Eukaryota > Viridiplantae > Streptophyta > Pinopsida > Cupressales > Cupressaceae > Sequoiadendron > Sequoiadendron giganteum. Next base: position 68,672,267 of record CM021105.1, read on the forward strand.
ACTTTGCACTTTGTTGGACAAAGATGTATCACAATTTATATTATTATCAAAGAGAGAAAAACTAAAAGAATGATATTTTGTATCATGCATAAAATCAAGGAAATTTCCCTTTTTATCATGTAAATTTTCTATTTGGGATAAAATATACACATCTCCTGCTCAATTTTCCCGCTCCTTTTCTTCATTTACATTTTCCACATTTAAGGAGAATGATGACTCATCATTGTTGTTTTCTCGTTTTTGGTGCAAAGTTCTGAAATCTCGACATTCTTGTTTCTTTTCCTATAATGCATTATGATTTTCATTGTAATAATTGGATTATCCAACTGTTTTGATGTATTGGTTGATTTTTAAACATTTTTGGCTTTATTAGGGTTGCACAAAATTTTTGCTAATGGTACTTTCCTTCTAGCAATTATAAATTATTCTTTTAATGGGATCACTTTACACATGGCTAAGCTTACCCTAGTTAAAAAAAAATCACCATAAAGTTCAATGTTATTGGTTGTATCATGAATTCTATATTCAAAGACCCTACCAAAACTGAGCAAACTCAAAGGATATAATATCTTGTTAAAAATTTTCACAAGTTTCTCAACTTCCATACTAAAATACTAGCTTGTATTTAACTTTTCTTTACAACCTTTGAAACTCAGGACTAGATACAAAAAGAAAACAAAAGAATAAAATTTCCCTCCTTCTAGCACTAGTTCTTGTTAATAATGATTTCACTCATAGCAGGAGTGTTAAATAAAAAACTCCACAACAAAAATATGAAGAAGCCTATTCTTCTTGAAAGATATGGAACAAGACAATCTTAGAGGGGAAATATGCCTAAACAGAATAATATGATTGACTCAGTTCAATCCCATGTCTCTGTAAATTATTTCATGATCATACTAGGTTTTCTTCAATGTGTGATGTGAATTTTCTATTAATCTCAAAGGGAATATGTTCGTTAAAATTCATATTTATACTAGGCACTAAGTTTTTCAATTTGGATCTCAAGGATAATTATCATGAAATTCAAAGGTTTAAAACAATATTTCCTGAATATCAACAATTTCATTTGCTATCACTTAAGTAGATTAAGCTTTAACCATTTAAAAAATTTATATAATCGATTTTTTTTCAATGAATTTTCATCCATTTATCTATTTGTTTGGAACATTTTCAAACAATTTAAACATCCATTCTAAAATAAAGCATAAAAATACTAAAATTAAAATTTCTCCTGGTTACTCTCCACATATACTCCAAAAAATAAATTAAATCAAAGAAAACCACTTTATACTTCACCAAATTGCTTCACAGCTGCATACAAAACAATGTGAGTTTTTAAAGAATGGGGTTTGGTTTTGACATTGAGTAGTTTCTATATGCACCCTTAAATGGTGTAGTATATAGGCTTGTTTAAGCAAACTTAACAAAACCAGATACAAAAGATTCATGAGATAGGTAGCTATCAAATTGGCTTTGATATTAATCAATGTCTACATCCATAATTTTTCATTGAAGCTCTTCAGGTTTTAATCTATTATTATCGCCAAGATAATAAATTGAATGAGGATAGCATGTTGGAGCTTCCCATACATAAGAAATGGTATTATTATTGCTCCATTCCAACACTCAGTTTTTCTTTGGATATACTACTCTCAGAAATGGGCTTCCCTAGAGATTGATGTTTGTTTCCACCATATATATAATATTACGACTTTTCAGCATTCTAGTGCACTCAAAACCTTTTGCATTATAACCTCCTAGAATAAGAAATCTGATCTGGAAATGATTCTATCTGTGATTCAAATTTTCCTAAGCATCCATACCCAAAAAAGGCATAACAAATTGTATCTCCTACAATCACAAATTCCACACATTAAATCCCTTTTAAAGAAAAAAATAATTATAAACCTCTCATGTAAACAAAACCATAACTCAAATGTTATACTACAAATTTCCATAAATAGCATTCTTTGAAAAAGCACATCGCAAATTCTTGTATGATTATCTTCTACATATATATATCGGACTACCCGACCACCAAACTCATTAGATAATCACAAATTTTCATTATTTCACAACCCAGTACCCAATACCCAATACCCGATATTTAGCTTCACCCATAAAATTTCCTCGAACTTCAGTTTTACAAAAATTCCTTGTATCTCAAGCTTCAAATATTAGACCAGAGCACTTGGCTTATATCTTTCCTTACCTTTTCTACCTTTCAAACAATCCTAGTTCCCAGTATATAATACCCAGAACGTTTTACCATGAAGCATTCTTTACATCATAGATTTATTTTGTATCTTTTATCTTCTCAGTGATCTTTGAACTAGCTATCTCATACCATAAGACTTAAAAATAATAATTTGGGGGTCCCCAAGCCTTACACTATTGGAGTGTGTTGTGAGACCACACAACAGGTTCCTTCTCTGTACCCATAGTAAATCTAAACAAGCCTTTCTTTTTTAGTGAAACTTGTACTTGTAATTTTTATGCATGATAGTTAAAGGGTGTTAGATGACCTATGTGTTGATTGGGTTGCATGCTACTTACATATCTCGTATATACATTTGTATTCTCTTAATCCCCATTCATCTCTATGTTCACATGTTTTTATGCATTCATCCCTTACTTTATTCATAATTTCATTCATCCCAACACATTTTTCTTACCCATACATTATTATTCTTATTTAGATGGATACATTTTCATGCATTTGGTATCCTTTATGATGTGGAACCATTTATGTTTGGGGTCATTTTTGTAATCATAGGGTTGAACCTGTGATCATGGACTTGATTATTTCAAATCTAAATTTTGTCTAATTCTTGTTTAAACCTTTTCCCCAATGGCTAACCTTGCAACAATTTATTGAATTTATTACTATCCCTATGTTTAAAGGCATTAAATAAGTTCATTTTTGGCATATAACATGTGAGAGATATATTTCCATATCCTTTTTATTCCATGCTTCAATTGGACCACTTAAATGAATCTAGATTTATGTGGCCATTCCTAGGAGCGCATGCATGTGCAAGAATTAGTGTTTATGATCTTTTACAAATACTTATATAGGTTGTATTAGAGCCTCTAGTTAGAATATTTATGTTGCACAATAAATTGGTAAGTCTTTTTCTTGACCATTTTATCAATCTATTAAATTAATATCTTTACTTGGTTTGACACAAATGACTGATTATCCTTTTCCATAAGAAAACTAGAAATCACAAGTTTTGTTTCATGTAGGAATATACTAAAAATATCAAGATGAGCTAAATACAATACTTTCTATGGTTACAATATACTGGATTGATTTGTAGACATAATCAAATCCATGAGGCAAATGTGATTTATATTTGTAGGATCGATTTCATAATTACTAAATTGATCTAGATCAACTGATTATTCAATAATTTTATGACATCAATATAATCTTTATTTGTATTTCTTTAATATTAACAAACCATCATCTAACATCTATCATATTATTTCAACTAAATAATTTTATTATTTAATTTAATTTCTAAAAATATTTATTTATTTTAATATATTTATCATTCAATAATAAATTTTAAATAATAAAGCTCTTTATTTATTTACCCTAATTTATATGAAAACTCAAATATTACGTTAAACAAAAAGTATCTTCACATTAAATAGTTGAAATAAATGGTTCTTTATATTTATTGTATGGTTTACTTAGTCTACACAAAAGTTAAATATTACCTCAAAATTAGACTTTTACTATTGTATGAGATCATTGATGACATATTCTTAAATGGACCACCATTTAAACAATTAATTCAAATATAATTTATTTTATTTTCTAACATTTTCACACACAGTTATTTTATACTAAAAAATTCAAAAAGATTGAAAAAATGAACACTATTGTTTATTTGTCATAACTACTTCTAGATCAGATTGTGTGATAGTATTTTATCAACATTTTGGATAACACTCTGTGATCCATCATTAGGATTATAGAGTTCTATAAGAAAAATGGATTGGTAATAGACTAGGACAGTCTAAGAAAAAAGAGGGGGGAGAGGAAAGAGGAACAAGGGACAAGGTAAGAAGGATGACACAAACAAGATAAAATAATTTTAAAATAAAAATAAATTATGAAGATAAATATCAAATAAAATAAGTTGTTTTTATTTTTAAATTATTTGTCTTGTTTGTGTCATCCTTCTTGCCTAACTAAGCTAGCTACTAATCCAGCTTTCTTTTTATGATAGCATTCTATTATTTTCATGATGGATTGTGGTATTCAATTCAAAATGTTGATGTAAAAGATATATTACAAAATCTAATTAAAAAATAGTTAATGACCAAACTCATGATTTGTGAAAATCTGATATCTTTAATTCATGTCTATTTTCTAAAATAGTTCACATGTAGTTGTATGCTTGACTTTCATGACAATATTGAACAATTTTTTATATTTTATATGTTGTAATGATTCACAAAAACCATTATATTCTTATCTTTGGTATGCATTATATTTTAAAATAGTTTACATACAGTTGTATACTTGACTTTCATGACAATATTGAAGAATTTTTTATATTTTATATATTGTAATGGTTAACAAAAAAAACATTATATTCTTATCCTTGGTAGGCATTATGCTTATAAAATGTCACCGATAAAGAAATAATTCAAATTTATTTTATATTGCATATCAGGATTTTTGTACTCATTTATTTTGTATTAAAAAACTCACAAATGCTGAAAAAATGAGCACTAACGTTTATTTTATTTTTTAATGTTGTACGCATGTCTTTCGATTATTGTTTATTATTTATTATTTATATGACAATTTTCGTTCAATAATGCAATGTTATATTATTATTAATGTTAGCAGACGGGTATGTAGACCATCAAGTATGGCTTTAGAAGAAGCCTACGTTTTTGTTCTTGCTGTAGCAGTGGCTTCACTTTGTCTAATTGCATACTCTTTCAGATGTAGAAATAATGACACGCCAAAGCCACCGCAGCCCCCGTCGTGGCCAATAATCGGCCATCTTCCTCTGGTAAGTACAAGCAAACAACCCTTTCACAGAATTCTATCTTCGCTTTCAGAGAGCTATGGCCCCATCATGCATCTGCAACTTGGCTCCCGCCCAGTTTTGGTCATCAGCTCTTCAGATCTCGCAAAAGAATGCCTTACAACAAATGACAAAGCCTTTGCTTCGCGCCCACTTCTGTCTGTAGCAAAGCATATTGGGTATGATCACAAAATCTTCGGTTTGGCTCCTTATAGCTCCTACTGGCGAGATATCAGAAAACTTTGCAACCTCCAGCTCTTTACGGCATATAGAATCGAATCGTTCAAGCACGTCCGCGCCGAGGAGGTTTCCGCTCTTATCCATTTGCTGCTCGAGAGTTGGGAGAAAGAGATCAAACCAGTGAACATGAAGTCCAAGCTCTCTGATCTCACATATAATATCATGATGCGAATAGTTGCCAGCAAGAGAATCTCGCCAGATCTCAATTCTGAAGATTTCCAAGAAGCGCAGCACTTTAAGATGTTGCTGGAAGAATTTGCTTTGTTATTTGGAGCATTTGATATCGCTCATTACCTGCCGTTTCTCAAGTTTGTCGATCCACAGGGAATAGAATTTTCCATGAAGAATCTAAAGAAGAAAATAGATGTTTTTATGCAGAAATTGATCCACGATCACCGAGAGAAGAGAGGTGTGCAGACTCGAGACTTAATTGATGTTCTCATCTCTGCAACAGACAACCATGAAATTCAGTCCGACAGTAACGATGATGTGGTGAAGGCCAATGCCTTAGTATGTTCTCTTTATCACTTTCTGTTACGTAAATTAGGAATGTTTCTGAAATCTTCTTTTGTCATAGTTTGTCTTTAAATGTGGTCAAGGCACAGATTACTTAAGTGAAGACTTTATGTTCTCGTGGTAGAGACCTGATCTCTTCATAAACAGCTTCTGTGGTCAAGGCGCTGATTGTTTAAGTAGAAATCCAGTCTCTTACATAAAGAGCGTATACGTTGACTACGCTTTTTAAGATTTGTCGTTTGATTTTGCAGGGCTTGATTGCTCCAGGAACTGAAACATCCTCTGTGACCATGGAGTGGGCACTGTCATCTCTAATACAGCACCCGGATATTTTGGGCAAAGCCCAGCAAGAGCTCGACTTACATGTCGGACGGAACCGATTAATGGAGGAATCAGACTTGCACAAGCTGAAATACTTGCAGGCAATTGTGAAAGAAACTCTCAGGCTTTATCCAGCTGCACCTCTTTCGGTCCCCCATGAATCTATCGAGGCCTGCACTGTTGGAGGATATCATGTTCCCGCAGGAACGGAACTGTTAGTGAATCTTTGGGTAATTCAACGGGACGCGGCTTTGTGGGACCACCCAACGGAATTCATTCCTGAACGTTTTTTCAACAATAGCAAAGAGATTGATGTGAAAGGGCAGGACTTTGAATTGATTCCATTTAGTTCAGGGAGAAGAATGTGCCCGGGCATGTCATTGGCATTGATTATGGTCACCCATACATTGGGGCGGCTGATTCAGAGTTTCGAGTGGTTTGCTCCAGAAGGCACTGTTATTGACATGACAGAGGGGATCGGGATCACTATGCCCAAATCAATTCCATTGGAGGTCATTATTAAACCTCGCCTTCCCCTCCATCTCTACTGATATGTCTGCTTACTCGTCAGAAGAAAGAGATTTGATGCCTGATCACATCGTTCGGCCTCAATCGCTTAATTTACTATGAATATAGCTCTTAAGAGTCTTGTTAGACTTATTTAACATAAACTGTATTAGTGTTAATGTTGTAGATTGTTTAATATAACAAGAGCTGCTATTCAGCTACAGTCCCTGCCAGGGTGGAGTTTAAGCAGGGTTATCTAAAGTTTGGAGTTTGTTTCTGTGCATAATTAAATGCGAATTATTTTTGTTTTTACATCATATCAGCAGTTAATAAATGACAAAGCAATAGACAGGGGTTGAACTATTGTGAACCATAAAACATGAAATTCATTAAAGAATTGCATGTCAAATATTTTGAAATTGAAACTAACAGATTTTATTAGGTAGAAATAAATAATTATAAAATATATCACATATTAAATATATGACAAACATACAAATTAGTTAAATCTATTAGATCTCGAAAAATATCTAAAATTGCATCCATTAAACAATTATTACTCAATAATCTACCAAAAAAATTAAAATCACATTAACTTGGTCATATTTATCAACTATATCATTACTTACAAATCTGAGAATAATGCTAAAAATTAATAAAGACTACCAAAGGAGTCGCTGAAATCTATCCATCAGCTCTTACAAATCAGAGAGTAACGTTAAATTTGATAAAGATTATGGAAGGTTCCTAGTGAATTGGTTGCCCGAAAACTACTTGCCATGTACTAGAATTTATCATTTCAATTCTCATTGAAAGTAGGTGTTACAAATCAAGTGGTAATTTTTGAAGTATACCATGTATCAACAAATGTTCACCAAGAACAAAACAAAAGTCAAAGAATCAATTTTTTTATATTCATGTTTTCTATCGATAGAAAAAATTGAAACTATACTCCCCAATTTCAATGGTGAATAATATTGATATTTTGTAGAAATATCTCACTATCTCAAATTTCTATGGGGATTAATATTTGATGATTTGAAAAAAATCTAACTATTTCCAAGAAGCTTATAAGCATTGCATGTGCTCGGTTGAAGCTAAAATGGAATGACATCTCCTATATGGTTATTTTCCAGGTCACTGCATTATAAGGACCAGTATTGTAAACCTCGCAAAATTATAGATTTATCACCCCTTTCTATTAAATTTCATTTATTTATCTACTTATTTAGAACAGAACATTGCAATATGCTTAGGAAATTTTCCTTGCACTTACAAAATTATTAAAGATGTGAAATTTTGCAACCCATAGCCTAGTTGTCCTCCCACGATTGAATTGGAAAATGTTTTGATCATCTAAATAAATTAATTTTTTGGTTTAGGTGTAACATTGATAGAATCCATGTCAATACTCGCAAATTACGTAAGAAAATAAAAGATCTTTCTAGGACAAAAATGAACTATAATTTAGTTATATGGTATCCATCCATTGATATTGGGATAGCAAATACATTTAAATGATGATAGGTCTGACATGTTCAAAACCTCGTCAATTGTTACCACAAGGATCATTTGCACTTTGAGCCCATCCCATAAAGGGAAAGCATCCTAGGTTTATACATGGAACATTTATGGCATACACTGTAGAAAAATTGAACAATATAAACTTAGTCATTTATAAATTTCACCATAATTTGCATAAATGTACAATTTCTTACATAATACTTTAAACTAATTCTAGAAAATGTTAGAAAATTCAATAGAATGACTAGATTTAACCTCACTTTTATGAACATCAAGACTTAAAAGAGATTTATTAATTTTTATACATTTATAGATAAACTTTGCCAAGAATATATATTTAAACAATTATAACACTCACCCTACCAAGATTGAAAACTTTGATGCAAGTCTCTAATAAGATTTTGTGTGGCAGATGAAACCAACCCCAAACATGGTGTACATTGGAGTTAATTAAATGTAGGATTATTATAAAAATTAAATCAAGTGTCAAGATAATTTAAGCTAATCTAATGTTGTATTTAGGCCTTGATAGTTGGGGCAAGTGGTAAGGCTTTTATAGTCTAATAGGTTGTATATAGTTTCCAAGATTACTATGATAATTTAGTTTCAGAATTATCATAAACTAAGTTACTTATTACATGATCATGATCAACTAAATTTTTCTAAACAATTAAGCTGTACTAAAACCATCTAGATAGTGTACTAATAACCACTATGTCAATGATAGGCACAAATATCCAGTGTAGATGTTTGTGATCATTTTTTTATTTCACTAGAGTAGAAAGTAAAGAAGAGGAAATGTGTCAATGTGTTGTCTACATTAGATAAGGAAAGATTCTTCCATGAATTTGTTGAATAAGGATGGAGACAACACTTACATAGTTCAACCTCTATATCCTTGTTCCTTCTCCATTAGAGGCACTACGAAGAAAATCAACTTCTTCAATGAAACATGCATCTATAAAGGTAGTGTCCAAAGTAGGAAAGAGGTTGCCACATGAAAATTTATAGATAAATTAAAATTAGCTAACAATGAATAGAGAATGAACAAAGATATTTAAGCTTTATACCCATAAACTTGTAGCTACCGTAAAACTTGTCTTCCTTGGTGAAATTATGAAAGGTTGTATAGTAAAAACAAAGATTCATGCTATGATAATAAAAACTTGTTAAGAACTTAGAGATAGCTCATGTGATTGAGAAGGTTGCATGACACAGTTATCCTCTACCTACAACCATCTAAGTGTTGTGCTAGTAATGCATGCCATAATTGGTGCACTAGTAATGCATGCAAAAAATTATAAATTTTTTCAATTTTTTTCTTAGTCCAATATATGGTTGGAGCATTATTTTTCCTTTCGTTTTAAAAATAGAAATATATAAACTACCTGCCTGACTTATGTGAGCTAATAATAAATTCTATAAGTAAGCAATAAATTAAAAATATATAGCCTAAACATATGTAAATTGAAAATATTTTTGGTTACACAATTTTTATGAAGATTAATATGAATTTGATTGAGAAAAATAATACTTTTGTTTTCTTATATGTAGGCTAGCACAATGTTTAGACCCAAAAACTTGTAGTTTTCATAAAATTCTTCTTTGCTCGGTCCAATTATGAATGATATGTGTGTAAAATGTGAAAGCATGGTCAAGGCAATTAACTGTTTGACAAAATGCCCTAGATAAACATTATTGAGCATGTAATACCATGCTCGCAGGGTATGCACACAATTGATTTTTTCAAAGGATTTACACAATGGGTCATGGTTTCCACCATTATTTAAAATTTTATTAATTTCCTCTATCACTTCTTTAACTAATGTTTCCTTAGAAAAATGCTCTAGTTTTACACTAGTGATATCAAAATATAATTTTAGAGAATCACTATCCAAAGTAGGAGAGGTATTTCCAAGAAAAATCATAGATAAGTGCAAATTAGTTACTAGTGGGTGGAGAAAGAAAAAGGATAAAAAATTCAAATCTAGGAACTTGTAGCTACCATAGAATTGCTCTTGCTCAATGTAATTTGGAATGGATATATAGGAAAAAGGGAGATTCATTCTACAATACAAGAAAAAATTTAACCGCTAACAAAGAGCTCATGTGATTGGGAGGGTTATATGATGTAATTGGCCGCTGCATGCAACCATCTATGTGGTGTGTTGGTAAGATACGCATAATTTTTAGAAATTCAAGCTTAATTTTTTTACCAATCCAATCTATGATTGGAAAAGTAGATTCCTTTCATTTTGCAAATGGAATAAACTTTAAGGCATTGATAGGCTTAGACAAAGCTAGCAAATTTGTGTGCACCCTTCATATAATATTATCCTTCCAACCATAAATCTGTAATTCTAAGAAATTTATTATCATTGTTCAAAAGAGGTTGTCTTAGTGTACTACTAATGCATCCTTTTCTCTATGATAAAATTCTCTCATTTTCATGATGGATCTTGGTATGCCATCTAAAATATTGATGTAAAAGATTTATCATACAATTTAATTAAGAAACAATTAATGACCAATTTCATAGATTGTGCAAATCTGATATCTTTAATTAATTTTTTTTTTTAAAATCACTTCTCATGCACTTGTATGCATGATTTTCATGACAATAGTTAACAAAATTTTATATTTTATATGTTGTAATGGTTGAAAAAAAACCATTATATCCTTATAAAATGTCACCCGTCAAAAATTAATTCAAATTTATTTTATATTGCATATCAACATTTTTGTACTCATTTATTTTATATTAAAAACACTCACAAATGCTGATAAAAATGAGGACTAATGTTTATTTTATTTTTAAATATTTTAAGCATGTCTTTCAGGAAAATATTTGGCCAAATTCTTCTATTTTATATGTTGTAGTGGCTGATAAAATCCAACCAGGAAATGGTATGTTAAATTTTCAGATCAATAATGTAATGGTACATAATTATTATTTATATCCAATAAGCTATGATAAGGATGGTCCGTAGATTATGAAAATAGTGTTCTATAAATTTTTTGTAACTTGTTTCAAAAAGCGCTTTGTAGTCCTCCAGAACACTCTAGAGAACTCACAAACCAATCAAGATAGAACATGCTAATAGAAAACACCGGAATAGGCCAAGTGTTGTCTATTAAAGCTAGCCTTGGTAGGAGAATAGGCATTCAATTATGGTGTTAGAAGAAGCTTTCATTTTTGTTCTTGCTGTAGCTGTGGCTTCAATTTGGCTAATTGCAAACTCTATCAGATGTAGAAATAATAAGGCAAAGCCACTTTGGCCTCTATTGTGGAAAACCCATTCACAATAGAAGCAAACAACTTGTTCACAAAATTATATCCTCTCTTTCAAAGAACTATGGCCCCATAATGCATCTACAACTTGGCTTCCACCTAGTTTTGGTCATCAGCTCTTCAGATCTCGCAAGAGAATGCTTTACAACAAATGAAAAATCCTTTGCTTTGAACCCGCTTCTGTCTATAGCAAATCATATTGGGTATGATTACAAAAACTTTGGTTTGGCTCCTTACAGCTCCTACTGGCGAAATATTAGAAGACTTGGCAGCCTTCAGCTCTTTACGTCCTACAGAATCAAATCCTTCAGGGAGGTCTGCGCAGACAAGGTTTCCGCTCTTATCCATTCACTGTTGGAGAGTTGGGAGAAAGAGATCAAACCAATGAAAATGAATTCGAAGCTCTTTGATCTCACATATAATATCATGACGAGAATAGTTACCAGCAAGAGAATCTCGCAAGATCTCAGTTCTGAAGATTTCCAAGAAGTGCAGTAGTTTAAGATGTTAGAAGAATTTTTTTTCTTACTTGGAGCATTTGATATCACTTATTACTATTTGTCGTTTCTCAAGTTGGTCAATCCACAGAGAACGGAATTTTCTATGAAGAATCTAAAGAAGAAAATAGATGTGTTTATTTAGAAAATGATCCACGGTCACTAGGAGAAGAAAGGTATGCATGCTCCAGATTTAATTGATGTTCTCATCTCTACAATAGACAACCACGAAATTCAGTCTAATAGTAACGACGATGTGGTGAAGGCCACCGCCTTAGTATTTTATTTTTATCACTTTCTATTACATAAATTAGGAGTGTTTCTAAAATCTTCTTAGTCATAGTTTGTATTAAATAGTTGGTGTCTTGTGGTCAAGGCACATACTATTTAAGTGAAGACATTATGTTCTCGTGGTAGAGATCTTCTATCTTGATAAACAACTTTGTGGTCAAGGCATTGATTGTTTAAGTAGAAATCCAGTCTCTTACATAAATAGTGTATACATTGACCACCATTTTTAAGATTTTTTGTTTGGTTTTGTAGGCCTTGATTACTATAGGTACTAAAACAACCACTATGACCATCGAGTGGGTACTGTCAGCTATAATACAACACCTAGAAATTTTGGGCAAAGCCCAACAAGAGCTTGACATACATGTTGGACGAAGCCGATTAATGGAGGAATCAAATTTGCACACGCTGAAATACCTGCAGGCAATTGTGAAAGAAATTCTCAAGCTTTATCCAACGGGACCTCTTTCAATCCCTCATGAATCTGTCGAGGCCTAAACTATTGGAGGATATTTGTAAAGATTTGAAAAACAAATGCAAACCACATAGTTGCTACTCTGTTTTCCAATCAAGCTGGAAATACTCAAATCTTAAATGTGGAAACACAAGGGAGACATGCAACTTGGTTCTCTATTAATCAAACTAGAAATGAAAAAACAAAATATAAACTAAAACCAAAAACTATTACAACTTTCTGGGAGCGATCAGAAGCTACTCAACTAGACCGGTAGTGATCAGGAGCTATCAACAGCTCTTTGTTACAATACAGATGGAACTATTTGTTGTTCCTAGCAAACTCAGAGTGATCAAGAGCAATCAGCTGCTCACTACAAACACTCTGCAACAATTCTGAGCAATCCAGAGCTATTAGAAACTCCTTGCATAGAATGTTTAATGTGGTTGTTGGGCGGGTGCATGGAAATGGGTAGCAATTTCGTGGACACCCTAAAAAAAAAAAGTTGAAAACCCTAATGCGAGCACATTATAATGTGCTCACATTATGTCTTTCGTTAAACCTAGACAAGGTCCCAATGGCTACAACTACACATCCATAGCGTGAGCACATTATAATGCACTCGCATTATTGACTGTTAAAAGAAAAAAAAAATGCAAATCTCTCATTTACATTTTGACTGGTTTTTTTGCTACACGCACGGCCAAAAACCCCAAAATATCGTGCTCGCATTCTAGGAGAAGAATTTCTTTGCCAAGAATCTGAATTTATTCACAACGATGGCACCACGATGATGAGGAGCTATAAGAGGTAAGGATTATATGCTTTTTGTTTTTAATTTGTTAGTTTTAGGTTGAATTTGATATCTATTTGTTTAAATTTTTAGGAGATGTAAATCAACCTGCAAACCCTTAAAATCCTCAACAGGAGGAGCAACCAAATCCTCAAGATTAAAATCAACCACAACATCAACCTCCTCCACCAATCACTCAACCCCCTCCTAGCACTCAACAAAATTTAATGAGTGAAATTGAGAACAACAAAAAAAAAAATTGACGATTTGATCAATAGGTTGAGTGATCCAAATTGTTCAACCACAGAAAGAATGACCCTAGCAAATTCATTGAAAGATATGTTAACAAACGTAGATTCAATTAGCAAACAAATAACTGGATGGGAAGATAGGAGGCAGGCGGCTAGGGAGTACTATGCAAATAAACTATCATACAAGGATGTGAAAGATTTAAAAATAACAAAAGGTGATTTGTGCTCATTATTCACCAACCCACGCACAAATCAAAATATTACCCTCAATCCGAAGATGTTTTCTATCCATTGGTGCCACCACCAATAAATGAAGGAGTGGTTTTATGATAGGTGGTACATGGTCTTTGATTACCCATCGTGCAACAATTGCGAGGTCCCACAATATTTCCTTAGGAAACTATAAAGTGAGTTCATATTGAACAAAATCCTAAATTATTTTGATATGAGGGATTTCTAGGGGAGAGGTGGGGGATCAGCTCAGGATAGACCTGATGCACAACCGGATCCTACGTGGCAAGGTAGACAAGCTCTCACTAGGCCACCTCATGAGAACATTGTTATGCCTTCCGTCATGAAAGAAAGTGCTGATGTAGAGACATTGTAGGCAATCAACACTTTGACCCAAAGTGTCATCCATCATACTAGCCCTATTCTACAGCGCCATCTAGGGGAGTCTTCTAGTGGTGGTCTTCGAACATATGTGTGTCAATCTAGCAGAGCTACTTGTTCACATGACCCCACCGACCCTCAAGAGACTGCTACGTAGGATCCGTCTGCAGCTATGGAGATGGAGAGGGCAGCTGACATTTTGCATGATGCATATGGCATTGATAGTCAGGTAGAAGTTAGTGGATATGTTCATTGAAATTAATTTATTAAATTTTGATTTTGAAATGCAAGATTAACTAAAAATGTTTTATGATTTTAATAAAATTACAGGGTCACAGTGTTGAGACTAGATACACTAGCCCCCCACCAACCTATTTTTGTAGTACACCTATCGCTAGGGTATGTAACTAGTAAAAAATTCTAATTTTATTGCATATTAATGGCATTATTTTACGAATGGTAATTTAATATGCAATTTTGGATGTTAAATAGACTAATATTGGAGGTTTTGATGGAACACTTCCCAGTGGTGGTGGATTTACTCAAACCTTCACGGAGGTAATAGAGTAAAGAGTTTAACTAATGAATCAAGTACTTAATAGATTTGTGTAGTTTATACATGCACATTGTTGATTACATTGAATAATTTGTTGTTTTATTTTTAGTTGTTGCGAGATGATACACCTCCAAATGTGATGAGGGAAATGGATATTGGTGTGACATCTGCTATATAATCCTCAGTGGCTCTGACATAAGAGGTATGAGGAAAATTAGTAAATTTTAATTTACATATGTTGTTATAGATGTTAGTTAGTGAGAAATCAAACCATTATTGATTCACGTAGTTTTTTTCTATTTGTGTGGTTTATATAGGGCTTGAGCATGCCTGAACAAGGGCTTGAGCACGCCTGATCATGGGCGTGAGGATATTTCCCTCGTGCAGAGAGATCGTGAGATGGCTGTAAGTGATTATTTTGTCAAATATATCATTTTTTATAATGTAATTTCTATATATTCATGTCTTTACTTCTTATTGTAACAATAAAAACTTCACCATGAACTAAACCTTAGGAGGAGTAGCAGGAGCACTCCACGAGCGCAACAAAAATGAGTGACAAACCTATTGTTGTTCGAGCGAAAAGGAAAGGGAAAGATTTTATTTCCTGGGCATGCAGAGCAATGACTTTTAATTCCAGAGTCGTTTATTGTATGCCTGCATGGCAGTTTTGTACATATTTTTTATTGGACATATTTGACATTGTATGCCCAGATGGCATTCTCGTAAGCCTATATGGCTATTTTGTACATATATTTCATACTTATATCAACATACATTTATGTATGCCTACATGGCTATTTGGTTAATACACATATCTTTTGTTGATGCCTATCCATATTTGCATTCTAAATTGATGGTTCAATAGATATGAGTTACATATATTCAAGTGTATACTTTACAACTTACGTGTATACTTTGTGACTTACGTACATTCGAGGGTATACTTTGTGGATTACATATTTTCATGCATATACCTTGTATTCGTGCATATACTTTGTTTTAATTTGTGTGTACTTTGTATTCGTGTGTATACTTTTTGAGGCTTACGTGTTTATGAGTACTTGTTGTTCCCTTATTGACATCTACATGTTTGACTTATTCACATGTATAATTATTAACTAGTTAGCCCTAGCATTGATCTATGTCATCCTCAATGCATGATCCTTGAGATAGAGTAAGTACACGCTCAAGGTCAAAAGGAGTTTCACATGCATTCTTCATAGGCTCATTTTGGTAGTGAAACCAAAAACCTCTTCCATCATTGAAACGAAAAAAAACTTCCTTTATACTAGGTCTGAAGCCATTATCATTCTCCATCATTTCTTCATGTATCCACTCCCCATTAATGGTTGTCTCATGACCTTCATGAAACCAAGCACTTATCTCATTTGTGATAGAAGAAATTTATGAAGATTTATCTTCCTCCTTATGAACCATTCATTATCATGAGAGATGGGTTCTTCTGAACCACTACTGATGAATCATGGGTCAATGAGTCTAACTTGTAAAACTACACGATTGAATCCTGATAGAAATATCATAATATTTATATATCTAAATGTGTTATTTCTTTCAGCTAAAATTTGTGCTTATACTTATGTGATTGATGTATGTTTGTGTATGGGATCATAGTAATTTCTATTTGATGATGCTATTGTGTCTTTAAGGTTTATTTATTAAAGGGTGCATGAAACAAGTTTTAAATTCTTACAAATCTTTGAATTTATTAGGATTTTCTATTTGTCGAGTCTGGGCTCCAAGCCCGAGTTGAAGTCAAAAAATGGCTTGTCAAGTCCGAGGCAAGTCCTAGTCTTGTAACACTGGTGTGAACACATCGAGGAATAATGTACATGCCGATGAAGAGAGAACCCATCCTTGTTTCCAAACAAACCATGGTATAGATATGGTTGGTTGAGATAAAACATCACTCTCCTGGATAGTTCGAACCATAATCTTTCATGGCTACAAACACACCTTTATTATGTGTGTTCTTCATTCTACTGAAGAAATGGTGGAACATGTTATAGATCAAATATTGCAACCCTAAGTCCACAAGAAGGTTACTTGTCCTGATTTCCACAAATGTCTTTAAGATGTTCATCCTTCTTGAGTAATGTGAACTATTGATGTTATCTAGATCTTTGAAACTATCTACAATCATGTGCAATATTGTAGAATCTAGAGCTATATCTAATACTAAGAATGACTTCTCAATGGAATCCCTATAGCAATATCATAATTTGACACATTGTAGAAAATACCTCCTACTTATCAATTGATGAGCTAAAGTGATGGGGAGTCATATCCCTCAAGAGCACTCTTGCTCTTCCCAAGAACTATTCTCTAGTCTTCCTAGGGTATTCCTCTCTACCCTACTTAGGGATCACTCCTAAACCCCTCTCACCACATAAGACTCTCCACCAATTTCAAATTCTTCTCCATCACTCCCAATCCACCACTAAGCTTCCTTGGGCTCCACACTGACCCAAAGTGTCCTAACCACTCTAGGGCTAGGGAAGGGTATCCTAGTTGTCCCTTTGTTAATTTTTCTCCTCACTGATCCATCTTATTGGATTCTTTCACCTTTTACCCATCGCTTTCTTGAAAAACTCAATTTTAGGCCTTATAGCCTTCTGCCCCAATTTGGCCTCCTAGAACCCGTTTTCTTGACTTTTCTCACAAATAGTCTTAACAACCCCCAATTTTTTTTATAGATTCTTTATTTTTACCATCAAGGCTCTAATATTTACTAGGCCTTAGGTCCTACAAGTGTCCATACATATGATTGTCCTCAAACCCCCTATTTTCAAGGGTTCTTAGGGTTTTTGGCTCTTTTTCCTTCTTTGAGGGCTTCAACGACCTCCTCAGCTCTCCTCCTGGCACACACATGAGTGAGATAAATGTTCCTACACTCCCATACTCTTGATTGGCACAAACCAATCCATTTAGTAACTCTCCTTGTTGCTGTCCTCTCCAAGCTACTAGCCAGAATGCACTTGCACTCACCTAGTGCTTGACGATTTCATTACCTTCCCTGCAAAACAATACCCCAAAAACTATATGTAAACTATTTACATAGTCCCCAACTTGATTCCAAGTGGCCATGAGAGGAAAGCCACAGGAAGTCAAGTGGGACTCATCATTCACAAAACTGGCCTAAACTAGCAATGAGACCAAGAACACCAAAAACTTGCAAAAAGATAACCAATCAGTCTAGATGACTAATGTAATGCTACACAAGGTAAGTAAGTGACAGAAATGGAAGAATCAAAGCATTAGATAAGTCCTTTCAATCCATTCTTGACTAGATGAAGGCTCAAACACAGAAATTCAATGAAAACTTGCTCTCTTCCAATCACAAAAATGTACTCTCCAAGTCTCAATTCATGAAAAAAATCCTCCAACCTAGGTATTAGGTTTTTCTGACCTTATATACCTTTCTCCCATGTGCTAGGACCCTTGGGTTGGGCTTAGAGCATCATTAATGCTATTATCCAACTTTTAGGACAAATAGCCAAGGCAACATTGCTCAAAATGCTCACAATGTCCAAGACTTACCCAAACTGCAAGCCCCTAACAAACCTATTTCCAATTCACTCATCAAAAACACTCTTGGGACTTTACATCATATTCCTTATTCCCTTGGTGGTTGGCTAGAACCACCTAAAATCCAAAATTGCAAAGATCTCTCCAAAAGACCTTAAGGTGCTCCTGCACCATTCTCCCCCCTGCAACAAAGAAGTTAAGGAACCTGTGGTGTCAAGAGCTCATCACTAATTCCATGCTTCTTAAAGTCACTTTCTACTATCCAAGTAGCCTCTGACTCTAGTTGATGTCTCCACTTCACTACGTGCTCCATGTATGTCTTGTGCCTAGTCTTTTTCTTCACCCTTGAGTCTAGAATCTTGTCCACTTGTGGTTTGATTTGATTAGGTACCTTGAGTTCATCCACATCCTTACTCACCTCAGCACTATATTGTTCCTCATCCATTTGTGGTCCTTTATACTTCACCAAGTCCTTCACATTGAAGATAGGCGAAATGGACATCTCCTTGGGTAACTCCACCTTGTATGCATTGGATCCATAGTTAGCCAACACTTTACATGGCTCTATCCTTTTCATCTGTAGCTTACTTGGTATGCCTTTCTATAGTCTTGCCTTGTTCAAGTATACCATCACCAAATCACCTATTTCAAATTGTAGATCTCTCTTCCCTTCATCTCTTTTAGCCTTCAAATTCTGGTTAGCCTCCATTAATGTCTTCTTTACCTGCTAATGAACCTCTCTCATTGACTAAGCAAAATCATCAACATGTCCACTGATTCCTTCGTAACCTTTTAGGTCTCTTAGCTCAAGTACACCGCTTGGATGTAACCCATATACAATTTCAAATGGGCTCTTAACAGTAGACTTGTTTGTGCTATCATTGTAGGAAAATTTTGCCTATGAAATGAGTTGTTCCCATCCTTCTCCATACTCCCTAGTTAGACACCTCAACAAGTTACCAAGTACCCTATTTATCAAGATTTATGGTGAGCTTCTCCTCTTGAAGTTTTTTCAACACAAGTTCTAGGTGCTTCATATGTTCTTCCTTTGTTTTGCTAAAGATGAGGATATCATCTAAGTAGACTACCACAAAGACTCCTATAAAGTCCTTCAAGACCTCATTCATCACCCTCATAAAAGTGCTAGGTGCATTTGTAAGCCTGAATGGCATTACTAACCACTCATATAACTCCTCTATGGTTTTAAAAGGTGACTTCCATTCATCTCCCTCTTTCATCCTAATCTGATAGTAGCTACTTTTCAAATCAATCTTGGAGTAGTACTTAGCACCCCCTAAATAGTCCATTAAGTCTTCTATCCTAGGAATAGGAAACCTATATCTAATGGTTATCCTATTTATGGCCCTAGAATTAGTACACATTCTCCACTTATCTCCCTTCTTAGGTGTCAACACTACTGGAGTAGCACATGGGCTTATGCTTTTCTTGATCAACCCTTGGTCCAAAAGTTCTTGAACTTGCCTTGCTATCTCCTTGTTCTGCTTCAGTGTCATTTTGTATGCAGCCTTGTTAGGCAATGTTGCTCTTGGTACAAATTCAATTTGATGACTAATTGCCCTCTTAGGTGGTAGTATAGCTGGTGTGCCTTCACAAATGATATCCATGAACTGATCCAATAGTTGCTTCACCTCTGCTGTCATAGGTAGCCGACTAGGTGACTCCTCCTCCTTTGGCTTCAACATGATTGCATAGAAAACTCCTTCTTCCTCCTTCATGTCTCTTAGGAATTCCTTTCCACTCATTAAAAGTACACTGGATTCTTCCTTTTCCACAGTGCCTTCTTGGGGAAAAAACTTCATGGTTAAGCGCTTGAGCTGGAGTATACTAGAATGGGTGACCTCTCAGGAAGGCCTAGTTCCCCACCTCTGTGAGCATCACTTAGATGCAATGAGTGCTAAGTGGGCCATTCAATATCATTTCAAATTTGTTGCTTTAAGCAACTTACAAATTTACAAATTAAGACTCCTCCAACCTAAGGGATCGATCCGGTGGAACATAGCTCGAAGTGATTCCATGTGTTTTGGTGCAAAAAAGGACCATTCCTAGTGTAAACATACCTATTTGGATGTGTTGGAATAGTCTGTTTGGTCACACAAGCTGCAGAATGAAAGTTGTACCACTCTGCAACTTTGCACTGCTTGCATTTGATGCTTTTTCCATCAAGTGAAAATCCGGCACCACTAGAAAACCACTCCGAGATAGCCAAAACCGAGAGACATTTTTGTAGATAGGTTCAACACAATCCTATAGGATCAGAGGAGAATTTTCTAAGAATCACGTTTTCTGAGTAATAGCATGTTGAAGTTTGCAGTCATTTTGCACTTTGGACCCTTAAGGGATCGATCCGGTGGAACATAGCTCAGAGTGATTCCACGTGTTTCAGTGCAAAAGAGGACCATGCCTAGTATAAAAATATCTATTTGGATGTGTTGGAACAGTCTACTTGGTCACACAAGTTGCAAAGCGAAAGTTGCACCACTTTGCAACTTTGCACATCTTGAATTTGACACGTTTTTCATCAAGTGAAAATCCGCCGCCACGAGAAAACCACTCCAAGATAGCCAAAATCGAGAGAATTTTTTCTAGAGGGGTTCAATGTATTTTTGTAGGATCAGACGAGAAGTTTCTAAGTGTCACGGTATCCAAGTAATAGCATGCTGAAGTTTGCAGCTATTTTGCACTTTGGACCCTTAAGGGATCGATCCGGTGGAACATAGCTCAGAGTGATTCCACATGTTTAAATGTGAAAGAGGACCATGCCTAGCGTAAACATACCTATTCAGATGTGTTGGAACAGTCTGCTTGGTCACATGAGTTGTAGAGCGAAAGTTGCACCACTTTGCAACTTTGCACAGCTTGAATTTGACACGTTTTCCATCAAGTGAAAATCTGCCGCCATGAGAAAACCACTCCAAGATAGCCAAAATCGAGAGAGGTTTTTCTAGAGGGGTCCAACGCCTTTTTTTTGGATTAGACAAGAATTTTCTAAGTGTCATGGTATCCAATTAATAGCATGTTAAAGTTTGCAACTTCTTTCCACTTTGGACCCTTAAGGGATCGATCTAGTGGAACATAGCTCAGAGCGATTCCACATGTTTCGGTATGAAATAGGACCATGCCTAGCGTAAAAATACCTATTCGGATGTGTTGGAACAATCCACTTGGTCACATGAGTTGCAAAGCAAAAGTTGCACCACTTTGCAACTTTGCACAGCTTGAATTTGACACCTTCTCCATCAAGTGAAAATCCACCGCCATGAGAAAACCACTACAAGATAGTGAAAACCAAGAGATTTTTTTCTAGAGGGGCCTAACAACTTTTTATAGGATTAGACAAGAATTTTCTAAGTGTCACGGTATTTGAGTACTACCTTGCTAACGTTTGCAACCATTTTGCACTTTGGACCCTTAAGGGATCGATCCAGTGGAACATAGCTTAGACTGATTCTACATGTTTCGGTGTGAAAAAATACCATTCCTAGCATAAACATACCTATTTGGATGTGTTGGAATAGTCCGCTTGGTCACACGAGTTCTAGAGAGAAAGTTGCACCACTTTGCAACTTTGCACAGCTTGAATTTGACATGTTTTCCATCAAGTGAAAGTCCACCGCCACGAGAAAACCACTCCAAAATAGCCAGAACCGAGAGAGGTTTTTCTAGAGGGGCCCAATGCCTTTCTATAGGATTAGATGAAAAATTTCTAAGTGTCACGGTATCCGATTAATAGCATGCTCAAGTTTGCAGCCATTTTGCACTTTGGACCCTTAAGGGATCGATCCGGTGGAGCATAGCTCGAAGTGATTCTATGTGTTTCGGTACGAAAAGAGACCATGCATAGCGTAAACGTACCTATTTGGACATTTTGGAACAGTCTGCTTGGTCACACAACTTGCGGAATGAAAGTTGTACCACTTTGTATCTTTGCACTGCTTGAATTTGACACTTTTTCCATCAAGTGAAAATCTGCCACCATGAGAAAACCACTCCATAATAGCCAGAACCAAGAGAGATTTTTCTAGAGGGTCCCAATGCCTTTCTGTAGGATTAGACGAGAAGTTTATAAGTGTCACGGTATCCGAGTACTAGCATGCTAAAGTTTGCAGCCATTTTGCACTTTGGACCCTTAAGGGATCGATCTGGTGGAACATAGCTCGAAACGATTCTACGTGTTTCGATGCAAAAAATACCATGCCTAGTGTAAACTTACTTATTCAGATGTGTTGGAATAGTCTGCTTCGTCACATGAGTTGCAGAGCGAAATTTGCACCACTTTGCAACTTTGCACTACTTGAATTTGACACTTTTCCATCAAGTGAAAATCTACTACCATGAGAAAACCACTCCAAGATAGCCAGAATAGAGAGCGATTTTTCTAGAGGGGCCCAACACCTTTTTGTAGGATCAGACGAGAAGTTTCTAAGTGTCACGGTATCCGAGTACTACCATGCTGAAGTTTGCAGCCATTTTGCAATTTGGACCCTTAAGGTATCGATCCGGTGGAAAATTGCTCGGAGCGATTCTACGTGTTTCAGTGCGAAAAAATACCATGCCTAGCATAAACATACCTATTTAGACATGATGGAATAGTCCGCTTGGTAACACGAGTTGTAGAAAAATGTGTACAAATTGTTTACATGACCTTTATATGACCTTTTTCACATTGTTTACATTTCAAAATTCAAAGTTTGCAAATTTTCCTACTCGAGGCATTTACAGAACAAGGTGCCACTACACCAAACATGAACTTCAACCTTACAATATTTGAGTATATCTCATTATGTAATTAAATCCTTTTACAATGCCTCTGGAACTTCGTTCTCTCAGATCTGTTACAATGTCACTCATACATTCAAGATTCTCTTTAAATGTCTACATCATAGGTGCTTGTCATGAGGTTAACTTCAAATGAGTAACTTGAGATTCTCTTGCTAAGCTTCACATGCTCTCTTATAATGGCTTGAAATCAAAATTGAGATTTGTCTATATTGCATTGTTTTTTTGACCGAGATTTTCTTTGATGGCTCTTAAATCAACATTTTATGCAACGAAAGATCAATCAACCCCTCGTAGTTTACTTACAAATATGCAAAGTAAAAGAGAAAAAGAAAGAGCATCCAAAATGGAAATAAAATAAAAATAGATGGGAGGCACTTACAGATGTTGCATGTAGGCATCAAAATAAGAATGTTGCATTACTTTTCTGGTTGACATTCTCTTGGATGGCTCATATATCTGTATTTTTTGCAAGGGGACACCAATCACTGTAAAAGAAGATGATAGCATTGGAATCAAAAAAATTCAGGTGCATACAAGTATAAATTAATAAGAACCAATGTGCATATACATACAAATTGGTGCGGGAGCACCTCAAGTCTCATTATTGTGTAATGTTTTAGTTAGTTAGCATTTCAGGGGACCATGTTAAATGGTTTAGTTAAATATGCAATGTTAGATTCTTTTAAAAATTAAATAAGTTAAATAAGTTGTAACTGAATGTCGGGTAGAGGAATGGTGTTAACTACCCTACCCTAGAATCTCTATTACGGAAAGAAGATGTAACTGAATGAGGGGGAGAAAATAAAGAGTGTGAATAGAAAGTAAGGGAGGAGAGAGTAACGAGAGGAGAAGCAATCAGGCTCTCTAGCCGAATTTAATGTACAATTGTTTTGGAAGTAATTAGTATTTGAATTTCAATGTTGTTCTAAGAGCCATGGGTGTCTTGTTTCGTTTTGTTTTAGTGTCTTCTATTTTTATTGTAAGCCAATGATTGGTATGGAATGGGTTCTTGATGACAGTCTGAAGGGAACGGGAGAAATGGTTCTAGTTGATAGGGAATATACATAAGCGAATGTGAATGCAGTCCCGAAAGGTTTACATTGTGGCTCGGCATTGGACAAGGAGAAATTGGCAGATAGTTTCGAGGAGAAGGATGGTGGACATGCTATCCATGTTCTTGCTCAGGTTCTTATTGACAGTCCTGTTCTTTATGACTTTATGGAATTTGAAAAAATGGAGTTCCTAGGACAATATGGAGGCTATGGAACGACTATGGACAGAAGATATTATGTGCAGACCCGCAAGGTGTAATGGATTAGATGACATGGAGAGACTGTGGAGGAAGGATAGCTATGGTATGTAGAATGAAGGAAGACTGTGAAGATAATGGTAGTGGTCTTGATTTGGAAGAGTTAGAGACAATGTATTGAGGTTGCAGGGACTTGATAGTATTACAATATGTCTTGGTCTGTAGTGATCAGGAGAGATCAGGAGCGGTCAGGAGTGATGGAGATGCTTAGTTGGTGAGAAAATTAAGAAGGTGTCGATGCTATAGGAAGTTTTCTAGTAGTTTCAGTTTGTACCACATCACAAATTAATCCAATGAACTATTTGGACCTGCTCTAGTCTATATTGTGTCAAGTATTGCCTCATGGTTAGACTCACAAACCTTCCATAACATCTTGTTCAAAGGTGCACCCCCATATTTGATCAAATGAATATTAGATGCCATGAAAAGGTTCGAGTAATGAAGAATATTACGATGCATGTCAAAGTTCTGAAATAGCCAATGTTTAACACTTGAATGTGGGTACCTTCTAAGCCATGTTCCAGTAACTACAATTGAGCTTGTAGGGTATTCGATGTTTTCTCCATCTATAACTGGGGCCTCCAATTTTTTTTGGTCTCAACACAACGACACAAGTAATAGTCTATTCCCTCTTCATTGTCTTCATCTGCAATAACTGCATAAACATGCCCTGCATTGATATGTGCAAAAAATCTCTTGAAATTTGTCAACATTACGAATAAAGTACAAAGTAAGATCTAACAATATGGAATTTCAACAACTAAGAAAGTAGATATATCACCTTGTTGAACTAGATCTGATATGTGGTCAAAGTCGACCAATGTTTATATCTATGTTAGTTCCAATGCCGTCGAAGGGTGATACATGTGAAGTGGGCTAAGATACTTGTGAACCATTTGTCAACCCACTCCCTTGACTCACAATCATTCCAGTCTTGCATTGTACATGAAGAAAAAAAGCATGCCATCTTTCATGTATTGATACTCCATGAACGTGTATTTGAGCTAAGAAAAGAGTGATACTCACTCGATCCTATTAGTGTACAATAGTCTTCAAATGGTGCAATGTTAGTACCATCCATCAACCAGAAATATCTACGAACTGAAGACATACCTTCATTACCTGGACCCATCAAAGCATTACACCACTCGATGATTGATTTTGCATTTGTCAACTTTGCACTATCTTTATACTTTAACTCTTCTCATGCTAATTTTGTTTTCACGCATGCTCCCCCTTTCCATGTCCAGCCTCAGAAAAGTTCCTAAAAAATGTATCCATTCAAGATAATTGAAAAATATATGTCATTGAAGGCTTCATTTAAATAATACTTACAATCATCATGTACAAAAGTATGGTGTTTTATTGATGAATGTGCCTTGGAATGAAACTAATGACGATAGGATATGTGGTTCTTAGCTCAAACAAACACTTTTCCATGAGAATTTGAGGAACCAAGGAGTGATTTTGAAAAATTGTTGAAGGACTGGTCTATGTAATGAAATTTTGACCTTGTGTAGGGTATTTTGAAGATGTTTGATGCTTTGGAATGGTTTGGGAAGGCCCGAGTATAGGATTTTCTATAAACCCTCCCTCTTTGCATTGAAAAATGGGGAATTTTGTATTGGAAGACTAGTTGAGTGGGTAAGGTCCTAAGACCTAGAAATTATCCTATTTTGAGACCTAATTAAAGACTATTTTTGGGTTTGGAAGTTTGGTGTGAAGATCTAAGGGTAGTTCCTTTGTAAAATTGGCCTACTTTAAGGCCTAAAATAGTGAAAAATGTCAGTTTTCTTAATGTTGTCCCAAAGGAGTCATGTGATGGGTTAAGGTATGTCTTGCAAATATGAAATTGGTGCTACAATTATTCTTTTATTTTCCTGGTATTTTAAAAAAAATTGGAGCTAAGGGCCCAAAACTAGTTTTGCACAATAACTAGATTCCAAGGGTGAAATTTGGGAAATAATGTTTTTTTTTGTTGTCTAGCTTGGAGGAGTGTTGGGATTGGTCCATCTTGCCCTTTTAATCTTCTTAGATGGCTCTTGAAGGAAAGTTGACATCTTCAATGGTTTTGGGTCCTCTAACTCTACATAAAAAATGAGTATCATAGTTTGAAGTGTGTGCATGGTTTGGGAGATACATGTGACAGTTTGTAGATGCTTGGCTACTAGTAATGTGGACAGTGAACAAAGGAACTAAGTTTGTGTGTAAGGGCAGACTTTTAAAATGTTTCATTTTTGTTGTACTAACTCAAACAAATATTTATTAAGCAAATAATGGTTTGGTTGTGCCTGAAGAATTATTGTTTGTGTTTGTAAACAATGGTGCCATTATGGAAGATTTAAGACAACTTGTGAATGACATAATCATTGGTTGATGTTTTGAGAAACCTAGTTGATTGTAATCAGTTATTTTCAAGATTTTCAAGGTGTTTTGAAGGTCCTTAAGGAATTGGTAACTCTTAATGCTAATTTGAGTATACGTATCAAATGTTTTGTGAAGGGAAATATAGTTGAATAAGTGTGTCAAGAAAGGTGTTGATTTCTTCCTGTGTATTGCATCAGTTTGTGTAGAGGTATTGGAAGGTGGTTGGACCCTTCAGAGGAATGGGAGAGGCTTGGAGTTGTCTTAAAGGATTAATATTGGTGAATGGTTCTGAATTTCTATAATTGGCAAGTGTAAAATGGTAATTGGAAAGTGTAAATAATTGTATATATAAGTTGGTAATTTAAAATGTGCATTGACAACCTAAGGTTATAATGACAAACAAAAATGAAAGCAAGCCATAATAGAATGAAATAAAATTTGTAAATACTTCACATACCTTAAAAAACAGACTTTCAAATGGAGGAGTTCAACCCAATTATGTAGCATTAGCTTCTTCTTTCTTCAAACTCCACAAAAATTTGACTTGTTCAAAAGCTTGTTCCCTTCCACACTTCAATTGTATATCAGTTTTTAATGGAATTCAAACTTCAATTGATATTATATGTCTTTCAACGTGGAAATTTTGCTATTTCATGCAAAGGTGGTAAAACGATCATGGAAAAGGTGATGGAATGTGAAAAAGATGCTTGCACACTTCACATCATCAAATAGATATTTTTTGTCGGAGCACATGCAGAACCAGGGAATATGCAAACTGTGGGCCTTCAAATCATGGGTATATAGATTTTTTTACCATTTTGGTGGAGTACAAAATGCACTCGCGTTATAATGCGGGTGTGTTATGTGAAATTTGGTTTAGATAGTGTATTTTTTAGAGTATAGGAGTTTCTGAGAGAGTGGGAGGGAGAGAGGGGGAGAGTGGAAGATAGAGAGGGAGCGAGAAGGGGCCAGTGGGAGAAAGAGAGTGGGAGAGAGTGGGAGATAGAGTGGGAGGGAGAGAGGGGAGAGTGGGAGATAGAGAGGGAGGGAGAGAGGGGGGCAGTGGGAGAGAATGGGAGAAGGGGAGAAGTGGGGAGTGAGAGATAGAGACCTAAACCCTAAACCCTCAATCCTCAACCCCTAAACCCTAATCCCTCAACCCCTATACCCTCTTAACCCCTCAGCCCTTAAACCCTAATCCCTCAATACCTATACGCTCTTAATCCTTCAACCCTCAACCCTCAACCCTTAAACCCTAATCCCTCAACCCCTATACCCTCTTAATGCCTCAACCCTTAAACCCTAATCCCTCAACCCTTAATCCCTAATCCCCTCAACCCCTATACCCTCTTAATCCCTCAACCCTTAAACCCTAATCCTTCAACCCCTATACCCTCTTAATACCTCAACCCTCAATCCTCAACCCTTAAACCCTAATCCCTGAATCCATATACCCTCTTAATCCCTCAACCCTGAACCCTCAACCCTTAAACCATAATCCCTCACCCCCTATACCCTCTTAATCCCTCAACCCTTATACCCTAATCCCTCAACCCTTAAACCGTAATCCCTCAACCCCTATATCCTCTTAATCCCTTAACCCTTAAACCCTAATCCCTCAACCCCTATACCCTCTTAATCCCTCAACCCCTACCCTCAAAACTTAAACCCTTATCCCTCAACCCCTATACCCTCTTAATCCTTTAACCCTCAACCCTCAACCCTTAAATCCTAGTCCCTCAACCCATATACCCTCTTAATCCCTCAACCCTCAACCCTTAAACCCTAATCCCTAAACCCCTATACCCTCTTAATCCCTCAACTCTTAAACCCTAATCCCTCAAGCCCTATACCTTGTTAATCCATCAACCCTCAACCCCTATACCCTCTGAATCCCTCAACTATCAACCCTCAACCCTTAAACCCTAATCGCTCAACCCTTATACCCTCTTAATCCATCAACCCTCAACCCTCAACCCTT